>CP053137.2:3750000-5000000 GCA_022674325.2 Grapholita molesta
CTAGTTGACTCCGGAAATCTAAAAAGGCCTATGCGGTATGGTGCCGAAGACGCTGGCAGCATTTACTCGCTGAATTGTGAGGCGAATACCCTTATTAGCCTCACAATTCAGCACAATTCAGGGGAGCGAGGTAGCTGCCAGCTCTTCGGTCTCCTGTGGCATCTCTGAGTTTCTTTGAAAGGTCCTTAAAGTGACTCTGAGAACCATGGCCCAAGGGACCGAGGGATCTCGACGCCGGGTGGGATAGAATTGTATTCCGCGCCAAAATTATGTATTTTCTCACCTTGCTTTTTCGGCTGCCGCAGTTCTTGCTCCATAAATAAAGTAATAACGCAGAGAAGATGACAGATGGGGTCGAAAAGTGCTCGAGTGGAGACCTCGGACTAGCAAGCGCAGCGTAGGACGTCCACCCACAAGATGGGCAGACGACCTCATTAAAGTCGCCGGAAGACGCTGGATGCAGGTTGCTTCCAACCGGTACTTGTGGAGATCCAAGGGGGGGGCCTATGTTCAGCAGTGGACGTCTTATGGCTGAGATGATGATGATGATGATGATGATGAAATAAAGTAATTGAAATATGAAATAATTAATACATTTTTTTTATATGCAGTCGCATTAAGTAACTACATCCTTTTTAACAGTCGTATAATGTAAAATAGTCAACAGTTTTGACATTTCTCCTTTCCAGTGTCAATATAAAATTAACATATAAGTAATTATTCAAAACATGCGCACATTTCGCAATGAGTTGATCCCATAATAAATAATGGCACTTTATGAACCCGACAAAACTAATGGCAGGTTAGCCGCTTATCCGCCGATTTATCGCGTGGCTGGATAATTACTCGCGCGATAATTTGACGCGCGTTAAGCCAAGCGTTGTCATTCGACGCAAACAGATACGTTGATATATTATATTACGCGACTATTAAGTAGATAATACTGGGAAAATTAAGAATGATATAATCGTGTAGATATCGTGGATTAAATATTTTGCAGTTTATTTTAAACTTATTTTTAGGGTCCCTTACTTTAAAAGAAAAAAGTCGCAGGGTTGCTAGTTTGTCTGTGTTTTACAGGATACATTTTGGAGAGAGTGCACAGGTATTGCACGATTTAATTCCACCATCTCCGTTCCACCACCGGACGTCCAGGTCAGGGGAGCGGCTCCATCCTTACGTTGTGAATATTCCATTCATTCGCACGAAGCGGTTCGCTTCTACCTTCCTAATGTGGACTGCTAAGGATTGGAATTCGCTCCCTGCATTTGTATTCCCGGAAACATATAATTTAGGTCTCTTCAAGGCAAGAGTGAAGAGGCTGTTACTGAACCAGCGTGCTACATCCTCGACCTCGTCGACACTTAGCATCAGGTGCGACTGAGGTCAAACGCTGGTCAATCTTGTTAAAAAAAAATCGGGACCCTTATAGGATCTCTTTGTCGTCCCTCTGTCTGTCTGTTAAGAACCGTGGCGTCGACCTATCAAGCTGAAATTCATATCAAATACTCAGGGCTACTGTCCCTTAGAAAAAAAATCTTACTATTAATTGAGTTGATATTATATTTTATAATGAATAAAAAAGTGAAAAAGTGAATCTCGTCGCCGTAGAGCGAAAAGTCACTAAATCGTTAATTGGTCATTTTGAGTTATGAGGGTTTAAAGAAAAAAATAATTAATAATTTTTTACTGAAATTATCTTAAGATGAAATTATGGTTTTGTATGTATTTATTCATTAGAAACTGCTATTTTTTGGGCTAAAAATGGATTTATACTATTCACACTAACGATTTAGGAGTTATAGGCGATAATTAATTTTTGCCCTTAAATATTAAATCTTAATTATCACTTAGTGATTTTTTGAACGAAGTTAATGATTTTTTGCCCACATTCTAGTGCATCTACATTTAACTAAGTAAAGTTAGTTGCATTATGACTGCTACGATACAGTGAAAATACGTGTTAGTTAAAAACTACTTACTATATATATTTTTTGAATTCTTGTTAATATTTAAGGATCGAAGTGAAACACGTCATTTTCTGCTGACACTTTATTAAAATAAAATGAATAGCAAAACAAATTAATATGGACTACAAATCAAATCAAGTTGACCTACAAATCAAATTACAAGGAACTTAAACACAAAAAAACTTCAGGTATTCAAAACATGATCTTATTAAAATATAGCGGTCTTTACGCATCACAGTCACTCTTTTACCTCTTCGTCCGTTTCTGTGACATCAGGCTCACACAATCTGTCAATAACTCTCTCGAGGAATTACTGTCTCAGATATACTCTCTCCACTGGTTTGTGCTCTGGTATTTCTGATTTCCTGAGGCAGCGAACTATTATGGTCGTAGTGGATGGTTGCACATCAGATCGCATTGCAATTAATGCCAGGGTGCCTCAGGGTTCGATTCTTTCTGCCACCCTCTTTTTGCTGCATATAAATGATTTGCTGAAGCCCGGTATTTTTGGGTATGCGGACGACAGCACGGTGACTGAGAGATATGTTTCTGAGGCCCAAACTACCAGTGGAAAGACCGAGTTCTTTAGGGAAGCTTTGGTTAAGTGAACGAACTTAACCTGGAAGGCCGTTGACGAGTGGGGCGAAGCCCATTTGGTTAGGTTTAACGCCTCCAAAACATAGGCGTGTTTATACTCCGCCAAAAGAAGCCTTTTTAAATTTACTCCTGCTTTCCGAAATGTATCCTTAAGGATTACGGACCAAGCTCTCTCATCGTCTCAAGCTACTTGGGCTTAAATTTACCACTAAGCTAACTTCGGTGCGACTATTGAGGCCAAAGCGAAATCCGCTGCTAAAAAACTTGGGGTCTTACACTAGGTGAAGCAATACTTCACGCCGGGATAGCTCCTAACACTTTATCAAGCGCAGGTTTGATCGTGTATGGAGTACTGTTACCACTTTTGAGATGGGTCTGCCAAGTATCAGCTGGCCGCTTTGGATTCGTTAGAGCACCCAGCTCGCAGACTCATTGGCGATACTGAATTACTGAGTGTAAGGTGATTGAGCCTTGAGCACCATCGCAAGGTTGCTAATTTGTCTGTGTCTTACATGATATATTTTGGAGAGTGTGCACAGAAATTACACGATTTGATTCCGCTATCTCCGTTCCACCACCGGAGCGGTTTCATCCTTATGTTGTGAATATGCCATTCATTCGCACGAAGCGATTCGCTTTTGCCTTCCTAATGCGGACTGCTGTGACTGTAATAACCAACCAATACTAGTGAATGGAGAACCAGTCGAGCAGGTGAATAAGATCACATACCTGGGTAGCATTATGGATCCTCAGGGAGGAGCAGAAGCGGATATTAAGGCGCGCATCAAATAAACTCGTGCCGCATATGCGCAGCTGAAGCCCGTTTGGTCATCTTCAGTCATCACGCGCCGCACAAAAATAAGGGTGTTCAACTCTAACGTCAAGTCGGTCTTCTTGTATGGGTGCGAGACATGGCTAGTGAAATCAGATACCACTAGTAGGGTCCAAGTGTTCGTCAACAAGTGCTCGCGGCGAATACAAGGTGTCTTCTGGAAATGTACCATCTCAAACGCCAGACTATGGGAGTTGACCGACCAGACCCCAATAGCGAAGGAGATCCTGAGCAGGAAATGGTGGTGTATAGGTCACATTTTGCGTAGACTAGCGAACCACCTATCCAAGCAGGGTCTGGGGTGGAATGCACCCGGAAAAAGGAAACCAGGACGACCTCGCACCACCTGGAGGCGCACGGTTGTCCATTGTCACGAACAAGAGAAAATAGAAATAATTCCTCAATCTCCAATGTCTTTGTTGCTTAAATAATTCTGAAATAGATGCAACTTATTAGTTACTAAACCAGTTTGGGATCAAGTTGGATTAGTAACGTTTAAGGGATGGTCACGTTAGAACGAGGACTTAACGAGGCGAACTGATTGTTATATTTGAGTAAATAAAAAAAACACCCACAAGCTTTAGTCATAACACCGATATAACAAAATTTTACTTGTATCGTTACAGATAATCCTATTTCTTTTGGCTTGCCCCATATAAGTACTTCTAAACTGGAACCTATGAAATAGTATTTGATTTTATATAAAAAAGTTATTGATTAAAAAAAAATACAATTAAATAACAACCTGATACCAAAAACACTTACCTCGTTATCCAAATCATCTTTCTCTTTTACCAAATCCAAAATTACCTTGGTGCGTTTCAAACTTAATCTCGGTACACGCAATTATTATGTAGCAAATAGTAAATACACTTATGTATCACTGTCGGCCCATGCGCAACGACTGGCAGATCAACGCGGCGGAGGGAGTCGCAGCGGTCGGCATCGGCACGGGGGCCAGCGGCACTGGGCGAAAATTCACTAACTTGCGAGCAAAATTCATTCGACTCACGTCGGCGTACAGTACAGTCTCTATTGTAAAATTAATTAAATATGATTAGTTATTGTATTGTACATTTTTAATGTAGGGTAAAACTCATTAAATCTGTTTAATTAATTATCCCTTTGGTTAAATGATGGATATTGCCTTACAACTATGAATAAAAAATAACTAAATAACGTTAGTTAATTTTCGCTTTCACACTTTTGACATACCAGGTATTCAAAAAATAACTAAGTAAATTAAGTGACTTTTTGAATGAGATGCTTCGTGGTTAAACAGTTTAGTAACATTTAGGGAAAAAATAACTAAAATGACTTAGGCACGCTCATAAAAAAGTTACAAGAAGTTCAAAAATGTATAACGGACTTAGGTATTTTTTGACTAAAATATTGAAACCGAAGTGGGTTTTTAGTTAGTTCTTTAACTTTTTAAAATTGAAACTATGAACGCTATTGCTACGGCAATAAGACTGAAATTTGAAGAAAAAAAATGCGATTTTGATGACATATATAAGTCAATTTTGGCCATTTTGTGATTTGGTGACTTTTCGCTCTACGGCGACGTCCTGTATTCGAATATTTTTTTTCCCTAGCCCCGCTCATCCGGAAGATGGCGACAAATTTGAGTACAGCTCCATCATTATGCCGAGGCACGGCGTAATATCTTTAGTGATTTAATTTCCTTAACAACGTAAACTTAGCTATCCTTAAGATTACCGAAAATAAACCTTATTACCGAGTACTACAGTTGCAATTTTCTGGTCACGGTGTTGGTTAGTAAAGTTTGGGGTGTTATTGACAACGGTTCATTCGGAGTAAGGGCTGTGTGCCCACGGTTGGAGATTGAGAGATCTCCGACCGTAAATAGGCGTATTACGACGGATATACATTGTGATTTTTTTTTAATGATAAAGGTGGTGAACGAGCTGACGCCTGATGGTAAGCAATTATCATCGCCTATGGGCACCCCCAACACCAAGGGAGTCACAAGCGCGTTGCCGGCCTTTAAGATAAGAGTACGCTCTTTTCTTGAAGGTATGAGGGTCCTATCGGTCCGGAAATACCGCTGACGGCAAATTATTCCACATGCAGTTTTGATGTGCGATGCAGGAAGTTTCTAGGGAAACGACTAACAGATGAGTACTTATGTCTCTGTCGCGCTCAGTGGTGTGGTGTGGTCACCCATTTACTAGTTGCAGCGGATCATTTTGTATCTAAGGCAAGACGGAGATAATAATTATGACTTTTTTTTCAGTGAATCTAAAGTAACCAGTTAAATTGAACTCGGATAAATTAGGACATGATTCTTTGAATGCGTCGCCGTTACTATCTACTTGCATTAAATTGAAATTATTATTTTTAATTTTGGCCTGTAGGCCTGATTCCTATTTGCTTTTTTATATTATTATAAGTATACGTAAACTTAAACACACTAAGCTCTTAATATTTCTAACTTGCCTGTACTATGTTTGATTTTTATTATTGTATATGAGAACACTATATTGGATACACCATAATAATAATATAAAAGATTGTAAGTACATCGTACTGTCATTATTCGCCTTTTACATTAGCTAATGACTTAAGTACATTTACTAAGCTTTATTAGCTAATGGAAAAGGCGACCAATGACAGTATAACGCGTATCACGTTGCAAGCATGCAACCCTACTATTGAAATATTGTTATAAATGAGGGTAGTTTCTAACCGGCCGCACCGACTGGCTGCAGTCTTCTTAAGTCAGCCAACGCGCACGGTTCTACGTCATCGGCAAGATAGTTAATTTGAAAACATCTTTGCCTTTATGTTTTTGTGTCGTGTCTTGATTGATTTATATTTACTTAAAAATTGCCGAACATTTTGTAGAGACCATTTTTGGTTATAAAGCGCAACAGAATAGCTCGTACCAGATGTCGATATATGCTCACCTAGTCGGGTTGGATTACATAAGAATATTATTTTCAGGTGCCATTATATGCTCCATTTTCCTCTCATGCTCCGCTTTGCACACACTTCCGCTACAATCAACATAATAACTAAGTAAGTAATTATTTATTGTCACATAAAAATGAATAGAACCATTTGCCAGGCGCTCTCATAAGATACTTATTTTCACGCTCAAAGCTTTTTCCGAAGAGTAACTTACTCGTTTATTACAGAAAATACTCAAGTCTACCTATTTCGGAAACTTAGTTGTAAAGGACAATAGTAGAAAGGGGTTAACGACCGGAAGTCGATAAAACAACTTCTTCATATTTATCTATAATAAATCTCGGTGCCCTGTGATGCCGGCTGACTAGAATAGCACCACCCCATGTCCTCTCGCGGGTGTCGTAAGAGGCGTCAAAGGGAAAAATCCAGAGTCAGTCGAAACACAATCAACAGCTACTGCGGTCGCCAACCCGCCTGCCAAGCGTGGCGACTATGGGAACTACCCAAGGTGATACAAGTCACAAGTCACAAGCCTATGTCCAGCAGTGGACTGCATACGGCTGAAATGTATGTAATATAAAATTTCTACGCTATTATGTTTTCAAAACAAAACACAGTTGAACATAATGAATCTTTAAAAATTAAATAATTCTTTGGAACACGTCAATCTTGTAAATTTTCCTTGAGGTTCGAAAATGTCAAAAAGCCATACTCTATTTTAATGGTGTCTTATACTTAAATTCCCTTAAGAGGAATGTAACCTTAAATCGCATACTTATTATAATATTTAATATAAAGCCCGCAAGCGTAATTTTAAGCGGCGATTAACTATAATATGAATAAACTTCCTGAAACCAAATCACAGAAAGATTACAAATTTATCAGTTTTCGTCCTAATTAAGGATTTGGTGGTCAACTGAGCCCACAGCGGACTCAGCCCACGGGTTCAGTTGCCCACTTTGTTTTTTTTTGTGGTTGACTCGACCCACACTAATCGGACAACTCGACCCACGGGTTCATTCGACTAATATTTTTCCGGTAAGGGTCAACTCAGCCCGCGTCCGCCGGCTCAATCAACCACAACATACTGCTTTAGGGTCAACTCAGCCCGGTGAGCGGTTAGCGCATATTTCATCATCATCATCATCATCATCATGATGATGATGATGATGATGATGATGATGATGATGATGATGATGATGAAATGATTTATAATATTGATAGATAATTGGCTTTATTAATGACCCTTTGATTCTTCTACTCTTCTCTAGATGGGGCTTGGGTAGCAAAATGTTTTATTTCCATTCTTGTATATCCTTGTATCATATCTTATTTAAACCATAGCTTTTTTTGCATATATGACATGGGTGAAGAGAGGCTACTATTATTTATACTAATATTTCTTATTTAAATATAATGGCATAATGGCGAATACTGGAACTAAAATTCTCGATCAGATATATTTATATTTGTGACCCCTGATATTGTTATTCCTGATATCATGATCTGTAACGATAACTGTAATTTTTTGTAACTAAATACTGGCTTAAGATCTCAATTAAAAGCCTAATTATTTAAAAATCTCCTTAAATACTGACATCTTGTATGCAATAGATGAACCTAGTAAGCGTCAAGTAGGTGAAGTTGACATGTGTTAGTAATGCTATGTCTATATAGTCACTTTCTAACGCTAAAAAATACTTTTAGCTTGCTTATTTCTGAACGATATTAAAAAATCCCACTAATCTGTGGGCGCCTACTATGATCTACGTTAATCGACATTTTTTTTATTTACTTTCCTTTTCTTTATCTGCGATAAGCGATAGGGGAAGAGAGGCGATACAGATAGATAGGAGTTGTCACAAGTTTCTTCCTATTCGAAGAAGATATGTGGTTGAAATTGGTCGTCCCTTTCTTACTTATGTTGAAAGTAGGTAACACAACAACACAGGTTAATGTGCACACTGGGTACTCTTTTTATTTTCCCCAACTGCTGCAACTATTATATTATGTTTTTTTAGAGGGGGTAATCGAATTGGATTTAACCCTATGATTTGATTTGATTGGTAGTGTCAAAACAACAAAGAACGACTACCTAGTAGAGATGTTGGCATACACGCCTCGTATTTAGCGGAAACGCGATCAAAAGGTTAATATTTGTTTGTTACAATATGATTCATAATGAATAAAACATTTTAAATACATTTAAGTACATTATTTATTTCACCTAAGTTATACAAAAAATATTACACGTATTACACGCTACAACATCACCCACATTACACGAGAATACTAATTAATACATAGTATTCACGTTCTTAGTAGTCAACATACCTAAAAAACCTAGATAGGCAATCCAATATATTATGAGGATTATACAGATTTAGGTTAGTAAGTCCTATTAACGTTGTGAACACTATTCTTAAGCCTTATATTTGGCTATACTAAATATCATTAAGGTCGCTGGAAGACGCTGGATGTAGGTCGCTTTCAACCCGTACAAGGAGGTTCAAGGGAGGCCTATGTTCAGCAGTGGACGTCTTATGGCTGAGGCTGATGATGATGAAATATCAGATGAAGCGGTTAATAATATCTAAAACTATATGATAAAAGCATGCCTAGACCACTCCCATAAGCGGCTAATTAACAGGAAATACTAGTTTTAACTCTTTGAACGCCAAGAACGTGCCGAATATGTCGTGTCTACCACGCCACCGAACACTATAGTGGCTATGTTGGACACTGTGAAAGTATTTTTTCTGCCACAGACTAGGTTTATAAATTGAAAATAGATGACACATACCTACTTAAGAAAAAGTGACTATACGTCCTCCGGCGTCCGAGGCAGGATTTGAACCCATCTACAACTATGGCAGCTGATGCCTTTAAGGCCTTGCACCCTTCTCCACTCACGTCAAAATGTGACGCCTACGCCAACTTATCGACTAGTGAAGAAAAACTATAACCTATCTGTCAGCAGGAAAATTGCTTTAAGTGCATCCACCATAGCCACTTTATGGGACGGTGGGGTTGTATCGAAATCACACGACCATTTTCGTGGTTCGTGAGATTCAAAGGGTTAAGCTTATACATTTTTTCACGTCAAAAAAATTTACTGACTTCGCCATTGACTTGATTGTTAATTGGTCTGGACAGGTTAATTGATCTGTATGACCCCAATATGACATTCGTACTTGTAATGCTGAATGCCAAGAACCTCTAAAGTGGTAAAATGATGTCGAGCCTACACTGCCTCCCACACCACCGACCCCTAAAGTGGCTATGGCGGCAGCTGTCAAAGCAATTTAAGATATAATACAAGGTTTAACACGTTTAAAGTCCCCATACACAATCTTTTGATCTACTGGTATATCCAAGCAAATTACGAGTACTTTCATCGCACACCCATGCTCCACATATTTGTCACTCAGAAACGCCTAGGTATTACTATAGTAATATACTTATTATAGAATGTTGTTGTAGGAAGAAAAGGAAGAAAATAAACCTTACCTCTCAGTCTCAGTATGTCCAAGGCCTCGACTTGATATCAAGTCAATAACGGCAAAAGGGTTAATATAGAAATCTGAATTATCTTTATATTATGAGCACCATAGAAGTGATTTGATACCAGTGCGTAATTGGTTGGCTATAGTGACCCAAGTGTGGGGCACGGACTTGTGCAGATAGTTTGTCGTGGACTTGGGCACCTGGACCTGGACCTTGTACCGTCGAAACATCCGCATGCTAGACCGATTCCACCTCAGATGTCTACGCAAAACAGTAGCGGACGATGGTGTAAACCAGTCAGTGACTTTGAAATTCAAAGACTGAGCTCGACGCCAAGCGCGATAAATTAAAAGCTTGAAAACCTGCGGCCATTTCATACAATATTGTCTCAATGGTGAGCTCACCGCAATGCTCCAGGATATTTTCCAAGAAAATTGGCTACATAAGCCACATGCGAGCACAGCAGCGATAACAAAGCCAATAAAGCGGTCGCCGTAACCGAAATCGGTCGGAGTAAATCATCATCATCATCATCATCATGGGGCACTGGACTGTGAACGTGTTAAACAAACTCTTATCTTTACTGATCCGAGACCTGGGCGTACATGTCACGTTTCTACGCGAAAGGAGAAATGTTCAAAAGGTAAAGGTCTATTCAGTTTCACATCACTACTGTGGTCAGATAGAGATTTTGAACCGACACCACACTCCAAGACGTTTAGGAAAATTATAAAAAATTGCAAATATAAGATGGTATTTATTGATATTTAAAGCCTTATTTCAGTGATGTGGCCGCGGTGCTGGTGCCATACTATGTTGAGCCAAGCAAGGTAGAACAGGCAGGCAGGCAAAACAAGTTTATTTACTATCGGGTGCGACTACCTACCAAGCTAGAGGACGTTTCTCATTAGGTACAGTGTCTTCGGCCGTGGTGAGAATCACGCTGCTGGTGCTGGTTGCGGTCCAGGGTCACCACGTCTATTAAAAATTGCGAAGACAACCTACAGGGATATAAATTTCCCTCTCGTTCGCAGTGGTTGTCATGGAACTTACTAGCAAGTGCCGTATACCCGTCCGTTGCATTTCTAGGATCATAAAGCTTAAACCCTTTTCCAGGCATAGTAAGATTTATCGAACAAATGTGTGTCAATTTTATATTTGTACTTTAAAGATATATATAGATTGAGAGTTTAATATAGATTGGACTATCCCAAAATGGACTCTATAATAAACAACCAAAACGAACTATTTAGAATGTATTTGGGTTTCCGGGAAAACTATTCGGATTGGTGGGACATGGAAACCGGTTAACGCATAATTCGGCCCTGCCCAAAAACAACGGTAACGTGATAAATTGAAAACTACATGGCAGTAGTTGAAGAAATCAATAACTTATTCTTATTATATATATTGCTGCTCGGGCCAGGAGCCATGTTGCCTCATACTTTTTCATTGCGTCTGTTCAGCAAATATTACTTTATAAAATATTTAAATTTATCTCAAGAAACGACAACAAATAAGCGTAACATGATTTAAGTAGATGTAACATGATTGATAAGTGGTTCATAAGTGTAACAGTATTTTAGTTTAGACTGCCCGATAGCTCAGTCCGAAGGCAACACGATTACAGTTACGGTGAGGTTATTTTGCATAAATCCATTGAATTATTTTAAACAACAAACCGCCACCAATACTAAATAATACTAAAATTCGATTCGTGTTTCTCAGGAGATTCTGCAGATTGCCTTTCTAAGTAGGTGCCTATAATGTATTAAACGACTACAAATACGTCGGTCGCAGTCGGAAGCAGCTTCAGACTCTGTCCTATAATAATTCTTCATACGCGAGTAAGAGCACTTCAATCTTGTTCTTCATAGTCGGAGTATCTCTACAAAAGGTTGTCTTCCAATTTGCGATGCCCACTTTTGCCCAAGATTGTCAAAACCTGCTTCATAATTAGCGCCCCATCTTGTACTGTGAAGCTTGAATATTGTCCAAAACAGAGAAAAAGGAGAAACGCGTACGTGATAAAGCCAGACTATTCCTTATGCGAGTCAACTGAAAACGAAATCTTTAATTATCTGCAGCCTCCGTGTACATACTATAGCTAATACTATCTACACAAATCTTATCTCTACAACAAGAGGAGAAACTACTATAAAATCGCATTTTTTGCATGAGTATTTAAATATTTAATTAATTTAGTTTTTTATATTTGCTATTCATTCTGATGAAGGACAGCAGACAGACGGACAGCGGAGACTTAGTAATATTACCATTTTTTACCCTAGAAACTAGCATAATGTATATGCAATTTTTAAGATAACCTGATAGTGATTATAATACTGTATCCGTTCAAATAGCTCTTGCAAAACACGCACCATAATATTATAAATATTTTTTTAAAGAAAGGTATATCATTTCATACAATCTCCTAGGGATTAAGTAGCGATTTCAATAAAATATCCCATAATTTCTCATGGCTGCCGATAGATGAAAATGTAGATAGAAGATATAGGTATAAACCAGAGTGGACTTAGTGTCATAAATATCTATTGCATAATACTGATATATTGGACCCGGGGTGTCGTTAAACTACGTCCAACAATGAGAGCTAGGGCATAGCGATGGCCATCACGCTTGAATCTGGAGCAACCCGACTGGGGAAGTACCTCCTCCTTACAGAAGACCACAGCCATAATAGCACTGCTACCTTGTAGTGTTGTGTTCCTGATTGTGAGTAAGGTTCCCAGAGCTCCAACCCCCCTTAAAGGCCGGCAACGCGCTTTTGACTCCCCTGGTGTTGCGGGTGCCCAAGGGCGACGGTAATTGCTGACCACCAGGCAATCCGTATGCTCGTTTGCCACCACTGTCATAAAAAAAAACCCCGCAATGACAGTACACGTCTTCTTTATTAACTTTCAAGCCATAGGTACCCCTTTTTAAAAAGAGTTCATTATATATGCGTGACGGGCCGGCGACGCGAGTGGCGAACCGAACGGACACTCAGCACTCATAGTGCTTGAAAATGGAGGCCTATGTTCTCCGAAACATGTCGCGCGAGTGACTAAATAAACGTGAGTAGAGCCGTGTTTATCATTGTTACTATCTTACTTACATACATTATATGATTATTATTCAATATAAATTGATTTGGGTAATTGTACACCCCACTCGTATGTTTTATGCGGTGCTGAGGCTGTTAGAAACTAATGCAGTGATCCGGTGGAGTCCGTGAGGTGGAAAGAGATGTGCCTGAAAATATCAAAGTACATAAGAATCACTCATATTTGTTATACTGCCTATATACTACCTATCAGTGGCGGCGCGTTAGGATTATTCTTAGGCAAACAGTAGCCAATATGGCTTTCCTTTTTTGTAGGAGCTGATGGTAAATCGCTCACCGGGCTCTATAGATGCGCCGGAATCGGGTTCTATAGATGCGCCGCGACTGCTACTTACCTACCTATTTCCAGCACTGGGTACAGCACAGTATGACTAATACACTGAGAAGCCGCTGGAGAGGGAGGGATGTGAATGCGTTCTAATTTTAGAAATCAAATGGGATTTCTGACTAAGGAGGGGTCGAATGTCATTATCTCCACGTTTAGCAGGTGGCGATAGTGCATGTTTGCTCCCTGTTTTTGGTCCAGGGGACAGTACCCAATATTCCATGTTTCGTTGGCAAAATTCGCAAACCTTGTAACTCCTTAGGTACCTACGAGGTTTGCAATCTTATATTTTTATCTACCTACTATTTCGGAACTACTAGGCGATGTAAATAAATAAATTTATGGATATCTTATTATAAGTAAATAAATACATCGTTAGTGCTCGTAGTCTTCAACTATAAAGATAAATGCCGACATTAATTCTAGGTCCATTTAACTTCGCTGCAACTTTAGTCGACCAATAGTTTTCTGAAATATAATTAACAATTTACAAAAACGCAGTTTCATACAAAAACATGACTTTATTTCTCTGCTCCGTTGCTCTTGGTACACTTGCGTAGGTTACCGACACAAAGAGTTAACCTTTTGAACACTTTTCCTCTCGCGTCAAAATGTGACGTGTATAGGTCGATTCACGAGAGTTGGCACGAATGGATTGAACGAAACTTTCATTGTACGAGTGACACTTGTATCGGTATACAATCGAGCCACTATTTTATTGGTTAATGTGACACACACATAGACATTTTCATTCAGTCATTCATTCCATTCGTGCCAACTCTCGTGAATCGACCTATACGCCATGGTATGACTTGTGAAGAACCAATATAAACCTTATTTGTCAGCTGCACAATTGCTTTGACAGCGTCCGCCACAGCCACTTTAGTGGTCGGTGGCGTAGCAGGCACATCACGCGACCACTTTAGTGGTGCTTGGCGTTCAAAAGGTTAAAAAGCGGGATTCGAACCGACGCCTGTGCTTATTACATACGAACATATTCTCTGGTAAGTAGACCACTTGGGTAGGTTAACGACACAAAGAGTTAAGGCGGGATTCGAACCGACGCCTGTGCTTATTACACGGGAACATATATCCTGGTAATAAGTAGACCACTTGGGTGGGTTACCTACACAAAGACTTAAGGCGGGATTCGAACCGACGCCTCTGTGCTTATCCCACGGGAACTACTTTCTGGTAAGTAGACCACTTGGGTAGGTTACCGACACAAAGAGTTAAGGCGGGATTCGAACCGACGCCTGTGCTTATTACACGGGAACATACTCTCTGGTAAGTAGACCACTTGGGTAGGTTACCGACACAAAGTGCTATGGCGGGATTCGAACCGACGCCTGTGCTTATTACACGGGAACATAATTATATTCTGGTAATAAGTAGACCACTTGGGTGGGTTACTGACACAAAGACTTAAGGCGGGATTCGAACCGACGCCTCTGTGCTTATTACACGGGAACATATTTTCTGGTAAGTAGACCACTTGGGTGGGTTACCTACACAAAGACTTAAGGCGGGATTCGAACCGACGCCTCTGTGCTTATCCCACGGGAACATATTTTCTGGTAAGTAGACCACTTGGGTAGGTTACTGACACAAAGAGTTAAGGCGGGATTCGAACCGACGCCTGTGCTTATTACATACGAACATCATCATCATCATTATGTCAGCCGAAAGACGTCCACTGCTGGACATAGGCCTCCCCCAGAACCACCCAAGAAGACCGATCCTGCGCCTTCCACATCCAGCGGTATCCCGCGACTCTAACTAGGTCGTCGGTCCATCTTGTGGGAGGCCTATCTACGCTGCGTCTTCCAGTTCGTGGTCGCCACTCCAGAACCTTTCCGCCCCACCGGCCATCGGTTCTGCGTGCAATGTGCCCTGCCCACTCCCACTTAAGTTTGGCGATTCGGAGGGTTATATCGGTGACTTTGGTTCTACTGCGGATAAAATCATTCCTGATGCGATCACGCAGAGACACTCCCAACATAGCCCTCTCCATTGCTCTTTGGGTGACTTTGAGCCTTCTTACATACGAACATATTCTCTGGTAAGTAGACCACTTGAGTAGGTTACCTACACAAAGAGTTAAGGCAGGATTCGAACCGGCACTTGTTCTTATTACATACGAACATATTTTCTGGTAAGCAAGCACACTTGCGTAGGTACAAAGAGCAACGGCGGGATTCGAACCGGCGCCTGCACATATGAGATCCTCGGGAAGATTCCGCTTGTACATACCAATGACATACAAACATAATATTTTCTGGTAAGTACACTTTTGCACGTTACCGACGCAAAGAGCTCTAGCGGATTCGAACCGCATTCGAAACACATACATAATAAGAATATGATGTACACAAAAGGTTTAGCAAAAAGATTTGTCTGTTCACAATGAGATTTGTCTGCTTTATGACTACTTACCCTTCCCCAGTGAAAACTTTACTAACATATACCTATAAAACTAGAACTTGCTTATGGTACTTCGGACACCAGTATTCCTGCAAAAAAATACTTAATAAAACAAACATTATATCGAACTCCTAGGCATTGTATGCAATACCAGGAAAAGTATAACATATAATATAGTCTCCACTTTGACTAGTATTTATATAGAATACAACTATTTAGTGTTGTTTGCGGTTTATTGTACAAAAAAAGCTTTAAGTATCAAATTACTTAGAAAAACCAACCGGGTTAACGGGCTGTTTACATTTCTCGAAGAACCAATGATAGATGGGTCAGAAAGGTTCTTGAGTGGTGACCATGTACCGAAAGACGTAGCGTTGAAAGGCCCTCAACTAGGTGGATCGACGATCTGGTCAAAGTTGCTGAAAATAGTAGAACCCTGCCTTTGTCCAACAGAGGACGTTTTTCAGCTGAAAATAATGATGATGATGATGACATTATGGTTTTATTTACTTGACTTTTTGTCGCAAAGTTACACTTTATCTTGTCCAAGGACGTTGGAGAGGGAGGAATGTGAATACGTTTTAATTTTATATACCACTGTGACTTGTAAACATAAGCGCACCAGCATTTTTTCTAGTAATCCATTGTATAATACTTAGTAGTTAAACCATTGAAACTATAGCTCTCCGTGAGGTCCCGTCCCGTCTCACTATCAATCTGTTGATCGTGGGAACTATATTAGCCACTTAGTTTTTCAATAAAAAACAACCTGAGATATTCGAAACTATAAGTGTAGTTTTGAATCTATTTACAGTCATGGGCTGCCCAGTAGTAGTAACTACTAAGCGTTCTAATAGTTAATACACCACATATACCTTCTTCCCAAAAAGATATTTTGCTCATACCTTTTGCGGCAGGAAATTTTTTTTCCTTATAATAAAACTATATTTGTTACCTCTTTTACGTAACGATGTAATATTATTTAAGCAAATGAATTACAATCAATGTATATTTTCTTCAGTATGATAAATTAAATACTTCTTTTGACGATATTTCATATGTTACATAAGTCAAATGTCAAATTTCTTTTTCACTAATTCATAGACAATTGTCAATTGTCACAAAAACGTTTTCGTGATGGAGTTAATCAACGTTATGGCACGTCAGTGTTCTTAATAAGAACTTTGATAGCATCTGAAAGTTTGAGGCCCGTGAATAGGTAAATAAACTGTCTACATTTTCACCACGATACCTTCAGCACCATACATCTGCATCTGCGCCTGGAGACAAGTGCACATGCCGCGACCGTATTTACGTTACTGCTCCCACGCGCATGGTGTTAAGAATCACGGCAGACGGGTATTCCTGAATCGCTGCATTCTCAGCTACCCTTCTTGTGCAATTCGCAGATGAAGAGCGAGGCGGATGAAATGCCATCGCGATTTCCGAATATTAGGATTCTTACGTAGGGTAGAACTCGATATTTGTATTTCAAAATACCTATTTTATTGTTTTTGATTATGAATTGAAACTGTATATAAAGCGACCGATTGTTGAAATAAATGCTCATTATTCCACTGATATACTTGGCTTTTAAACCTACCTAACAAGAGTGAATAGGCTGTTACTGAACCAGCGTGCTACACCCTCGACCTCGTCGTCACTTTCCATCAGGTGCGATTGAGATCAAACGCTGGTCAGTCTTTTATAAAAAAAAATCAATGGCGCTACCGTGAAAAACGGTATTGGGACGATTGTCTCTGTCACTCTCATGACGCCTTAATTGGAGTAAAAGAGAAAGATGTTCGAAATATACGAACTTCGATGTTCGCGGTACCGGGCCATCTAGGATAGTAGGACCCCATGTTTGACTTGTCAATTTGAGAGTGTGTTAACTATCATCTGTCATTCAATTAATTCTATAGCTCACTCTTTTTACTTTTAAATTATGTGGGTTACCATAATATTCGCGTTAATCCCGGTGTAAGGAATGTATTGTTACGCCAAGGCTACTCCATATATACTAATATAATAGCATTCTAATTACAAAGTCAATTCTTTGTAACTCTCTGAGTAACAATGCCCGGAATACACGAGGCTAGTTTTTCAAGCCAGTATAGTGAGCTAGTTAAACTGTCCTCGCTTAAACACAGGCTAGTGCTGTCTACATGATGCCAGTAATTTTAAGTCAGTTCGAGTGCCAGTACCATTGCAAAGTGTCGTAAAAAAATCGTCAATATGAACGTAATTCGTAAAAATAACATAGCACGAATGAAACAATAACTTAAAGAATATATTAGAGAAACGTGTATGGACAAGATCTTGGACCAGCGCAGTAGCCGGACGGATACTAGCTTCACCGGCCGCACGAAGATAGTACCTACACAAGTCAGGCTGGCGAAATCAGTGGTGGTGGGCGCTACTAGCTCAAAAAATAGAACGGCAAGCTATAAAAACTATCCTGACTTCAGCACTAGCTTACTAGCCTGAAAGTTAGTTAGATTTGTATATTAATATAGACGCACTAGTTACTAGTACTAGCTTACTATACTGGCTTGAAAAACTAGCCTCGTGTATTCCGGGCATAAGGGACAAAGATACTTTCGGTCTATTATTACCTACATTACTAGTCTACTATTACTTGATCAAGAATCCTATTTTAAACTTCACCGTTCATTCCATTCGTCTATTTACCTCTCTATTTTCCTATATGCAAGAGCGATAGAGACAAACGAACGAACAAGGTAGCATAGCCCCTCAGAGGACATGGATAGGTTTATGCAATACATTAAAGTGACAGTCAAATAACTAACACCAAATTTAATAACAAATACAGTAAAATGTGGTTATCAAAAAAAAAATTAGGGTAAATCGCCAGTTACTGGCCACCTTTCAATAACTGGCCACCTTATACTGAAAATGAATTCTGTTTACCTATAAATAGAACACATTTTCAAATGGGGTTTCTATTACTGGCCACCCTTCAATTACTGACCACCTTATACTTAAATGAACTCTATTTATAGGTAAATAGAGTCAATTTTCAGTATATGGTGGCCAGTTATTGAAAGGTGGCCAGTAACTAACGATTTACCCTATAATAAAAATAATAATTTTAAATAGTAATTTTAAATTGTATTTGTATGCTTTTTTTCTCCTTCGCCGATTTGTGTCTGTTGGTTTCAAATATTATTATTATTCTGTAACAAATATAAAACCCTGGGCAGAGAGTACCATTTTGTACCGTTTGGCGTAGAGACGCTAGGTCCATGGGGTCCCAGCGCGCACAAACTTTTTGCAGAAATCGCGAAGCGTCTGGTTGATGTAACTGGTGACCGAAGAGCTGGTGGCTTCCTCGCACAACGTATCAGCATTGCGATACAACGAGGAAATACCGCCAGCATCCTTGGTACAATGCCTCAAGGGCCTTTTTTAGATTTTATACTGTAACTAGCTAAGTACTTGTAGTTATCATAATACGATTGTAATTTCTGTAAATAAATGTAGTACCTCCTTATTATTATTTTAATTATATCGAGTGTAAGAGTAATAACTTTAGACAAAGTTTCTACACCACAAACGTAGCAACATTTGTTCTACAACTTTTGAAAATAACCTATTATAGTTTACTAAATATTCATAAAAAAAGATTTTGGCTAAAAGTAGACTGTTGGTGTTGTTGGTGCTGTTCATTGAAAATAATATTTAATTTGTTCAAATAGTAATAGTAGGGGTTCAATGAGTAGTAGTATAGTATAAAATGTATAATGGTATTGATAGTATAGTACAAATAAAAATAAAACAAACAACACTTTCGAATACTATTTTACAAACGAATTAATTACTGCTACATTTACAAGCAAACAATAATATAATTGTCGATTGGTGAATGTATGAATTGAACATGAATTCAGTTATCGATTGGTCTCATATTAGTGACCACAATATAAAGCGTGTTGTTTTTTCCAAGTATTAGTGCTAGTACTAAAGGGAAAGAAAACAAAGCAAGAGTATTAATATACTAGGAATAAATCTGATCACTAGACGTTTCGGGGACTCAGTATTTCTGCGACATTTTCTTTATTATTTAATGTGAGTGGCAACGTTTCAAGTAGTATAATAGTATCAATTAAATTCAGTAGCTTTAGCTGCTTTTTCTCCTGTCTCTCAAATCGGACAGTTTTTTTTTAACAGGTAAATATCAAATGATATTTCATACATAAGTTCCGAAAAGCTCAGTGGAACGGCCCGTGTTTGAACCCGGAACCTTCGACCTAATTTCTAACAATATACATACTAAATATTAAAATCCAATTACACAATACAATAATGTTCTACAATTGGCATAACATCATCCCGATAGAGAAAATGACGTAATATTATTTTGCATATTTCTGTGAAATTATCCATTTAAGTTTGTGTGTAAACTTATTCCACTATGAAAGAAAACAACTAAAACGGATTAAATCACGTATACTAATTTAAACTTCATCCCGACGTTTCGAACCCTTTAGCAGCGTTCGTGGTCATCGATGTGGTCCACCCGAGAACCACGAACCTAAAGTATACGCTATTTAATCCGTTTTAGTTGTTTTATTTCATGAGTAATTATCGCGGCAACCGAAGACAATATTATTCCACTATCTTAAGAAATATTGGAATGGCTTTTGCACCACTTCAATGCACAGGGCGGCATGTTTTACCAGTGTAATTGTATTTTGAAACATTGTATTAAAATATTATTTTTGGCATGCCAGCCTCAAACAACCTTCATATGGGACTAGCTTCGGGGTATACCTTTTCCAATAAAAAAGTATTTATCAAGATCGAACCACTCTGTAAAATGTTATGCGCGGTCATACATAATATATATATATATATACTCGTCGGCTGGAGAACCTCCTCCGTTTTTTTCGTCGGTTCTTAGTAATTACTGGTAATTACATACAAAGAGATTGCATAACATATGTAATAGCAGGCACACATTTAGTTCTGACGTAAAGGTCATCAATCATCAAATGCATTGTCACTGTCTTTGTATTGACATTGAATTCCTGTTGGCTTCTGGATAAATTATATTCAAAGTGAATTAACGAAAATGCAACCTTACCCATATAAACCAGGTGTGCCGTCGACATCTAATACGGATTCCGTGGAATTTATATCTTCACAGCGAGGGGGATCTCTTATGCTGAAATCTGGTTACCGGTACCGTGTGAAGAGAAGAAACAAAGACGACACGATAATATGGCGATGCGTCAAAAGTAAATGTTACGCTGTTATTAAAGGAAAAGGTGAAAATTTTGTAATCTATCAGGAGACTGGTCACAATCATGATCCCGATTTTTCGGAAAATGAAATAAAAAAATGTTTGGACCATCTAAATAAAGAAGTCGTCAAGGATGTGACCACTCCAGTATCGCACATATACGACGATATGAAAGATAAAGTCCAAGATGCTGGAATGGAAAATACCAAAAAAATACCTACTTTTGAAAATATAAAAAATTATACCGTAAACGCTACAGATCACTCGGAATAAAAAGTTACTTTTAAAAATAAAATGGATGTCGTAATTCCGCAAAAATTTAAACATTTGTTATACGCTGACTACTCGCACAATAATGAGAGAATAATAATTTTTCATGCAAAGAGTTGCGGAAATTATTAACAAAATATAAAGAGTTCTATGTGGACGGAACATTCAAATCCTGCCACCGAAACTTCTATCAGCTCATAACAATTCACGTTGATTTGGGAAGCAATAGAGAAACAATAAAAGTAGTGCCGGTCTTGTACGCATTAGTACCGAACAAAAGTAGAAAAACGTATGAACTATTGTTTAACCTAATTAAAAGCCAAGATCCAGATTGGAAACCCACACGCATCAAAGTGGATTACGAAAAGGCTCTAATATCAGCCTTAGTGAATACTTGCCCGGGCGTCCAAATCGACGGATGCTACTATCACTACACTCGTTGCCTATGGAGAAAAGTTAAGGAACTCGGCTTGAAGAAGTCAAAATTAGCTAAGGTCCACATAAGGCGACTCTCAGCATTGGTACATTTGCCATTTGAAGATTTGCTAGACGCATGGCTCTACTGCTTAGAGGAAAGCCCGAAGACGACAGCCGCGAATCGTTTTAATAAATACTTCTATGACACTTGGATGAACCCCAAGTCAATTTACTTCGGTAAGTGGACGTGCTATAAACAGGTTAACCGAACCAATAACGTAATCGAAGGTTGGCATAGCAAGGTGAACAAGCTAATGAAACCAAAACCGAATATTTTACAAGTACTGGTGATATTTCAACGGTTAATTAAAAAAGACGTGGATAAAGTGAGAAATAAATACTTTTCTAAAAGGCAATCAGACGTCATTGAAATTAATGACAAAATTAAAGAAAAAATAAAGGAATTTGAAGAAAAGAAAATCAGCCTGGAATTGTGTATGGAACAGTTGAGAATGTAAATGCACTTTATCCACAACTAACCTCTTGAGTAAACTTGTAATATTACTAGTAGGTACCTACTTGTAGATTATTCGGTTTCATTAGTTTGTTGACTTTACTATGCCAACTTTCATTAATGATTCATCTGTTTATAATTTACGTTACGTCCACTTACTGAAGTAAATCGAGTTGGCATCCATCCATTAAGACGATTTGCGATTTTTGTCTTCGGGCCTTCCTGTAAAGAGCACTAGAGCCATGCATCTAGCAAATCTTCGAATGGCAAATATGTCGGCTGCATTGGCACATTTCTTTCGGTTACTAAGGGACTGTGTGTGTATCTACGCACTTTAATTACTAGGTGTACCACTTTGCGGTGTTTCGGTAGATTATTTTGTAGTTTTACACTGTCATAAGTAGGATTGTTTATTTTATAAGTTTTATATTAAATTTTCTTTTTAAAAACGTTTGCTTTTTATTTATAAATAAAATTTCAAAATACAAAAAAAGGAACAATAATAAGATAATTTTGTGTGTGACAGAGATGACTAAAAAAAGGGAGCTTATTGTTGTCGTTTCATTCACAATTAAATAGGTATGTTAATAAGCACCTACGTTCTTAGGTTGTTAGAGGCCTACAATAAAATGGGGAATACTTACTAGTTAGAATGTACCTACATTCTTTTCAATAGCTTAGCCCATTTTAGATTCCATGAAATCTCAATAGTTTTTACTTCTTACACTATGGTGGGTGCTGTCTTCGAACATGCGATAGTGACAAAATTACGTTTCTTGAGATATGTCTATGTATGACATTTAAATAGACGAGGCGTGTTAATAATAATACCACGATCGAAAGGGATGGTCTTATGTAACTTTCCATAGATATGGCAGAGACGGCGCTATTTTCGTCCGTCCTTGTCATAGTCCCAAATATTTTTGTTCCACCTCAAACTGAACCTTTCAGAACAGTGAGAAGTTGGATATAAAGGTGGGACAGGTCCCCTGCCTCTGGCTTGCCTTCACCGGCCGTCCAGAGTGGGGTCGCGAGAGCTGCGTTCTCGAGGGTAGATGTGGAAACCTAAGTGGCGAGTTGGCTATATGTTTAAAGTCCAGTGACACCTCTCTATCCTTAGCCCTATGCATCGGTGTTGCCCTTGAGCCATCTTTGATGTCGCTTTTGTGGGGCCCATCTCGCATAGGGCGAGTCACCGTCTGCCGGAAATAAAATTGAATACCATTTTATTAGGCAGACGTCCGGTTTTTTATCCAATAGCCCAGTAGCTAGTCCATCCTTTCCACCCAATAGCCTAGTACATTCTAGATTCCATTATAACTCAATAGTCTTTACACCATGGCGGGTGCTGTCTCTGTGCGCGTCCCATGATACGGACAGGGGCAACATCCGCTTAGTGTACCCCTTACATTTCATTAAATTGTCGAAAGGGCCTCTGCGCGTTGGCTCGATCTAGCTCCGCGTACGCCTCCCAAATGTCCGGAACACCATTGTTCCGTGTACGGAAGAGACATACTAATAACTTATTTTTGTTATAAAGAGTGTCATGTAGATGTAGATGTAGTGTAGGGACGCCCGGCCGGACTCAGGCGGGCTGTCGATCGCTTGTTGCAGTCATTCAGCCCAGTTCCCTGTAGTTGGAGCTGCAGTGTACTGTTCCGGCTGCGTTCCCACACAGTGCTCCTCCAATCTTCCAATTTCACTGCATATTTTCTTCTCTATATTGGGATCGATTTATTATCACGGACAGGATCTATAACCCCGATATCAGGGTGATAGATCGATCGCAGCGCTGGGCAGTGCTCATCGACATCACCGTCCCATGTGACGAGAGCTTTACGAAGGCCAAGAAGTATAAGTCCGGCAAGTACTTAGACTTGGCTCACGAGGTAACCGCCATGTGGGAAGTTGATTCAGCAATAATTGTACCGATAGTTGTTTCCGCGAACGGTCTCATAGCGAAGAGCCTCAACCAACATCTTGAGAGACTCTCGCCACGTGGTTGTGGTCGGATCAAGGTTCAGATTCAGAAGGTGGTTATCTTAGACACGGTGCGCACAGTCCGATGGATCCTATCTCTGCAATGTTATAATATAAAAACCTAGCCTAAGATCTAAGATGAACAAAGACATTATAATAATTTTAATAATAAAAAACTACGCGCGTCAACCTGCCTGCCAACCGCGGCGCGTATGGCTACTCTATGGAAAGAACAAATAAACCACGACGCCGAGGTTCCGGCGACACACGGTGCCCTGTCTATTGTGGTAGCGGTCAGGGTCATTAGTGGGGTCAGGGTTGCTAAGTATCTCCAGACGAGATCCAGCTACCCACCCCGACGACGACTGGCCTTGATAACACACAAGATACGCACTATGAGGACTGACAAAAGCTACTGCGAGTTGGAAGTGGAACTGAGCAGGTTACACTGGGACATTGAAGGGTTATGCGAAGTCCGTAGAAAGGGGGAAGCCACCCTGAAGTCTGGTAACTTGCTCTACCACCGGGAGGGCGACCAACAGTTCCAAGGTGGTGTCGGGTTTCTAGTTCACAAATCCCTCGTAAACAACATAATCATCGACAGATACTTAATATTCAGAACATCCAAAAGATATTCGCTGAAAGTCATTCAGATATACGCACCAACCTCGTCACACTGCGATGATGAAGTAGATGCTATTTATGACAACGTAAGTAGGGCCATACATACTTCTAAAACCTACTTCATTATTGTCATGGGGGATTTCAACGCTAAGTTGAGCAAGAAAAGCGGTGATGAGTTGCGAGTGGCGCACTTTGGGTTTGAGCAGCGGCACCCTAGGGGTCGGAGGCTGGCCGACTTTCTTGAGAAAGAGGAACTCTACACGATGAACTCTTTCTTCCAGAAGACGCATCACAGGAAATGAACTTGGATGAATCCTAACAGTTCCACGAGAAATGTGATAGACTTCATCATGACCGACAAGAAACGCATATTCAGTGATGTATCTGTGATCAACAGGGGACCGGTAGTAATCACCGAATCATAAAGAGGGTGATTGAATATTAACAACGGGCTAGTGGAAACTGTCCACACAGTAGTACCCTATCCTACTGTATGGACAGTTTCCACTAGCCCGACACCACCTTAGGACTGTGGGTCGCCCTCCCGGTGGTAGAGCAAGTTACCAGACTTCAGGGTTATGGTTCCACCCCCTCTCTACAGCTCGCAGATCTTTTCGTCAGTCCTCAGTGCGTATGTTGTATGTTACCAGGGCCAGTCGTCGTCAAGGCCAAGCTCCGTCTTATCCGAGAGTAAAACGCCTGAAATATGGAACAGAGACAAGATGGTGCTGTTCTTCAAAAAAGGTGACAACAGCCTATTCAAGAACTACAGACCCATCACGCTTCTGAGCTATGTCTATAACCTGTTTTCAAGGGACATCACGAATCGTCTCGAACACAGACTCGATGACTTCCAGCCTCCCGAACAAGCCGGTTTCCGAAAAGGCTATAGTACCATAGACCACATCCATATTCTGCGGCAAGTTATAATCTTCGGTTTTCTGTATAACTGTTTTGTATAACTTGCTATACTGAAGACTGAAGATTTTAACTGGCCATTAAGCTTAGCGTTTGTGGACTATGAGAAAGCCATCAATACGGGAAACATGAGCGGTGCTTGAGTCTCTTCAGCGATGTCATATTGACTATCGGTACGTTGAAGTGTTGAAGTGATTGTACAGTAACACCACTATGTCGGAGCGAGTACAGGAGCAGAGCACGAAGGCGGTCCCATCGCGAAGAGGCGTAAGACAGCGAGACGTCGTCATCTCTCCAAAACTGTTTACTGCCGTAATGGAAGACGCCTTCAAACTCCATTCCAGGAGCACTTACGCGCTTACTTACTTACGCGTTAGCAAGCTGAAGTGGCAATGGGCAAGCTAAATTTTAGGCAGAGAAGATGGCCGTGATGGGGTCGGAAAGTGCTAGAGTGAAACCACGGACTAGCAAGCGCAGCGTAGGACGTCTACCCACAAGATAGACATACGACCTCATTAAGGTCGCCGGAAGACGCTGGAAGCACGTCGCTTCCAACCGGTACATGTGGAGGTCTAAAGGGGAGGTCTATATTCAGCAGTGGACATTTTATGGCTGAGATGATAATGATGATGATGATGATGATGATGACATCACCACTGTGGACTGGTAGAGATTTTGAACCGACACCCCATTCCAAGAAGTTTAGGAAAATTAAAAAAATACAAATATAAGAAAGCATTTATTGATATTTAAAGCTATTTTGCAGCGGAGACCTAGCTACGACGTAAATCCTATTCTATGTTGATCCAGTCGAGCGAGGTAAGGCAGAACAGGCAGGCAGGCAAAAAAAGGTTTATTTACTATTGAGTGAGACTATCTATCAAGCTGAAGGAAGTTTCTCATTACAGCGTCTTCAACCGTGGTGAGAAACGCGCTGGCATTGCTACTGCTGGTTGGTGCTGGCGGCAACCAGGGTCACCACGTCTATATATCTATAAAAAATTGTGAAGACAACCTAAACGGATATAACTTTCCCTGTCGTTTTCGGTCGTTTGGATTTACTATCAAGTGTCGTATACCCGCCCTAGTTGCATTTCTAGGATCATAATGCTTTAACCCTTTTCCTAATTTAATTTATCGTGAATAATGATTAATCGACCATATTTTATTTCTACTTTATATTAGATTGGACTATCCCATAAAGCAACTCTAAAATAAAAAACCACAACGAACTATTTAGCATGTATTTGGGTTTCTTGGAAAACCGTTAGGAATGGTTGGACATGGAAAAAGGTTAACGCATAGTTCGGCCCTGCCCAAAAACAGTACTCTGATAAATTGAAAACTACATGGCAGAAGTTGAAGGAATCATTAACTTATTCTTATTATATTTTGCTGATCGGGCCAGGAACCATGTTGCCTCATACTTTTTTAATTACGTCTGTTATTGTGTAATATATATGATAATTATATTTGCATTTATCTCAAAAAACGACAAAAAATAAGCGTGTAATATGATTGATATGTCGTTTATAAGTAACAAAAACTTTAGTTTAAAGACTGCCCAACAACTCAGTCTGAAAGGCAACAACGCTACAGGTAAAGGTGAGGTTATTTTGCTTAGATTCATTGATTTATTTTAAACAACTAACCGCCACGAATACTAAAACCCGTTTTGTGTTTCTCAGGAGATTCTGTAGATGCTGTCGGTATGTCGACTAAGTAGGTGCCTATTAACACATTCGCTGCCCCCCCTCCTAAAAATGTATGGTAGTGAATACGTTAATGTATTAAACGGCTACAAATACAACGGTAGTAGTCGAAAGCAGCTTCAGACTGTCCTATACTAATTCTTCATACGCGAGTAAGAACACTTCTTGTTCTGCACAGTCGGTGTTTTTCTACAAAACATGTTCTTCTAATTTGCGATGCCCACTTTTGCCTTAGATTGTCAAAACCTGCGTCATAATTAGCGCCACATCTTGTACTGTGAAACTTGAATATTGTCCAAAACAGAGAAAAAGGAGAAACGCGTACGTGATAAAGCTGTAGACTACTTCAGCGAGTAAACTGAAAAATAAATCTTAAATTATCTGCGGCCTCCGTGTACATACTATAAATAATACACAAATATCTACACAAATCTTATCTGTACAACAAGGGAAAAAACTACTATGAAATCGGGTTTTTTTGTATGGGATATTTAAATATTTAATTTAATTTTGTTGTTAATAATTTCTGTTATTTCGGCAACAGCATCTCGTACAAACATGAACTGTCTAACTATCATGATTCAGCCTGGTGAAGGACAGACAGACGGACAGCGAAGTCTTAGTAATAATAATCTTTACCATTAGGATGCGGAACACTAGACACTAGCATAATGTATATGCAATACTTAAGATAATCTGATAGTGATTATAATACATACTGTATCCGTTTAAAGCACGCACCCTATTATTATAAGCAATACTTATAAGAAAGGCACATCCCTGATAATGTATATAAATGTAATAAAAACAATTCCCATAATTATTCATGGCTTACGATAGATAGAACAAATAGGTACAAATCCAAAGTAAACTTAGTTTGATAAATATCTATTGCATACCGAGAAATTCCCGCAATAACACGTATTATTTATTTTTAATTTTTATTTTAAATTGCTACACGTGTATACATACAGTTGTATGCGGTGCTCGTCCAGAGGTATTTTCTAGGTTGTTAGAAAATAATTCAGAGAGCTGGAGTCCTTGCGGTTGAAAGAGATATGCCTGAAAATATCAAAGTACTATAAAATAATAATTACTCATATTTGTTATACTACGTATAATTACAGTACGGGTTAGGATTTTTCTGAGGCAAACCGTAATAACCCTTAGTTCCTTTCCTGTTGGAGCTGATAGCAAATCGATCAAGTATGTGAAAATTAGTCAAGACGTCGTGAATCGGTTAGTCATAGACACCCAGTGGTGCACATTCGATTTCTGACTAGGGAGGGTGGAGGGGGTCTGGGTGTCGAGGGTCATTATCTGTACGCTTGGCAGGTGTCGAGTAGTGCATGTTTGCTCCCTGTTTTTGGTCCTAGGGACAATACCCAATATTCCATGTTTCGTTGGTTAATTCGCAAACCTTGTTACCTTACGAGGTTTGCAATGTATCTTATTTATTTATCTACCTATTAATTTGTTACTACATGGACGCTGTAAAGGTACAGTTCATCATCATCATCATCATCTCAGCCATAAGACGTCCACTGCTGAACATAGGCCTCCCCCTTGGATCTCCACATGTACCGGTTGGAAGCAACCAGCATCCACCGTCTTCCGGCGACTTTAATGAGGTCGTCTGTCCATCTTGTGGGTGGACGTCCTACGCTGCGCTTGCTAGTCCGTGGTCTCCACTCGAGCACTTTTCGACCCCATCTGCCATCTTCTCTGCTTGCAATGTGGCCTGCCCATTGCCACTTCAGCTTGCTAACCCGGTGGGCTATGTCGGTACAGTTATTATGTAAATAAATCCATCTTTAGTGCTGCCATCTTCAACTATAAAGATAAATGCTGACATCGATTCTAGGTCCACTTACTAGTGACTTCGCTGCAACTTTACCAACTTTTAACTTTTGACCAATAATTTTCTGAAAACATAATTAATAATTTGTATAAGAATGACATCAAAAAGACGGGATAAATAGTGTTTTATACAAAAACGTGGCTTTATTCCTTTTCTCCGTTGCTCTTGTAAGTACACTTGCGTAGGTTACCAAGGCAAAGAGCTATGGCTGGATTCGAACCGGCGCCTGCACATATTAGATGCACGTGTGGATTCCGCTTGTCCCAACGACATACGAACATATTTTCTGGTAAGTAGTACAATTGGGCAGGTTCCCAACACAAAGAGCGATAGCGGGATTCGAACCGGGACCTGTACTTATTGCATACGAACATATTTTCTGGTCAGCAAGCACACTTGGGTAGGTACAAAAAGCTACGGCGGGGTTCGAACCGGCACCTGTACTAATTACATACGAACATGTTTCCTGGTAAGTAGTACATTTGGGTAGGTTACCGACACAAAGAACTATAACGGGACTCAAACCGGCACCTGTACGTATTACATACGAACATTTTTTTTGTTAACCAAGCACACTTGGGTAAGTACATAGAGCTACAGCGGGATTCGAACCGGCACTTGTACATATTAGATCCACATGTGAATTTCGCTTGTCCCGACGACGTACGAACATATTTCCTGGTAAGTAGTACACTTGGGCAGGTTACCGATACAAAGAGCGATGGCGGGATTCGAAACGGCACCTGTACTTATTACATACGAACATACTCGTATTTTCTGGTCAGCAAGCACACTTGGGTAGGTACAAAAAGCTACGGCGGGGTTCGAACCGGCGCCTGCACATATTAGATTCACGTGTGGATTCCACTTGTCCCAACGACATGCGAACATCATCATCATCATCATCATATCAGCCCTTTATCGCCCACTGCTGAGCATAGGCCTCTCTCCTAGTACGCCACTTGTCCCGGTCCTGAGCCAATCTCATCCAGGAATGACCCGCAATCTTCCGAATGTCGTCGACCCAACGTGCCAACGGACGCCAGGGGCTTCTTTCATTCGAAAGCGGCCACCACTCCGTTAACATTCTAGTCCACCTGCCATCACTCTGCCTAGCAACATGCCCTGCCCAATTCCATTTGAGATTTGTAATGACGAAACCGACGTCTTGCACCTTGGTGCGACGACGGATCTCAACATTTCTTACTCGATCTTGAAGCTTGATACCGAGCATGGCGCGCTCCATGGCTCTTTGAGCTACACGGATTTTACCCATAGCTTCATTATGCGAACATATTTCCTGGTAAGTAGTACATTTGGGTAGGTTACCGACACAAAAAACTATGGTGGGATTCAAACCGGCACCTGTACTTATTTCATACGAACATATTTCCTGGTAAGTAGTACACTTGGGTAGGTTACCGACACAAAGTGCTATGGCGGGATTCGAACCGACGCCTGTACTTATTACATACGAACATATTTCCTGGTAAGTAGTACATTTGGGTAGGTTACCGACACAAAGAGCTACGGCGGGTTCGAACCGGCGCCTGCACATATTAGATCCACGTGTGGATTTCACTTTTCCCAATGACATACGAACATATTTCTGCTAAGTACATTTTCGCACGTTACCGACACAAAGAGCTCTAGCGGATTCGAACCGGCGTCTGTAGGGCTTCGTCTCTCGTGTGGTTTTTCGCTTATAAGTATAGACACAAACATAATAATAATATGATGTACAGAAAAGGTTTAGCAGCAAGATGATAGTTATATTAATAAGACTTGTCTGCTATAACTATTATAATTTATGACTACTTACCCATCTCCAGCGAAATCTTTACTAATATATATTTATAAAACTAAAACGTTCTTATTGCAATTTGGACACCAGTATTCCTGCATAATATACTTAATAAAACAAACACATATTATAATTATTATATACAACTCCTAGGTATTGTATGCAATACCAGGAAAAGTATAAAATATAATTTAGTCTCCTCTTTGACTAGTATTTATATAGAATACAACTATTTAGTGTTGTTTGCGGTTTATTGTACAAAAAAAACTTTAAGTATCAAATTATTTAGAAAAAGCAACGGGGTTTACCTTCGGGTTGTTTATATTGCTCGAAGAACCAATGATAGATGGGGCAGAAAAGTTCTTGGTGACCATGTACCGAAAGATGTAGCCTTCAACTAGGTGGAACGACGATGGTCAAAGTAGCTGAAAATAGTAGGTTTCAGCTGATGATAATGATGATGTTTTATGGTTTTTTTTACTTGATTTTTTTTGTCGCAAATGTACACATTATTTTGTCAAAGAACGCTGGAGAGGGAGGGATGTGATTGCGTTTTAATTTTATTTACCACTGACTTGTAAACATAAGCATTGCCTGCATTTTTTCTGGGAACCCCTTGTATAATACTTTGTAGTAATACCATTGAAACTATAGAGCCCGTGAGGTCGCGTCTGACTATCAATGTATCAATCTGTTGATCGTGGGAACTACGTAATGTTATTAGCCACTAAGTTTTTCATTAGAAAAACAACCAGAGGAAACTAGAATTAGTTTACAAAGAAATCCAAAAGTATGAGTGTAGTTTTGAATCTATTTACAGCCGTGGGCCTGCCCTACTACTACTAAGCATTTTAATAGTTAATCGACTGTGTGTAACCACATACCTTCTTCCCAATAAGAGATTTTGCTCATACCTTTTGCGGTAGTCAAGGAAAATAATTTCAAACTCTTCAAAATAGGCCTTATTAGGCATTCAATCTGTTTAGAATAAAACTATAGGTACAGGTTACCTCTTTTACGTAACGATGTAATATGATTTTAGCAAATGAATTAAAATCAATGTATATTTTCTTCAGTATGACAAATTGAATACTTCTCTTGACAATATAAAATGCTATACGTCAAATGTCAAAATTCTTTTTCAGTAATTCATAGACAATGATTAATTGTTACAAGAACGTTTACGTGGTGGAGTTAGACCGACGTTATGGCACGTCAGTGTTCTCAGTAAGAATTGTTATAGCTCGCCCCATCTAGCGAGGAGTAGAAAAACTTAAACACACTTAATAAACTTACAAGTTGGTTTTTTGGGTCCCTGCATGAATCTGAGGTCAGGTATATACATCAAAAAACAGTTTTTAGGAATCCCATCAACATGACATATGTGATTTCCATTACCATTCTTCTTAACAACAGGGGTATTCAGAGCAAGCTGAACTTCCTCCAATAATTTCTAGCCTTATATGTACTTAAACGCTTTTTTTACCAATACGTAAAGTATTTCTTATATGAAGTCATATATACCATACTCCAACTGATGACAGACCGTGTATTTTCAAAAATAACCATGTAAAAGTTGAACCGTTTTTTTTTTAATATTACGGTCCCTGCATGATCCAGCTTTGGTGCCATAGAAAACTTTTGTACTCTGATTAAGAGTATAAAAGCTTTCAAACGAGATACGTCTCAACTGTAATTATACGTTTCGATAAGAGCTCGTTGCAGTGTGATGCCAGCTGACTAGAATAGCACCACCCCATCTCCTCCCGCAGATGTCGTAAGAGGCGACAAAGGGAAAATCCTACAGTCGAAACTCAATCTACAGCTACTGTGGTCGCCAACCCGCCTATTAGCGTGGCGACTATGGCAACTACCCCCAATAATAATAGGGGTAGTTGCCATAGTCACCGAAAAAAAACTAAACAAAACAAAAACGATAGCGCACTAAAAAGAAAAATAATAATTTTGTCTTCAAACAAACTCGCTCCGCGCGCATGTGCCGCCTTGATATTACTATTACTTACCCTTGCAGTATAGATATACTGATTGATTGAGTCCATAGTCTGAGTGAGCCCTTAAGCGGAAAGTAGTGGTCATTTGAGCCCGCGGGCTGAGCTGACCCCTAACTGTGAATTACCGGTGAAATGGGCCCGCGGGCTCAGATGACACATTGGGTCAAGTCACCCATTGGAAAAAAAATATGGTCAACTCAGCCCGTGGGCTGAGTTCCCTGTGGGCTCAGTTGACCACAAAGCGTAATTAAGAGCATGGAGTGTGGTGAAAACGCAGATCACTTACATATTAGACGCCTGATATAATCTATCGCGATTTCCTTACATTTCAACATGTAAAATATACGAAAGGGCCAGCGTCCGTTTTACAAGCTTGCGCTTGCACGCACGCATTCAGAATAACTGTAAATATTTATACTTCGAACTTACTATCTGTAAATATTTAAGGCCAGTGATGCTTTAATAAATTTATAAATATTTTATCGATTTTTTTGTTACTATAATATTGATTACGCTTCAATCAATAAAATAAGCCGTAAATATATTTTATCAATATTGGTATGATATAACTCTTTGACTCGACATTAGCACGGCACTCCAAATAATTAAATATTTCAATGCTACTGAGGCACTTTTGGCAATACGCCTCCCCCAAAGACCTCAATCTCATAATCACTACGCTTGGCAGGCGGGTTGGCGATCATAGTATGTTCCATATTTTATACTCGTACATCTGAACCGGTCTAGGTTAGAAAAGCGTACATCCCGACTATTACTTGGTAAGGAAGAGGTATTTTATTTCGGAATTAATTCCGTTTCACAAATTTGAGTTTTAAATTTCGGAAGCACTACGTTAGAAAAACGAATGGTATAGCAGTTTACCGTTTGCTAATCGATTCTGCAACTGGAAATTTATTCAGATCTAGCTTTTCCTTGCAACTTCGTCGGCCAGCCATGCCCGTCTTCAAAGTATGGACGCGGGATAAAATTATCATATGTACATTCACGTAAATCAAACTCTCTCCATACCAAATGTCATCGCAATTGGTTCAGCGGTTAAAGCATGAAGATGTAACAGACAAGCAGAGAGAGTAACATTCGAATTTATAATATTAGTATGGATGTGGAGTCTACATAAAGTAGTCTACAGTGAAAAACACTAAGTCAGCGATTCGGCGCCGAGTTTAGCTGAGTAGCGAAATCGACTCAATTAGTATTGATCCCTGCGGCCGCAACTTCTCGCTAAAGACAACTTGTTAAATTACCCAATATATAACGAACTTGGACGAAGGGGTCAAATGGACCCTTTACTTTAACCCCCGACGCAAAAACGGGTTGGACTGTAACTCTTGGACTTGGCATCGATTTAGAAGCAATTTTGTTTATTTGAAAGTAAGTTGTCTAGTGATAATTTGTGATACAAAACAATTTGAATGACTAATTTGTAGCGCAGCTTGTGGCGAGCTGTTGGGGAGTAGTGACTCCACGTACCTGAGTGCCCCTGGGGTGCTGTTGGACAGATGGGGCAGGTCCCCTGCCTTAGCCGGCCATCCAGAGTGGGCTCTAGCAGCTGCGTTCTCGAGGGTAGATGTGGAAACCTAAGTGGCGAGTTGGCTCTATTATTTTTAACACGTTCGCTGCGGCATATGGCCTAATGAGTAATGACCCCTCACAAAGTGTGGTTAACTAATTGCCGCAGCGAAGGTGTTAAAGTCAAATGACACCTCTCTACCCTTAGCCCTTTGCATTGGTATTGCTCTTGAGACATCGTCGATGTCGCTTTTTGTATATTTTCCCGCTTTGTAAAGTAATTACGAACTGGGTATGCTACTCATGGGCTCTGGGCTCCCAATTGTGTTACCTATCAGCCGATAATGGACGTTGATTGTTGAATGTAGGCCTTTCCCATGCCACCCGAGGGAGCGATCTTCAGCACACTGCAGCTAAAAGATAATAAAGATCTTTACTTTTTCAATCAATTTAAAGTAAATACCAGTAAGTTTTTAACTTTAAAACGAAATTCGAGTATCATTCGAGATAAAAAAAATTATGGCAAACGAGCAGATGGATTGCTGATGGTAAGCAATTACCGTCACCCATAGGCACCCGCAACGCCAGGGAATCACAAGCGCATTGCTAGCCTTTAATTTAATTTATTTTTATTAATTTGTTTTAGTTATTTTACCAGTCGTTCTTCGCCGAAGGAAAACATCGCGAGGTATCAAGCTCCCATGAGCCTGATACACAAGCTCCGAATAACTCATTGGCACTATCAGGGGTTCAAACCTGCGACCTCCGGATTGCAAGTGGCATGCTCTTAGCGCTAGCTCACCAGCGCTGTTATATAGAAATGGAGAGAGTGCTACTTGTATAAATATATTCTGGATGATTATTTTTTTTCTTACCGGTTGGGGCGGGACAAATATTATTAGAAATCAAGTATGACATAAGACTTGGATCGGCAATCGTCATATGATTCCCGCATTGCTGGCTAAGATGCTAAGAAAGAAGAATAAGATACCAGATAAAAAAAAAAAAATTTGGGCCCGGGTATGTCCTTAAACTACGCCCAACAATGAGAGGTAGGGCACAGCGAAGTATCATCACACTTGAGTCTGGAGAAGCCCGACTGGGGAAGTACCTTCTCCTTACAGAAAACCTCAGCCATAATAACTCGTTCCTGATAGTGAGTAAGGTTTCCAGAGTTCCAACCTCCCGCTTGTGACTCCCTTGGTGTTGCTTACCACCAGGTAATCCGTCTGCTCGTTTGACACCTTTGTCATAAAAAAAAACATCTAGTGACAAACAATAGATCTCAGTTGCATAGAATATTATATGTTCGCTGGCAAACTGCTTAGTACCAAAAATAAACGTTTAGCAATGTCTAAATGTTTATTTTTGGTACTAAGGACATAAAGCTGCAGATTATATCGTCCTTGTTTAGAATTAAATCAAAACAATATACGGAAAAAGTATTACAGCAACTTCATTGCGATTCTAAATTAAGCCCTTTAAATTTAAATGAACAAAGGGTTATTTGTCCACGGAGGTAAAAAAAGCAATTATTGTAATGGCGGAGATGTTGCGCTAATCACAGGGGGGGAGGGGTAAACAGCAGCCAATTATGTAAATAGATTGCGTCATCGGCTGAGATGCTATGGGGTAATTGAAAACAAGAGGATAAAAGACGCGGGCTTTGTGTGCGTTTTAGGAAATAATACAATTTTACTTTCCTACGGTGCCTCAAGGAATACTAGGGCAACGAACCACGATGAGTATATGACTACCTAATCTAAATGTTCACATAGGTAGTTTTCACTTACTAGAAATAAAAAAACTGTTTTTTATTCTAAATTCGGAACTGCTATTCAAGAAGTAAGTTGTAAGGACGTTTTTACATAAATTACGGACAGTTAACATACGGTTTAGTAAATGATACCGTTTTTAACCGACTTCAAACAAAGGAGGAGGTTCTCAATTCGTCTGTATTTTTTTTTCAGAACTGGTACTGGTAAAAAGTGGCACAAGTTGTAATCAAATGGATGTCAATTGTAGAATGTAATATGTATTTCATTTGACATAAGGTTTTAGAAGCAAATTGTTTGATATTTCACGCACCTAAGTCAGGGTTAATAGAACATTAAATAATTAAATTATCGAATATATTACGCGCGCCTTTAATTAATTAAATGATTTATCTTCCGGAAGATTATTTCCCTAATAGGTATCTACTTATTATGATCATAATCATCACTATCATATCAGCTGAAGGACGTCCACTGCTGAAGCGCTACCGCAAAAGACGATAATCGTAAATTTCTGAAGATTATCTCTGTCACTCTCATGACGCCTCAATTGGAGTAAAAGAGAAAGATACTCGAAATATACGAACTTCGATGATCGCGGCACCGGGCCTGGACATAGGCCTCCCTCAAAGCGGCCCACAGTGACCGGTTTTGCACCACGCACATCCAGTGGATTACCACGATCTTTACCAAGTTGTTGGTCCACCTCGTCGGAAGTTTACCCACGCTGCGTCTTTTGGTACGTGGTTGCCACAGAGATGTGACTTCCCGAACGCTGCCCAGCAGATTCGGACTCGAAGTACTATTTAGTTTATTTGAAAAAAACCTAGTAATAAATTAGACATTTTTTTACTGTAGAACTAAGGTTTGTAGTGTAGAAGCAATCCCTAAAGTTATTGCTTCTATTACAGACCTCACCATACTGGTATGCCTACTTGCATTCTGTTCTAACCACTTGTGTATTCAAATCCGCGTCTAACGTTAGTTAATTTGGCTAACAGAGAAGCGCCTATCATACGCGCCACAAACCAGCGTATTTAATTGAGCAATGCTTGATTCGGGATTTTGGTATTTCCAAATCGTTTTGGGGAAACCCGCTTTTATATAATGTTCCGAGCTCTTTAAGAAGGAAAGTTTTTTCCACCATCGATCTTTTTCTCTTGACTGACAATTTAGTTGCAATTATGGCTTCTGGGGGCCATTTTTTGAACGTCGATTACTCGACTCGTGACTTTTAAACTCTGACACAAACGAAGAAATGGTATTTTAGAAACATGAGTGATATTTTATGACAGGTAGGGCACAGCGATGACCATCACGCTTAAATCTGGGGTAGCCCAACTGGAGAAGTACCTCCTCCTTACAGAAGACCAAAGCCATAATAACACTGCTACCTTTCAGGTATGGCCGGCAAGCCTTAAAGGCCGGCAACGCGCTTGTGACTCCCCTGGTGTTACGGGTGCCCGTGGCAAGGCAATCCGTCTGCTCGTTTGCCGCCTATGTCATAAAAAAAAGAAATTAATATGAGTGAGTATCAAAACTATACATTTTGTGTAAAAATAATGATGAGAAACATTTGTGTGCGATTATTTTCGTTCTCAAAGTTTTTTGAAATCGAGTGTATGACTCCCATAAATCGGCCTCCAGGCCGAGAGTTTAGTCGTTCACTCGATTCGACATGTTAAACTTTCTCGGAAAAATATAAATTAATGCTCGTGGTTATCGAAATTATACATTCATTTTAATCTTATAGTTTTTGAATTCGAATTTCGATTCGAGTCACATTTATTTGACTTTGATTTTTATTGTAATTAATAAAATTAATTTAAATCATTTTACAATATATTGGCTGCGTCGTCATATCTGATGGACACTGTTACAATATTACTACAAAATTTAATAAATTCGGTAAGCCCGGGCGGCCACGATCATAATATGGGACTCTGAAGAAATAATTAAAAACAGCTTTGGCACGCTCCCGTACGTATTTTCATTACGTTTGTGATTGTATTGAAATATTGTGTTCGACCATTACCAGCGTGGCTCGGCGCCAAACCAATATGCAAGTGTTCAGGCGAGTATGCCACCGCAAGATTCGAAAATGACCTATAAGCTTATCAATTTTATTTACACTTACAACTCTTCGGTTCTGAGTGTGTGTTTGGGCCTGCAATAATACGAAAAAGTCTAGATTGGTTTGATTCTCATGTGTAGTTATGACGTTTCGCTTGTGTAAGATAGAGCTGTGATCACCTATATTGCGGGCACTTTGTAAGACAGGATTGGAGACTCGCTTTATTTTACGTGAGTTGTTGGCATTGTGTGTTTTGTTTATGATATTGCACAGCGCATTACATGTACCGTTTTTCTGGTTCAGTCAGATTGTGAAAATTAAATTATAGGTATTATAAAACACCAACCCATGTCCTAATGGATCTCAAACGTGGTCGCCCACAATGAGGCCTACCAAGCGGCCCAGGGTCGTTCAAAGTGGAATGGTAAGATCTGCTCAGCGTCCGTAATATATGGGTATATTATCATATTAGAAACGAGGATACCCATAGAAGAACCAAAGTTACCGACGCGACGTAGACCGACACAGTTGAAGAGGCAAGGGGAGGCCACATAGCTCTAAGAGGAGATGTTATTTTTTTAAGATATCATAAAAACCAACTCATTTCTTTAGTTTTAGGTAATGTTGTGGATATTTTTATTTTTCTTTTTTCTTAATCTATGGCACATTAGAAAAACTGCATTTTGGGAGAGTTTTTTCTAATTTGAACATTTGGATCATTAAGCTTGCACTATGCTCTGTACTCAAACAAATTATCAATACTAGAATGTCACGTGAATAATTTCTCTTAGATTTTACTATCATAAACAAGCAAGATATATTTGTAAATTGACTCAGAAAATGACGTATTAACATTTTTAGACTGTTGAGGCTAGATTTTTTCGATTTTGACATCCTAAACGTAAAATAGACAAGCAAATTCGTAATTCTGTGACTGTTTCCACTACATGGACCCACCAGTTAACGGTAGAGACTCATACAATGGTGGCTACTTTTTTTCGTGAATATGCTTTATGTGGTTGTCACTATCTTATCTGTGTTATCTTATATTTTTGTTTTTGTCTTGTCTTGTTTGTTGCGCTTGTCCGTGTATTGTCTGTCAACTTGTTAATCCGCTGTTTTAGTTGAGTTTAAACACAATAGCTTAATTCAAGCGTAGTAAGAGTTAAAGTAACTAGAAATAACATCACTCAGCGCAAATGTAAACACTAGATAACAATACAGAAAACGTTCCAAAGCCGATTATAACAAACGCTCAAACATAAAATGAAAATTGTTACCCGTGAAAAACGGCACAAGTGACTAAGAACTAGTATGAAACTTATATCGTTTTAAGAGCCACAGAAATTGTTACCCAACTGAGACTCCACGACGAACCAAGAACTTTAATTAAACCAAACTTGCGAGATGACGTTCAATTCCAGTTAATCCTTGCCTCCTTAAGGTGTCAGGACTTTACAATGAAGATATAAAGGTCATTTTGGCTTGGCCAAAGATAGACAAAGTTGTAAGCAGTTAACTGTTGCATTGTGCGGTAAGACTAATGCCTAACATAGCAATTAGGACTTAAAGTGGTACTAGTTTTAAAGGATAGAAGTCATTTTGACACTGGGGCAGAGAAAGGTGGCCGGTCAGTCTCCGGGTACGTCAGTCTTTAATTAACACATAAGCTAGCTATCTTAATTAATCCAATTTTAGTGGCCTTTACTTGGACATGTGGGATGAAGGATATCGTGTTATGCTTTGAGTTAAGACTGGCTTAAAGGACTTGACGGAAACGGTTTGATATGAAGATTTCATGTAAGTATTTGCATCTTGAACAATGTACTTAGTCGAAATATCTATTAATAGGAAGGTACTGAAGATATTGCAGAGTATTAAGTAGTTTTCATGATGCAACTTTAGCAACTATAAGGAAAAATAGAAATCAGTAGTAAAACTAAGTGAATTATTAATATGTTTTATAATTGAAGGAATTTGCCTTGTGATGCCGGGTGAAAAGGGAAAAATCCTACGGACGGGCAGCAGCGTCCGTCGAAACCCAATGCAGCTACTGCGGTCGCCAGCCCGCCTGCCAAGCGTGGCGATTATGGCAACTACCCCCAAGATGATACAAGTCATATTTGTGGGAGGCCTATGTCCAGCAGTGGACTGCATACGGCGGTGTAAATGTATGTACATACATACATTGTATATGTATAATTGACGGAAATAAATGCATGTAACTGGTTGACTTGTTTTATATGCGCGGTCGTTATAGTGGATGCGTTTTTATTACATCATTTTTAAGTCCGAAAACGTCTCTCGGATACCATTTGACAAAATGATTCTCTCTTCATAAACACACTCTGAGAGACATTTTTTATTTATATAAAATTAATAATGTATCGCTGCCAATGGACAGTGTACAAGAAGGCTGGCCGCATTTCCTCGTTGGATTGCAGTGCTTATTCGCTGGGCGAAATACAGACCAGCCCTCTATTCACCTGTAGTCTCCGTTAGACTTTGCGCCTTGTCCCTATACAGGCGCTCGGTCCCCACGGCCCCAGCGTTTGGACCCGGACGTCTCCAATATGTAGCCACTCAATTTAATTAATTTAAGTAGCTATACAGCAGGCAAACACAAATAAGTGCCTTTACCAGGATTCAAACTATAAACTATTTACTAATAGGAGTTACGAAACAGTTCCAAGTTCTGGAGTTTCTACCGCCAGTTCATGATGGCTGTTTCTTATATATTCTGTGCTATTTGCATATTTACTAAACATCATCGCGATATAAAAAGCCATATTCAGGCCATTTAATTTTATTTGGACCCGGGTATGTCCTTAAACTACGTCCAACAATGAGAGGTAGGGCACAGCGAAGTACCGTCACGCTTGAGTACGGAGAAGCCCAACTGGGGAAGTACCTCCTCCTTACAGAAGACCACAGCCATAATAGCAATGCTACCTTTCAGGTATGTAGTGTTGTGTTCCTGATGGTGAGTAAGGTTCCCAGAGCTCCAACCCCCCTTAAAGGCCGGCAACGCGCTTGTGACTCCCCTGGTGTTGCGGGTGCCCATGGGCGACGGTAATTGCTTACCATCAGGCAATCCGTCTGCTCGTTTGCCGCCTTTGACATAAAAAAAATTTTGGACTTTTCGGAATGGTTCCTGTCTCCCACAATTTTTTAATACATATTTTATTGCTTCCGTTCCGTTACCGTTATGTTATATATATATAATATTAGATGAAAAATAGTAACGGTATAAAACAAAAAAGCTTAGAACACCTCTATTCTCCCATCAGGATCAAAAGTGCTCGTGATTCTGAGTAATAAGGACACAAAAAGTAGACAGATTCAAATAAAATGGCCTACTCGGAACATGTACCTAATCGCAGTATCAATTTCAAATGTGGAATAGTCTACCCCCGCTCCCCGCCTAATGTGGCACGAGTTTAGATAACAAAACATATTTCCTGAAAGAATCACAGCCTCCCAAGTCCGCTGGCTCGTTGTGGTTGCATTTGCAGACAGCTGAGTCACTTTATATTTATTTATTTTTATTATAAAGAATGGTTCGAACTAATCTCCGTTGAAAGCAGTCCAAAGGAAGAAGATGGTACTGGGGAGCCCGTGCCCACAGATGAGAGCAGTATTCTATGTTAAAAGAGGCTGGACTTAGATATAATGTGGTCAGTGCCTATGGATTATATTGCGATCATTAACCCGCCTGCCGAGCGTGGCGATTATGACATCATCGAATCAAAGTATGAGTAAGTCAAGACTAAATGCTGGTATTTCAAAAAACTTGCCTTAAAAGGTCTCGGTATCAACTTAAGCAAGTACGTCTGGCTCTGGAATGAGCCCTGTCATATACAGAACATCCAATTTATACATATTGTTTTTTTGTGATTTATGAAATCTATATATATAAAAATGAAATACGTTTGTTAGTTACCCATAAACTCGACAATCGCTAAACCAATTTAGCCATTGAAATGTTTTTATTACACCGCAGAAGGTTTAGGCAGTGTAAAAACGCGGAAATATTGTGATGATAATTATAAAACAGTGATTCTTTATTCCCATAAAAATTGTTCCTGCCTGTCAATCATTGACATTCCAATTTATAACCATAGACATAATAAGATAATATGAGAGGTTACGGGTGTTACGAAGTACAACGGGTCATCTAGTATGATATAAAAATGCCGAATTGAATCAGGTGAGGCAACCGCTCCAAATTCCTGTGTAGCAGATCTGGTCATTTACGTGTGATCGGAATCTCGCAGCCCCATTACCGCACTGGATACCCGAATGTCCACGATTGTTCTCGACTGTTCCCGAGATTTCCCGAATGACTTTGAAAACCTAAAATGTGGTTTTCACCCTCGATGTAAAAAGGATTTTGTAAGTTTGATCGCTATGTTTGCGGTTGTCTGTGGCACGGTAGCTGTTAATAGTGTTACAGGTGATTCGGATGCGGATTTTGAAGATCCATGCAAAATTAAACACTATGTATAAAAGGGGGACATAAACGGTATAGTTATACCGTTTAGTGTGAACTAGATATACTAGGTAGATATGTAAAATGTAAGTATCGATACATAAAGTGATTCGAAAAAAAAATTAGATTCAGAGTGATTTAAAAGATTTACTTTTAACATAATTGAAACTGTTGTGAGCCATGTTACTACAACTTAGTTATAAATGGATAAACTCACGTGTAATTATATCGTACTAGGCGACATGTTTCGGACAAGCTGTGGTTTTCAAGCCTGACTCAGCTGAGAGTGATACACTTTCACCCCGAGCGGTGTGTTTTTTTGAAATTATTATTTATGATTCATAAATTTAGATAAATATAAATTATTGATGTAAACTGCATTACAACACGTTGCGTAGTTTAAAAAATATAAGCGCAGGCGGCAGGAAGTTTATTTTTTATGTCAAAGGTGGCAATTGAGCAGACGGATTGCCTGATGGTAAGCCATGAGCACTCGCAACACCAAGGGAGTTTTTAACAATAATTTATCTGTATATAATCCCTCGATGTGTGTCATCCGCTGAAAGCCGTCTACAATCCGTTTATTTTCTTGACTTCATCAGACCATCTGTTAGTTTGAGAATCTTGTCGGGACTATTACTTGTAATTTCAATCAAGAAATATTGACAAAGAGAATTGAAAATTGAAAGAATGTACTGTTTAACATATTGGTTAATCTAATGGTTAGGTTCTTGTTTTATGATGATAAATTGATGAATTCCAAATGATGAATTTTGACAAAACATGTGTTTTGGCTATGAAGTCGGTTGTCTCGGGTTTGATACCTGGCCCAGGCATTTATCTGTGTGTTTATCACGAATTTTTGTATCTGTTTCATAGAAATTATCTATGTATACGAGCATATAGGTACCATGTATATTGTAGGTGTGTCGATACACACCTACAATATACGTGTAGACCTACGACACAAACCTTTTTGAGCTTATTCTAGGACTTGTGTAAAGATTATCCAAGATATTTATTTACTTATAAGACTTTATGTGACCCACGATGGAACTTATGGAACTGCTGGCTTGCTATAGCAAACACACATGAAGTTTCAGTGATCCCAGGATGAAATCGGCTCTGGTGAAAAGAGTTAACCCCAGTCGGTTTTTCCTGTCCTGCATCGATGCCGGTCGAAGTCGGCACGGGTCTTGGGTAACATTCCTATTGTTAAGCGAATACGAGCGTAGAGAAGTAGCATAAAAGCTTTAGTGATCCCCAATTAGGCAATCTGGGGCCTATTGCATGACAACTTGTAACTTGTAATATTAGCAGAAGTCCCTTTCCAATCCCTTTTATTAGTAACAAAGTTCCGCTAATATTATTAGTTGTAAATTGTTATGCAATAGGCCTCAAGCATCTATTTTTTCACTTGTGAAGTGGTAGGTGGTAACCCCAGTAGAGTGAATTAAACTTTTCCTTGACTTTTCGTTTTTAATTTCTGCAAATGATTCCTGTTGAGTGTTAAATTTTGAGATGTGTAATAAAGCATTTATATATTCGTCGTACCGTTTTAGACTGTTAAAAACTGTCTTTTCCTACTTGGAAATCAAGATTTGTTTTTAAATTCACTGGCTTACATAAGAATCGATCTTCAAACTTCTGGACACCACACTCCATCTTCTTCTCTTCTTCTTCAGCCTTTATTATCTACCCACTGCTGAGTATAGGCCTCTTCCAATTTCCGCCATTCTGTCCGGTCCTGTGCTTTCTGCATCCACTTTTTCCCAGCTATCCGTACAAGATTGTCAGTCCACCTGGCAGGCTGATCTGCATTTCTACGCCCGGTCCATGGTCCAGAAGAGAAGAAGAATAATATCCACCAGTAAATTTTCTACTTCTATCTTCTTTTTAAATTTCCAATCTCAGCACCATTTGCTAGCAAGTTTCTTGAGTGGTCCCTAATCCGAAGGCCAAGGTACAATGGTTTTTCCAAAATCTTAACCCCAACAGCTCCAGCTAATGGGAACAGCCGAAGTGATTTACTGCTCACACCTCCGGGCCCGAGCTATACGTGTGTCTTGACAATTTATTGTACTCGTATTTCACAGATAGCTTTAACGCAACGGAATGGGTGCTAGGTTCGAGAGTATTATAATATATTAACAATTGCCTATCGATTTTGTCTTCAGGACAATCTTGAAGACAATATCGTTTTTGAAATGTTAAAGGTAAAATTTATACACTCGGTTAAGTATTAATGCCATCAACGTTAAGGTACGCAATACGCAATATATATATATATATGTTAATTGTATTTTAAATTTTAATGTTTTTTGTTATTTATATGGAAATTTAATTTCTGAAATAAATGATTTGATTTGATTTGAAATACTCTGGAGTTACAGGCGTGCCTAGGCTAATACTACTTTGTAGTATATCAAAAAATCAATATTATACTTAGTAAAAAGGGCGAAAAACTACAAATTTCCTTAGTTAAGACTCAAAATAAAGAGAATTTGATACAGAAGCCAGCTTACGGTTTGAAGCATATTGGCTTTCGTTTTACGGCAATAGGTGATAATTATACACATATAAGCTTAAGTAGATTAAGTTTAAATAAACACATTTCATCTCTCGCTTCCCATATGAGTGAATAATATGCGAGATATTTATTTATAAACATTCATTAAAAAACTGTACTGACCAGCAAAGTCAGCGAACTGCGAATAAAATCTGAGCTGAAATCAAGTTTGTATCTCTTTTGCATTTTAATTTCAAAATTCATCCAATGCCTCAGTGGTTCTGTGTACCCGAAAATTTACACAGCGCCGGCACGGGCCTATTCTAACTCAAAAATATGACAAGTTTTTATTATTGTGTCACTACAATTATTGAGACAACTCGTAGTTAAAGCGCAAATAGTGTGTTTTGAAAAATTATACGAACAGTCGAGACTCAATCGTATCGAAATGATAAAAACGAGATTATAAAAATATCATATATTGTAGTTTGAATACCGCCATGACTATTTTTAAAAAGAGGCGCGCGGTGAAGCGCGCAAATCTAAAAAAATGTATGTTCTCGCTGAAAAGTTACGAGCTCTGCTGAAATCCTTTTAAATTTATTTACACGTAGTAAGTTTTGTTAGCTTTTGTTACTATGCACTTGTAACGTTGGAATGCTGAGCTAACCATTTCTCTGAAACTTATGTAATTAAGGTTTTTTTGGCGCACTCGGAATTATTTGTGTGATGAGCACAAATATTCGTTCTTGAGTCGTGGTTACTTTCTATGTACCTACATATACGTACAGTCAGCAGCAAAAGTGGCTAAGCGTGTTCAAAATGACCTACACGCGCTCTTATTCTCTTGATAGAGATGTGTTGACCTCATTTTGAACACCTCAAACGCTTAGCCACTTCTACTGCTGACTGTACATAGTTAAGTACCGACAACTAAATCCGTCTTGAGCTAACTATGGGGCTCAGTTAATTTATGTAAGGCTGTCCTATAATATTTATTTTTTATGTGCCTGTAATAATTAACTTTCACGTTAACATATGTAAACGTTCAAAAATATGTTTTACTTACAAAGGTAGTTTCAGGCATTATTTTTCGTGTAAAAAGCAAATTGTCTCTATAGTATGCGATAGTGATTCTTCCTACAATGTTGAAGGTTCAAACCTGAAGTTTATTATTTTTGTGTTTCATGTTTACAACAAGGATACTAAGTTACGAAGTGCCCTCTAGTGTTTCACAGCCCTATAGAATTTATTCGCTGGCAAACGCCCGCAAAGTAACTATACACGATAGTTGAGAGATGGCGCTTTTTGCACTAAGTGCCATAATATGGGTTTAGCCAGCAGTTCGGCATAATGCGGTTTTGTATAGGCAGTGTCAATCTCTCTTTTTATCAACTTTTCTTTAAAATATTCAAACGCACCTCTGATGACCTAACGTCATGTCATGATCGGTCGGATCGGCATGTGGTCGGCTTACAGTTGGGCGCACAAACTTGTTGGGGGTAAAAAAAATGATTATCATACTTACGACGTTAGGCAAGTAGGCAAGAACCCAAAGTCAGAAAGTGACATGAACAAACCAACCCTAGTGCGATTTTGAGTCACATCTATTAGAAGTTTCATTAGACCGTCTTAAGTTTTTGATCGAAAACGTAATCGAAAACGATTCACTACGATGACAACATAAATATTTTAGACAATTGACAAATCAGAAACATCACGAGGACAGGATCGTGATTAATTTCAGCGACTCATTCTTAGCTATAATTAGCTAAGAAGCCGTTCCAGTTCGACCCACCAATTCGCAATAAACTCGGCAAACTTGAAAAATGTATTCAATAAAAAAACATGGCCGCCATAAAACACGATGGCCGAGGAAGCCGGTGAAGTTCCCCAACTCAGTCTGTTTTCTATATAGATAACCTCCCACCAGATTGCCATACGGTATACTTTATTGAGCGTATAGGTGACAAACTTAATGCCCGGAATACACGAGGCTAGTTTTTCAAGCCAGTATAGTAAGCTAGTTAAACTGTCCTCGCTTGAACACAGGCTATGCCAGTAATTTTAAGTCAGTGCCAGTAAAAAAATCGTCAATATGAACGTAATTCGTAAAAACAACATAGCACGAATGAAACAATTATTTAAAAAACTATGATAATGTGTACTAGATGAATTACTTGAAGTATTATTTTAGAAAAACCTGTATTGACACATGGCACTAGCCGGACGGATACTAGCTTCACCGGCCGCACGAAGATAATACACAAGCTATAGGCTAGCGAAATCGGTGGTGGGGGAAACTACAAGGTCAAAAAATAGAACGGCAAGCTATAAATACTATCCTGGCTTCAGCACTAGCTTACTAGATAGCCTGAAAGTTAAGCTAGTTTTGTATACACGAAGATAGACGCACTAGCTTGCTAGTTTACTAGTACTAGCTTACTATACTGGCTTGAAAAACTAGCCTCGTATTCCGAACATCACTGAAGGACCATGTCTATGTATTTGTGCATAGAATTATTTAATACGGAACTAACGTCAATATTTGAGTATATAATGACAAATGTTCGTGTACAGACACGTCACTACTACACACACCAGGTTCTTTACCTAAGATTATGCTCTCTAATATAATTATATTATATTATGCTCGTCAGTATAATAATATACTCTGGCTGCCCACAAATCAAAATTTTAATGATAACAAAACAAAATGTCATCATTTAAATTCAAAATTACATGGAATGGAAAGGCTTCTGGGCAGTTAGAGGATATTAATTGAGTTATCAAACTAACAGTCTAGTCAACCTAGTAACAGCACAAAAGGCAGTCGCTATAATGTAAACTAATGCCTGGCGGTCATTTTACTAATATTATAGGCAAATGCTAACGTGTGTACTAGGTACATAATTACTCAATATAAATAATGATACTTTAGAATTATACCGGTTATGTATCGGAATAACATATTTATTGTATATAAACTGGTAAATTACATTAAAGAGGACGCAGAATATTTTTATACAATTAATATCTCATAATAGTTTTGTGAGGAATAACATATGGCTATAATTTTTAAAAATATTGTGCAAATTGGCTGTAATAAAAATAGGTCACTTGAAGTACTAATTAATGCAGAGACATAAATCTCTTAAAACGTCGTCGCCGTGTTTCTTCAATCATATCGTAAATTATTTAGGCACATTCATAATTTTTTAAAGATTTTTCTGGCTTTATGCAACCAAAAATGTTTGCTTAAAAAGCTTTATAAACCAACCGAGTGCCCACGGGCGACGGTAATTGCTTACCATCAAGCAATCCGTCTGCTCGTTTGCCACCTTTGTCATAAAAAAAAAAACCTCAAATTAAGCGTTTGAAATGCTCCATCTAATGTTAAATAGAGATCAGTATTTGGCCGTAATGATATACAAGACATCTGTTGATCTACAAATTGCCCTCGTTACAAGAACAAAGAAACCCACTAAAGGTTTATTGGATTGGCAACATTAGGCCCAGTACCTGCTGCTAACTTCTATAGATTAGCTTTACACATTGCTTTCGTCCGTTGGTTATATTTAGAACGAAAAATTTGATATAAAAATAAATTGTGATATCTACAATGCATAATTTGTAACAGCGTACTCTAAGGCATAATTTGTAACAGCCATTAGAAAACTGATTCAGTTATCTAAGGAGATAATGAGTAAACTACTTGCCGTTTGATGCCGGCTGACTTTGCCTTGTGATGCCGATTGACTTTGCCGTGTGATGCCGGCTGACTAGAATAGCACCACCCCATCTCCTCCTGCGGGTGTCGTAAGAGGCGACAAAGGGAAAAATCCTACGGACGGGCAGCAGCGTCCGTTGAAACCCAAACTGCAGCTACTGCGGTCGCCAACTTGCCTGCCAAGTGTGGCGACTATGGCAACTGTTGATACAAGTCATATTTGTGGGAGGCTTATGTCCAGCAGTGCACTGCAAACGGCTGAAATCTATGTAATGTATGTGTGAGTAAACTATCTAAGAAAACAATCCAGCCGAATCTTTCGCGGGGGCTGTATTTAATAAACAATATATTCAAAATCTAAAAAGCTAATTTTATAACAGAATCGTTACAATTAGCAACGAAAAATAAGAACAAGTTGAATCGCTATTTGTATGTGTGTCTGTGTTCCAGTATAACTAACTATTAACCACTACTACTACCTGAACCTATTTATGTTCAGTGCGACAGGCCACTTCATCAGTTCCAATTGATATTATAGGAAAATTATCTTTATAAACGTGATATCACATATTGACCATTCATACATATTTCTCACCTGGAACCCGCAAAGTATTCCCTTCATAGTAGTATGATCTTAAAGAAACACACGGGTAAACTAACTAAGAAAACAAATGAGCCTGCCTTCGCGGAGGCTGTATTTACTACAAAACATATTCAAAATCTAATACGCCATAAAAACGCATAATTTTAAAATAGAATCCTTACAAATTAATTTGTTTTCATTTCTCGTAAGTGTATTTTGAAAGAGATAATCACGAAAAAATCTGGGAAGTAATTAAAACGTGTCAATGAAGTCTTTGATTGAGTTTATGTTGTTTCTTTAATTCTCATAGAAAATTAGTGCAGCAGTGGAACATAAAGGAAGTTTATATATGAAATATCACTGCCATTGTATCGCGCTTCTGTTTGAATAACTAAATGTTTCAATGACCGATTCGTATATTTTAGTTTTGCTTTTTTCTATGTCCCGCAAATTCATTTTTGTGTTCTATTTGTTCTTTGTTAAATACTGCATAGTTGTAATCAAAATATTCCACGCTTTTTCGAGTGATACTATTAACAATGTCCCGGAAAATACCTAAAAAGGAAAAAAACGCCTATCCTTGTATTTTTGGTGGCATATTTTCTGGCCACATATTGTGTTTTTGCTTGTTGTCCCAAAAATGTTTTTTTTTTTCGATTGCCGTGTATAAGCTCGCGCGAAATTGGATTGACATGTCGGATACACGGCCCGGCACGGAATATGGTAGGTATCAGCGGTAACGCGTCTATACAAGCAAATCCCGCCGGCAGGGCAGGACTGATTTCCCAGCACAGCAGTTCAATAGCTTTCTTTTCTTTTGGGCTTTTAAGAAAAGCAGAGTCAATGTCTCCTTGCCTAAGAAGAAAATTTACCCGCCGTCACTGGTAAAAAAGATTAAACATCTCTATTTTTAAATTTGGCACATTACAATTCACTTATGTACGTCAATAAATCTACCACTGGTTTTAACCCTACACCTCTGACTCGAGAAGATCTGCCCAGCGACAAACTTGACTTACGACTTATTTTTTCAAAACAATAATATATCAAATCTAAGTATGTATAGGTAGTGCCACGAGATATAAAAAGTAGGTATGTATAGGTAGTGCCACGAGAGTTGAGGTGAAAATTACACATTGGAAAAAAAAATGTAATCCCGTGAACCGTTTGGACCCGGGACTGGATGTCCTAAAACTGCGGCCACGACAACCGGGGATGGGTAATACAACAACGAACACTGCAATCGCCTTGCTATGCGTGGCGATTATGGCATTTACCCCTCCCCATGCAAGGAACCCGAAATGAAAAGAAATGTTATAAATGATAGAGACCGAATAGCGAAAACATATTCAGAGGGCCGACCCCATCTGAACTGGGAGTAGGCACCGAGAAAGAAAAATATAACGAGTTCCAATTACTTCAGTCATGTTTGAAAAGGTTTGATAACGAAATAACGAAGGAATCAATATATAGGTAGACGTTCTTTAAATTAAATTATTTAAATCGGTAAATATATAGATTTTTTTTTTATTTTATTTTTTTTATTTTTTTTATTATTTTTTTTTTTTTATGCAAGACTGACCAACGTTTGACTTCAGTCGCACCTGATGGTAAGTGACGACGAGGTCGAAGGTGTAGCACGCTGGTTCAGTAACAGCCTATTCACTCTTGACTTGAAGAGACCCAAATTATATCTTGCCGGGAATACAGACGAAGGGAGCAAATTCCATTCCTTAGCAGTCCGCATTAGGAAGGTAGAAGCGAATCGCTTCGTGCGAATGAATGGAAGATTCACAACGTAAGGATGAAACTGCTCCCCTCGCCTGGACGTCCGGTGATGGAACGGAGATGGCGGAATTAAATCGTGCAATTCCTGAGCACACTCTCCAAAATGTATCCTGTAAAACACAGACAAACTAGCAACCTTGCGGCGATGCTCAAGGCTCTGCAACCTTACACTCACTAATTTAGGATCGCCAATGAGTCTGCGAGCTCGGCGTTCTATTGAATCCAAAGCGGCCAACTGATACTTGGCAGACCCGTCCCAAAGGTGGCAACAGTACTCCAGACACGACCGAACCTGCGCTTGGTAAAGTGTTAGGAGCTGTTCCGGCATGAAGTACCGCTTCACCCTATGTAAGACTCCTAGTTTTTTAGCAGCGGATTTCGCTTTGGCCTCAATAGTGGCGCCGAAGTTCAGCTTAGTGGTAAATTTAACCCCAAGCAGCTCGAGGTGGTCTGTAATTGTTAAGGACACATTCTGGAAAGCAGGAGTCAAGTTAAAAAGGCTCCTTTTGGCGGTGAATAAACACGCCTGTGTTTTGGAGGCGTTAAACCTAACCAAGTTAGCTTCAACGGCCTTCAAGGTCTGGTTCGTTCGCTCAACCAAAGCTTTCCTAAAGGACTCAGTCTCTCCACCGGTAGTTTGGGCCTCAGAAAAATATCTCTCAGTCACCATACTGTCGTCTGCATACCCAAAGATACCGGGTTTAAGCAGATCGTTTATATGCAGCAAAAAGAGGGTGGCTGAAAGAACCGAACCCTGAGGCACTCCGGCATTTATTGCCATGCGATCTGATGTGCAACCATCCACTACGACCCTAATAGATCGCTGCCTCAGGAAATCGGAAATCCAAGAGCACAAACCAGCGGAGATTCCGTACGCAGAGAGCTTGCCAAGGAGGCCGTCATGCCAAACCCTATCGAAGGCCTTGGAAATGTCGAGAGACACAGCGAGGGCTTCGCCGCGCTTCTCGATGGCCTCGCTCCAAATGTGGGTAGCGTACACAAGTAGGTCCCCAGTAGACCGATTTCGGCGGAAGCCGTATTGCCAGTCGCTGAGGAGATCGTTACCTTCAAGGTACGCAAGGAGCTTGTTGTTCAAAACACGTTCCATAATCTTGCAGAGTATGGAAGTGATTGCGATGGGACGATAATTCGATGGGTCAGCACGGCTACCCTTTTTAGGCACAGGCTGCACGTTAGCAAGCTTCCACGCTTCGGGAACTTTTCTCATCTTTAGGGAAAGTCGATACAGGCGCGTCAAAACAGGAGACAACTCAGGGGCACACATTTTTAAAACGATTGCTGGAATTCCGTCGGGACCACTAGCCTTATTCACATCTAGACAGCGTAGTGACTTCAGTACTTCCCTTTGGTGAATAAGATTAATTAGATAAATAAAAATCATTTTCACAGGGATTCAGGTTCCAAATACGGTGTACGGTGGTCACAAATATCTGAATAACGCTTTTAATGTCAGGGCAATAAAGTGCATGTTCAGATATTTGTGACCAAATCCACAGATCCGATAGCCTCCAGCCACCCACAGACCCATAAAAAGGTCCCCTATCTAATGCCATTTTGAATTTTAACTATGACAAACCATATTTGTGTTTGGCCTAGCAAGTTTTGATATCTGATAGCGACTGTACAACCTTATTGCGCTTACTGGAGGATTGAGACGTATTGTGTAAAATTGTTCCAAGATATTGATTATCATAAAATTAGTTACACTATGGTATTTAGTTATTATTTAGGATTAAGTGCTTGCTTGTTACACGTTGTTGTTGTGGTCTGGAGGTCACATCCCGCCACAGTACTCTCCCGAACTCGGTAACCAAAGGTAACAGGTGAAGGGCTTCATCGCCACTTCGCTCGCTAAATTGAATCCACCGGCTTTATTTAGCTATTTGGACGCACGGCGAGTCAGGCCGTTATTATAACTGGCTGTATCGTTTCTAGTGATAAGCCGAGGATGGTATTTTACACTTGGGAATATCTCTGGGGAAAATATTAGATAATAATTGAATGTGTAGTATGTTTTTGATAAAATGAAAATTAACCGGGATATACTAGGAAATATGTCAGTCCAATGGTTGTATGCATTTTATGAATAACTTTGAGTTAGATTCGTTATCAGATTTCCTGCTAGATGTCCCTGTACCATGATGTGTCAAATGTTATACTTCGCTCTATGAACATCTTTCCTAGAGACAGCTTCTGGCAGATAGATTTTAATTGTCAAGCTTCTATAACATTTCTTTTGGTTTATTACATTATTGTATGGTCATTTCAGAGTTTGATTTTTGAGCCTTAATACAATGCCCTTGAGAAATTGAATGAAAAATTTTACCTACAATGAGAAATTTTTATTACGTGTTAAGTTTTATCATTGTGATTTTTTAATTTTTCTATTGCTTTCATTGCTTTGGAGAGTGTGGAATTGCATTTGTAGTGGTTATACGGGAAAAGGGAAATTTCAAATATAAAATACCTATAAAAATATTATCTTAAAAAAAAACACTTAGAGGACAAACTTGGTGATTTTGGCGATTCTTGGGGGATGCCTATATCCAGCAGGGAATGATGATGATAAATTTAAAATGCGTACGAAGGAAAAACTAGTGAAAAAAAAATTACGGGAAAGTTACGGGAACTATTTATAATATACTTTATTCTTTTAAAATCAGTAAATATTATTCGTGATTCGTATGCAATCTGCAAATCAGAATCAGAATATTATATAGAAATGCCGACCAGTTTAATCTGAATGACAGATAATTTTATAAAATAGGTATAATATAATTTACCTTAAATAAATACATAACATTGCCTGAATTTTAAGTAACTAACTAATCGAAAAAAAAAAATCCCATTTACACATCACTAGCTCTTCCACTTTTTTTGACAGACGATTAAGGATGAGCGAAGGCCCGCGGTCGCATCCAAATCGCTAGATTACGGCGAGCTAACAGCTCAAAGCTTTGGTGTGTCTGTTTCAGCTATCTTAGGAGACACAATCAAAGTCATTTTTTTATGATGCAGACACGTCTGCTATCTTCGATATTTAAACCAAAAGAAAAATAGATAAAAAAAAAATTTGAAAGGGGTAACACATTGTTATCGATGAATTCTCAATATGAATTGAAACTTCGATGCCGTTAAGTGTTCAATTGATACGCTGGCTGTAGATGTGTTTACACGTCCCCCATGATGACGTATACGACGTGGAATAAATAGAAAAATTTGACGAGTCTAAGCGGTACTCGTATAGCACAATTGGTAGTACACGGGACTAGTGGTCCAGTGGTTGTGGGTTCGAGTCCCAATGCGAGTCAAATTTTTCTATTTTTCTTTCGATTTAAATATCGAACAAACAAAGTTATTTAAAAAAACGTGAAAATGATAACTTATTAAAATAATTAATCTAATAAAGTATATTCATGGGATCTCGCTGGTTTTCAATGCAAAAGTGGCCAATGATGCTTACAGAATTGTTAAGTTGGATTTCCATGGACTACCTTTGCAGGAGGAACTTCTTTTTTTGCATTTATTTCTCACAAAACGTACACAACTGTTACATCAGCTGCCGACGTCCACTGCTTCAGTACTCCATAGACCGCGATAAATAGCAGGGGTAAAATCATAATCACCACGCTTGGTAGGCGGGTTGGCGACCCTAGTATAAGCCACCACAGTAAGAGAGGCTACTCTTCATCTTCTGGCGGTTTCTGGTCGCAGGCTTATGGGATTTAGGATTTCTTGTACAGCGACAGGCAAAATTATTAACTTATATTTCCCACATAAAAGTTAATGCTATGGGCCACTGAAACAAACGTCTACGTAAATGTTTTAAATTAAGTTTAACGACTTTCCATTTTATTCAAGTTATGCTCGTTTAATTATATCACCCTAGTTTTAGTCTACATGACAGCTCCTATGAGTTTTGAAACAAAACTAATAATCACAGTCTGCCCTTTAACCTCCCTAACGACTCCTAGGAGTTTGTTTTATAACGAACGAAAGTGAGTCGATCCTAAAGTCTAAATAAAAAAGAAAAAGAAAATGGCCACAAATTAATCATTGCTCATAGGGTACGTTCTAATAAGAAACACAACCTTAAAAAGTAAACTAATAATTATTTAGCGGTATAGGCCCAGTAACCAGTCACAGCTTTTGCTAGATCTGTGTATACATATCAGATACCGTATAATATGCCCAGCTCTGACATACATTAAATAAAAAGTAAGCAAAAAAAGTTCTAGAGAAATTAAGAGGAAAAAAGTGTCTTCTCAAAATTATTGAAAATAGAAGAGGAAAGATGGGACACCTTTTATGACATGACAATTAAATCAAGATTATTTTAGAGGAAAAGGTAACAAGAAAGAGAAAGAAAGGGAGACCCAGACGAACAAATAAAAGTTCGAAGATCTAAGAAAGACGAGTAAAAGAAAGATCAAATAAAATAAAAACTAAACGTCATGTCATATCAGGATGTCAAGGAGAAGCCCTAGCACAAAAATGCTTGGAAATTACTCCACCCACAAGAGCCCAGGTCTTGAATAGATAGATAGAGGCACCAATGTAGTCCAATGTCCTATTTTACACAACTGGTCTTCTGCGTAAATTGCCACTAGGAGCGATGGGGTGGGGGCCACACAAGGAAGGCGGGCTACCACAGCTTTCGATGGACGCTGCTGCTCGTGTCCCGGTGGTTTTTAGTCGCTTTTTAGGGACTATACCCGCACCAATATATCACTACTGATCCTTATATGTATATTATGTATGGAAGTAAGGATGTTTACTAACTATTGAATATTGGGTGACTATAGATCCAATATTATTTATAAGAAGCTTTAATAATACCAGAAACTACCTTATCCATAATGCGCTGTTGATGTGCATATCCTCTGGCTGCCCAGAGCCCAATATAAAGGTATTCCATTCCATTTTATTTTGAATCTAAATGATCACAAATCAAAATTGTATTTGATTTGGCAACTTTGGATCTTTGGCTAGGTAGAGGAATGTATGACACTCATAAACCGACTGGTACTGTAATATAATAAAATTGAAGGGTCAAAAATTTATAAATACGATCCCTAAATTTCTGATTTGCACCGCCAATGTTCGAGAACTAGACACGCGATTCTGCATTGAAATATAAAATGTATTTTCTGCTGAAGCAAATGGAATGTCTTCCCAAAAGAATCCTTTATACCTGTAAAGTACAGATCGTAAGATCCCTGCTAAACTGGTTGCTTGGATGCCGACTCATTTGTTACTATTAGGAATAGAGTCCTAGGTCGCTTATACTGTCGTTTGGAGGGTCGGACACATGTGTACAGTCCTAACTTACAATGAGATATAGCTGTAAAACTAGAAGGCTTTTTAAGTGGGCCGGAATACTATAATAAAGGAATTCAAATGTAAGAAACTAAAAATGTTTTTACGGTAAGAAAACGTGAGTTTATTTGTTGTTTGGAACATGTTTTTTGTGCTTTCGAGTGTGAGGCGCATAACGTGAAAAAATGATTGGTCCGATTTGCTTTCCAATTTTGATACCAAACTTAAAATGACTTCGAACAAGACAATGTCTGATGATAACTAAAACATCAGAACAGTTGCTATCAATTTTATAGCTTGCATTTCCTTCTAACGACATCTGTTTTAGATAAATTTGGTAATGCGAAATTAAATAAATAAATATTACACGACTGGATGATAACTGGGATTTGCACCCAAGATCGTTGTCTTTATAGGTAGGCTACCCACTAGGCCAGACCTGTAATAACTTGTACTATGAATAAATAAAAAATAAATAAATATTTCGAGACAATCTTACACAAATCGACTTAGTCCTACGGTAAGCTCAGTAAGGCTTGTGTTGTAGGTACTAGACGACGATATATATAATATATAGATACATATAAATACTTTAATACATAGAAAACACTCATGACCCAGGAACAAATATCTGTGCTCATCACACAAATAAATGCCCTGACTGGGAATCGAGTCCAGGGCCATCGGCTTCATAGGCAGGGTCACTACCCACGAGGCCAGACCGGTCGTCAAAATGAATACTGAATTACCAAGTAAAATCGATATGTCAAGATGTCTCCTATTATTTTAGCGAATCTATTCTCATCATCATCATCATAATATCAGCCGAAGAACCACTGGACATAGGCCCCCAAAGCGACCCACATTGACCGGCTTCGCTCCACTCGCATCCAGTGGGTTCCCGCTATCAACCCACACGTATCCCGGCTATCTTTACCAAGTCATCGGTCCACCATGTGGAGCAGTTTGTAAACATGTTATACTTATATTATAACATGTTATAATATATTAAATATAATAAAAAATCCCACAGCGACATCACTAAATTTTTTTTTTATGACATAAGGTGGCAAACGAGCAGACGGATTGCCTGATAGTAAGCAATTACCGTCGCCCATGGGCACCCGCAACACCAGGGGAGTCACAAGTGCGTTGCCGACCTTTAAGGGGGGTTGGAGCTCTGGGAACCTTACTCACCATCAGGAACACAACACTACATACCTGAAAGGTAGCAGTGCTATTATGGCTGTGGTCTTCCTTAAGGAGGAGGTACTTCCCCAGTTGGGCTTCTCCAGACTCGAGCGTGATAGTACTTCACTGTGCCCTACCTCTCATAATTCGTCATAATTTTATTTAAATTGTATTTATTTTTGTGTAAATCTACACTAATAATATAAAGACGTGAGTTGATGCGTTGTTGGTAACTACTTAAGTAGTAAAAACATTTTAGTTATTAACACAAGGATTTGATACAAATGGTTAGTGAAACTGGATCTTAATAGACCCACAACCCAATGAACAAACTGAACATTAACCAGCCTGGCACCTTAATATCGAACCTAACTGGTACCTTTGGTCTATGTGACCTATATTCAAGTCCCACACGAAAGGGTTCATATTACATGAGAATCTTGTTCAAATGTTCACAGCCTTACTGGCTGTTTCTACCTTAACGGACTTAGCCACAGATTATATAATAGTGTTATACGGCACATTTGCCACACTGTCAATTGGGTGATTGGTTTGAATATTTATATATATAATTATAAGGCTCGTTATACAATATCTAATAATTTTTGAGAATAAATGCTATTGTGACCTTTGAGCACGAATTATGTTTTGTGAGTTTGTACTCCTACTTACAGGTTCAAGAGTGCAAAGATACGCGTGTGTTTGTTATCATTTGAACTCAAAATGAACGTTAATTAAAAGTAACCAACTTTTATGCAACAAAAAAATATTAGGGAGGGTTACTTGTGGCAGCGCCACACGTAAATTCTTTTCTTAGGCAAGACGGAGCCGATATTTTTTAGCCTTTTCTTCTTGAGCCCAAGGAGGCCGTTGAGCTGCAGTAAAGTTAGTCAAGCCGCCGGGAATCGGCTTGTATAAACGCGCCGCCACTGAGGGTTAAACACAATCACTCAGTGATAACTAAACGTGTACTCTTGAACGTCATCGTCGTTCCCAGTTATATTGGAAAGTTCATCGATCCAAATAGATCACCGTCTACTAAGTTTTTGTACGAAGCTATGAATACCAACTAGCAAAATTTTAATTTTATTATCGAATGCAAATGAAAATACCACAGCATAGAGCATGATTCAAGTTTGGGAACATTTTATATATATTTTTTTTTTTTTTGTGTATTCGCATACGTAAAGAAGTCTATTTCGCACATAAAACTACAGAAGTGTGTAATCTGTGATCAAGGGGGGACGCATTAAAGGAAGGGAGGGCATATGACGAACCCGAGTTACGAGCTAACTCGAGATATCTTGAAGAATCTCGCACTTGTAGGAAATTCAAGCCGTTTTGCATCGAACGTATTTACTCCAACGCTTGCATTCAGCAACTACCAGTGTAATATTTATTAGAGGCTCTAGTGTACTTATACGTATCTTTTGACGTAAAAAACGTTTACGAACGCGTAAGTGATGATAATGTTATTTATATGGGAAACGCAAACGCGTTCGTGACGTGAAGTTACGTTAAAAACTTACACTCAGGGCTCAGGAAATTGTGATTTGACAACACATCTCAGCATTAAAAATCAAAAGGAAGCCTTAATAACTAGTGAAAAGTCGAATTTCCTGAAATTAATTCTACATTTGAACCAAGAAACTTATTAGTGTTCCTGTATTGAACATTTTAAAACTTACACATGCAAAATTAATCAAGATAGCGAATCTGTTTATTCTTCCTGATTTGTTCAATCAAACAATCACACCATAGTCTTGCACCTATTTCAATAAAGGATAATCTTTAAATTAATAACCCCGCAATCCCCTGCAAACTAACCATTGATGCATTCCTTAAAACCAAATTTGTTGTTGCTGAATGCAGGCCTTTCTGAGCGCAATCTTCTGCACACAAGGTTATTACAAGGGAGCCGAGAAAACTGCGAATTCATTCTCCAAGCATCCCAAGTCACCAACATTATCTGTTCTTAACCAAAATGACGGGAGGGATTTTGTCTTCTTGAAAAGCAGTGATCAGAAAATGTAAAATTAAATCAACGGGGGCTTTAATAAGTGTCATCATACTGACAAGTGTCACCGATTACCATACCTAAGTGTATGACCTTAGTCGTCGCTCGATTTGTCGTGCAGCGGAGCAGGTAGGCCTCAAAAACAATTGCAAACGTACGTAGGTTTCAAATGGTCCGGCTCTAGCTCCACTTACAAGCCTTATATTAGTATAAGCATAGCTATTCCCCTGGTGCAGCCGTTCTGAGCGTGCCATAATCGCTCACCATCAGGCAGACCAACGGAGGTCTCAAATATCCTGGAAGCTCCACGCATCACCACGCAACGACACGCCCGGCCAAATGTTCCGTTCCGGGCGTCAACTTAAGCCTTATACTTACATAGCTATTCTCCTGGTGCGACCGTTCTGAGCTATGCCGTGTGATGCCGGCTGACTAGAATAGCACCACCCCATCTCCTCCCACGGGTTTCGTAAGAGGTGACAAAAGGAAAAATCCTACGGACGGGCAGCAGCGTCCGTTGAAACCCAATCTACAGCTACTGCGGTCGCCAACCCGTCTGCCAAGCGTGGAGACTATGGCAACTTCCACCAAGATGATACAAGTCATATTTGTGGGAGGTCTATGTCCAGCAGTGGACTGCATACGGCTGAAATGTATGTATGTAATGTAACCGTGCCATAATCACCATCAGGCAGTCACACTCTTCTTTCCCGCTAATGTGATATTTTAATAACATTTTATATAAGTCCGTTTTCTCGACGAAGAAGTCAATACAATTGTCACGTGAAAAATAACATTGAATACAGTTGCTTCAACAATTTACAATTTAACGTCGTATCACATGATTGTATTCAGTCACTAACCGCCGCAGCATTGATTACAAAACATTTCCACATAAGCTTTGAGTAATTTATTTACGCAAAATTTTCCCTGATCATATTCCACGTAATCTATTTTGCGAAACAAAATGGTTTCGCACAAAAATACATCAATGCGAAGGCTAAACCCTCCGTCAGGTCCGTCACGGTCCGTGTGCGCCTGATTCAGCGTCCACGGGCGTTGTTGGAATCGCTTAGCGAACACAATGAAATCCCTGATCATATATTAAGTTTAGGTTGGGATCAATTACTACACTTAATAGACCAATATAGAGTGGTCGCACTTAACTCGAAGTCTAATACATCATACAGATGCACGCGTAGGGAAATTCAAGATGACTAAAAGAAAATTCAACTTTAAGGACGAATAAATTAGCACACAAAAGTTTCTCACCATTATTTTAATATGAAATCTATAGTTTCGATACCCTCGATTATAATTTCTACTATTCATGTTTCTAGAATCTGATTTCTTTATTTTTGACAGATTTTGAAATGTCACAAAATGCCCCAAAGTATTGGAAAGAAATAAACCTCATTTGATATTTTTTGCTTTTTTTAATCAATAAACTATGCAACAACTAACATGTTAGTTTTATTGAGAGGAAACCCTTTTTATTAAACTGATTTAGGCTCTATAAACCGTCGATCGGATTGCGCTTCCATCGAGATTGTTCGATGCGATCTCAAGCGAATCTGACTGATACCGAATGTGAGTGGTTGAGAGTCAAAATTCCATATTTACGAGTATACTGGTACGCTGCAAGTGAACAGGCAGCGACACATTGTGAATGCCTAGCGAAGCTCCAAATTAAGCGGATCAGCCGACGAAGCGAATTAAACCCCTCATAAAAACATTTGATATTTATCGGGATGTTTACGCGGACGTGTGCACGGTATAGGGAACACGTTCTGATTTAATAAAGCAATTCGAAACGGTTCATTTGCATCCGAATAGGGCTACAGGTGGAAGTTTCTAAAGACAGGCCCGACAGAGAACGGATTTTTTGTCTCGTTTAACCACGAAACTCGTTTTCCACGAGTTTGGTTTCCGATTACAATTTCCTGGAAACATAATTCTTGTACACGATCAAAATAACTTAGTTATTAGAGCGTTTAATTACCCGCAATTTGAAAATAAATAGGCTACTGTTATCAAGATTTTCAGACATGGTTTGAACTTGAATATTGCCCTAAATTATTACCTCAATTATATTTTTGACTACAGCAAAATCATATATTTTTTTAATACACAATTTTAATCGTTAAATACAAGTTGATCCGCCATTAAAATATACCTATAAAATAACAAGTGCGGTTTGATTACAGCTCCTAGAATGATCAAAATACTATCATGTTTTAATTGTATTTTTTTAATCGATGTTCAGGGCAATTCAGACACAGTTTCTGGTTACCATGGTAATGGTAGATCACTATATAGTTATTGACAACCAGAATAATCCTATATAAAAGTGTTACTTTTAACCAGTAACTAGCGACATCTCCCTCTGAATATTTTAGGATGGATGATAATATTTCGAAAGATAAACTATCAGTGATACAACGAGGAAATGCCGCCAACGTCCTTGTTACTATGCCTCAATCTCAATAACTAGTTAAGTACTCGTATTTTAATGAATGTAAATACTTCGAAGTAATAGCAGGCGTCTACCAATGTTGAATTCACAGGGAAAAGGAAAATAAACGAAATTGTAACCTACTATTTAAGTTAAGATAAAATTAATTCATTTGCAAATTAGCACTTTTACCCAGTCAGTGAAAAGGAAGAAACTTAAAAAAAAACACACTGTAAACACTAGAGAATGAAATGTCAAAAAAGTATTTTTCAATATCATATGCAGATAACTTTTGTTTTTTGGCACAAGTACAAGTAACATTGAAGTGTATATAAAAATGCATCCATTAAATAGCAAAACACACTACATAGATACATGTGTACCGAATACAAAAAAAAACAATAAGAAATAAAAACTCAAAGAACCAAGAAAGTGTTTGTCGAAAGTACCTGCAGTCGCCATCAGATATATAGGAGCTCTGGAGGTGATCACAAATACCTGAACAACGCCTCTATCGTCGAGGCGATACAGTGCATGTTCAGATATTTGCGACCACCTCCACAGCTCCGATATATCTGATAGCGACTGTAAGTACAGAAAGTACTGAGTTCACTTTGCATTTTTACAAGTCAACATTTCCCCAGCCGAATCGCAGAGAAACTTAATTGTTGGATGCAAAGCGCCCGGAACTTTTGTCATAACTTCATATCATTACTAAATTTGCACATTCTAAACTTTATTTAGCTAATTAATTCAACTTTTGCATTAACAAACACTGGCGAGGATAAAATTGAAGGTTTTATTTACAACAATTCTTGATAAGTTACTAAGGTGTTATTTTATTTCTAGGTCACAGTATATTACAGTTTAAATTAAAACGATTTTTTTTGTATTTTAAATTTTCATGAGACAGTAACACGGTTCTACTCACGTTTATTTAATCACGGAGAACAAAGGTGCGTGACGGGCCGGCGATGCAATCGGCGAACCGAACGGACACTCAGCACTCTTAGTGCTTGAAAATGGAGGCCTATGTTCTCCGAAACATGTCCGGCGAGTGACTTTTTAAAGTGACTTTCTCCTCCAATACAAAACTAGTTGTCTCCATATAAACTATTATAAAACTAATATCTACTATAAAGCAAAAAATAATTGTTTTCTTTATTACTTTATAAGTGCTTTTGGACTACTCAGAACAAATCAATATCTTACGACAATTATTATACAATTTTTTTTTTGTTTTTAGTGTCGGCGCCTATAGGTTCATAATTTTTAAACAGCGTAACTTACTTACTACTACGTATTCGTACAAGCAAAGGACTCGCGTTCCTTCTCAAAACAGTTTATGATTTCCGCTTGCCACGTTAAGTACATATATTTCCTTAAATTTATTGTATACCGTTGCAGGCGCAATTTAAATTTCCTTCCCAAGAACTTGTTTTATTGCATCCGACTGAAAAGAAATTGAAGAGAGGACTTTCTAGTTTTCTTTGACGAAGTAGTTTTGTTTGTCTCATACATATTATGGAGCTTAGGTGTTGCATGCATTGCGTTTGCGTAGTTAATCTTAAGGGGGGAAGAGATAGATTTAAATAGATCTGCAGTGGTAACTAAAGCATACCACCTCACCATAACAGAACCCCAGAGTGAGATCATCATCATTATCAGCCTAAGGACCTCCACTGCTCGATTAAACGACGACGACGAAGTTAAAGATAAATCAACTTATAAAAATAAGGGTTTTTTTTATGACATAGGCGGCAAACGAGCAGACGGATTGCCTGGTGGTAAGCAATTACGTCGCCCATGGGCACCCGTAACACCAGAGGAGTCACAAGCGTGTTACCGGCCTTTGAGGGGGGTTGGAGCTCTGGGAACCTTACTCACCATCAGGAACACAACACTGCATACTTGAAAGGTAGCAGTGCTATTATGGCTGTTTTAATGTTTGTTTAGGTTTTCGAAAATATTCCTAATTTAAAATTTATTACGCCATGATTTTGAAGACGTAATGCTGCTATTAGTAAATACCATAGACAAGAAGAACGATAGTTTTTAATCGTTTGTAGTAATTTTGGTTTTTGAACACGTTCTACAGGATTTATATAAAAACGATGTGTAAAAACAATTGAAAGCCCAATAATCATGGAGGCATTTGCAGTAACTAGTTATTATTATATATTTCAATATCGAGATGACACACAAGTGAATCAGAGTTATGAATATCAAAATAACAATCATCAAATTAAACAGAAAGGATAATGGTTTCGTAAATTCGACTTCACAGAACAACATTCGCGAAATTAAATAGTTCCAAATATAAACAGCGAATTCGAGACCTCCCTAAGTGAGTTTAAAATGATACAAAATGAAAATACCCGCGCACGTCGTCCCAGTTAATATGAAAAGTTGCTAACTCCGCTCATTAGCTGAAATTACCGTTGCTGTAGATCACGTATTAAGGATGTGACTCACGCCACTCCTGGCTGAGCTTGAACCTTGCCGGGTCTGATAGCGGGAAATATAATCCGTGTAAAATTTGCCATGACCATGGTAAATCAATAATTGCAGCTCTAGAGAAGGATACGTTGATATACATTGAAAAATATGTCATGTACTTACTGTAGGTAAAGAAAGAATAAATATGATCGGGCAGATATGTGAGTCAATAAAACTTTGTTTATATCTTTATCCTGGTTTTAGAAATAAGGTTCTACCCAGATAATTTAGAGGGACGTCCTGAAAAAAAAAAAATATTCTATAAGTATGAGTTATGGTTCCATTCGATTCAATGCAAAAAACACACATAAAACGTCTCTCGCCTAGTGTGTAAAATATGAATTATTTGAAAATTCCTTCAAAATATGGACAGTGGCTACACTCCCCACCATGTCAAAATTTTTGATATCAAGATAAAGTTATAAACAAAGTTCTATAGGAAAAATATGCTAAAGTGACGAAGCCCACGGTATCCGAAGCAGGGTTTGAAGCCGCGTCTTAAGTATCGCGGCTTAAATGGAAACTTATATGATTGAATCTATAGCCAACTAGCAAGATACTCATCAGGTAGGGTGGTGGTAGTTAGTCAAGGAGACAGTTACGAAAATTGAAGAGGCGGCCATTAGGGCAATGTATAATGTATATATTAAGCGAATGTATCAAATAAAAGAAAAGTACTTATTAAAATTAAAAAAAAAAAATATTTGTTTCTAATGATGTACAAAAGTTTCTGCGGAAACAACAGTCATAAATTTCATGTTATTCTATCACATAAGCAACCATGACACAAAAACAAACGAATGCTTCTTACTTGGATTGAATAGTGTAAATAATGGAGAATATAGTATGAAGAGATATCTACTACGTAGCCTACTAGAAGTACCTACTTATGCCGTTAAAACATTAGTCCTTATCAGCAATTCTAAGATTTATTTTACTGAATATATTCTTGTGAGTATTTTGTTATTCACTTACAATAATTACACGTTTATCCTTTTGAAGGGCAAATGTCACATTCAGAACGCTGTCAAAGCATAGAAGCCTGCTAAAGTTGACTAGATAAATCATCTTTCATCTGTCGCTTTTATAAATGATTACATTTTGCCAATAATAGTACAATGCTTATTATTTCTTTGTACTTAGGTGTTCAATCACAGAATATATTTATTTTTTTCATAAATCCGATACAGCATTTTATGATAATGATTATTCTATACACAAACAAACGGTATAACAGAGATTATGGAGGCATCTATACATACATCATACATTTCAGCCGTATGCAGTCCACTGCTGGACTTATGCCTCCCACAAATATGACTTGTATCATCTTGGGGGGTAGTTGCCATAGTCGCCACGCTTGGCAGACGGGTTGGCGACCGCAGTAGCTGTAGATTGGGTTTCGACGGACGCAGCTGCCCGTCAGTAGGATTTTTCCTGTTGTCGCCTCTTACGACACCCGCGGGAGGAGATGAAGTGGTGCTATTCTAGTCAGCCGGCGTCACACAGCAGCAGCTGGCAGCTCCTGCAGTATTGCATTGAGCTTCCAAGAGATTTTACCAACACTGCGGTCACTTCGATACGTATGCTTTGGTATATTATGCATGCCGCCCGCCACGACTATAGCCCAACACGTACGCCCTCTCAGAATAACACTAAGTAAAACTTACATGTTTATGTACTATGTCAAGCAGTGGACTGCATACGGCTGAAATTTATGTATGTAGGACCTGCCAATTGCTCCGCTTCAAGGGTAAATGAGGGTAAGTGAGGCCGGGCGAGTAAGTTCGCGTACTTACGGCTCGACAGCTTTACTCGCCTGTGTGTCAGTCTAAGTAGGCGTACTTTAAACTTGCCGAGTATGTCAAAGATCCAACACGTTTGAGTTTTGCTCGTAGCCCGCTGGTCTGTCGCCACCGCGAATCGCGAGTCTCCATTTCGTCATCGTGCTATGTGCATGCTGTAATATGTGTCACTGATGCCGATTCGAGTAAGTTCGCGACTTTTAAATTTTATAACTTACTATTTTATACGTCGTAAGTCTGTCACCCACTTGACGCAACGGGAAGCGACTCTGCGGAATCCTGTGATGCAATACAGTAGCGATGCAGTCTTACTATTATCTGAATGCAAAAATATATGCCTAGGGGCTCGCAGCTAAACACACAGGCTGCAGAGTACAAGGAGCTACAAACAGCTGTAAAATAGTTATTTGATAGCCTTTTTTGTACTACTAAAGCATATTCTCCATATTTTAGACTAAGGCTACCAAATTGATCCATATAGCTTCTCTGGCGCGGCGGCGCGCATGGATATCGGCAGCTTTCATTTCATTGTTCGAGCTATCTAGCAACGCCTCTATGCACTATGGTAACCATGAGCAGCGACCAATTCAATTTTCGGGCTGCTTCATACATTATCACAGTGGAAACTTATATGACAGGCGCCGAATAGAGGTGTCATGTTAATGTCACTGTGACAAAGTACGAAGTTGTCCAGGAATCAGATAGATACTCTTTATTGGCTCACCTCAGTAAAAATGTTCAAGAGAAAATAAACAACTGATTCATACAGATATACAACAGGCTAATGCTATAGACCACCAACAACATAAAATCAAAATTCCCTTAATTAATCAACCTCATTTTGACTGGTTTGGTGTACGTATTATGAGTTAGTTTAAGTGTTTTATGTATTACTAATTTACAATATTATGTTTATTTATAATATTATGAAAACGACGAGTACTTAACTACATAGTTATTGCATTAAATCGATCCCATAGTCAAACTCGTTGTAGAGTTTTATGGGGCTATATTCAGAAACCATTGTATGACACATTTTTGATAATTATATTAAATAAATAATAAATAAATCTAAAAAAGGCCCTTGAGGCATTGTACCAAGGATGCTGGCGGCATTGTGTCGTTGTATCGCAATGCTGATACGTTGTGCAATAAAACCGCCAGCTCTTCGGTCACCTGTAAAAACAGAATTATTATTTACTTATAACATTGGCTGCTTTTATCTTTAAATATTGTTTTTTACTTTTAAAATCTGGTTAAGTAGGTACTGACTTAATCCTTGAGGGAGAAGTTATAAGTTGGTAATAAAAGGGCTATAAAACCCTTTACCTACTGATACATCATGAATGAGTATTAAGAAACTATTGATAAAAATTAACTTAATTGATAAGCGATCTCTTTTTAAACGTAAGCTGTAATTTCATGACATTAATATTTTGTGTCAGTAGATTTTAACCATATTTTCAGGCATTCCTTAACTTTCTCATATAAATGTTCAAAAAGTACACTTCTTGATGCAGGATCAATAGACTAGTAATTAGTTAGTAGCAATCTTTTTTAATAATATCTATATTTTTTTTTTCCTAACGCATGGTCACCCTAGAGGAAAGTGATTCGCTCTCGTTCCGGCCGAGGGCGCGGGAATGATTTCGCGTTCGACTAGTGATTGCTTTTTGACACAGTCATCCGTGGCGCGGACACGGGACGTGCCTATCCGGGCTATGGGAGTGGAATAGGTCATTTTAGTGAACCTATCTAATACTGGACACAAAATTAGTAACACTGCATTTAGCAGTAACTCTGCCTACGGTTACGAAAAATATATTGTGTAAGTTTCATCACCATCCACATAAGCCTTAAAACGTATAGGCCTCCCGCAAATATGACTTGTATCATCTTACCATAGTTGCCACGCTTGGCAGTCAAGTTGGCGATCGCAGTAGCTGTAGATTCGATTTTGACGGACGCTGCCTGCCCTGCCAATCCGACAGTTTTTTACCTTATCACTTAAAAATTTTAGAAAAACAGGAAGTACGGATTATATTTTTTGTAGTTTTACCGGTAACGAACGCTGTTCCAATTATTTTAAAAATAAACAAAGAGCATGACATATCATGACCAAGCACATCTATTTGCGATAATCGGAAAGCTAGCGTGACACCAGTTTACTATGATTATGCTACGTTGTATATTTTGAAATAATAAACTATTTAAATTCAAGTAGCCTTTGTTTGTCTTTATTTAGCTCTTTATCAAGTTTATTTTTTCGGTCGATATCTTTATTTAGCTCTTTATCAAGTTTATTTTTACGGTCGATAAACAAGATACATATTAATATATTTGTAAATTTTCGACGAAACTAAGAACAAATCAAATGATCTTTTTATTTCCCATTTTTGCTACCCAAGTGGGTAAGTTTTAGACAAGGCTTAGAGGCAATTAAGGCAACGATAATTACCTACCATACAATTTCCTAGACAAAAATGATAATGACTTAAGGTGAGCGCGAGGCCTCAAATACCAAGTACGTAGGGCCCTGCAGGTTCGGTCAGGAATCAGAGAAGACTGCAATATACATGCTCTGCTTTTATGGACCACTAACGCCAAAAAGAAGAACCTACCTAGGGCAACACATAGTCCAACCTTATAAAGTACACAACATGACGGCCCAAAGAATCTGGAACTTTCTGGTTGCAACGGGCCTTAGTACCTAATGAACATTACAGAGCCGATGTGACTCTCAAAGACCTAAATCATCTTCATCATCATAATGTCAGGCGACAGACGTCTACTGCTGGACATAGCCTGGCCTCCCCCAAAACGACCCAAGAAGACCGATCCTGCGCCTTCCACATCCAGAACATCCCGCGACCCTAACTAGGTCGTCGGTCCACCTACCACCTACGCTGCGTCGTTTTTGTTGGAACAGGGTGACAGTGGCAGCCCTCTGATGGTGAACTAGGGCGGTCGCTGGACGCAAGTGGGCGAGGTCTCATGGGGCATCGGCTACGGGAAGGGCCACTACCCGGCGTCACCCGGGGTTCCTGCTGTGGATACAGGAGAACGGAGAGAGAGAAGTAGTTCTAGACATTTTGGGCCGCTTCCCCACTCTCGCTTAACACTCCAGATATCGCCACTGATTTTACGAACGGAGATATAAGATTAGTTCGTGGTCGCCACTCCAGAACCTCAACACCATAGTAAATAAAAACGTAATACCATAAAACAAAATGCTAGAACAAATCGAAATAGTAACATTGCTCGGCAGTTCCGCGCCCTGATCTGTGTGATCAAGCAGGGCTCACGCACGCTGTTGACTATCGAATAGGAAATTGTAAACAAAGCATTCAACAAAGAGTATAAAGGATTCAGAGCGCCGGGCGGTGAGCCGCCCGCGCGCTTCCACACTGCTGTTCTGATCACTCTTTGAAAACAAGTAAGTCGGACTATTAGTTCACCTTGTTCGCAATTCCTTGAAACCAGCGATGATCGAAATAAAGATTTAAGACATAATATGTTAGAGACATTCCTGGAAGATATGGAATCTCTATAATCAAACTTTTTGGTTTCAGTTTACAAGGTAGCAGTCTCTTTCTTAAAAAATTGTGTCTTAGATGAAAACATCGGGCTAAAAGTTTGCGTGGACCTTAATATTACATGGATTAAATTTTCAGCGTATGCTGTGTGCTGTCGTAATTAACACCCCACAAGCATAACCTATTTTGAACGTCAGCGCGGCGTCTTACAAGCGTTCACGCGGCGGCGCTGTGATGTGACACTAAGGGTCTAATCAACGCTGTTATTCAAAATTTACGCCAGTTGCAATTATATGGATGTCAACGAGACAGCAACACTCGGAAACGTTGATCGCTTACCCGGATTCCAGGAAACGTAAACACCAAATATACTCGATGCTAAATCCCCCTACATCGATTAAAACGAAATTGCAGTTGTTAGCGTCATGCGAACGTTCGAGTTAAACTAGTTTACCTGAACGCACAACTCACTTATGCTCAGTAAGGAATCCGGGCCCCAGGATTGCACTGTTTACTGAAAAATTCAGCGCCGATGCGAACAACTCCAGGAAGCCAGCCGAAGCCGCGCCGCGCTCATGCCGATCCTTAAAATGCAAAGCATGTCTTGTCAAATTTGTGTATTACCTCCACATATAGCCCGATTATTTTGTTCGATTGCCTTGCCAGCTCCCGGCGTTCGGCGTCCTACATTGTTACGCTTTTAGCGTACAAATCCGATTGTTTGTCTATATTTATTATGCTCGACAAATGTGGAATATTCCGTATTACTTTATTAATCCGCGATGTGGGAGGTAAAATCCTGATCAGATCTCATCATAATCCGTTGACCGAAGGATGGAGCCGAAACTTTGATTTGGGTATAATGGCATTTGGCAGAAAGATTATTGTCGTAATATCAAGATTGACATCGACCCTCGCCGGCGAAGATGGAAAATACCCGAATCAATGTAATCATGTATTTATAAGCCAAACTATTGAACTAGCGAAAGGCTTAGGAGTCTTAAATAATTCATGTTTTTGTCTAGGGTAAGAGGCTCTTTACATGATACGAGTTTTCTGACACATTTGATTTCAATAAGAAATAAACTATATTTATTAAACGTATTTAATGTACTTTTTCGTATGTCATTAGATTTTAATATGAAATAAACTATATTACGTAATATTACTTTACCATTGCGTTAGAGCTACCCATATAAATAACATTATCACATACGCGTTCGAGACGTTTTTTGCGTCAAAAGAAACTTACACTAGAGCCTCTGGTTAAAAAAAATCAAATGAATCTAAATATATATAACTCAAAGGTGACTGACTGACTGACATTGTGATCTATCAACGCACAGTCCAAACCACCGGACGGAAAGGATTTTGATCAATTCTACCTCCAAGGGTATAATTTTTTTTTTTTTTTTTTTATAATCCTTATCTTGCGATCAGCCCTCTTAGCTATAAGCAGATGTGATGAAGGTGGTTCTCGTGTCGTGTGCTACCCCCAGCGGGGTACAGCCCCCTTTTATTTATGTAGTCAGTCTATGAGCTGACTATCCTGGTCAAAGATGTCTCGCCTCTTTTTTAGTCGGCGAATTATTTCTGGTATTGTTAGTTGCCCCGCAAGATAGTTTGGGTGCTTTTGAAGTCTTGCTTTGTATTTATCCCCATAGCAGGCAATTTCTTGTTTAATTGTTGGCATATCAAGAATTTCGTGAAGCTCCGTTGTTTTGAGGAACCATGGTGCATTTGATATCTGCCTCAATAAATTGTTCTGCATCCTTTGTATCACAGTAACGTTTGTTGCGCAGGCAGTGCCCCATAGTTGTATGGCATATGTCCAGATAGGCTTAATCAGGGTTTTGTAAATAAGAATCTTATTGTCTGTTGTGAGCTTCGAATTTCTGCCCATCAGCCAGTAAATACCTTTGTACTTTAAATTAATCTCATCTCTTTTTGTCTTGATATGTTTCTGCCAGGTGAGCCTCCGGTCCAGGTGCACGCCCAAGTACTTTACTGTTTCTAGATGTGGCAGTTCTACACCGTTCAGGGTGACTGGAGCACTGTCTCCTTTGCGGAGAGTAAATGTAATATGTGTTGACTTGGTTACACTAACAGCAATTCTCCACTTGGCTAGCCACTGCTCTACCTTGTCAAGACTGCTTTGTAGCATTCGTGATGCTTCAACTGGGCATTTATTCGAGGCTAGAAGGGCAGTATCATCAGCAAAAGTGGCGACTGTTATGTCAGAACTTTGTGGTAGGTCAGATGTGAACAATGTGTACAGGACAGGTCCAAGCACGGAGCCCTGTGGCACTCCGGCCTTTATTTCGTAAAACCCTGATGTTGAATCGGTTTCCCTTACTTGGAATATTCTGTTCGTAATATACGACCTTAGAATTTCGTAGAATGTATGGGGCAATAAGGACTTTAGTTTACATAACAGTCCCTTGTGCCATACTCTATCGAAAGCTTGCTGTATGTCAAGGAATGCCGATGAACAGTATTCCTTCATCTCGAATGATTTTCTAATTTTTCTGCACACCCGGTGGACCTGTTCTATTGTCGAATGTTCTCTCCGAAAGCCAAACTGGTGGTCTGGGATAATAGATTTTTCCCTTGAAGCTATGTTGAGTCTATGGAGAAGGCACTTCTCAAAGAGTTTAGACATAGTGGGCAGCAGACTAATCGGTCTATATGAAGTTACCTCATGCAAAGGTTTGCCAGGTTTATGGATCATTTTCACCTGGGAAACTTTCCACAAATCAGGGAAGTATCCTACCCTCAGAATAGCGTTGAACACCATGGTCAGGTAAACGATAGCCTTTCGTGGTAATTTTTCTAGGACTTTTTTGTCAATGAGGTCGAATCCCGGTGCCTTGTTATTATCCATGGATTTAGTATTTCTAACAATCTCGTTGGGTGTCACTAATTTTAGGGGTACGTCGAGCTGGAGGTCTTGGTTGAGAATATAATCGATGTCCGATTCGTCTGCGGTTGGTTGGTTGGTGGCGATGTTTGGCTTGAAAACTTGGCTCAGATGTTTAGCAAATTCTTCGGCTTTGCTTTGTTCAGATCTAGCCCATTTACCATCCTGCGTCCGTATTGGTGGCTTGTGGTGTAATGGCCGGTCAAAGTTCTTGCATGCTCTCCATAGGGAGTAGTTCGTCGCTTTTGTTGCTGTAAGACCCTCAAGATACGTTTCCAGGGCTGTATCATTGGCTTCTCTGATTAGGAGCTTCAATTCTTTGGTAGCTTTGTTGAATGCTGCTTTGTCTCTTGGGTGTCTACTTGTATGCCATACTCTCCGTAGTCTCCTTTTGTCCCTAATTTTCAAACGTATGCTTTCTGAGTATACTTTGCCTTGCGGTGGACGCTCAGTTGCTACCGGCGTACATTGCCAACAGCAATCTTGGATGGTTATGGTTAATGTTTTTACAGCCTGGTCTATGTCTGATTCTGTTTTCAGAGCTATTTGTAGATCCAGCCTTTGGTGTATCAGTTCCTGAAAGGAGGCCCAGTCTGTACGTTTGTTATAAAGCTGTGTGGTTTTTGTGTTATGAATCACTGTGTTACCAATTGTTAGTATTACCGGTACATGATTAGAGCTTGCGTCCAGGCATGTTCGTATTTCATAGAAGAGTCTCGATAAACCTTTCATGATGAAAAAGTCAATGACGTCTGGCAATCTATTCGGATCACTAGGCCAGTTTGTGGGCTCTGGTGTTGAGATTACACTGAGGTTATTTTTCTCAAGACTTTTCTTAAGTTTGGTATTAGTCAGTCTAGAGCCCCAGTGGAGGTTCTTTGCGTTCCAATCTCCTCCAATAATGAAGCGAGGTCCAAGAGTATTAAATAGCTCGTAATATTGCTCTTCTGTTATTTTGTGTTTCGGAGGGCTGTACATAGCAGAGACGTTATATGTTCCGTTTCGATCTTGTATTCCGATAGTGGCTACTTGAATGTAAGGTTTCTTAAACTGGGGCTGCTCAAAGTGTTTTATGTTCGACTTTACTATTACTGCCGCCCCTGCATGTGCTGTTCCATCTGGGTGATTGGTGACGTAAATTTCGTAGTTTCTGATCCTAACACTACTGTTTGCAGTGAAGTGTGTTTCGGATACCAATAGTATATCGATGTTATGCGTGTTTAATAATACTTCAACTTCGTCTTTGTTCGGTGACAACCCGTCCAGGTTCCAGGTAGCTATCTTAAGAGAAGTTATTTGTTAATTTGCGAGACTAGGGTTGTTATGAGGCCGATCAACGTACTCATTTGTTGTAGGATAAGATCCATTTTTTCATTCTGTTTAACGAAAATTTCTTCAATTGTTTTGTTTGATGTTACATGTATATATCGTCATGTGTATATCGTTGTTTTTGCAAGTTTTCAAGAAATCAGAATATCTCTTTCGTTTGTTGGTACCGGGGTCCTCCTTTGGTCTAGCCTTTTCATCGCTGGTCTGTGCTGGGAACTGAACAGTCGGAGTAAAAGTTCTCTTAGGGTATTCTTTAGGGTTTGCCGGCTTGTTAGTTTTTCTAGCCAATATTTCTTTATACACTTCACATCCTTTGTAATTTGCTGGATGATCGCCATTACATAGAGCACATGTAGCCGGAGTTTTACGACCGATTTTGGGACATTCCGAAGTTTTGTGTGCTTGTGCGCATTTTACACACCGATATGGCCTCATGCAATAGTTTTTAGTGTGACCATATTGCTGGCATCTTTGACATTGGACCACTGATTTGCGTTTGCGGGGATCTTCTACAATTACTGATTGGTGGTATATATACTTTAGATTTTTAACTGCTTTATTATTCGGGCCTTGGGCCAGGTTGGCAAAGAATGTAGAGGTTGGTTTTTTGTCAGGTCCGTACTTAACATTAATAATTTCCCCGACAACCGTGTTTCCTGTACCTTCCAGTGTTTCCTTTATGGTATCGATTGGTGTTGTGTGATGCAGATTTCTTATGACTATTCTATACGCCCGTTTATCTTTCCTGTTAAAGGTGTGTCCTATCAGTCCTTTCTCTCTAACAGCATCTATAACTTTTTTGTAGGTTTCTACAGTAGTGCAACTGATCCTGAGTTGATTTTTATTAACATTTTTATAGACAAAGTCTTTGTTATTCACAACACTTTCTAATACTACTGTGAGTTCATTGACGTCTTCTATGCCGTAAAGGATTATCGGCGGTGGTTTAAGATCTTTTTTTGGAAGTTCCTTGTCTTCGTTTTCATCTGTCGGAAGTACTGTAAATCTGTTTGTGACACTTATTTTCTCAGGTGAGGGAGAGGATGTTTTTTTCCTTTTGGCACCTCTTAGCGTCGGTACCCTTTGCCACAGTGGTGGTGAGTGCGTGGTATTGTGGCTTGTACCTGGAGCCGTATCTATGTTAGTTTGATGGCTATAGTTAGTTGTAGAATCCTGAGAGTGTTCTGGTTCTAATCTGTTAGACGAGGATGTTGGTGTGTTGCTAAGTGAAGAGGACCGAGGTCGGTTAAAGAGTGCTGGGTGGAATATTTGTTGGACTAATATTTTTTCTTGGTTTTGGGTTTGTGTTTGTTCTTTTAGTTCTTTCATGTTGTTCCCACGAGTAGGGTCGATCTAAAAGGTCGCTCACAGGGTGACGCCCATTCCTATGAGAAGGCGAAAATCAACGATGTTTGCCAGGTCCATCGAGGTTGGCGCTATAGACTGAATACCCCTCAGCCATACATCCTATTGGCACGTTGCCCACCGTAGGATTGGGGTGATTATTTTAAAGAGGTTTTCTTCCTCACGACTCGGGCGGTTAAGCCGAAGTCACCGGCCCTGCGCTGCACTAGTGTAACACAGGGTTACGGTTTGTGTTGGTCATTTCCTACCTCCACAGTGCTTTCACGTTTTGCGTGTAAGCTAGATCAGGTTAGTTGACCGCCGCCTGAGACTCGGCGTTGTCACTCATTTTGCGCCACCCGGGGAGTACGTGTAGGGTATCAAAGGGCAAATTCCTACGGACGCGAGCGACACTACCCCCCAAAAAGGGTATAAAATAGGGAATGAAAGTTTCTATGAAACTTGTAAATTTTTAACCGATCGGGCTGAGACTTTGCATGCATAAAGTTACTATGACGTAGGCATTTATGGATGAAACGGCATTTTCCGAACAAAAAGTATGTATGCATACAAAACTACGTTTTGAACGATAGTGTGCTAAAAATAACTTAAATACTTCTTAACGCGAAGCCGCAGGCAAAAGCTAGTTATTAATATTATTAAATATAACAGGCAGAAGATAGTCAGACGTTTGCTAATTTCTTATATTACATAAACGTCGTTTATGTTTAACTCATAGGCTTATATATAGGTACCGCCCCAAATCTTATAACATGAACTAATAAATACGTAAAGAGTAAATAAACCTTAAAAGTGATAGTGGTAGAGAACGTACATCGATTGTTGAAAAGTGTCATGTGTGGTTGAACGCAGGCTTACACGGTGTCAAGATGACAAGGGTGACCTGGCTTAAAATACCTATCGGGTGACTGTCTAGAGGTCATTTTGACAGCTGACAGTTTTTGGGCTTCGGATATAATTTATGACATTTACGAAATCTTACGTGTTCAGTTTATGGTGTGAGAAGTCTTTCACCAATATCAAAACAGAGCCTTGAGCACCGTCGCAGGGTTGCTAGTTTGTCTGTTTTTCACAGGATACATTTTGGTGAGTGTGGACAGGTATTGCATGATTTAATTTCGCCATCTCCGTTCCACCACCGGACGTTGTGAATAATCCATTCATTTGCACGAAGCGATTCGCTTCTACCTTCCTAATGTGGACAGCTAAGGAATGAAATTCGCTCCCTTCGTCTGTATTGCCAGAAAGATATAATTTGGGTCTTTTCAAGGTGTGGCTGAGGTCAAAAGATGGTCATGGTCAGGCTCTTGATCAAATTACTATACTCGTATATTGAAGTTCTCACTCAGAAATGAGGAGATCCGTGGGCGAACTAAAGTCACCGACATAGCCTACCGGGTTAGCAAGCTGAAGTGGCAATGGGCAGGCCACATTGCATGCAGAGAAGATGGCCGATGGGGTCGAAAAGTGTATCGAGTGGAGACTACGGACTAGCAAGCGTAGGACGTCCACAAACATGGACAGACGACCTTACCTATTAAGGTTGCCGGAAGACGCGGGATGCAGGTCGCTTCCAACCAGTACTAATGAAGGTCCAAGGGGGAGGCCTATGTTCAGTAGTGGACGTGTTATGGCTGAGATGATGATGATGATATTGAAGATGGGTTGGAAATTTGGTCGCATCAGTATTTTTGATCTTGACTGTACATTTATTCTACCTAGCGTTATTACAGCTGTTTGTCTTTATCTGTTAATATGGTAGGGTCTATATCTGTCACGCTTTAACTAATATGCGAGTTCGAAAGTGACGTATAGCGCATAGACAATAAAATGGCAACCATGCTATCTGTATGACAACTTCGGTTTGTGCGCTAGTTGATATGAAATGTTTCCTTGGATGGATATTCATATAATTCAATATACTGTTAGCCTTTCTTAGCCCATCTCTGCAGCGTACGTTTGTCGCGCGCCGCACATTTAGCGCCGATGAATATTCAAATAGCTCTCACGTCTCCGCCATTTTGTTCAGAGTGCGTACTCCGGATCAATTAGTGACATTACGGTGCGAGGAGGCCTAATGAATATTTGCAGTTTAGCTGCTACATTAAGTAGCAATTGAGTGCTGTGAGTAATATCTTTCCTATTAATTTTGTGTTATGAAGAAATGCCTACGGAAAAATTTTTAGTCAATTGGTAAGTCTTGGTAAGTGGGTATCTTTGTACAGCAGCGAGCTGGTAATCTAAAGACACGAGTTCAACTGTCACTCAAGACAATTTTTTTTTCTGAGGCCTGTGCATAAAAAACTGTGGATATTTGTAGCACTTACAATAAGAATTTGAGTTTTATGTATTGACATAGTACCTGGCTTGGTACCGCAATCGAAAAAGTTCGTATATTGCGAGCATATTTCTCTTTTAATCCAATTAAGGCGTCGTGAGAGTGACAAAGACAATCGTCAGAAATTTACAAGTACCGTTTTCGCTGAGAAGGGTGTGAATTCCCTTTAACGTTTGTTACTTATGATTAGCCTCATCGGAAGACCAGCACTGGCAACACGCTAGCGATATGCTGAAATGTGGCCATTTCGTGGCACTTCTTGTTATGTTTTATGATGGTCTGTTTCATGTTTTATGTAAATAGTATGTGCTTTCGAAGTAAAGTCTTATTCTATTCTATTATATTCTATTGCTGCAGGATGTGGACGAGTGAGATTCAGCTGTATATCACCAAGCAGACACGGGACGGGAAAAAATTGCCGAATAGTATACTCTTTTTTACGGTATACGAATTCAACACAAGTAAATAAATGGCTGCATTCCTACGGTGTCGGATTGCCTACTGAGGGAGTCCTGGCTGCTAATACATTGCATCATGGATAGGAACCACCACAATATTTAACCTAATCTAAAACCACTGATGTTTTACCACTTATGAAATGTCACGAATATTTGGTTTACTCAGCACGTAACTTAGTTGCTTATGTTTATAGGTATGGGAAGGTTTGTAATACTAACATCGCCTTGGGTTATAAAATAGAGATGGGTAACTCAGGAATGACCGATACCAAGTATTCTCTAATCACTCTTTACATCCTTGTAAATCCGACTATATCAGTATATAAAGGCTGCGGTGACCGCCTACCATCAAACGGGCCGCATGCTTGTTTGCCACCTTTGTGGTATAAAAAAAAATCCGTACACTTCGTACGTACGTACAGCTTTTATGCAGTCCGTGGTCGCATAATAGCTGAGTGTTATTTGCTATCGCGATCAAACTAATGCCGAGTGTAACTTGCTGTCTCATTCTAATATCATATCTTTGTCAGCTTCAGAAGTATCTGTCACTCATCAGATCACTAACTCATTCAAAAGATTCAATATTTATTCTTCATGTTTTACACCATGTTTTACAACACGGGAGATATATTAATATCATTAATCGTTTGAACTAGTCATATCTTCTTCTTCGTCGTTCCCTCATGACTGAGGATCGTGACCAATAACTATGTCCCTCCATTTAACACGATCAAGGGCTATGTGGGCTACCTTCTGCATGGACCCACATGCTTGTCTAATGGAACCTGACCATCATACAGGAGCTTTTTCTCTAACGCGCTTGCCCTCAACTTGTCCCAATATGTCACGTTCGAACTAGTCATAATATATACATTTCATATCCAGGAGACTGAAAAATATTATATATCACTCTTTTTTTTAAGTTATATTTTACACAAACTGAAATAACATTAGTTAGTTTCTTCTTTTCAAAGACATTTCAATGGCTACTTCCCGATCATTTTCTAAAATAGTTTCAGAAGCAATAAATTACTAATTTATTTTAAACTGGGTCTTTGAGTCATTGAACTTTGCAGTCTTTGCACCTACAAAAGATAAAACTCGAGCAGCGCTGCAAATAGCAAAAGCGGAGTTGCAATGAAAAAGGAATAATTCACCGCGCAACTTAGTACTGCAGACATGGGGAAGTCTAAATTAGCAATATTCTCAGCACTTAAATATTATTAACCAAGAGTGCCTAGGGAAACTCCTGTTTTCATGTGTATCCCTTTTATTGCAATCTGAACTAAAATTTTGTGTGTAACCTGAGTAACTAAATTTTATTATTTAATAACATAAAAGATCTTTATTTTTCAATGTGCTTAGCACATTACAATGCACAGTATGAACGTCAAAGAAAAATCTACCACCCGTTCTAACCACAGGGTTATACAAATTATATCGAGTCATGCAAGTTTTGAGATCAGAAGTCTACATCTCTGACCTCAAAAATAGATGTTAATTTGTATAATATAAATCGTGTTAAAGTTGTAAAAAAATCTGATAACATTCAATCGTTAATTCGAATTCGAAAGGGCATAGGTGTTAGTAGAATATTAGTTTGACGAATTAAAACAAGTCGTAAAAAGTAAAAACCTACGTTAACACTCAAGTTACAATCCCGAAATATAGTGTCTAAAATATACTGTATTTCATACAATAGATAGTAACTATGGAACAAAATAATTAACGGCTATTGGTAAGAAATTTGCTATTCAAACCCCCCGTGGCCGCAGTGCTAAGTTACGCCTTCGTTCGCGAGAACAAACCGGAACGACGCGACAGACGGACATGCATAAATTTCAAATATTTTGAGACGCCTTTGTTTTAAAAATGATTTTAATTTATTAGGAATGTTTCTTAAAGAAAATATATAGTTTATTTACTCTTCGGTTCAAACGCTTAGCTTTCGATTTTGAATATTAATATTTTGGAAATCTAACAGGTTCATCATGATCATCATTATCATCTCAGCTATAAGACGTCCACTACTGAACATTCGCCTCCCCCTTGGACCTCCACATGTACCGGTTGGATCTGCATCCAGCATCTTCCGGCGACCGTAATGAGGTCGTCTGTCCATCTTGTGGGTGGACGTCTTACGCTGCGCTTGCTAGTCCGCTGTCTCCACTCGAGCACTTTTCGACCCCATCTGCCATCTTCTCTGCGTGCAATGTAGGTTAGACATAGCTAGTTATAAAATGAGCGTCCTCATTTTATAACGACAGAAAATCTCTAGAATAAACAAGAATCAAATTATAAACTAAGTATAGTTATATATTATACAACATATTATTATTTTTTTGTTTTGTGCATGCACCGACCTACTCACTCGTTTTTTTGTATATTAAGTTTTCCGCTACTCAAAGGTTGTCTGGAAGAAATCGCTCTCCAGCGATAGGACTGCCTGTTGTCTGCCTCTATTTTTATTCTTCTCATGTATGTTTTTCTTTTTTTACCCATTTTTGAGGTGTGCAATAAAGAATATTTGTAATATGAAATTTAATGACAATATGTTTAATGATTATAAAGGCACTTACGCGTACTACTGTGTAGTTTCCATCAGCATAATCATTAAATCGGCCATAAAGTGAACATGCGTAGCTTAGCGTTATGACATGTTTACATGGGGATGCATTGTGGACACGCCCTTAGGCGTGTAATAGCTATTCTATAATGGATTTATTTACTGTTAACAAGTAATATACTGTGCTTATGTTATATTGATATGAATACAATTTTGTGAAAAACATAGCTTCTCTCATGTTTATTTAACCACTAGCGAGTAGTGTCCCCGAATTTGTTGTCTAAAAAATTTTTATTTTTAACAAATGTGAGTAAAAAATATATTTTTTTCCATTTAGGACAACGAGTTCTATCCATTCTAACAGACAAAAATAATGTTCCAAAATAGGTCATATTTTTTTGGAATTTCCTCTTTTGAAATAAAAAACTAAAAACGGATTATATCGCGTATGTATACTAATTTCAACTTCATCCTGACGTTTCGAACCCTTTAGCAGCGTTCGCGGTGACCATTTTTTGTTAATGATATAGGAGGCAAACGAGCAGACGGATTCTTTAATTACAACTTTACTTCTAGATCACAAAGTAATTATCACTTAATGTGCTGTTATTATTACATATTGCAATAAACAATTTACGCACTAAACAAGCTATTATCACATATACTTCATTAATCAACTTTTGACCACAGCAGAGACTGGAATAAAATGTTTTTGATCATTAAGTTCAATTAGCTTTCCTCCTGCAAACTACAATCGTTTTGTCTGTGTCCCTTATTATTAAGTACTAGTTGAAGAAACTATGCAAGCGGAGCCTCGTCGAATTTTACACTACCGTCATTTTTAAAACCATAGCCAATTTTTTTAGCATCCTTCCGTTATCTATCCCGACACGTATACAACTATCCCTGTCGGTTTACCTGCGCCGCGTAATGTACGGGAAATGTGCTCAATGGATCGAGTTTTATGTGCGATTGCCGGCTCAGTATTCTTCTTGCGTGAGGGGAATCCAGTGCAATTTTCGACCCAGCTAGTGTTATATGACCTATACGTTCCCATGTTGTAAAAAGTTTTTGGGTAGATTCACAAAAGATACGTACAGCAATATAAAAAAAAAATAATAGAATCATTCGTGCCAGCATTTGTGAATCTGCGTTTCAAACAGTCTAGCTATAAGTAAATAATATACATTGTATAGTATTAAGTTTAACTTTTGCGATGCCCTTGCAAAGTTCATGTATGCCTGATACGTTATCTGTAACACCTAATTTACTATGAGTAAAATAAAGAATATAATGAGGGATTTTGGTATCCCTTTCCGGGCCGATTTGAAAAACTTTGGAGGCTGAAATTTCACGAAAAACAGACGCTTCAACAAATCAAACTAACATTTGTTCATGTTTAAATTGCGTATTTACCCTAAAATATATTAAAAAGACATAAAACATAAAAAAAATCTTTAATTAAAAATATACTTAACAAAAAGTGACGAAGATCTCCAGCGCCCGAGGCAGGATTCGAACCCGCATCCTTTATCGCAGCTATTGAGGATACCAAATAAAAAGCGGCTCATATATATATTTTTTTTCAATTTTGTCAATGCACTTATGCACGTCAGAAAAATGTACCACCGGTTCTAACCATACACATCTGACTTGAGACGATTATTACTGACAAGAACATCAATGCAACTTATTTTTTCACAACAATAATATTATTATATCAATCCTTAAGCAGTGCTTGCAAGTTTTAATAATTATAAGTTCAATAAATTAATTACTTAGAAGCTAAGACGTAATAATGTCTTAATTTGTATTCCACTATCGTTTCCACTCCGTAAAAAAGCAAAGAGTTTTTCGATGAATTAAAAACCCTTTAAAGTATTAGCGATTATGGTCCGACCATTTCATCGTACATTTCTCTCGCTCTAACATATGGCTGCCGTGTGGTGCTATCGCCATTGACCGAAATTTTGGCTTGTCCCAAAGTAGGTAAGGCGGTGTAATCCTGTAACGATTTTACTGGCGCTTCCCATGAATTTCATTGACTTTTGATTCCCTTCTAATGGGGTGCTTACTGAAGTAATGAGATCAAAGCTGAATTATTTAGGTACGATAATTGATTATCAATGTCGTTTGAAGATTTCAGTTTATACTACCCTTCGCTTGGCAGTTCTTCCTTGGATAGACTGTTTTTTTTTCATTTTTGGTCTTTACTTACTTACTTACTAAAAAGCGAATATTCAAAAATCTTTCCTTTGTGTTATTAGAAAATGATAAATTGTAAATATTGTAAATAAATAATAAAAAAATATTTTCAGGACCATCTTATTCAAATCGACCTAGTCCTACAGTAAGCTCAGTAAGGCTTGTGTTGTAGGTACTAGACGACGATATATATAATAGATAGATAAATATAAATACTTAAATACATAGGAAACACCCATGACTCAGGAACAAATAACTGTGCCCATCACACAAATAAATACCCTGACTGGGATTTGAACCCAGGACCATCGGCTTCATAGGCAGGGTCACTACCCACTAGGCCAGACCGGTAGTTTCGTCGTTTGAGCTAACACCCAGCTAATCTATTAGGGCTTCGTTAAACATTTTGAAAACAACCAGACGAGTGCCTTGGGAGTGATAGAAAAGTTGGAGTATTATGTCTCGCTTCCGCCTTATGAGTCCTTTGACCGCCGCTAGAAGTTGCGGTCGAGGCATTACGCTGCAGTGTTAGGATTTGACTATTACCTCTGTAGTCTTTCCATGAACCTTTAATACTGCATATATAATTTCCAGTAATCGGCACTATGGGTGCAAAACTTTAACAGAACTCGTTAAGCGGACATAAAAGAGTGTATAGAGTCATAAAACAATTACATTCTTACACCCAAATATTGGGATATCGAGATTCCGATATACAATTGAATTGGACACTAATTTGTCAAAGTTATTCGCATTTTTCTTGATGGTAAGTATTACTATACCTCAGTTCAAGAAGTTTTGTTAAAGTTTTGCACCGTTAGTGCCGATCACTGATAATTTCGCTAAAACATAAAGCGATTTACATATAGTCCTAATTAGTAAACGTGTGGGGTTCCTTTATTGTTATTCCCAATTGTTAATATAATCACTAGTTTTAATTGCGTTGAATTGGAATGCGTAACTCATCTCGTCATCAACGCTGACAACTAATTTGAATTAACCATTAATATTGCAATTGGCGACTTTAAAACTGGTATTGTTTTAAATTGATTTAAATAATTATGTTAAAATTACGCGATGTTAAAACACTCAAAATTCACGGCGGTTGACCTTTTATAGAATTATTATTTTAACAGAACAAAATATTTGTCAAATTAATGACTCGCAAAATGATTATCTTTGTAATTGTATACCTATTTACATTACATACAGTTCAGTCGTATGCGGTCCACTGCTGGACATAGGCCTCCCACAAATATGACTTGTATGATCTTGGGGGTAGTTGCCGTAGTCGCCTCGCTTGGCTTAGTTGTAGATTGGGTTTCGACAGACTCTGCTGCCCGTCCGTAGGATTTTTCCCTTTGTCGCCTCTTACGATACCCGCGGGAGGAGGATGGGTTGATGTTATTCTAGTCAGCCGGCATTACACGGCATGTATACGGTCTATCAAAAGGTAAACCTAAATTTGTCACCCATCATCATTTCAGCCGTAGATCGTCCACTGCTGGACATAGGCCTCCCCCAAATATGTCTAGTGTCATCCTGGGGGATAGGTACGTCACAACGTAGGATTTTTCCCTTTGTCGCCTCTTACGACACCCGCGGGAGAAGAAGGGGTGGTGCTATTCTAGTCAGCCGGCATCACACAGCAAAAAAATCCATTTATCCCTTCTTCCAAACACGGTCGCTACCTTGGTATCACGCATAAATCAGTATCTCCTACCGTTTACAGCGAAAAAAGTAAAAAATACGGGAGAAATGTGAAAATCGGACCATCGCAGTGACAGGCCAATAAAATACGATATTAACCCTTGCGTTACATTAACACGCTCATAAGTTTCGGATTAAAAAAGGGGGTCCACAATGAATGGGACTCGCCGCGTGAGGAGGGTCGCATTGTAGGGGCCTTACTCTGCGTGGGCGTACGGACAAAGATACTGGGCGCTGGTCAGTTGTTATTAATATTTGTTAAAAATATTTTTTTATCTACACACCTGTATAACGTGATAAATGATAACGAGGGACAAATTAGATTTGATTTTTGTTCACGTACTTGAAGGCGCGTGGGCAGACCCTCCACAAGGTAGACCGATGATCTGATGACGATCGCGGGAATCTATTGGAAAATCGAAAGGGTAATTAAAAATAAAAATTCGAGAAAGCATCAATAAAATTATATAATATATGTTGAAGCGTGAAAAATTATAATATAACTATTATAAGACTGTATTTCAAACAAAATGAATAAAATACAGAATACTTCTATCTGTGCAAGTTTCTGCCTAACAACATCCTAAATGCGTTGTTGTTTTGCACACTGATACATAGAATATAAATAAAATTCCAGGACATTACAGGACACAAATTGACTGAGTCCCACGGTAAACTCAAGTCTTGTAGTGTCTAACATCCACTATCCGCTCAACCAAAAATATAAATACTATGCAAATACTTAAATACATAAAAACACCCATGACCTGCTGCTCATCACACAAATATATCCTTACTGATATTAGATGGGCCGTCAGCTTAAATTGAAAAAAAAAAAAAAACTTTTTGTAGCATATTTTTTTAAATATGAATCTGCCTAAAGTCGCCCGTCTGTACGCGCATGATGCAATAATAATTTGACCCATGTTTCGCTGTCACACATCTCATCTAAATGTTATTGCGACCTGCCGGCCGGCGCAGGATTTTATGCCGCCGACAATAGTACAGATTACCTTTTTTAGGGTCCTTTTTAGAGTGGGCTTCATAACCCCTGTTATCTTGCTAGTGCCCGGTACTAAACATACTATATTCTAATACATGTTATCTTTGTACTATACTCTTCGAGTATAAAAGTCCGAGTTCACTTATCACTGACTAGCTGTGTTACCCGCGGTTTATTAGGAAAAAAATGGAGCCTATGTGTTAATCCAGGATGTCAGCTAACTCCATACCAAATTTTATAAAAATCGCTCCAGCCGTTTAGACGTGAAGACGTAAGAAACATACACACTCACAAACTATCGCCTTTTCGCCTTAATATTAGTGTAGATTAGTGCAGATTGTGTAGATAGTGTAGATTAGTGTAGATAAGTGTAGATAAATTGATATTACACAGATCTCGCTATAATGAAAATCTAGTTATAAACACCTAATAAAAACTTGCTATGTTAAGAACGTATTTACTATAAGCTTAAATTTAAAAGATTTAGAATGAAGATTAAAAAGAAAAAAAAGCTACTGAAACGGATTATATCGCATATAAACTTCAACCCGACGTTTCGAACCCTTTAGCACAGTTCGTGGTCATCGGATGGACTGAATGTGTGTGTGAGTGATATCTTATTATCTCTTACTTTTATTATCTTAACAATAAAGTGTCAAGCTCATTATGAACACATCTGCCGCTAGCGATATCTGCTTCTGTACCACAAAAATGTTTAATTAATGTGAAACAGAAGAATACTCAAACACGTAACTCCGTACTCCCTTTTAATTTCATATTCCTATGGTATAAACATTCGTATGGAAAAAGCTTACAAATACGAACTCTCCAGACACAGAACACAAGCAATACTTTCGACGCAAATAATTTTATATTTCATGGTTTTCAAAACGCCGTAGCGTATAAGTATTATCATCATTTCAATTACTTTAATTAATGCTGATGAGAGGTATTTCCCGTGGAAGTCTTTTGATGTTGTGAATAGGAATTATCTTAGGGGCCTCGTCTTACGGCTGAACTGGAATTTCCTTGGATCGCTGATTTAAAAAATCAAAGAAGGTTTATTATCACTTTGGCTAGAACTTGCTTAACAACATGTTAAACTCAGGCAGTTTAAAATATATGATAAAGATTTTCAAATATCATTATATAATAGGGTATTGTGAATCCTTTAGAGTAACGGGCGTTCATCAGGTGCTCCCCCTTTTAAGATGAATTTTGCACAAGTCAACCTAGGTGGTGTTTTTCTCGACAAATCAGTAAAGTTTTCATCAAAACCTTAAAAGTTGCCCAAGGTCCAAAGAACCAAAGACACTTCTTATATTTAACTTACTACATCAGTAATAACCTACTAAAAGTTGTACTTTCAAAGGCGTAGAAGCTACAAGCGAGATCTCATAAGCGATCCCATACTACATACATAAACTAGTAAAAACAAAAGGAAAGCCCATTTGCATGGATCAATGCTCGTCTCAAAGCGTTTGTAATTCCGCCTACGTCAAAAGGCGCGCCTAAACGTTTCAACACACTTAATACAATATACTCGGCTTCATAAATATATTTCTCTTTCAAAACACACGAGTGGATTCGACTCCAACATCAAAGTCGTGGCGTGATAGGCGCCCATGTTTTACATATCAATTTTCGCGTATATTCTGCCAAAAGGCTGAAATGTCGACGCGCGCTTGAACTCTTTTTGTGGAGTTACCCTGGTCTGTTTCTAAGCTATTGCCTTTGTGGAAAAAAAGAGTTGTGTGTTAAATAGAGTTTATATATATACGGGGAGAGTTCTATACAGCTATACATAAAAGTTGTTTACTAGAAAAAGGTGTACAATTATTTTTCTCTTTATTAATCTTCTTTCTTTAATTTATATATTATATTATTATATTATATTTATTTATTTATTCCTTATAATTAACACTAACAGACAGGCTAAACATGTTAATTGTACAGGAGGATAATTCTTACGTCTAGATTAGTGGTTACAATACAATACTATGGAGCTTGGAGTAGTTATAGACTCTAAGTATTTGCTGCTCCTCGCGAGGAATTGAGAGTCGGTGCTGTGGAACACATCCAGTTTGCTGTCACTGTCCAATATATCATTGAGAAGAGTCAGGGCGTGATGGAATGGTGAGTGGGAAAGGGCCTGAGTTCGTGCTGTCGGGAGGGCAAAAAGAGAGTAGTGACGGGGACGGAGTTGAAAACGAGAGATAGGACGCCCTTGGAGTGATATAAGGGACAAAAGGGCAGGGTTACTAATTTGACCGCGTAATAACCGAAAGAAATATTTTATAAGAGATAGGTTTCTTCTGCACTCTAGGGAAGTATAGTTTACCATTCCTAGTATATATAGAGTAGGATAGAGGTGTGGGTAATATCCATAGACTTTACGGAAAAGGAAGCGTATGAATGATTTTTGAACCTTCTCTATCATGAGCGTGTACTGTCTTTCATGGGGACTCCATATCATCGCATTAGATTCAAGTCGGCTTCGAACATATGCGTTGTACAGTATACTAAGAGCTTTTTGGGAATTAAGTGTTTTACAGTGTCGTATTACGAAACCCATAGATTTTCTTGCAGCATTACACGTATTGACGATGTGATCGTTAAAAGTAAGATGCGGGTCGAACCATGTGCCCAGATCATGAACAGACGAAATTCTTTGGAGTGGCTTGCTTTGTATAAGGTAAGTATAGTCGAGGTGTTGATGAGCACGAGTGTACGTCATGAGTGCGCACTTTTCTTCGTTGAGTGATAGATTATTTTTGATACTCCAAGCATATACATTGCTGACATCCATTTGCAATTCAACACAGTCTTGATAATGACTAATTGGCTTGACTAGCTTTAAATCATCAGCGAATAACAAGCATGTGGAGTGTTTTATAGATACTGGGAGGTCGTTCATGAGAATGAGAAAAAGGAGAGGACCGAGGTTACTACCTTGGCCTATGCCAGATAAAACTGGGTACGGGTTCGACCTACATTGACCATACATTACATACTGCTGTCTACCTGAGAAGTAGTTCGCTAACAACTCCAATAAGGACTGAGAAAACCCAGCGTATGCCAGTTTCACTAACAGTGTATCATTATTTACTGTATCGAATGCTTTTCGGTAATCGAAGTAAGCCACATCCACAAATTTGGTTTTTTACAAAAAAATTATAAAAGTAGAATATCCAAAAGATATCAATCTAATAAACATATTATAAAAAACCTAACCTAGAGTGCCGCCGGCAAAGGGGCAGAGCCCAGGCTGCCGGTGGTTAGGACTGCAGAGAGAAAGGAACCGCCGGACTATGCACGCCGCGTTCAGGATTACCGCCTTCTGAATCTGACCCTGAAAGCCGCCAGCTCTTCGGTCACCAGTTACATCAACCAGACGCTTCGCGATTTCTGCATAAAGTTCGTGCGCGCTGGGACCCCATGGACCTAGCGTCTCTACGCCGAACGGTACAAAATGGTACTCTCTGCCTAGGCTTTTATATTTTATAAATAGTAAATTATATATTTTAGTAGAGTGACGTGTATTATCTCTTAAAATATCCTTGACTAATTTGTTAGCACCTTATACGACAATACAATGTTACATAGTCACATGAAATCCTTGATGTCCGGCAATATCTGATGTTTGCGGACCATAAAGATGAAGTGAATCGTTCGCTAGGATAAGATCGAGCTTACAAAATATGAGCTGTGTGCAGAGCGAGCTGTAACTCAGTTTGAGAATCTGAATGCTTGAATTGTTTCCTCGCATAGCTGGCGACTGCAATGCCACTGAGCCCGCTGTGTCATTTCTGAAGTTATACGACGTATTACTAATACGAGAATGTGTTCGTGAATGTCAAATATTATGACAATTTAATTTAAATATAGTTAGTGTGTTTGTTAGGTTAGGTGCTAAGACGTCTACTGCTGAACATAGTAGGTAGAACATATGTACCGGTGCCATTTGCATCCAGCGTCTTCCAGCGATGAGCGGGGTTTGCCATATGCGCCACGCTTAGCAGGTGGGTTAGCGTTTGCGAATGCCTAGTGTTTATATTCAATCCAAATTAAATAAATAAATTTATTATATTCTTACACAAATTAATTGAGCCCCACGGTAAGCCCAAGAAGGCTTGTGTTGTGGGAACCCAGACAACGATATCTATAATATATAATTACTTAAATACATATATGGTACACCTACGACTCAGGGACAAATTTATGTGCTCATAACACAAACAAATGCCCTGACTGGGATTTTAACCCATCGACTTTATAGGCAGAACGCCAAATGTTATGTGTGTGTAGGTCAAACTAGCGTCATACTTTACGTGTATACGTGTTAACGTTGAATCAAAATAGTAATAAAATTATAGGTTTTACGCTACATTCATCAGAAATCTGAACAAATATAATTCCAATCTAAACTCAATACGCCAGCTAAAGCATTTAAGAAATAAATCCTCTCCCCGTGTTTCTTGTTGGAAAACTGTCAAACTTACGTATTGTTGCGAATATCTACTTAAATTCGCAATGAAATTCGAACTCTATACAGTTACCAGTAAAATAGAAATTCCGTTGATACTAAAAGTACATTTTAAAGTGAAATTTTTCACGTATCTCCAAAACAAATTGCGATGTGAAAATGTTGTTTGGTGGTTGGTAACTGTCATTTGTGCTTTTAAGTGGATTCAGTACTTCCAGTCTAGTGCCGCTAGGAGACGAATGCACGACGGAATTATATAGAGTAGATAAAACATCTCACTTAAGTTGTTAACGAGGTTCTTCGCAGTCTGAGTGGAAAATAATGATGTCTTGACTTTAATAAGTTAGTGCTAATAATAGTTGTTATTTGAGTAAATTCCATGTTATTTTATTATATGAATAAGGTATAAGATAGCCCTGTTGGTATTTTTCTTCTTTTAATTTAAATGTCTCATAGTCCGTTTCGTTAAAAAACTTACGAATTTCTGTATAAGGAAATTCGATAATGAGAATGACTTAGTCGGAAATGTTTCGTATTAAAGAGGTAAATCTCAAGGGACTAATTCGTTGTGTTAAATAATAATTTCTGTAAATCTAGTGAATAAATATTCTTACAAGGCTATCAGTTGAGAAAATCGAACAGTCTTAATTCGTTAGCGAGATTATTTTAGCTATTATTTTAGCTATTATATTACATATTACCTTCCCTTAGGAGGTACTTTCTCTGTTGGGTTATCCAGACTCAAGCGTGTAGGTACTTCGCTGTGCCTTACCTCTTATCTTTATACAGATACATGACATCCATAATCCACGAACATAACGTGATAAACTTTGCTAAGATGAGAATCAGGCACTACCGACTGGCCTAGCAGGTCAAAGAAGCTGTTTGAACTAAGGAAGGTATTGAGGAATCCGTGGCTCGAGCAATGTCATAATACTATAATATAACACCATACCAACATAACTTCGCCCACCTCTTTCCAAAACGAAGTCATTAATTCTACTGGAGAGAAATTAAAACCGATACGACACAAATTTTCCTCGTTTATTCTAGATCGAAGATCTTTATATACGCGCTGTCAGTCCAATTGTTGCTTAATGTTCTAAGCAATTAGGTCCAAAATTCTGTGGCAACCATTGTAGAAAAACCTTGACGTAAAGAAGAGTTTTCAATTTAATTTGCAGTACACGCGCTCTTTTTTTGTATTCATCTTCTTTTGATTAGATTAAACATTTCGATTGAAATATTTTCTGTTTGTGTGCTTTGATAAATAAGATTTAATTTTCTAGAAAATAACCGTATGTTGGTTTGAGTACAAAATGATTTAATCATGTTGAATATACTTATAGGAGCGTATTTTTTTAAATTCTATTTTAGATTTTGAATAATTGACATACAATATACTCGTTTTTTTCGCGACTTCATCGACCAGCCATGCCTGTCTTTAGAGTATGGTTGCGGGATAAAATTTATCCCACGTCTTTTTTCATAGCCCAAACTCTCTTCATAACAAATTTCATTCCATTGGTTCAGTGGTTAAGCGTGAAGAGGTAACAGACAGACTTACTTTCGCATTTATAATATTAGTATGGATGCTACAGACACGACATTGTCACTTCTTATGACAGACACACTATTTTGTTTTTCGCTTCATCGAGTTGATTAATATAGGTTGATAGGTAATTGAATTAAAAACATGTTTTAATACAAACCTTAAACAATAACAAGTACCAAATTAATATTTAAAATGAATATTAAAATCAAAATTTGCTTATATTTTCAAGTTACGTGCGTAAATTAAACAAATAAATACTGAAAGTGACACAACAAAAAATTATATAAATATTTTATATGCATTTTAATGTAACCAATAAGTAACTAATTTAAACTTTCACGGATTTTTCACGTTATTACAAAATAAACGGGACTTATCCGCGTATAATTAAAACAACATATCGTTATCAACAACGTTAACAACTGATATCGTTAGTGAACGATATTATGTAGTATGCCGACCGAGTGACATCCCTAGTGCGCAAAACGTTCAAGTTGATGAACAAGATCAAGTGCGGGTAGTTCGAAAAACCCGCGGTGATAGAAGATGTTGATGTGAACTTTAGCCAGTCTTCATCCGAGACCACGAGGACAAGGTCGTCCTCGACCCGTCGGAGGTAATTTTTAAAGTTATTGTACGCGGATAAGTCTCGTTTATTTAGTAATATTAAATAACTAATTTGAACTAAAATCTTCACATAAATAAGAGGGTTTAGTAAATTTTCAGTACTTTGGAGGACAAAATTTCTTTAAATAGATTAGAAACATTTATCTAATACAAAAATATAAGGTAAAAACATAATAAAGATACTAATTATAAAAGATACTAAACTATAAAAAAAAAAATACCTAGGTCCTGGGAATTAGGTAGGGTGCCGTTCGCACTTAAATAGTACAAGCGAGATGCACAGATAGTAAACTCGTTACTCGTTATCCAAAACCTCAATGTCACAACTCATGGTGAGGGTACAGAAGGCTGGCCGCGTTTCCGCGCTGTATAGCAATGCTAATCCGTTGGGCGAAATAGTGGCCAGCCCTCTGGTCGCCAGTAACCTCTATAAGGCGCGTCAATATCTCTTCAATAGGTTGAGATTGGGCACCAACAATAAATCTATCTACATGTTACATGAAAAAGATGCCTTTTTCATTATGTTCAATAAAAATATTTCAAACGTCAGTGGAGTTCTTTCTAATAATAATAAATAAAATTTTACAGGCTACACAGCGAGTCCATCAAATATATCGAGATGGAACAAACCTACCTCGTTACTTACTTTCATTCCAAAACTGGAGCAGGTCTAACCAAAAAGGTCCTACCTTAGCCAAGAAACGCAATAAAATCTTCATCGTCTGCAAGCGTCAATAAATTTCCCGTAACATTTTCCAGACGTTTCCCAGCGGTGCGATATCGTTTCGTTACTCCTTCGGCGTGGACAAAAAATAAATTACCGGAGCGCCCTGGGTCTGCAGACCCTATATTTCTGTCACCTACCAAAGGCGAGCAATTGACTCTAGAGCCAGGGAAATCTGATCCTGATATACTTAACATGTATATGTAGTTGGAGGTAAAGTTACAGTAGTTCGTCGGCGTCTGATGATGGCGTTCTCCGTTAAACTAATAGGAAGATAGAGCAGGTCTGATTTACACAGCTTTTTGTCGCCTCGCCTATTATGCGCCATTATTGCGAAGCGCCCATTTCGTCTTATCGGCAGGATAGCATGGTATTAGCGGAAGGAGTATACTCGTATTACATGTATTATATTATTTTCTTTATTTATTCCTGAACAGTCTTCTTTATGATTCTTTTAAGTTAACACTGTTGAACCGTAGTTCTTGTCGATAACTGTTTTAATTTTGATGTCAGTGTCTATCTTGTCAGTCTTTAAATTTAAAGAAGGTTATTCCAAAACACCTCAGTCAACCAGTACAGTCAGCATTTGGTCAGGACAGAGGTCGTAGGCCCCGACGATTCAATTTCTTAAGTAAGTTATAAGTTTGTGTAAAAGTCAAATAAAAAATTATCTAAAACATACACGTCTCAAAATTTGGAACATCTTCCGAAACCTAAAAATATTATATAAAAATATTATATATGTAACCCTTATTTTTTTACCAACTTCGAAGAAGGAGGAGGTTATACTATATATGTATCTACATATATTCTGTGTTCGACTGTATATATATTTTTTTATGTCCACTGATTTATTTGTCAACCGATCCTCAATAATTCTTTTTAATTTTATTTGAAAGAGTACTCTTTGGTGTTTACACATGAGGTGGTCCCTTTAATAGCATGTCAGGAATTGTTGTTGATGGAATTCCAGGAAAATCACGGGAGTTCCAGGAAAGTCGCGAGGAAAAGTTAGTATAAAATAACACGTAATTATTTTCTCTCTCTTCGTCGTGTGAAACATGTCGAGCAATATTCGACAAGTAAAACGTGAGTTTCCCGCTTTTATGATTAAAACACATAACTAATTCAAAATTACAATAAAGTAATAGTTTTGGTGGTAATAGTGTGAACGGCAACAGAAAACATTCATCTATGTATAGCTAGTTTCATCAGAGTTGAAGTCACGCACACAAAAACATCTCATGTAATGATACGAAGATTTTAAAATTACTCATTCATTTCATTCATTCAATCAGTACGTCATATAGTTGTGTGCGTAATCCATTCGCCTCAACTCTTGTGAAACTACCTATAATTTTAGTATGTAAAATAAGTCCCGCCGAGTTTCTTGCCGGTAATAATCTTCTCGGGTCAGAGGTGTAGGGTTAGAACCGGTGGTAGATTTATCTGACGTTAATAAGTGCATTGTAATTAGCCTAAATTGAAAAATAAAGATCTTATCTTTTTTTTTATTGGATTACTGGTTTATCATACTAGCAAATGCATGTAACTATAATACATGTCGAAAATGAGTGTCCTACTAAACACAATTCGCCATGCAATTACACGAAAACACAGCAAATCGTTGACTAAATTTGTATTGTGACCATACAATCGACGTAATTTGCGATTTGGCTGCAATATCCACAACATACTGGCCTCTGGAAAACACAATAGCCAATCAGTGAACCCACAAAATGTTGTATACTAGACTGTATACTAGTTTCTAGTATAACGAGACCTGTCTAACTGTTATGACTATTTGAAGTGGGAGGTCAGAGTATTTGAAGTGGTTAGATAATGATGAGAAACATCTACGCTTATTAACCTTTTAAGTGTAAATAGTATTGTCAATGATACAAGTAGACAGGCATAACAATTTTGCGCATTAATGTTCTAGTTCAAGGTTATGATATATAGTGTTACGTTGTGTGTATAATATTATAACTGCAAATTACTCTATTATTTATTATCAAATGTAGTTATATTTCAATCAACAACATTTCTATAAGCCAAACAACCACATCTCATATAATGAACGGGAGATTTTGAAATTACTTTTCTTTTTTTGACGGATAGCAAGTTCAACAGCGAATTGAGTGATTTTTTTTATTCAACCTCTTCAAACGTGACTGTAGTAACTGGCACTGGTTACATTTTAAGTGTTTTTATTTACATTCACTCATTCATTCCATTCATTCACTCATTTTGCAATCAGTACTTCATATAGTTGTGTGCGTAATCCATTCGCCTTAACTCTCGTGGAAATACATATACTACCTTACACGACGACTCGTTATGAAGTGTGAACTGTACCCTGACCACCAGTTGTGACTTTGAGGTTTTCGATAACGAGTATCGAGTTTACTATCTGTGCATCTCGCTTGTACTATTTTAGTGCGAACGCGATAAACAGATAGTAAACTCGATACTCGTTATAGAAAACCTCAAAGTCACAACTCATGGTAAGGGTACTGTAAACCTCGGCTGAACCATAGACATACCATTTAACTAGACGGAACGCGCTAATAATAATACCACGATCGAAAGGGATGGTCTTTTGTAACTTTCCATAGATCCATAGATTCCAGAGACTTGCCACTCATTCGTTCTGACAATTACAAGAACGGTGTTGCTAATTATATAATAATCACATTACAGTAGATGCTTAGATTCGCTGAACTTTTTTTTCATTTTAATAGAAAACTCCCGTGAGACTCAGCCATACTAGAAATATATATAAACGAGTCACTCACGTATCTTAAGGTCGAAAACCGCTCGACATATGTTTCGGTCCAATTCGTGAACCATAATCATGAGCTCCGTGCCGCACCGTCGCTGGCGGCGGCCCTTCGAAGTTCTCAAGTTAGCCAGGGGACAACTGAACCACACTTATTAGACGAAATGTGGTACGTTCTACTGTGCGTTATAAGGTAGGTAACACGAATGTGAATCCTCTGGAGTTGCAGGCGTCCATAGGCTACGGTTACTCGCATGATATTTGCCAGTTTGATGTTAAATAATTCCAATAAAGTGGGGTAAATACATTTATTTACAGAAGTTACAATCGTATTATGATAACTACAAGTACTTAACTAGTTACAGTATGAAATTTAAAAAAAGGCCTTTGGGCCATTGTACCAAGGATGCTGGCGGCATTTCCTCGTTGTATCGCAATGCTGATACGTAGTGCGAGGAAGCCGCCAGCTCTTCGGTCACCAGTTACATCAACCAGACGCTTCGCGATTTCTGCAAAAAGTTGGACCTAGCGTCTCTACGCTCAACCGGTACAAAATGGTACTCTCTGCCCAGACTTTTATATTTGTTCCAATAAATAGATATAAGATAACAAATGTTAGTATGGTTAGTGAAATGTAATGATTTAAGCAACAGACAGAACGATAGGCAAACCAGAGAAAAACAAACGAATATTTTAATTTATGTCAGCAATATAATTTATGTTGAACGGCTTTATTAAACAAACGAAATCGGAGATATGGCATAATTGTGTTACCTGAGAGATCAAGCTGAGATTGAAATCTCAGTAAGTAACGGGAATGATAACTACATAATATAAATGAAATGAAATGAAATGAAATGAAATGAATGAAATGAAATGAAATAGTTTATTTCAGGCTTGACATGGCCCATAAAATTGTTAATTTTACATATTTAAAATGACTTAAAATAACTATGTTAGTAGATTATAAAATACCATAATTTAAACAATAACAAAAGAAAATAAATGAGAAACAAACTAAAACTAAAACTACACACTTGGCCTCACATGCATGGACATCCAGTGTGTGATCATCGGACTGTCCGTCCTCTCAGCAATCACCTTCAGGAGAGTGTTCGGGTTGCCCCGCACGCGAGCCCACAGGGACGCCACGCGCTTGCGCAGCACGGCGGGGAATCCGTCCGTGCCGCTGTTGGCGAACATGCCCGACGCGCTGCAGCGCCAGGGCAGCCCCAGCAGTCCCCGGAAGGCGTTGTTGTACTGGACCCGCAGAGCACTAAAAGTCCTATTGGTGTACTCACTCCACAGGTTGCACGTGTACAGCGTCTGACAATAAGATTTGAATAGAGTTATTTTGACTTCGCGTGAACACCGTGCAAACCGACGTGAGAGCATATTACCCCTGACCGCCAGTGCTCTGCGTTCCCTTTCTAGATCGAGGTCGTCTTTTAGGGTATCCGTGACCCAGTGACCCAAGTATTTAAAACTTTTTACCTGCTTACGAGGAGAACCGCCAAGTGTTATAGGCGGAATAGGGTAAGTTTTTGTACCAGATTTGAAAATTAATATCTCACTCTTTTTTACATTATATCTGAGTCCATGGGCCACAGCGTACCTTTCACAAATGGACAACAGTATCTTGAGTGCGTCAATTGAGGGGCTCAGCAGCACCATATCGTCGGCGTAGCTGACGCTATTAACACAACAGCCATCCACCGAGCACCCCACGCCGGCACTGCTGAGCTCCTCAATCAACCCATTCATATAAGCATTGAATAGAGTGGGTGATGTGAGCCCTCCCTGTCTAACACCACACTTCATCCTGTAGACCTGCGAATAGTCCCCAGCCCATCGAACCACGTTTGTTTGGTGGTCGTACCAATATTTAAACGTGTCTATTATTTCAGCTGGTAGACTTGTATCGTTAATCAGTTTCTTCCACATCACATCATACGACACCAAGTCGAATGCCTTCGACAAGTCCAAGAAACATGCATAGACTGGCGTATTCCTCTCAGTATAGTATCGCACGGTGTGCTTGAGACAAAGTATTGCCGTGTCAGTTGACAACCCAGGTCGAAAGCCGAACTGAGCGTCATGCAAACTTATATGTCTTCTCAAGTACGTATCAAGCACACCGTCCAGCACCTTCGCCAGTATAGTAGCCAGAGAGATAGGCCTGTAGTTGGACTTATCGGAGACATCACCGGTCTTATTTTTAATGATGGGTACAACTATTGTTTTCATGAAATCTTCCGGTAGGTATTTGTGACGAATACAGAAAGTGAACAATATTGCAAGAACCCTGGGCAGATGAACACCCGCGTGTTGCAGGTGCTCGAGGCTAAGGCCGTCGTGTCCGGGTGACTTACCTCTTTTCATATTACGAACTACCTTAGAAACTTCTGCAGGCGTTATCTTGAGTGAGTCACCACGAACACGACACCCAGCATCGACCACCGGCTCACTGTTTGTTGCCAAAGGTTCCACTCTAAAGCAATTCATGAAGAGGTTAGCAATGTCACTAGGTTGGCTAACACCCTCAACACTCGCCGGCAAACTCAATCCTGGATTAATCCTGTTAGTCGCTTTCCAGAACTGGGCGAAGTTTTTGCATTTATGGTGCGAGGCAATCACGTCCATCCTTAATTGGTCTTTATTATTCTGACAGAATTTAAGTTTTGATTTAAACACTTTCTTAGAGTGGTACATTTCGTCATATAATCGGCCTGATCTGGGCTTACCGTGCTGGCACCACTCTAATATAACTAGCTTTTGCCCGCGCCTTTGCTCGCGCAGAATAAGACTTGTAACCGGTAGCAATTATTATTATTATTATTTTTTATGACATAGGCGGCAAACGAGCAGACAAATTGCCTGGTGGTAAGCAATTACCGTCGCCCATGGGCACCCGCAACACCAGGGGAGTCACAAGCACGTTGCCGGCCTTTAAGGGGGGTTGGAGCTCTGGGAACCTTACTCACCATCAGGTACACAACACTACATACCTGAAAGGTAGCAGTGCTATTATGGCTGTGGTCTTCTGTAAGGAGTAGGTACTTCCCCAGTTGGGCTGCCCCAGATTCAAGCGTGATGGTAATCGCTGTGCCCTACCTCTCATTATTGGACGTAGTTTACGTCCTGTTTGTTTTATTGTTGTTTTCTTTTCATTAGACACAACGACGTGTTAAAGTCTCCAAAACATTTCACTCCATCTCCATACAAACTTTTTGACTCCCTTTTTGACCCCTTAATTTCAAAAAACGCTGAAATGAATTTTTGTTTTATTTGACACAAGGAGTGTTTACACAAAATTTCTAGTCTCTTGCTTTAAATTTTATATAATCCCTATACAAACTTTTTACCTCCTTAATGGTGGACTTTCCAAAAATTCCGTTCTAGTTGTTAAAAAATCAACTATACATGTTAAGTGGCTTGGGCTGGGCCTAAAAAGCCTCATTGTTTATCTTACGCGATAAAATCTACATCCAAACAATTTTACGATGGACGGTCATGTACAGGGATTGTTGAGCCACTTGCCAGTGTTCTTAATGCGATGCCTGCCGATGTCGATCCCTGTATATTTCTGTTTATAGATAAGGTAACGGTACCTAAAATGGACAAGGACACATTATTGACGTTCCCACTTACTATAAAGAAATAAGGTTTACACACAAATAATACGTCAATCAACTGTCAACCGTCCGATCTTTGACGTAAGAATGAAGTGTCCCTCACTGGTACCTCTCAACTTGAACCGTCCATCGTTGGCGCGGTCGTTCTGAGCCCTGAGTCTTAGTTTTTAACGTAACAAAACGTCACCATCACGTTAGAGTTACCCATATAAATACCATTATCACTTACGCGTTCGAGACGTTTTTTTACGTCTAAAAAAACTTACACTAGAGCCTCTGGACACAATGTGTATTGAACTTTCTTGGACAAGATATAAGATTGCGATGATATTAAATAATATTTATAATGCCGTGTGATGTCGGCTGACTAGAATAGCACCACCCCATCTCCTCCCGCGGGTGTCGTAAGAGACGACAAAAGGAAAAATCCTACGGACGGGCAGCAGCGTCGGTCGAACCCCAATCTACAGATACTGCGGTCGCCAATCCGCCTGCCAAGCGGGGTGACTATGGCAACTACCCCTAAGATGATACAAGTCATATTTGTGGCAGACCCATATCCAGTAGTGGACTGCAAACGCCTGATATGTTTGTATGTATGGAAATAATATTTTACTATAAAATAGAGCACACAAAGTCTACCAGTAGCCAAGAATGATATTAAACGTGATATACATAATGCATTAGTTGCTCAAATGTTGGCCGCGTAGGCGGCTCACGTCTGGTTATCGGCAAAAACAGGTACCTAATGCTATCGAGTCCCAGGGTAATTGTGGGTCTAAGAACCTTATGTGTACCGATCTTATTATACAGATGCGCCATTTTTGCTGGCCGTATTTCTTTGGGTATAGTAGATAGCTACTATACCCGAGTGCCATCATAGGATGGCAGTATTTATTTATTTAATCTTTATTGCACAATACTAGAAGGTACAAATGGCGGGCTTAATGCCATAATGTCTACCAGTCAACCAACCAACAAATTTATGTGGATATCGTGAGATGAACTTATAAATAAACAATATTAAATAAATAAATATTTCGGGACAATCTTACACAAATCGACCTAGTCCTACGGTAAGCTCAGTAAGGCTTGTGTTGTAGGTACTAGACGACGATATATACATATATACAGATACAAATAAATGCTCTGACTGAGATTTGAACCCAGGACCATCGGCTTCATAGACAGATAAAAGTAAACATGCCATAAAACAGCACAATGTACCTACCATAAATTAATTATTTTCTTAAATAGGCGTCATAGTGGTAGGATGTCATAAAACAACTTTTTTTTTATTGGCCAATCTCATAGATGTCAGAGTAGCTGTGTCTTGTGACATGATTAATGTGGAATGACAACTAAAAAAATTACCTATAGATCTACCTTAACGACCTCTCGTGCCTAGCCAAAACTGCCCTCAACATAATTCGAACGAAGCCTATAAGAAACATACATAAAAAATCTGCTCATCTCAATCGGGTGCATTACTTCACAGAACCACATTTATAGCAATATAAATCGATTTGACCTAGTTGTGAGTTTCCAATACTATAAAAGTAAATTTTGAACTGTATCAGGCCCGTATTTAAAAAGAATTTGCGCGGACGCCACTGAGCAAATACAGGTTAAGCGCTAGTGGTGTTAAGTGAACAGGGTTCCATTCTAGTCACATAAAACAGCACTTATTTTTTAGATTGTAGTTTTTGAATTTTAAGTTAGTAAATAAATCTTTTATAAAGATACTATTATCTTTAAAAAAGATTTATTACTTCTGAGACATGCATTACGTACAAAACAACATATACTTCCAAATACTAATAATGCTTTATAATATTTGTAGTAGTGTATTTATTATAATATTCCAATAAAGGCATTTATTTGTGTGATGAGTCATGGGTGTTTTATATAAGTATTTGTATATATATCGTTGGCCGAGTACCCACAACACAAGCCTCCTTGAGCTTACCGTGGGGCTCAGTCAATTTCTATAAGAATGTCCTGTAATATATATTATATTATATTTATTTATATTAACAACTGTGCGCATGATTTGTTATTGTTATGATAATACTCGTACAACAACCACACAAAAGTTAGTCACAGTAGATTGAACAAAGCAAGTAGAAAAAACTACTTCATGTACTGAGGGCTCTTTTATTTTTAAAGGTTTTTAGCATGTCCCGCGGAACCCTAAAGAGTCCAGCTAGAATACGGGCGCGAACTCGTAACATTTCCTTTATTAGCTTTTATTATGTCGTTGTGTGAATTTCGTTTCAAACTTCTTGTTTCTTTCTGTTCGCTGTTTTCTTGATGAATTCGTAATTACCAAGAACGCGGAGTTATTTTTAATGGTGTTCAGAATTCGCGTGACTCCGTTATGCATTCTTTATTTGCGTAATTAATGAGCTTAATTGTTCTTATTTGAATATGCTAATGTTCCTTTGGGGTATTCTGCAGACTTAATGAATAATGATATAAGTTATTGGATAAATGTTATAAATGATGTTTACCAGAATTTCTTTTTACATTCTTAGGCAATCGTTTTGAGAACAAAATGTAACAAAAAAATATATTTATTTAATTTTCTAACAGCTTATCCTCGTGACTACATCGGCCAGCCGTGCCCGTATTTAAAGTATGGTGGCGGGATTTAAATGTCCTTTCTCGTCGCTCAAATTCTTTCCATACCAAATCTATTCCAATAAGAAATTGTTTCAGTGATTTAAACGTGAGGGAGGGTGATATGCTACAGCGTGTTTAGGGCGCTGGTGCCGGTGGTGTCGTGGTGAAATGCTCTGCAACCCTGTGACACCACCACTCAGGCACCGTGACGGCAGCATCCCAATGTATAGTGGGTAGGCCGGTGCAATTCACCGGACAGTCCTACATAACCAATACGTAATAACTGACTTCACCGCGGGGGTCTCTTGTTACGTAATGGTATGCGTAACGCATTTCACTTGGTCAAAAAAAAGGTGGGTTGGCGGTAGCACTATGTTCCACCGCTCTAGAAGGACGCTGCTCATCATCCGGTGATCAGCTCATCACAGCTTCTGACTACATCCGGTTCCAAAATAAGTTGCTGAATGAAAACATGTATTATGCATATTGTGGTGGCATAACACGTATTTAAATACAGATAAAAAGCATTTATTTGTGACAACACAATACATAAACAGTAACAATGACAAATAAAGAAAAATACATCCGGTGTTCAACACAAAATGCAATAATAAAATACGATAATAAATTAAACCATCATAATATGTTAATTACACAGTATCAGTAATAAGTCTTAATATAAAATAATAAGTACTTAGTACAATTTAAGATATAAAACTTCTTTATATTTTAAAAATATAATTAATTGAATTCAAAATTACAATTTACAATAACTGCTTAACTAAAACTAAATAAACTAAACCAAAATTTTTACAATAAATACTAATCCTATTAAGTCTTAAATTGTTCCCGGCCAAAGCCCCCATGATCCCCACCGCATTGCCCCGTTAAACTGCAATGGAGACCTGCTAACTAACTAACCAAAACCTTCCTTTACCTATTAAACGTCGAAAAATTTCAAGTTTCTCCTTCAAATTGACAAATGCCGGCGTTTAAAACAAAACTAAGCGTTCCCATTTATCTACCAGCTTTCTACTTCTGAAAACTTCTATTCAAAGCCGGGCAATGCTTCCGTATTTAATCTCCAAGCAACTTCTGTGGAAATTATATTATAACTTTGTGTTTAGAGTACCTATTTTTAAAATGTAATTTGAACATTAAAAAGTAGTCAGATGAGAGGGGTGGTCTTGCGACACAACTTTTTGCCGGAGTTAAGGCGTTTTTGAACGGAGGCCTGAGTCAAGAGTTAGGAGATAGCGGAATAATATAATATACTTTTTTTAGGCACGCAATATTTTTATCACACCACTAGCTCGATATGAACTGTTTTTTTTTTAATGACAAAAGGTGGCAAACGAGCAGACGGATTGCCTGATGGTAAGCAATTACCGTCGCCCATGGGCACCCGTGACACCAAGGGAGTCACAAGCGCGTTGCCGACCTTTAAGGGGCGTTGGAGCTCTGGGAACCTTACTCTCACCATCATCACTGTTTTAGTCTTTCAAATAGATAACAAAGTTGCATTTTATTCCCAAGTGTGCAAAGTAATTTCATTATTACTAATCGAGTGGTTTTTTATGTTAGCTGGTTGGATGCACTTTTATTAAATGTTATGGAATGATAAAATAATAGATGAAAATAATTTTGAATCATCATCATCATCATCCCCCTTGGACCTCTACATGTACCGGTTGGTATAATAGCAACCTGCATCCAGCGTCAATTTTGAATAGAGTATAATATTATAATTATTTATTTGTGAGCACTTACTATTTACACAAAATATGAAACAGACGATCACAAAACATTAAAAGAAGCGTCAATACATTTTTAAAGTTTTGGAGCTAACTTTTTCCTCGCGGTAGTGTGAGGTGATAAATTGTGTGTTTAAGCGGTAGTAAAGTGTGTTCCTTTCTCGTGCTTTGAAACCCTCCCAATGCTCAAGATTTCACACTTTGAACCACTCGCTATGCTTGTGGTTAATTTTGCAACCTTCCACTAGCTTGGGTCTGAATCTAAGCCCGAGGATGTAAACACTAACTTTGCTCCCTCGTTTAACAACTAACTATTAAATTCTTATGTTTATAAGTTTTGTAGTTATGTGTTATGGCATCGTCACTCCATACAAAATCATATCTTGTTCTATGTGGTAAAAAAACAAATGGAGTGGGTACAGTCAGTATCAATAGTATATAAAACAGCGCATCAAAAGTACCAGCCGGGGTATGAACCAGCAACCTCCGGATTTCAAGTGACATGCTCTTACCGCTGGGCTACCAACGCTTTAACTCGAAAAGACCAAATATTAATTTATGAGAGTGTTTAAATCATTTCTTGTGTTTTTTCTGTATTTTCTACCAGGCCACAGAGTATTTTGTTTTACGTTTTCCTTAAATAATCGACACATGACCCGTAATGACCCAGGATAGTAACCATGGCAATGAGTGAAAAAGATAATTGATTTAGGATCATGTTCAGCGATTACCTGTTTTTTTTTTAATAATATTGTCTTCGGTTGCGGCTATAATTATTCATGAAATGAAACAACGAAAACGGATTACTTCGTGTATACTAATTTAAATTCGTCCCGACGTTTCGAACCCTTCAGCAGCGTTCGTGGTTATCGGATGGACTGAGGCATCGGGTGGACAAATGCAAACCTACCCACATATAAATTATTAAACAATTTTTGGTGCTTGCACATAATAATTTCACTCGCCAGAGGGGCTTATTAGAAACTACAGTACAAAAAAAAAAAATTAATTTCTAATTTCCTTCTTTATTCATTCAACCTAACATTATGTACCTAAATTAACGCTTATAGAACTAATAGTCATAGTTTTCTTACCCCCATCTCCTGTAGTTTGGACCGCCGGCTAGCTCGGCCGCCGGGCAGGTGCGAAAGTTCCTGCTTGTTTGACAGTTTGTTGAATTTATTCCGGCTTGTAGCGACCGGGACGGCTAAATTGCCGCCGTGATGTAAGGTCTGACCTGCCCGAGCTAGGACAGAGATTGGTGCGTGATGACACTTTGAAGGATGAGGAAATTGGATGGTTGCTTGGTGTCTGTTCATGCGGATTCGCTACTGTTCAAATAATCGAATTTATATAGACTTGACTTGCTTACATTACATACATCCATTTTAGCCGTATGCAGTCCACTGCTGGACATAGGCCTCCCACAAATATGACTTATATCATCTTGGGGGGTAATTGCCATAGTCGCCCTGCTTGGCGATCGCAGTATCTGTAGATTGGGGTTTCGACGGACGCTGCTGCCCGTCCGTAGGATTTTTCCCTTTGTCGCATCTTACGACACCCGCGGGAGGAGGGTGGTGCTATTCTAGTCAGCTGGCATCACACGGCACAGTCAGCCGGTATCACACGGCACTTGCGTAATATAGGACAAGGATATGGTTAAGGTTAGGTTTGCACAATCGGTCTTGCCTAGTGGGAGTAGTGGGTAGTGACCCTGCCGATGAAGCCGATGGTCCTGGGTTCGATTCCCAGTCGGGGCATTTATTTGTGTGATGAGCACAGATTCATGTTCCTGAGTCATGGGTGTTTTCTATGTATTTAACTATATGTATCTATCTATTATATATATCGTCGTCTAGTTCCTACAACACAAGCCTTACTGAGCTTACCGTAGGATTAGGTCGATTTGTGTCAGATTGTCCCTAAATGTTTGTTTATTTATTTATTTATGATACTTGCACTGATGAAAGAATGGGTTTTAGTTTTCTGTGCTAAAAATCTTCTTATCTAATTATGTTGTAAGAAGTTACACGACGTAGCCCAGAATTCAAACAGATTGTCTGTACAAGAAGTTGCTACTCTGTAAACAAGTGCAGTGTCTGCATTTAATGACTCAAACAATACTCTAAAACATAGTGCTTTAATGGTGTACTTAGCTCCACTAGAGGACAAATGTTAAGCGGCACGTATTTGCGACGGAGAAAATCACGGGACTTTTTTATGACCTCCAACTACATTAATTGAGCAGTTATCTGATGATAGTTGATCTTATTTTAATTGTTAGATTGATTTTACTCCAAATATTTTATAAATTTATCATTTTGAAGTTTCTTTCTGCTTGAAAACTTGCCTCATGTAAATTCATTGCTTTGAATTAAAAAGTAAACTAAAAGGAGGTTGTTATTTGAAGATATCAGATAAATATATTGGATAGATCGGCAAAATTACTTTAGGAAATCAGATGTACCCATTAGTTATACTCTCAGTGGGAATAAACGGCATTTATACTAGTAAAGTTATTTATACTTTAATAATTAATATTTTAATTACTGTATTTGACCCAAACATGTTTACGTTTGAAATATCAAAACAATGTTTAACTGCAAATAAATAAATAGTACGTAAATAAGAAATAAAAAAGAACCCAAATTTCGGATCTAAAACGAAGTGACATAATATTTTATACAATCACCGGTCACCGCAACGGTCAATACCTAATCAGTTATTATTTCATATCATCATCATCATCATCACCATCTCAGCCATAAGACGTCCACTGCTGAACATAGGCCTCCCCCTTGGACCTCCACATGTACCGGTTGGAAGCAACCTGCGTCCAGCGTCTTCCGGCGACCTTAATGAGGTCGTCTGTCCATCTTGTGGGTCCTACGCTGCGCCTCGCCTGCCAGTCCGTGGTCTCCACTCGAGCACTTTTCGACCCCATCTGCCATCTTCTCTGCGTGCAATGTGGCCTGCCCATTGCCACTTCAGCTTGCTGACCCGGTGGGCTATGTCGGTGACTTTAGTTCGCCTACGGATCTCCTCATTTCTGAGTCGATCTCGTAGAGAAACTACAAGCATAGCTCTCTCCATAGCTCGTTGAGCGACTTTGAGTTTTGAGATGAGGCCGATAGTGAAAGACCACGTTCCGGAGCCATCACTCATCACTGGTAACACACATTGGTTAAATATTATTTTATAATATTAGGCCATTACTAAAATATCGAGTTTTCATATAAAAAAGCATGGGTGCTCAATTTTTCTTGCCAAGTCAGTATATATACTGTATAATACGTATATATTCCCAGTATCTGCCGCGAACAAATTGCCGCGCTCCATTTTGATTAGCGCTATCTCATAAACACCCAGTTAGCGCTCTAATGACGCCATTTGCAACTTCTTATAAAACGTCTTTGTGACTTTTATAACTACGCTAAAAATAACTAGCAAAAAAGCTAGTATTGATAAATATTGCGGTAATATGCTCTGTAAAAGTAATAAAGAAAAATAATTTGATATACTAACTACTGGGCCCACTGCTGAACGCCATAAGCAGCATGGAGTTTTATTGCCATAACCACCATGCTTGGCAGGCGGATTGGCGATCGCAGTATGTTTCATCGCTCTAAGGAACGCTGCTGCCCATCTTCTGGTAGTTTTTGGTCGTAGTTTATGAACTATCTTAAAGCATCAATATAGTGCTATAAGTCTTATAAGACTTGTTATAAAACCTTACACTTGTCATCAGTAAACTAGCACATAACTTTGAATAAATCGAAAACTATGCTTCTTCAAAATATTTGAAGCGATTGATCGCCTTGCCATAAAATCTATATAATAAACAAATTCTCAAACCATTGCGTTAAAGCGAATATTGAAGTTAAAGAGTAAAGTATTACAGTATTAATTGAAGTTGAATTAATCCAAATTCAAGCATGTGTTTATGTTGAGGTTAGTAATATTTGAATGTTTCTAAGTCAACAAGTTTAATTTCGTACTGACAAAGGTTAATGCCCGGTAAAGGGAGTATGTAATTGATATTATGGCGTGGTAATTATCCCCTTCAAACCTTTAATAGTAAATTATGATACAAGAGAGGAAAAACTCGCTTGCTTGGCGTGGTAACTATGGCAATTTCCCCCATAATATAAGGCATATTTGGGGCAGGATACGCCCAGCAGTGGACGTCTTACGGATGCAAAGATGGTGATGAAAAATAGTATAGATATTGGAGAGCGTTGAACTCTTAATCAAAACATATATATGACAAAACTGTTTACCTGAAAATACTTCAATTTTGCTGCAATAACTGGATGTCTAGACGGGGAGGTTAAATCAGAATACGACCAGTTAAGTTAATTCGTGCTTCTCGTCCCGCGGGGCCGATGTGACAACCCTAGCGCTCTGGTTGGTTGGACGTGTAGGTAAAATCCGGCTGTATTAAAATTTCATTAGGGTTGCCAAAAGTTAGGAGGGTGTTTGAAATTCGAATAATATTTGATTATGACGAACTTTGCGTAATACGATTCCGGTGATTCTGTTGTAAAAACAAGCGATCTCAACTTTGATCTTACACGTGTTCAGATCCAGGGGAGTAACTGGGAGTTCAAGAAGTAAGAAAGTTTTGTGATTTGTTGCTTTTTTTTTCCATGCGTAACTTTAAAAATAAATATTTACCATGATCGATCGCATATTTCGAGCATCTTTCTCTTTTACTCCAATTAAGGCGTCATGAGAGTGATAGAGACATTCGTCCGAAATTTACGAATATCGTTTTTCACGGTAGCGCCTCAGGATTCGAATCCGCGTCTCCAGCTATCGCGGCTGACGTTTTAACCAATTTTAGCAGATTTTTTATAGTCGAACAAATTTGTCACACAATGATATTATTATCAGAAGTAGTAACCAAATACATTATTTGTCGTTTTTTTTTCTATAATTCATTGGCATCTCAGGTTACGGCCACAGAAATTAAAGTTAAAAAAACACTAGGGATTATTAGCAATACGACTTACGCATTTTCACAATTTACGAAAAACCCGCCGCAATTCTTTAAACTAATGCCTTACTTTGCTTTCCCCTATATTGAATAATGTAATCTGATTGACGCATTTTCAACATACCCCACATATATAATAACGTAATAAAATTTCCGCATAGCGAAGGTAACTAACATTTAAGAGATGAAAATCACCCTTAGGCAGCTATTTTAAATATGATTCTAACCTTCTCCATCCCCTTTGAATTTACAACCTTGTCTAATTCAATAAAAATACATATATTTTAATATTTTGGCATTGTGAAATTGTCTGCAAATTGTAAATTATACTTGATGTTGTAAACTTTTTAAAACCAGGATTACACTTCGCTACCCTGAAGGTTGTCTGGAATAGATCGCTTATTAGCGATAAGATCGCCTGTTGTTTGCCTCCTTTTCGTTTTATTTTATTTTCCTTTGTGTGATATTGTTTTATTTTTGAGGTGTGCAATAAAGTAACATTCATTCAGTCATTCATTCATTCATTCGTCATGCATATAGTAATATTCGTTCAATTTTAAGCTAACATGGTAGCAAAACAGTACCGAAATATCAGAAACTCTTTCAAATTAACACACATGGTATGCTATCCAGTTTTAAGTATAGTTGTAAAATAAAATAATGTTTGTTCTTTAGATTGAACATATGCTTTAACTTTTATTGGATTTTGTTTTATTGCTTTTATTGGAATATTCCAATAAGCCCTTTTCAAATATGAATATTTTGCATGTAACAAAGCTTTAGATACTGGCGTAATGAAGTCGATAGATTTTATAAACAGGATTTTAAATACTTACTTAAATACAAATAACTTGAAGAATCTTAACACAATTTATTAGATTAGGCTTTCCGGAAATCTATGTAATACTGCTGTTTAATGACGTCCTAGTGGATTAATTCCAACCATTGCTGCATTGTTGTATGCATTTAATGTTCCTTCACCTCCGCCAAAAATACACAGCAGTATAATTACCAATTAAAAAATATCATTAAAATAATTATGTAAATACTGTGGGCATAGTGAGCAGGCTGGGTAGGGTGAAGCGGTACTTCACGCCGGAACAGCTTCTAACACTTTACCAAGCTCAGATTCGATCGTGTATGGAGTTAAGTACTGTTGCCACCTTTGGGACGGGGCTGCCAAGTATCAGCTGGCTGCTTTGGATTCAATAGAGCATTGAGCCCGCAGACTCTTTGGCGACCCTGTGTCAGTGAGTGTAAGGTTGTCGCAGGGTTGCCAGTTTATCTGTATTTTACAGGATATATTTTGGAGAGTGTGCACAAGAATTACACGATTTAATTCCGCCATCTCCATTCCACCACTGGACGTCCAGGCCAGTGGAGCGGTTTTATCTTTACGTTGTGAATATTCCATTCATTTGCACGAAGCAATCGCTTCTGCCTTCCTAAAGGAATGGAATGCGCTCCCTTTGTCTCTATTTCTGGAAAGATATCATTTGGGTATTTTCGAAGCAAGAGTGAATAGGCTGTTACTCAACCAGCGTGCTACACTCTCGACATCTTCGACATTTACCATCAGGTGTGACTGAAGTCAAACGCTGGCCAGCCTTGTAAAAAAAGACCCCCACAAGGTGAGAAAGGCCGACGACCTGGTAAAGATTGAGGTTATCAACTGGATGGGGCTGGCGCAAAACTGGTCATTGTGGTTCTCTCAGGGGGAGGGGCAATGTCCAGCAGTGGACGTCTTGCAGCTGAAATGATGATGGTGATAATGACCGTCAGTGTGCGAGCAGGCCGGCGTACATTTTTCTATGAGCAATGTGTCGGAATTCATTGACAGGTGCCACAAAATTTCGGTTAATCTCTGAACTCGCTTATACGGATAACAGGCAAAATGTTACTGGCGATCCCAAAGGACCATAGAGGCCCTGGCATCTAACTTCGTAGTCGAGTTAAGTAACTGTCGCGTAATCATTTCCCCGCGCTGTCTCTGCGGCGTGACCTGAATAGCTTCATATTCTCCAAACCTGTCAAACTAGGCTAAATAGCATTTTGTTTGGACGAGTCTTCCGTAAAAATGGCCGCGGCCGCAAAAAAATAATAAGCTAATCTCAATAAACTGGCAGCGTAATCAAAACTATGATTTGAATGGAACTCATTTTACTATGAAAACAACAACATTTTTATGTTTCCGTCTATCCTCTACACAAGTTTTTTGTAATCACAACAGAAAAGGATGCTATCGCTGCGTAAAGTTTACATTGCAGTGTTCCTTTAGAACCGATATCAGCTACCTAGTGAAGGAAGCGTAATGTATATGGTTTTCTTCGTGCAATTAAGGGTTGGGTAGCAGGTTTATTATTGTAGGTGAGCGAAGTTGCGAGCACGTCGTAGACCTTAATAGTAGTTTAATACTAGTTGGCGCAGGTGCCTGCGGCTATGCTTGTTTAATAAAAAGATCGTAAGTTGATTGTACATATATTACACATAAGCCTTTTAAGATTAGCTTGTATTCTGGCTCCAGGCGATTCCAGAATTGATAACGAAAGATAGGACAAATCATGCCTCTAATTTTGAAGACCAAAGATGCGTGATGCTTGTAAGAAGTCTTGTAAGTGCTTATTGGAGGCTTATACGAGTATGATGATCAAAATGCATATGTTGGTGCGATAAAATAGAAAAAATAATTTGACGCTTTTCAAAAACAGTTGTTGTTATTCTAAAACACCTTTACAGTAATACTTTTTTTGTGTTTAAATATTTATTTTAAATAAGGTACAACTAATCTAGGCATAACAGTCACTATCACTACTTAATTAGTCTAGTTAAATCTAAGAAAGGCCCTAGGCATTGTTGTTACTAAGGACGCGGGACGCTAGCCAGCGGGTTTCCTCGTTCTTTCGCAGTAAAGTAAGAATAACTTTTTTCTTTAAAATTAAAAAGATAAAGATAAAATAAATGTCTTTTAATGACGTACACATACAATAAACAGAATACAAGATGAAGAATAAGTAAGACATAACGAAATGGACTCAGCGTAATGCTGGCTCGAGAAGTCAGCGCTGATCTTCCGTTGAGCCCATTTATTTGGTGATGTCACCAAAAATAACACAAAACAAAAAGGAAACAATAAAAGATTAAAGATAAATTTTGCACATATTACCTAAAAAATATAAAACTGGTCGCGACAATTGAAGGATGACTCACTTTACACCGTCGCCCTTCCTACACGTCGACCTCACGAGTCCGAGCCTACCGCCGTTCCAACGGGGTGACCCGAGCCCTAGCGGCCCGACACTCGAATATTAACATTAACATGAGTGGCGTTCCATCCAGCCATTTGTTACAAGTGGACGATCATCACACGCCCGTCGATATCGTGTGGACATCACTACCCTTATATTTCTCATCTCGTTCGCACTAAAATAGTACAAGCGAGATGTCCAGATAGTAAACTCGATACTCGTTATCGAAACCCTCAATGTCACAGCTCATGGTAAGGGTTTACGTCGCCTTCCCATCACCGGGCCGAGCTGAGCCTTTTTACATAGCTGTAACGGCCGTCACACGACCGGCCCGTACCCGGACCGAGTGGCTTGGGCGGCTCGGTGATTACGTGATTCATTCCATACAAAATGTCGCGACGGTAGCCTCGGGTCGGACGCGGAACATTAGTCAATCTTTATTCGTCATAACGTACTCAAGGTAATTAAATTTTAATTTGCGATAGATCCGCTCTAAAGTTAATATGTTTTTTTTTTCATCAGACATTCATTTACATGCAAGCATGCAGATGCAACATTCGAATACCAAAAATAAAATTATACGAGTACTAACACATCATATTACTCGTGTGCACGCTTCATTTCGAGTAAATAAAAAGCTTGGAAAACATTTCTGCTTAGTTAATTAACAAAGTTCCTCTTTACTCGATTTGTTCGAGGAGACGCCATGTCTGATTATGCCAGTAAAAATTCCATATTTTTATGCGCTCAGTCCCCTGAGGCGTGGTCAGGTGTAGTTGTAATAATATGTTTAGTTATGGGACAAGTCATAGACGAAATATTTACCTTCGTTATTTAAAAATCTATCGACTGTTTAAATTCAATTAAAGGGAAAAACGCCTTGACTCAATCATTTAACTTATGTACTACTATTAACATTCTTTCATGGTTTCAGACTCTGCAGCACCTGATGGTAGCGACACTTAACACCTTGTTTGTCGCATCGCAGTGGTCCTTACCATTGAATTCACCTTATTATTCATAAAATTCTTTTAAGTCCACTGTAGCAATAATTATGTATCAATAATGCCTTACAGCCCGTGAGGTGTATAACAAAATCATAACCTAGCTGAATGATTTACAGCAACAATTATTCTATCTTTACCTTCTCCCTGGAGCGCTACCGCGAACATCAAAGTTCGTATATTTCGGGCATCTTTCTCTTTTACTCCAATTAAAGTGTCATTGACAGAGACAATCGTCCGAAATTTACGAATATCGTTGTTCGTGGTAGCGCCGCTGTAACAAAAAAGGAATGAGCAGAGTTTTTTTCTTTGACTGTTACTGAGATACTCCTAATTTCAAATAAGCTTTCGCTTGTGACTTAAAAAGTTTCCACAACCCTCTAGGGTTCAGAACATAACTAATATTGCCTGGATTACACTTGTCGGCCGGGACAGCCTTATTACTCCTGTAGCCACAACACAGGCTTGATTTAGGCTATATTAAGACATCATTCGAGTTGTAATTTGTATCTCTAATATTCTGAATTCTGTAATAATCTGATTAGTCGAGGCCCAATTGTTAGTACTGTCAACGGAATTTGATCCTGGGCTAGTACCTTGTCGCTGTGAGATTAATATGAAATTTATCGCGTTTTGATATAGATTTTCATTGTGAGAAGGTTCGAAGTAGTTCAAAAATCAAATTGGTTATACATAAATTATACTGAAAGAGATTTTAATGATAATGTCAATACCTACTTGGTTTTTTCTTCGGAATTAGTAATATCGCGACAACTTGTTTAATTTGCTTTTTACTCTACGCTTTTACTGAGTTCCTACAGAAAGAATATTTTTAGTTAGAAATGCAGTAGAACATTGCAAATTAAATTATTTTAAAACTGCATACACCGATGCTAAATATCTACATTCAGCAGAAACGTCTGCTAACGAAACAATATCGATTGTATGGCTTGAGGCTCCGATGCTAGTAAAAAGTGTTGACACATTTACGGTAGATATCGCTAGTTTTTGCGATGTGATGTGGAGACATACATACATATTACATACATACATTTCAGCCGTATGCAGTTCACTGTTGGACATAGGCCTCCCACCAATATGACTTGTATCATCTTGGGGGTAGTTGTAGATTGGGTTTCGACAGACGCTGCTGCCCGTCCGTAGGGTTTTTCCCTTTGTCGCCTCTTACAACACCCGCGGGAGGAGATGGTGGTGCTATTCTAGTCAGCCGGCATCACACGGAAAAGTCAGCCGGCTTCACACGGCAAGTCAGCCGGCATCACACGGCATGTGGAGACATGATTTATTAGAATAAGTAGGTTAGCTAATCTTATATATGGAAACTGTATTAATCATCTCCTATGTTGTATCAACGTATATCTGTACATTATTATATCGATACCTTGAAGAGGAAACATGTCTTTTCATTTATAAATCCAATCTTTAATATAATATAACTAGTGAGTCACTACTAAGGTACAATACAGCGAGAGCAACAGAAGTTACTAAACACCCGAGGTGCCCAAAATGAACTTAACATGACTTTGTAAAGAGTATAAGAGTATACCATGATCTGACTGTAACTATGGATGACATCTTGCGATGCCTGTGAAATCGTCTTAGTTGCTCTACTGCTTGAAACCAACGTTTCACTTGAAACCAGAAAGTTGAGAAAGTTAGAAACTCCGAGCACTACCGCTAGTGACGTCACACGTTCTTAGTTTGCAGTATTTATCGACAGGCTTGTGCACTTAAAAATAATCAAAGTTATCATTGAAATGGGTAAATTTGTGTAGTTCTTCTGGGTTATTTTACGCTACGAGTAATGTTAGTTATTTGAAATTATTCATGATCAATTACTTTGATTAAGTAGGTTCAGTCCCCGTTTATTCATTATTCAAAAAACCTCCGAAGTTTTGAGAACGACATTATGCAAACCGTAATGTCGTTCTCAAAACTTCGTTGTGTAACCAAGTTGATTCCGGTAGTTCGAAAAAGCGCGGCTAGAAGATGTTGATGTCAACTTTAGTCCAGTCTAAATCCAGTACCCTTAGCATGAGTTGTGACTTTGAGGTTTTCGAAAACGAGTATCGAGTTTACTATCTGTGCATCTAATAAATAAATAAATGTCTCAGTACAATCTTACACAAATCGACGTAGTCCTACGGCAAGCTCTGTAAGGCTTGTGTTGTAGGTACTAGACGACGATATATATAATAGATAGATACATATAAATACATAGAAAACACCCATGACCCAGTAACAAATATCTGTGCTCATCATACAAATAAATGCCTTGACTGGGAATCGAACCCAGGACCATCGGCTTCATAGGTCACTACCCACTAGGCCAGACCGGTCGTCTAAAATGTGTAAATAAAATATAATAATGTGTAAAAACCGTGATAGTTTGAACCAGTAAACATAGTCCCGGAAATAAACAATTACATTGCTATACTTTTACGGTCTAGTACTAATAAAAAGGTTGATAATTGAAATAATTTTATTAATAATTATAAAGTGTCACAAAACAAATGAAAATAATTCACATCTTGGCAATACATACTACAATACTGTGAGTAATAAGTTTAGCTGGTGTTGGGAATAGCTGCTCCGTCGTCAAACCCCAATAGTTTCGCTGCAGGTTTGAATTTGTGACGTCTGCCTCGTATGCACATACATGCTGGTGGCTCGAATTATAGCAGTGCATATTCTTGTTCTAAGCCAGCCCAGTACCGTACTTAGCGACTTATTCCAGCGGTCTGCGAGGGCTTGGCCTATGTGTTTGACAAAGAAGTTCATCGGTCAGTATGGGGAAATCTGGAACTATAAGACATACAGTTTGTTCATAGGAAACATGTCATCAATTTTAGGGACAAGAAAAACTGCATAGATTTAAAAATGATAATGAAATGCAATAAAAGTGTAAATCAATGTAACGGCTTAAGGAAAATCCGCTTTATGTACACTTTTGTATTTATGCAATTTAAATAAGTAAATGAATAAGTAATTGGTTGTGCTCGGTTTCCCGATTTATTGAGGTTTTCGCAATAAAATTGCCCATTATTTACCGCCACGACCACAGATAAAAATATGCTTTTATTATATTATTAAATGAAGAACGAATAAGAAGATTATTATAACTGCATTCATTTAATTTTATGATATATTAATGCCTGATAAATTTCATTTCCAACTGTTACGAGGGAAAGACAAAGAAAAGTATATCAAATATAACTAAATACTATTATATCTCGCAATCATACTTTAAAAATGGGCATGGCTGGCCGATGAATTCGTGAGGAAAAGCTAGTATTGTTAAAAGTTGACTAAAACACGTACACACTAATGTGCAACTTAACTAGTTTACATTCTGTGCCAACAATTTTCTATATTACGCACGCCACACATAATAGAAGTAACAGAATCGTTACTGGCCACCAAAGTTGAGAGTAGTTACACACATCATAGCAACGCTGAGACAACAGGAGAACTCAAAGGCAGGAAAACTTAAAGCTGCAATCAGTTGGCCGGAGCCAAGCAAACCGCATCATTATTCGTACGAACTAAGGAGGGTGACCACGTGAGTCATGCGGTCCAACATCGCGACTCTCATTATGCCCGCTTCACATATGGACAGTATTCGAATTGGTTTGCTTTTGAGTAATGCTTTAAAATAAGGCATGTGTGATAATTTTGTGAAAGTCTTATTATATTGTATCTGTGGTCTGACGCTCTACACTTTTTAGACATGGCTTCCGTGTAGCGGCTATCGCTAAACATCTAAATAAAAATTATACCCTTCATTAATTGCGTACAATTTGACGACCGATCTGGCCTAGTGGCTAGTGGCTCTGCCTATAAAGCCGGTGGTCCTGGGTTCAAATCCCAGTCAGGGCGTTTTGTGTGATGAGTATATTTGTTCCTGAGTCATGGGTGTTTTATATGTATTTAAGTATTTATGTATATGTATCTATCTATTATATTATATCGTCGTCTAGTACATATAACACAAGCCTTACTGAGCTTGCAGTAGGACTAGGTTGATTTGTGTAAGATTGTCGCGAAATTTTTATTTTATTTATTTATTATTCAGAAATCAATATGATAGAATCATCTGTCCATTATTATCATGAAAGTAACTAATACTGACTAAACATTCCTTTAGAATTGTCACTAAACTTATACATTTATTAAATAAGTACATAACATACGAGTAGAACGTTGGCTAGTGAAATTTAATATATAACATTTTACTATTTATTCATAATAATTGGACACATTTTGAAGGAATCACGAGCTCCCTCAAAAACTTTAAGCCGCAGACTCTGGTTTCAGAATGCATTTAGTGAAAGACAAGAGTTTATGTGCCTTGTTAAACTAATGCTTAAACGACCGTTTGCTTTGGAATAAAATAGGCGTTGCACGGCTGCATATGTGACAGTTTAATCATCTTACACGGAATGATGAAACTTTTGAGATTTGCTGTTACGGAACGGAGTGTCGTATAGGTGTTTTTAAATATGCGCATATAATATAAACGAGTAGTTATATTCATTTTTACCAACATTACGAACGTATTAAATCAAATTAAAAAATGTTGCCTCTGCCCGTGTCATGGGACGAGCATAGAGTTGTCGCGACTATTGAGTTTTAATTAAAAATAGTTGTGCACATTTATCTGCCTTTCTATACGTTTATTTTTTTCGTTAATAACTGTATTAATTTTAGGTGTATTTTAGGTTTTTTTTGTTTATTTATATGGTATTGTTTTAACCCACGTTGCTTTTAAATAAATGTATAAATGCTCCTGTGGTCTCATAATATATTTCCTCTTCATCACCCCTGTGACAGCTCTCCCTAACTGTCACAAAAAGTTATTCCGAATGAATAAAAAATCATACGGTGACTCAACGCCAAATGTCTTTTTAAGGTTAGTAGGTACAGTCACAGACATTAATTGTTGAGCCACTTATGGTTCAAGTTATTTTCTTTTGTTTAATACTTACTATATGAAATGCCCAATGTAAAGTGAATCCTAAATGGCTCAACAATTAAAGTCCCTGACCGTACATAATCTTATTGACAAATATCAGTGACAATCACTTTGACAGGAATAAGCGGTCTTGTTAGATACGTGGAAATTCTATACGTGTGACCGGTTATTAAGCTATGCTAGAAATTATTATTGTTAACATGGTCACTGTGGCACCAGGTCGATTCGACCTTGCACAAGTATGCCTGTTTGCGATGTTAACTAATTGCCGCAGCAAAGGTGTTAAGTACGTTCCGCTCCTAAAACTTAATAAGTATTTAAACCATTTATAACCAAAAAGACATTTAAAAACTTACCGTGCATCCAATACGAAAACATCATAAACTGAAGCTTATCTTTCTTAAGAAACAACGCAAACTTTGGCATCAGAAAAAGGCGAGATCCGTCAAGTTGAGTGAAGGTGGAAGTTGGCCGAAGTTGGCGCTTGTTGGCGCAAGTTGGCAGGTGAAGCTTAGCGCACGTCACGTGGCGTGGCGCGGAATCACAAGTACCCCTGGGGTTGCCAGACTATGGCACAAAAATACATGAATATCTCAAAACAAGTATACATTGGTACAATGACTCAAGGGCCTTTTTTAATTTTTTATACTGTAACTAGTTAAGTACTTGTAGTTATCATAACACGATTGTAATTTCTGTAAATAAAAGTATACATTTGTATAGTATTGTCTCCATTTTTGTGATGGAACGGCATCCTAAGTTTAGTTGGTACTGATGATGCCTACAATGCAGAGACTTCCCTGGTTCAAATCTCGGCTAATTTCTGTGTTTATCATGATTTGATGAACTCGTCAAAACATATAAATGTTCAGTTAATTAATTTTCCTTGCTGTAGGACTAAGTCGATTTGTGCAAGATCGTCCCGTTTATATTCATATCTTGGCCAATTGCTTTGGCATCACATTAAAAAGTCTATCATTTTAAACATGGATGCTACTCAGCCACGCTAATTAGACTTGGTACCGCGAACGTCGAAGGTCTTATATATATGAAGCAGCTTTCACTTTTACTCCAATTATGTTGTCATGAGAGTGACAGCGACAATCGTTCGAAATCTACGAATATCGTTTTTCGCGGTAGCGCCGAAGGTTGGAAGCCATGGTAGTGGGTTAGCGTAAACACTTACGCCACATTTGTACCTATTATTTTTGTATGTAGGAATTTGTATTTGTATTAAAGCAGTTGTCTCACAGTCAAAATTTTTAATTTTTGGCATCTCATTAGCACTTCAAATCGTTTCAAATTCCTTATGTAATAATAGCAAAATCGTGTCATAATTTAAAGAAGTAGTAATTTACTCAGAACAGATGCATGTACCTGGGCATTGTCCCTAAGCTGCGATAAACTACAGGAGGATAGGCATCGCCTGCGATGCGAGCCTGCCTGTCAAGTTGTGCACAAGCGTGAACACCAACAAAAATCCCATAAAAGATAGCCACATATCTGAGTACGCTCAGATATTTGGCGATGTTGTGGGGAGGCCTATGTCTAGCAATGTTTGATAGGAGGATATGTAACGAATAAACGTGGTAAGCATATTCCTCGCCTTACGTGGAGAATTTTCAAAAATCCAGTCTTCTAAATAAGATCGGGAGTTAAACGAAACTGCGGAAAATCACGGGCATCTGGCAACCCTCGCTGCCTCCCGGGGCCGCGTTTGATTTAATGTTCCACTTATTGTTTGGGACATGTTAACGTAAATGTGGGTGACACTACCGCCGTCAAATACGTAACTGAGTGGGCACACTATGAAATAAATAAAGTAAAGAAAGGTTCGGAGTTATTTGACTTACCACTACCAGGAGTTGGCAAAACTCTCGCTAGTGTGTAAATTATTTTTATTGACAAATTGTACATAGCCTAAGTCGACATCATCATATACAACGACTGTGGCAAACAAGCATATGGCCCGCCTGTTGGTAAGCAGTTAGCGCAGCCTATGGACGCCTGCAACTCCAGAGGATTCACATACCCTAAAAGTTGTTGGAGCTCTGGCAACCTTACCCACCATCAGGAAAACAACACTACATACCTGAAAGGTAGCAGTGCTATTATGGCTGTGGTCTTCTGTAAGGAGGAGGTACTTCCCCAGTTGGGCTTCTCCAGACTCAAGCGTGATGGTACTTCGCTGTGCCTTACCTCTTATTGTTGGACGTAGTTTAAGGACATACCCGGGTCCAAAATCAACCGAAGGATGTCCACTGCTGGACGTAGCCCTCCCCAAAGCGACCCACAATGACGTTTTTGACGGTTTTGCGGCACTTACATCCAGTGCATTCCCGCGATCCTTTCCAGGAGCGGTACCGCGAACAGCGAAGTTCGTATATTTCGGGCATCTTTCTCTTTTACTCCAATTAAGGTGTCGTGAGAGTGGCAGAGACAATCGTCCGAAATTTACGAAAAACGTTTTTCGCGGTAGCGCCGCAGGTCGTCAGGCCGTTTTATTGGCAGAGTGCAAAGCGGGTGGAGGGGGTAGCCTAAACGATCACAGCGCTCGCTACGGCTAAAATTGTCATTTTTGTCGCTGACTTGAGCTGTCAAATCCATATTGCAGTAAACATTTTCTAATCGTTTTAATAATGTTACTGACTACCATTGTCCAAAATTGTGTAAAATAGTGAAATAACACAAGATTTCATTAATATTTTTCACAATATTTACTTACTTCTTTTTTGACAGCGGTGACAATATTGTCCATAATGGCCGCGTGTCACGTGGCGCTGTCGTCGCGCTCGGTCCCAATACTGTGATTAATTAATTGATTAAAATATATTTGGTTAGTTATCTTAAATACCTGATGTAACATTGTTTAACAACCACGATTACAAAAACTGGTAAATTCAGTCAATATGACTGAATATGAGTCAATATGATTAACGACCGGCCTGGCCTATTTAGTGGGTAGTGACCCTGCCTATGAAGCCGATGGTCCTAGGTTCAAATCCCAGTCAGAGCATTTATTTGTGGGATTTGTTCCTGAGTTATGGGTGTTTTCTATGTATTTAAGTATTTATATGTATCTTATCTGTTGTATATATATCGTCGTCTAGTACCTATAACACAGGCCTAACTGAGCTCAGGTACCGAAGGACTAGGTCGATTTGTGTAAGTTTGTCCCGAAATGTTTATTTATTTATTTATTTATGTATTCTCACGCAGATATTTCAAAATTGTACATGCAAAATTTTAAGTAAATATAGCTTTTATATCAGGTACGATAGTATATTTGATTCCACAAACAGCTTGCATAAAATCTAGTTTTGACTATGTACTCGTAATTATAAATACAAATCACTATTCCATCTGTATGAATTATTAAATTTCTCTCGATATTAGTACTGAAATTGAGCCCCGCTAGAATTGGTTCTACATTACAATAATCTGAACCAAATTATATTTTCCACTAATTATTATTGAGTTTACAATTTACGAGCAGGATCCTAATTTCAAACTATAGTTATTATAACTTTCAATAAAGCAAACTGGCGCAGTACTAAAGTATAGTGTGCAACCCACAACAAGATTGCTAAAAATGAGGGTAGTTTCTCGCCTCCCCGGCCTCAGCTGTTGCCGGCGTCGAGGGCGCGGTCGCGGAGAGCTGCGGCCCGCAGAGTCTGCATCGTTAACCAATGCGAACGGCTCATGATTATGCTCCTCGTTACGTAGTGAAATATGTCGAGCAATATTCGACTTATAATTCCCACTTTTTTATACAACGACTGTGGCAAACAAGCACACGGCCCGCCTGATCGTATCAGTTATCGTACCTATGGACGCCTGCAACTCTAGAGGAATCACATGCGCGTTTCCAGTAATTCGCGCAGCGAATAAACATCGCCATTCAACGTGGTAATGCGGCCGGCCTTCTGGGCACCTTGCCCGTTGGTAGCGATTTAGAGGACATTTTTTATTTATAATAGCTATTAGTTTTTATTCGTTTTACAGCTTTAGTTAGGTTTTATAACATTTTAATAAAAGTAAAATATAAAAATACATCTAAAACGTATCAAAACAATAAAAACATTATAAAAAACCTAACCTAGAGTGCCGCCGGCAACGGGGAAGGGCCCAGGCTGCCGGTGGTTAGGGCTGCAGAGATAGGAACCGCCGGACTATGCGCGCCGTATCCGGGATTACCGCCTTCTGAATCTGACCCTTGATCCAACCACAACCACATAGCGAGAGTCTCTCAAGATGTTGGTCAAGACTCTTCGCTATGAGACCGTTCGCGGAAACAACTATCGGTACAATGATCGCCGAATCAACTTCCCACATGGCGGTTACCTCGTGAGCCAAGTCTAAGTACTTGCTGCACTTGTCCTTCTCGGCTTTCACGAGGTTCTCGTCACATGGGACGGTGATATCAACGAGCATTGCGCGACGCTGCGAACGATCTATCACCACGATATCAGGCTTATTGGCTACACTAGTCCTGTCCGTGATAACAGATCGATCCCAATAGAGCGTGGCACGACCATTTTCGAGAACTGGCGCAGGTGTGTACTTGTAGTATGGCACTTCGCGGTCCGCAAGTCCATACATAAGAGCAAGCTGCTGGTGTATAATCCTGGCTACAAGGTTACGTCTGTGCAAGTACTCGCCGTTAACAAGATGAGAACAACCAGAAATTATATGCCTGAGTGACTCTCTGGGACGGCGGCATGCCCGACAAATGTCGACCGTACCGTCCTTCAGTATATACTTCCGGTAGTTATTCGTCATGATAACTGCGTCCGCAATTGCACAGGCAAAACCCTCGGTTTCTCCGAAGAGGTCCCCGAATGGTAGCCAGTTCACCGACGCGGGCAGGTCTACGTCTGGTCCCGTTAGGGCCCTGTAGAACCGCCCGTGTAGCTCCTTAATCTTCCATACGGCCTTGCGGTCCTCGGTGCTTAGTACCACTGGTTTGCGCCAGTTCTCGTTTGCCAAAGAGAACGGTGTGAGGTTCCTGTCTACTGCCACCACGTCGTGACGTGGTGGCAGGTGCATCGTGATGCATCCCACACTCGTGGTTAAGGAAGTAATTCCTGAGATTGCACACCTCACTGTTATGGAGGCTTTTGGCATTTCTTTCTTTCTTTTTTTTTGAATCTCATAACCGACGAGCGTGGGTGTACTCGTATTAATTATTATTATAGCTATTAGTTATTATTATAAATGTTTTGTGTGACGAAGCCTGTTGCTGATTTTTTTTTTGTATTTGTTTGTGTTGTATTTTCTGTCGTAGCCTGCGTTGCGGATTTTTTAATGGTCGTGGACTGGACATTACATTATTAATAAATGAATATGTTTGTATATTTAAGTAAGTATTTATAGAATTAATATGTCGTTGGTTGAGTACCCACAACACAAGCCTTCTTGAATCAAATTGTGCAACGATGTTCGATAATATCATTTTCAGAATTTCCTCGTAGTTTTAGTAATTGTCCAAAGCTCCGTACCCACCCAGCGTCAGTAATACCAGATTTTGCTGTGATAAAAATGCCCGTATTATTTCAAGTTTCAGACATGAATTTTCATTTAGTCTGAAACGACTAACTTTTGTGAAAAAACTATTCATGACGAAACGGGCTTGGATCGGGGAAAAGGATTTCAGTTTTTTTTTTCGTTCCATGGCCTTTTTGTAGCCGGGCTTGGTAATTAAATGTAAGGAGTTATTCTGCCTTTTATCGGGGGTATGTAAAGAAGTTTTCAATGTTATCTGAGGGCTTATCCGTCATGGGATGTAGTTTAGAAAATATTTTAAATGTCACTACGTGTAATGTACCTATTTTTTTGAGAATACACGACACATTTATAATTTTTATTAGGTTCTAAATATTTTGTTCAGTGATTGACTCGCCGAGTGGGCTATTCATACATGTTTTATTTTTTATTTTTTAGTGAAGTTATTTCTAAAATAAGAGCGAAAAGCAAACTGAAGAATGATGTAAATTTACCTAATGGGTGATTATTCGGGCGTTTAAACCGTTCTTATTACTCTGTCCAGATTTCTGTAGAAGTGCCTTCATTATATTAAGTAGGTTTCGGTTGTCCTTTAGCCAGCCAACCAGTATACTAAAAATAACACCAAACTGTGTGATCATTTCTACAGAAATCTGGACAGAGTAATAAGTACGGTTCAAACGCCCGAATAATCACCCTAATAAATGAAAAAACTATTCTAGGTTTGGGTCATTTGGGTGCCCTAAGCCTGGACGTCTCTCCGCGGTTTCGATATTGCCTAAATACGAAAAAGAGTGTGATGAATTAGGACAACAAATTTCGGACGATTGTGACTCTCATTACACCTTTATTGTAGTAAAAGAGAAAGATACTCGAAATATACGAACTTCGATGTTCGCGGCACCGGGCCTGCTTAGAAAGAGCTTAGAGCTCGTTCCCACTATGTCGGATGTCGTGACGATTTTTAATCGTACGTTCCACTGGTAGAACATTTTATATGAAGCTGTTCACACTCGTCCGACAACGATTTTGTGACGGATACGACATAAAATGTCGTGCGTTTTGCCAGCCCTCCAAACCCGGAAAAAAATCGTGTCGTGTCTCGCTCGCGTACGAGTGAATATAGCGCTGTTCACATTTTGTCGGATGTCGGAACCTACCGACGCTACCGCGCCAGCTGCGATCGTGCACGACAGACGACTAGTGGGAACAGTACAGCCGACACGCGATTGAAATCCGGATCCGACATCCGACATAGTGAGAACAGCGGCAACGACACACGATTAAAAATCGCCACGACATCCGACATAGTGGGAACGAGCTCTTAGACAATAATATATCTTGTATGTTCAACACGGATAACTTAAAATTGTACAGGTGAAATAATTTTTCAAATCTGTATTGAAGTTGCGGAACATATAAAAAAAAAATATAATTCCTTTTTATAAAAGTAGTGTACGAGTATATTACACGATATTTGAGGAGAGAGTTCTGTGTAAGATTATCCTCTAATATATATTTTTTACAGTTTTCGCATTACAGCTTTCCTATCTAGGTAAGCAATTATTTAAGTTTCTGAAATGCGGGGTAACTTCCAACGGGGATATTATTTAAAATGGTTTAAAAGATAATTAAAACATGGCGAGTTGCTGTTTGGGTTCATAATGAGGATGGCTGGCTGCCCCGATAAAGCTGGAATTAATATTGTTTATCATTTAATTACCACAGTTATTGGAAAAAGCATCTTTAATATTTATGCTATATATTTGATTGTAAAAAAATACAAACTTTAATATTGAATAAACGGGAGTTTTCAAAATTTGGTACACCCAATTAGCGAAAGATGTAAAAAAAAGTTAAATCACTGTCAGTTTCATGCTTAATTGTCGTCACGAAACTGACAGTGATTTAACTTTTCTTAACAACTTTCACTAATTGGCTGCACAATTTTTTGAAAACGCCCAAACACGCGACGCTGATTTGTCTTTGTATTTTACTTACTCTTTTATATATGTAAATGATTTAGTGTTCATGAACTACTTTCTGTCATTGAATACAAAACTAAAATCATATTTGCACATTTTTTTTTTTCAAATATCGGTATCGGTCAGTTTTAACATACATACTGTTACGTCTGTGACGATTATTTCTGAAAATATACACTTTATAAAACAATGTTTACGGCAAAACACAATTCTTTTTCAAATACCTATCTATCGACATGTCACAATTTAGAGTTAAACCAAAAAAAAAATACCCCCTATTTGGCAAGGTACAGTCGCCATCAGATACTCGTATATCGGAGCTGTGGATGTGGTCACAAATATCTGAACACGCACTTTATCGCCTTGACAATAGAGGCGTTGTTAAGATATTTGTGACCACCTACACAGCTCCGATATATCTGATGGCGGCTGTACCAAAAAAAATCGTCTAATTGATTTACATATTCATATCAAATGAAATCTTTCTAGGACTAACGGTCACTAAGCATAACCGGAGATAGACAGACATAGCGAAACTTTAATGGTTACTAGTTGTCTACAAAACCCTAAAAACCGAAAACTAGCACATTAAACAACACCAATAAATGTTCCCATGGACAACATAATCAAGTAATATCAGTCAACAAAATGTCGTGCACAGTTAATCTAATACCTCGGCACTTGACGTATGAATATTGTCGGATTACCGGGGGAGTGTATCGCCCGAGGGCTTGCAGTAATTATGTTAGCGTTTCATTTGTCGACATTCCAATCATCTTGTCCATCGCCCTGGGTTATTGTTTATTGGACACGTTTTAGGGAGAAAAACGTTGTCACAGGTGCATTTATATAGCGTTCTCATCCAGTTGGAGTTTTTTTATTCCAAATACAGCATGAGGAGGATTCAATTCAACCGTTATTATTATTGTATTTACTGTTTTAAAATTAACAATTACACTACTTCTGTTGTTTAATATTTTCTTACATTTTCATTTTATTTGTACTGAAACTAACAGTTCCATATATATTATTTGAATGCTTAAATTTTTTTTAAATAAGATCATGCAAGCCAAAATGTAAAGAGAATGTTAAAAAATCATAAGAAGATGTGGTAAAGAAAACACCAAACAAATTAAATATTTCAATGTAACTTCAAGTATTTTTTTCACATAAAAATATTTCAAGAGTTACATTCAAATATACAAAGGTGGTTTTTAATCATGGATTTTTCTAAATTTGTTTATCATTCTTGGCCATAGAACATAAGTACCCATTAGAAACATGGAACCACCTTTGTTTAGTTTTTTAACTCTCTCGAAGTTATACCGGGTGCGGCCTGTAATAGGAGCAAAATTTCTAGGGATCGCTTCTGCACCACGAATGTAACAACATTTGTTCTACAACTTTAGACTATTGGGTAATTTATTACATGTGATTTTTTCAAACAAACTAAATAGTATTTTCAATGAACAGCATCCAATAGTCTAGTTGATCTTTACTGTCAGCCCACAAACTTCATAATTTTCGCAATACTTCAATACTTCATCGATCAATCGCAATATTTTTTTATTAATATTTATTAAACTATAAGTTATTTTCAAAAGTCGTAGAACAAATGTTGCTACGTTTGTGTTGTAGAAACGATGCCTAAAGTTAATGCTGCTATTACAGACCACACCCGGTATAAGTGAGATATTGACTTATGTCAGAGCTCTTTGAAGGACTGACAGAAAAGAAAGTAAGATAAAGAAATGAGAGAGTGATAGATATGTGAGGTCAAACCCTTCAGGTTATAGAGGTGTGTATTCTAGAATTTAGGATTTCTTCTTTATGTATTAGGCATTAATTCTTCTTGTACGTTACCGGACAAACAAATATATACATTTAAAGATAAGGGGGTGTGGGTAGTTTTAGTAGTTAACGTTACCGCTGTATTGAAAGCTTTTTGTAGCAGATTTTTGGGAAATGAAAATCAGTCTAAATCAAAATTATGTTTTGCGTTTCCTTCTTAAATTACAATCAGCGCCTCACACATCTCGTTATTGGCTAATTTTGTAAGAGTAAAAACAAACGAACTATAAGATAATGAACTGAATTGAATTTTTAATGGTTTTAGCACAGCACCTTCCAACGTCCAGTCAAAATGTGGTGTGTAAGCTGCAAACTAAAACTACCAGAAAGTTCTTAGGTTTACTTATTTTTAATGAGTAAGGCGCCGCAAAGTTCCACGCTAGGGATTGTGGAACGTTTAAGTGGGGATAATTTGTTCTTTGAAGCTATAAGACGAGTGCAAACTGTACCGTTCGCGTTACTATCTTTAATCCTAACATAGAAATTAACGTCATTTGTACATACATACATACATTTCAGCCGTACGCAGTCCACTGCTGGACATAGGCCTCCCACAAATATGATTTGTATCATGTTGGGGGTAATTGCCAAAGTCGCCACGCTTGGCAGGCGGGTTGGCGACCGCAGTAGCTGTAGATTAAGTTTCGACGGTCGCTGCTGCTCGTCCGTAGGATTTTTCCCTTTGTCGCCTCTTACGATACTCGCGGGAGGAGATGGGGTGGTGCTATTCTAGTCAGCCGGCATCACACGGCAAATGTCATATGTACGCTAGGAAGCATCTGTTAATTTCGTCACTATTTAAAAAAAATCTCGTATCAGACATGGATACTCCAATCTGGAACGCAGTATCGCTGTACTCACCTAACTCCGCGCTTAGACATGCTGGCTCGTCACTCGCCTCGCTATTCGGCCAAACGTTCGACGAAACTTTGCCTATACAAAAACGCGATGCGAGGGACGAGAGGAATAGCGAGACGTCCGCGTACACATGTACACATGCCTCGCCACTCGCCTCGCTACTCCCGTGAATGTATGGCGGTAGCATAATACATAGTACGTAATTTTTCAATTCATTGACAGAACCCGGGTATGTCCTTAAACTACGTCCAACAATGAGAGGTAGGGCACAGCAATGACCATCACGCTTGAATCTGGGGCAGCCCAACTGGGGAAGTACCTCCTCCTTATCCACATGCGAGCTCGCGTTTCGCCTCGCCACTCGCCTCGCTACTCGCGTGAATGTATGGCGGTAGCATAATACATAGTTAGGTGCGTCATTTTTCTATTCATTGACAGAATGAGTTACGAGGTTTTTCCAAAGTAGTGGCGACATGAAAATGTTATTTTATTTATAAAGGATGTGTCGGTTCAACTAATAGGTGTTTCAGGACAGATACATCTTTTACTCAGAGACTAACTCTAGCTTTCAAAGCTACTATTACAAACATGATCATCAACATTACAAGATAGACTACTAGTAAGAGTAGTAAGTTCTTTTTAATCAACAAGGTAAAGCGACTGATTAATATTGCGGGAACCCACTGCAGTGGACGTCCTTTGGGTGATATAACGATAATGATGATGAAATTCTTCTAAAGTTAACAAAATCAATGTTTCAAATGCTTGTTTGAAACTGGTATAAAAAGCAACAAATCGGGTGGGGATAAATCGGCGGATTTAAACTGCGATGGATTAAAACAGAGAGAATCCGAGACGAGCCATGAGTCATAGAATGGTGGAGATTGCCGAATAATGACAATATTTTACTCTAATATTGAAAATAACTTGTACCAAAATAAACTTATGTAGTTATATACCAAAAGGGACGTTTAATGTAAAAGGTTTACTTAAGTAGGTACATACTTTGACAAATCTACAGAATAGTTTGAGGGTGTGAATATGTTTGTTACTTCTTCACGTCTAAACGGCTGAAGCGATTTTAATAAAATTTGGTGCGGAGTTAGCGGACACTCTGGATTAATTAAAAACACAAACAATAAGTAAATTAAATATCCGAAATTTTTTAGCCGAAACACTTTAGCTGGTCAATTATAAAACCTGAACCACTCTACTCGTTTAATTTTTTACATTTTTTGATTTGGTAATGATGTAACAATTCATACGTTTTAGAGTCATTTTCTTAATTTTTACCGAGCTGTTTCCGTCTTGTGTTAGGTTAGCATAGTGTAGTAACGTCCCTTTGTTTATCATAAGATATGTATGTAACCCTAGGCCCGTGGGGTCCCAGCGCCCATATCATGTTCAAAGACATTTCTAAAGGGCTCGTCGACTCCACTGGTGACCGCAGAGCTGGCAGCTTTCTCGCGCAACGAATCAGTATCGCGATACAGCGGGGGAATGCTGCCAGCATACTCGGCACCATGCCAAAGGGGCCCAATTTTAACGACGTTTTATTAAATTTCTTTTATTATTTTTTCTTTAGTCTTATTGTTTACGTTGTATTTTTCTGTATATATTTAAATTCTTGTATGTTTGATTATTACCTAGATATGTATATCTATAATATTGTTTTTTGAATATTAAAAAAAATGGGAACCGATACAAAAAGTCATTTCTTGTCCCTTATAAAAAAATCTATGCTGTATTGTTATACGCCGTTTAGTCGGCTTAATTTTTTTTCGGTAAACTGTCATCTCTCATATTTTCTCGAGCCCATGTCCAAGCGAGTTATTAAATAAGTTGTGTGAAACTTTCCGTGAGTTTGCCGGGACTTTTCAACTTTTCATTTATTTATAGAGATTTTATACAGCAGCCTCGAGTATTAGTGGCCGCTACCTTATGTTAATTATGCTTAATTAATCGCTTTAATAAGTGAAGCTGAGGGCTTCTACGGTCGCTATTTGGAGACGAGGGATCCATTAGTTTTATACAGATTTGGTAGGCAGGTTTGTATCATTCACTGTGCTTACTGAATATAATGAAATAGACGAATTCCCTGACATACTATTCGTATTATCGCCTCGCACATCAAAACTGTGGAATGATTAACGGTATTTACTCATATTATCCTGCCGGCATAAAGGCCGGCAACGCATTTGCGACTCTCCTTGTGTTGTGGGTGCTCATGGGCAACGATAATTGCTTTCCAACAGGCAATCCGTTTGCTCGTTTGCAACCTTTGTCATAAAAAAAGTTCAAATCTCCAACGTTGATATGAGCAGTTGATTTGACCAGTAGATCAAACGCCGCAAGTGGGAATAGATCAGCCACACGCTCCGAAGGGACACTAATCACATACCGAGGTAAGCCCACACTGGAATACCCAGGGTAAGCGGGATCCTGGCCGCCTTATGCAATCCTGGTGGTGGACGATAATGGCAGAGACGGTGAAAATTGACAAGATGTGGAGCGAAATGAAGAGCGTAGCTCAAGACCGAAAGGGATGAAAGCACCGTGGGTGCGCCTGTCCCATCTAGGGGATAAAGTATCATCATCATCAGGTCATAAGTCAAGATACATTCAAATCACTGGCACCCTATCGATAAGCGCTATCAAGAACTTCGCGATTACCATTGATAGGTACAATTTTACATGTCCTGTCTGGAGGCCTTCTCAATTATTATTTTTTACACAAGACTATCGTGAGATTCAACTATATTAATTGTATAGAAGCGAGTACCTACTTTACGGTAAATAAGATTCGACATGTCAGCACCCTTACCATGAGGTTGTGACTTTGAGGTTTTCGATAACGGGTATCGAGTTTACTATCTGTGCATCTCACTAAATACATAAAATAAAATAAATATTAACACTAAACACTAATTCTATAGAGAACACCCATAACTTAGGAACAAACACATGTGCTCATCACACAAGGTTGCCCTTACTGTGGATTGAACCCAGGATCATCGGCTCCATAGGCAAGGTCACTACCCCTAGGACGGACATATTACCTGATTAGTTTTATTTTTATGTTTAATGAAGATAAATGCTTATTTTAATCACAGTGCTATTGTTTACGTCAAATAAGCAAGGAGCCGAGTAAGCCTTTAAGTAGATTTGTTTTGGGACTCAGCTGAATTAGCATAAAACTAATTTCATTTTACAGGACATAGACACTTGAAATGTTTGTTTCTTAGATCAGTTTTGCAATAAGGTATTAATGTCATTGTTTTTTTGAACATACGATATTGATCCCCTTATTCGAGATGGCGGGATGACTTGGATACGTTCTGCATACAGTGGCGGGATCACACAACTGACAGGGTTGAGTGGGACAAACACAGGCTAATAATTTAAAAAAAAGATATTGATAGTAGTTTAATTGATTGTTTTTTTTTTACATATGTATGTTTATATAAATCGACAAGTAGTATAGAGTTAACCCTTTTCTACAATTTTAAACCATATTTCAATGGATTAAGGTGAACATTGAACATGTGTATACATGTTTATGAACTCAACTGGGGCTCAAAAAAAACCGTTCCCTTGGTCTGTAACATATTATGTAGTATCTTTTGTAAGGAACGTTTATCACTAAATTACTGATAAAGCAATTTTAATTAGAACAAGAGACGTATTGTTAGGTTACTTTATTGTAAAATGTCAGCATATTATACACATCTCATTCCAGGGAGCTGGACCACAGAGCCTACCGCGAAAATCGTATTACGAAAATTTCGAGCACATTTATATTTTACTCCAATTAAGGCGTAATAAGAGCGATAGAAACAACCGTACGAAAATTAAAATTTTCGATGTTCGCGGAGCGGTAGGCTCTCAGAACTCTCAAATCACAACAGGGACAAAAAACGTCAATTGAGCGTGACAGCAAGAATAAATGGCGCTGCACGGCTCTGTATATTACGCGGCCATTTTGAGTTCCAAAACGTTTGACACCTACCTTTACCTTCAACAAAAAAAAGCAGATTGAGAAAGAAATATAAATATATTGACAGAGTAATAGCGCCATCTATTAAATATATCAAACTTGAAGCACGTTTATTTTGTTGACTTTATAGTCCATCTTTGTTGCAAACAAGTATCGCTACCACGTTTGAGGTCTTCTATAAGCCAATGTTTAACTTTTAATAGAAAACTCCCGTGAGACTCAGACATACTAAAATATATATAAAACCGGCCAAGTGCGAGTCGGACTCGCGCACCGAGGGTTCCGTACAAACCTGCAAGGTTTACAAAGTTTATATTTATTAAAAAATATATATTTTGTAATGTAACTAAAAATTTAAGGTTTTCGGAATTTTTCCTTTATGTGTGCTATAAAACGTTGCTTCATGCCAAATTTCAAGATTCTAGGTCGACTGGAAGTACCCTTTAGGTTTTGATTCCCTTGCGAGTACTTGCGAGTTTCAAAATATGCAGCTTAAATTGCTGTTTCTTTTGATTGCGTTGACATAGAAGTTTGATTTTACTACAGCTTAAAGGTATTATAGACCTGAGTATTTGGTATGAATTTCAATTTAATACCTCTACGCGTTTATGAGGAAATGGGTAGTAAGTTTAAAATTATTAAAAAAAATATATTATGTGATGTAACTAAAAATTTATGGTTTTCGTAATTTTTCCTTTATCTATGCTATAAGACGTTGCTTCGTACCAAATTTCAAGATTCTGAGTTCACGGGAAGCACCCTGTAGGTTTTGATTCCCTTGCAAGTGTCGAAAATTTGCGGCATAAACGGCTGTATCTTTTGATTGCGTTGGCTTAGAAGTTTGATTTTTTCACAGCTTCAAGGGACAGTAGACCTGAGTAATTGATATAAATTTCAGCTTCATACCTCCACGCGTTCCTGAGAAAAAGGGTCTTGACAGACGGACGGACGGACGGACGGACAGACGGACAACAAAGTGATCCTATAAGGGTTCCGTTTTTTCCTTTTGAGGTACGGAACCCTAAAAACGGGTCACTCACGTATCTTAAGATCGAATAACGCTCGACATATGTTTCGGTCCAATTCGTGAACCATATTCATGAGCTCCGTGCCGCACCGTCGCTGGCGACGGCCCTTCGAGAACTGCGCGCCAATGCTCTGCGGGCCCGGCTGCTTGTCACTGACGGTGGCGGGGACGAGAAAGTACCCTCATTTTCATGATCGTGAGAATTATTGTCAAATGTATAATGTTTAAGTTAACAATACTTTTTGCAGAAATCGCGAAGCGTCTGGTTGACGTAACTGGTGACCGAAGAGCTGGCGGCCTCCTCGCACAACGTATCAGCATTGCGATACAAAGAAGAAATTCCGCCTGCATTCTTGAAACAATTCGTAAAAGGCCTTTTCTAGATTTAGTGCAATAATTATTTAAGTACTATAATACTGTAATTATTGTGAACTAGCTGACTCGGCGAACTTCGTGCCGCTTAAAAAACGACAAAAGTAGTAGTAGGTTTTATTTAGCTAAAACATATATGATTTTAATTAAGGTAATTAAATAATACACAGACAATTCAAAAATTACTAATTTTATTGAAGGACCTTATGATATACAATTGAGGTCATATTTATTTTTCGAAATCACGGGATTTTTGTGACTTTTTAATAATACTTTTTATTATTCTAACCAATCCAAAATCATTTGAATCGTTTAGCCGTTCTCGAGTTATAAGCGGTTGAACAAATCCCACTTTCTTTTATATATATAGATAAAGATGTTATAATTTTGTTGGATAACCAAAAATGTTTACAATCTAATACGTAACAATTTAACGTTAGTGAAATTGAAGCTCCGTTGTCGCCAAATTGATGTTATGTTTGGAGACTCGGTAATTAAAGACTTTGATGTCTCGGCTTAGATAAATGCCTCTGTGCTGTCCTTTGAACACTCGAAAATTGGGCCACTCCACAATCGGCGAAGAATTATGGTACACTAGGACTCGTTGGCTGTTCTTAGGTATATTGCGAATGAACCGTAATTAGTCACTTAAGTTTCGGGGAGTTTGGGCACAAAGACTTCAAGCTAGCCTAGTTAAGGCAAATACTTTTTGATGACCTACAAGGTTTGGGGTACGATTTTAAGCTAATATGATATTTAATTTAAGTTTTAATATATGGAACCGGTGGGGTCGAAAAGTGGTCGAGTGGAGACCATCGACTAGCAAGCGCAGCGTAAGAGGTCCACCTACGAGATAGACAGACGACCTCATAAACGTCGTCCAAAGACGCTGGATGCAGGTCGCTTCCAACCATGTGGAGGTCCAAGGGGGACGCTTATGTTCAGCAGTGGACGTCTTATGGCTGAGACGATGATGTATGGGGGCCTGGCGGAAAGCGTTCATTCTCAGACGCTTGGCTGCGAATGGGTTAATACTTAAGGTCTGTTTTATACGTTACTGTATGTACTAACACGTATGTACTATAAGTACGTCTAACTTTAAATATTTGCATACTGTTCAATACAGTCGGAAAAGGAGATACAGCTTTAATGTTACAATACCATTGTAATTTACCCTTTTTCTGCAAATAAAATTTTGTTTTTTTGTTTGTTTGTTTGTTTGATGATTTTTTAGATAGTGAGTCTATAAAGCCGATGTTTCTGGGATCAAATCCTAGTGAGGGCATTTATTGGAGTGATGAGCAGCATTTTATCAATACAGTAACTCCGACCAAAGCATCTGTATTAAACGACATTATTTTTATTTTATATCCTTTGTACCGATAATTTCAGCACGAATTCTGTCAAATGCCATAAGAATACATTTAAAGTTTATATTGTCAAAAGCGCTTAAGTTATATTAGAAATAATTTAATATAGTGGTTACAAATTCTTAAATTTCCTTATTATTGTGATAAGCACAGACTTTTGTTCCTTAGTCATGGGTGTTTTATATATATTCAAGTATTTATATATTATAATATGTCGTTGGGTGAGTAGCAAGCCTTCATGAGCTTACCGGGCTCAGTCAATTTGTGTAAGAATGTCCTGCAATATTTATTTATTAATATATTTAATGTTAGTAAACTGTCAACTCGCTCTTGGCCGGATTTTTATTTGTGTCTCATATCCGAACGGGAAACAGAAACGTGATTTCTGAAAGAGGACAGGAAAACTAACCTGATAACTTTCCATGGGGATAAAAGTTTCATTCGCTTCCTAAGTGAAACTTAATCATTTAAGCCATCTGTCGCTGACCTGGCCAACTTATTTAATATAGTCTTTAATCCCCTGGACGGCTGCATTCGCGGGAATACCGGTAGCCGTACAATTTTTTATAAAATCTTAAATGTATGTCTTTATCCACACTTGCATAATAGTTATATGGGACTTGCGCAATGAGATATATTAAGTCACTGGTCCCACCGCGAGATAGTAAGCTAAAAGTTAAAAGAGAGAGATATGTATATATATATTTTTTTATGACATAGGCGGCAAACGAGCAGACGGATTACCTGGTGTGAAGCAATTACCGTCGCCCATGAGCACCCGCAACACCAGGGGAGTCACAAGCGCGTTGCCGGCCTTTAAGGGGGGTTGGAGCTCTGGGAACCTTACTCACCATCAGGAACACCACACTACATACCTGAAAGGTGGCAGTGCCATTATGGCTGTGGTCTTCTGTAAGGAGGAGGTACTTCCCCAGTTGGGCTGCCCCAGATTCAAGCGTGATGGTAATCGCTGTGCCCTACCTCTCATTGTTGGACGTAGTTTAAGGATATACCCGGGTCCAAAATAATTGTAATTATAGCTCATCGCCCGGCGATGAACTACGATCGCCCGGCTATAATATATATTTATGTTTTATTTACACGGGATCGATTATCTTTTGTCCCTTGAAATAGCTGATAGCTCATAGCTTACTAGCTCGCGGTGGGACTAGTGCCTAACACGCAAGTGTGGTTTTAGAAAATGAGCGAGGCGAGTACGCGTTGTAATCCGTTTAATAATATATCATCTTTACTTACAATAACTACTATATTATAATAACTACGAGTACTTAGGAGCCTAAGGGTCGCGCACTAAGCTGTTTAAGAGGGATATTATATCCTCAAGCGAATGCTCTGTAATGAACTCCCTGCCGAGGTTTTCCCTAGAGACTACAGTATGAGGTTCTTCGAAAAAGGAATCCATAGGTTCTTAAATGGTAGACAACGCGCATGTGAATCCTTTGGAGTTACAGGCGTCCATGGGCTACAGTAAGTGCTTACCATCAGGCGGGCCATATGCCACCGTCGTTGTATAAAATAAAAACACTTAACTACTTACTACATGAAAAAAAAAGCCCTTAAGGCATTGTACCAAGGATGCTGGTCGCATTTCCTCGTTGTATCGCAATGCTGGTATGTCATGCAAGGAAGCCGCCAGCTCTTCGGTCACCTGTTACGTCATCCAGACGCTTCGCGATTTCTGCAAAAGGTATGTGCGCGCTTTCACCCCTTGGACCTAGAATTATTAAAGGATTATAAATTAACCAGATCGAAGTAAACTAATTTAATCCACTGCTTAGTCCTATTAATATGATATTCGTGAAAATAACAATTATTTCAAGTCATTGCAACATTTTGGAATATAACTAAAATAATTATCCGCAGAAGATAGTGCCTCCATTGTGAAGCAATAAAGAGTGTTGAGTGTCCGTTCGCATCGCCGCTCGTGTCTCCGGCCTGTCACGAAACATAGCGCGCGAGCGACTAAATAAACGTGGGTAGAGTCGTTATTTTAAATTATAAAATATTACAATGACTCACGTCAGTTTAAATACAATTGTGTAACACTATCAAGGTTTCAGTATAAAATATAACGTATTTAACTTAGCTGACTTACAGTTATTTTATACCGCAAAAAGGACAAAAAATATTACAAATGTGTAAAGACAGACAAGTTTATTTAACTAATTCCTAATTTTGCTTACACTGGTCCTTACCCTGCGGATTTATCTTGTTTTAAATATAACCCGTCAATGCATTGTATAGTGCAACAGCCCTTTAGGAACGACTTATAACCTCTACACTCGCAAGCTTTGCTACTTAGTAAGTTTTAATTCTCCTTTTACTTTGAAACGTGATTTAACATGCTTGTTCCATCCAAATTTAACAGGAATTTTAATTAGTTTTTCGATGTTGTACTGAAAACGTTTTCTATGTTAGTTGTACGTTTGTGCGGATGTAATCACGTGTACACGCGAGTAAGTAGGTACTTATATCGCACTTTGCATTTTTCGGGTATGTTTTGGTATTATATATTACTTATGCTCGTGTCATGTCATGTAAGTATTTAACCAATGCTTGATTAAAGTATTGTATTTATTTATTTTTATCAACTTTTATATAATTATATACCTATTTAAATGAATGACATGTTAAATATATTCAGTATTTCAAAACTAGTCCACAAATACTTTTTGATTAATAACATTTTATAAATCATTTGGAGCTGGATTTACTAATATTAAGGCTATAGATAAATTAGCGAGTAGTATTTGTACGGGTATAAGGAAATAGAATGCCTATAAACATACAATACCCCTACAGATGCAATACGATGCGGTACTTTTACACCAGTTCAAAAAGATAGAGACCAAGACTTTTTTTATATTATTGCTCGCGACACTATCATATCAACTCTCGACTTTCAAGTGCAAAAAATGAATTTCATATACAACAAATAAACTAACAATCTATATTAATATTATAAATGCGAAAGTAATTCTCTCTGTTACCTTTTCACGCTTAGACTGCTGAAACGAAAAAGTTTGAGCTACGAAAAAGGAAGTCCCATAACCATCGTTTAAAGACAGCATGTCTGGCCGTAGAAGTCGCGAGGAATATCTACTCGTAGTATTTAATAAAACAAAGCGAAGGCGGTCTAAGTTTTCAATTCGAAGGCGCAACATTGCAGAGCACTGCTGGGGCTTGTAATATATAAAGCGGAGGATTTTGCCTGAAATTACGTTTTCTTTTTATAGAACGATGCCTCGCTAGACGGCTAAATTGCTTGTAGACTAATTTCGTATCGATGATTACGAAATAAATCTACTGGGTTGAATTGGCTGTGATCTATAGGGCTCAATTTGAATTGACTTGTTAAGAATATTGGCTGGAATTTGTAAGTGGTTTCAAGGGCCGTTGTTTTAAGATATTATTGAAAGTTGTTTTGCTGTCAAGTACTTTTTTTAGGTAATGAAAAAATTGTGCAAAAAAAGTTATAGAATTTTTTACGTTAATTTATTATAGTCATTTGTTATACAATAAAGCAAAGTTATAGTTAGTTTTATGAGAGGTAGGGCACAGCGATGACCAACACGCTTGAATCTGGGGCAGCCCAACTGAGGAAGTACCTCCTCCTTACAGAAGACCACAGCCATAATAGCACTGCTACCTTTCAGGTATGTAGTGTTGTGTTCCTGATGGTGAGTGGGGTGCCCAGAGCTCCACCCCCCTTAAAGGCCGGCAACGCGCTTGTGACTCCCCTGGTGTTGCGTGTGCCCATGGGCGATGGTAATGCCTATGTCAATATTAGCTTACAAATAGGTATTTAACTTATAAATATGTATTAAGTAAACTAACATGTTTTAATCAAGATGAGTCGAGAAGACATTGTTCTAGTCTGGTTTTTACGATAGATTTACTTAATTTAAGACTGTGTTGTAATAAGCTACTCAATATTTTTGGTACAAGATACTATGAAGTTTTTTGCCACAATCATTTTTATTTTTCGTCTTTAACTGGGACACTTTCATAAGCATACCTTTGAGGCGGTGTAAAATACTGTGATCGCCAACCCGCCTGCCAAACTTGGCAATTACGGCATTGAACCCCCTAGCTCAGAGATCGCTCCATGTGGAGGTTTAAGGGGAACAACATTTGAAAAGATAGGATGGGAATGTTATTATAGTTTCGTAGTTTTTTTTCCAATTAGGTAGGTATGTAGTTTTCATTAAAACAGTAATGAATTAGGTATATTTAGATACTTGGAAAAAAATCTCGTATCTAATATTACGGAAATTAATGTAACTATAATGACGTAGTAAATAAAAATAAAATAAAATTGTATTAACAATTACTCCTCTGTGCCTTCGTGGAATAAGACAATTTACGCACAAGCGTGATGAAAAATAATTAGACGCACGTATTAATTTGAGTGTTTATTTTAATTAGCTTTTACATCGTTGTCAGTGGATAATGAAAGGCTTGTAACAGCGACATCTTTAGTCAAAGAAAACAATTATTTATAATGAACGCGGAAAGCATATATTAGAAGTATGGGTTTATCTTATACAAGCAGTCTGCCTCGGTTTCGCACGCGTATTTAATAAAATTGTATGTTTATTTTATTTTATTTAATCTATGTTCATAGAGATTATGTAGGATTCTAAAAATACAAATCGGTTTTGTAGTTTTAGAATCTATTCAATGCAAACTATCAAAAAAACAATCTACTCGGCTTGCGGAGAAAATATAAATTTAAAAAAATATAAGTTCTATGATTTTTTTGGAATAAGTTGGAAAGCAACGCCAAATATACCCTGTTAATGAGATAACTCATTGAGTCGTTAAACACCTAGTTCAAAGGTACAAATATAGTGAGAAATTATTTTCCTTGGGGAAAACTCTGATCTTTATCAGAATACGATGACACCCAAACTGTCAATGAATGATCGTATTAAATGAGTGATATATTCATATCTACTAATATGGATCTTAATTGTTTAACGTCAAATGTCATTTTGTGATACTAAACAATAAATTTTCATATTAATGGATGTGAAAAAGTCACTCATTTAATGCGATCATTCATTGACAGTTCGGGTGCCGTAGGATTTCGATGGAGACCCGAGTTTACCAATGGAAAATAGTTTTGCACTACATCTATCTATACACGGCGAGGTTTATAAATAATATTTGCGTGACGATATTTTTTGTTGGGTCTACTAAAGGCGAGAATTTTTAATAAATTGTTATAAGAAAAAAATAATTCACACCTGGTTAGGTATTCTTAAGTTATTTCTGTAGAAAAATGTCTATTATTCATAATCGATTATATTTTGACGACAGGTCTGGCCTAGCGGGAAGTGACCCTGCTTTTGAAGCCGACGGTCTTGGATCTAAACACTAGCAAGGGCATTTTTTTGTGTAATGAGCACAGATATTTGTAAGTTGTATTAACCTTTTTGTATGTATTTTCTTTAACATCAAAATGTGAAGAGTATGCCAACGTCTCGACTAGTAAATAACGAATGTAAACTTAATCTGGATCTCAACAGAAAAAGTCTTTGACAGAGTCCGGTATAGTCACTTTAGGCGTTGGTGGCTTGGTAGGCACGACATCACTCTTTAGGGGTTCTTGGGATTCAAAGGGTTAAAGGTATTTTTAAGGACGAGGTTTATTTTCTATATAAATTCTCATAACATAGTTGTAGTTTCCTTCCGCTATATTTATTAATTATCACTAAAACGTTAATTTAGAATTATTATTCTAATGATTTTCGCTTTTAATTAAAACTGATCAAAGGGTATCTTGAACAAGGGTATTAAGTGGCAAGCTTCAGAGCTATTGTCGCACTGATTACTGCTTCCACGTACAGCCAAGGTCAGAGATATCGATACATACAAATTTCCAAAATATGTATACATACACCTTATTGTCTCACTATTAAAGCACATGTATACATATTATGGAACTTTTTCCCTATCATTTATCTTGACTTTAGAACATGTACAATTTGATACTTATTTAATTGATATAAGATGCATAACTACCTACATTCATAATGTGCCTATATTATGTAGGGCTCATTTACTATGGCAACACAATATTTCTAGAAGACCGGTTACAAATCACGACGTGTTTAATGAAGAAAACTGTGTCGAACTATAAAAATAATATCTGTACTGAAAATGAACTAAAATTTTGGTACATTACAAGGTGCGTGAACATTATATTAAATTAACAAATACTTATTTGAAAAACTTAACTGAAGCACCATACAATGTAGTTGTGCAGAGAATTAATACGGAGCTTACGTCAAAATTGTAATACAGAACGCCAAAAAAACCGTTGAAACTATGTTATTTTTACACTAAAATATCGTTTTGATACCCTACTTACACTAAAACAAGAATACCCTTACCAATGAAAAAAGATTTATCAAAATCGGAATACCTTGTAAAAAGTTATGAATTGAGGACCTCCTCTATTTTTTTACGTCGGTTAAAAAACGCTCAACAGCATGTTTTAATTGCACACCTTTATTTAGCTGTACTTCCATATTTTTTTCCTATTTATTGGATTAGTGGTTCAAGAGTTAGAGAGGGGGGAGTTCTTTTATTGCTTAAAAATTACCCCGTACATTTTTTTCAATTTTCAATTTTACCATTTTGTCAGCGTGATTGATTTGCAAAATTATACTTTATTAGTGAGTCACTGAATATGACCAGGGACAAACAGACATAGCGTAACTATAAGGGTTCCTAGTTGACTATGGAACCCTAAAAATAGGCGTACGGGTTCACCCTATTTATCCATCCTAATTACCACGTCGACCAAGTATTTTGCGATTAGTAGGGTAGTTTTCTGTAAGTAGCACACTGTAGACCAAACGTTTAATATAAATTAAAGATTAACACGGTTCTACTAACGTTTATTTGGTCACTCGGCGACATGTTTCGGAGAACATAGGCCTCCATTTTCAAGCACTAAGAGTGCTGAGTGTCCATTCGGTTCGCGACTGGTGCGACGCGATCGGTGACTAAATAAACGTGAGTAGAACCGTGTTAATATTTAAAGTTTAAATACAAACGTTTAATTTTTGTAAGACACGCTTTTTAGATCGTCAACTTTCTTCACTTCCAACGAAATGAAAAGTGTCTTATCTTGTGAGAATAAGCGATTTTCATCCACACATGTAAACACGTATTTAGCGCAAGCCAAACAAATCCAACCCACAATAAAACCTATAAAATTTATACGTACCCCATAACAGTACAGAGAATACGTAATGAACATTAGGAACAAAGGAGCCGATCGGGTCTCAGTGCGAATTGATTTGCATTTTCAATCGAATCTTCATCTTATTTGAAGTCATATAGAGCCTAAATTCCAATATTCTTATTTTAGTTCGAATGTTTCGGCTTTTTTGACATTCGAAATTCGTTCTTACGTATTGAAATATAAAGTCTTATGTTGCTTGGATGGTGAGTTAAATCAAGAATCGAAGATAAGTGAGGTGCTGCGGTCTTCGCTTGAAATATTAGTGTACCGACGCTTTTCTTTGAAATGGCGGCTTTTATTTGAATCTAACGGTACGAAGTCGACACGACTTCAAAGAGATTACGAAATGAATCTAAGGCCATTTTAAAAATGCCTGGAACGGCGAAGAAGATTCTTAGTACTATTAATAATAAAAAAAGAAAGTCATAAGCTCGCTCTTGCCAGTGTCAGTAAATAGCCAAATGATCGTATTGCTGTACGAGTGTGAAAATATTAGGAGTGTATTGCTTAAATATCAAAAACCTTCACAACTGCGAAGTTTTAAATTCAGATTGTGTGGCTATCTTACAAGCAAACGGCTAAGGAAAAAAAGTAAGCAGTTACCGTATCCTATGGACGCCTGCAACTCCAGATGATTCACCTGCGCGTTCCCTACCCTTTAAGAACCTATACATTCCTTTTTGTGAAGAACCTCATACTTCAGGGAAAACCTCGGCAGGAGTTCATTCTACAGCCGGAGCGATCGCGGGAGGAAATTCCTCATAAACCGCTTAGACCCTATAGGTGTGTGGATGACACACATGGTGTGAGGATGAATGCTCTGCCGACGGCGAGCGGTGCGGTGGTAGAAAGCGGCCATTGGCATCATGTCAAACAGTTCTTCAGAGCACAACTTACAGTACATAGATTTACGAAAACAATATTTGACTTTCATCCGAAAGCCGAATCCGAAGCTGCCGAAGCCTTGTAGGATTAGTTTGGATTTCTTAAGGTTTTCTTAAAAGAGGCGGCCGATAATTTCTATCCTATCTAATTTGTTGACCTTATTTCTTTTACGATGAGCGCATTGCTATGGCGACGGGTAGGCCAATTAGAAACCCGAGTATCTGACACTTGAGACTCTGACTCACGTTTATTTTTATCATCAATTTTCCACCGTCAGTTATAATCTATCTTTATGGCTTCTGTCAGTGCTGGGAGTAAATTACTTTCGCGAATTTTGCTAAATATTGTTTTATTAAAAAAAAGTTTCGTGTCAGTATTCCTATTCTGACACAAGGTTGGTAAAAACGATTTGGTATTTGTCAGTCGCGAAAAAGACGTTAAAACTTTTAACTCTACATATTAGATTTACAAAAAAATATTGTTATCTGAAAAAAAAAAGTTAAATGTCACGTCGATGAGGTGGTGCGTTGTTTGTCTAGTATCGGTCACAAATATCTGAACAAAGCCTCTATTATCAAGGCGATAAAGTAAATGTGTAAATATTTGTGACCGTCTCCACGGTTCCGATATATCTGATGGCGATTGTACACCACTGCACTGTAGCCAAGTTGACAACGGTAATAGAAGTCAAATTGAGCTTGAATTGAACTTACTTTAAGAATATATAATTTCTTTGTTTTTGTCTCTCCTGTGTTAAATAGTTAACAGTTTTTGTGCATATAAATCATGCTTTTGGCACCAATTTTGATAGAACAGAAAATGGTATCTATGTGGATGGAAGTCCATTCAAAAATGTATGCTTTGAACCGTTTAAATTATCTTTCGGTCATGTCCACAGGAAATAGCGCGCACAGAATTTGGTTTCCCATCCATAAGCAAAACATTCTGTGGCCATACTATGTTTTCTAAAGATACCTCGCAGTAAGCTAAGTATCACCATTTGTTGGCAAAGTCTAAATTATGCATCTCTCGCAATCTCACCGACTGAAAGCAAAACCCGCAACTACGGTGCCCTTCATCGTACCCATTTTATATTTACCCAACAGTGCAATAAAAGTGAGTCAGGATTTAGGGACTACCGTGCATGTCCTGTAGATAAAAATGTTTTTTGTGTATTTGCTTTGATAAAAATATAATTATGGCTACTTAAATAAAGATAAATGCGTAGACGTTTGCTTTTAAACAGTTCGTATTGTAAGTACTCTAAGACCCAAAGATGATGAAGAGTGTGAGGTTTATGTATATGATACTGAGGCCCTCACCTATAAAACAAATTATTTTAGAAACGCAAAAAAAATGTATTGAAATGAACACGTGACAATGTCGTTCGATGTATGCAGTTAATTTATGAAAATGCGGTATTATGTATAACATGCACAGTTTTTGCTCTTCAAAAGGTTAACATTGAACAAATGAATTGTTTTGTTATAATTAGCAGTAAAAAAGTACACTAATGCAACATACGGAGTTATATATTGAATTACATTACTAGCAAGAAAATTTAAAAGCAAGAACGCCTTACGCAGAAGAGCAGTCGATCCAAGAAGCCTTGACTCAGAGTAGGTAAAGCCATAACGATCATACTTACCAAGTACATAAAAATATATGGCATCAAGTAACACGAACGAGCTAATATATGAATATGAATATGTGCGAATACGCTTTGAACTCACGCCGTTTGATCTCGGCATGTATCTAAATGCGAAAAGAGGCACTGCTGCCAGCGTCTCACTTCAAAACTCCACTGAAGGCAAAATTCAGAAGCATTCAATTCTGTTACATAAATTAGCAACCCCTTGATTTAGTAAGGTACACGATTCTAGCATAAATCAGCCCTAAGACGTCATTAACACCTCAAAATGGCGCCGATAACTTATAACTGAAAGACTAGCACTTAAGACTTAAGGGGTGAGATAGCGTCTATTGAAGCGCAATGACAAGGAATGGTTTCTTTCGGATGTGATTTTTTTGTTGCCGAATTGCAATGGGGGTTTTAAGGGGCAGGGGTGGGGGCCGGCCGGGCTCAGGCGTGCGCACCGGCAGTATCTGACCGCCCGTCGCTTCGAGCGCACGTCCGTGCCGCTCGCTCTCGCTGCCGGCCCCACGTTGGGCGCCATACGTCGCAAACGCGATCGTCCTGTGTACTAAACTAAACTCATAATTACTGTTCAACGTGCTTACCATTGGTCAAATAAAGTGTCAAGTGACGTACAAAACACGAGTTATCCAAGTGTTTGGTGTTTGTTATCACGGAGACGTCAAAATATCGCATCTAATTGACATACATTTAGATAAGTGGCTTAAAAAGATTTATTAAGTGTTTTAATAAGTCAATATAAGTGAAGTGACACAAGTGTACCCTGCCCTGCTGTTGCCGACGGACTCCACTGGACCGTAAGTGACTTTCTTATACTGTTACTCCATAACTTTCGGATACTTTCGGAATGATGGATAGTCTAGCTGTATAGTTCAGCGGGTCGGAATAATTTTTTCGTTATTGAAACGTTTCGGAGCTACGTGGTCTACAAACAAAACAGATTTTTCCAAGTACAATATTTGACAGAGGTCAACTCGTGTCAAACGTCTTTCTAATAACATTTGTTTAAGCGGGCCTGGTTATCAATTAATGTCAAAGAACAACGTACGATTTCCAGCCGCGAAAGTTATTGCGTAACTTTGCAAATCTAATTCCGACGACGTTTGTAAAAAATGCTGAAGATTGACGCTTGTAGGTGGGTGTCGAAATTGCCCTCCACAATTGATCAGGGTTCGAGGTGGAACTTTCACATTGTTTTCGGGAGCGTTGTGTTGAGTTGAAAAGACGGCACTCACTTTAGGAAATTTCTTGTGAACAAATTAAGCAGGAAAGTAGGTTCTTCCCACGGGAGCGGCAGTTTTATTTGGTTTTCAATTTAACAAAGTTTTTTACTTCACAACGAATTAATTAAGTAAGGATTACTTTGCGGACAAAGCTCTTCGTATTCTCCATCTCATTATTATCTACGTTAAAGTCGCCAATTCACAAAATTTGTTTATTAAATTAGCTGTTTTAAAACTTTTCTTTCAGATAACAGCTTGAAAACTTTTACTAAATGCCACTGCGGAACCAAGTGGTACATCAGTCCGTGGAAAATTCTAAAAGAAAATAACGATATGAATACTCGTTAAATAAATATGAAATATACATCAAACATTGTTTGATGTCCTAAGCACCAAGTCAATGTATAGTTATCAGAGGTAACAAAATTATTATAACAAATATGTCTCTTTATTGATCATACTACATAACTACACCCCGTTATCTAATGCTCATTTTGGGGGCAATCTAGTGATGTTGCTTCACATAATTAGTCGATTCATATTTATCTAAAAAAGTTATTTGGCAAACTAAAATTCTTCTTTAGGTAGGTAAAGCTATAAAGATAACACATTTATTCCTCTCTTTAATTAGATCGGAGGGCGACAATTATAAATATCGAATATTGGGGTCCGATTTTTGAAATAGTCACCAAGTAATCTTCAGAGATTCTCATTCATTCTCTATGGAAATCACTTGGTGACTATTTCAAAAATCGGACCCAAGATCTTTTGATATGTTATTGAATGAGTAAGTCAATTTAATTTTTATCGACTTATATTATCGTAACTGCCCAATCACTTGCCCCTAAACTGAGCAAAAGATAACGGGGTGTATACATAACTCAAGTACGAAAAATTCTAATAGCGTTTAATCGAAACTTCCAGCCTTGTCCGCGAGAAATGTAAACGACATACGCCTGAATGTTCTAACGCCCTGATTTCATTATCGCTTCGGGGAGTATTGCGTGTTACAATTTGAATTGATAAGATAGGAAATAGTAACTCAATGATTAAAGCCTATTAAGGATATGTATAATCATCATCATCATCATCATCATCATCATCATCTCAGCCATAAGACGTCCACTGCTGAACATAGGCCTCCCCCTTGGATCTCCACATGTACAGGTTGGAAGCAACCTGCATCCAGCGTCTTCCGATGACCTTAATGAGGTCGTCTGTCCATCTTGTGGGTGGACGTCCTACGCTGCGCTTGCTAGTCCGTGGTCTCCACTCGAGCACTTTTCGACCCCATCTGCCATCTTCTCTGCGTGCAATGTGGCCTGCCCATTGCCACTTCAGCTTGCTAACCCGGTGAGCTATGTCGGTGACTTTAGTTCGCCTACGGATCTCCTCATTTCTGAGTCGATCTCGTAGCGAAACTCCGAGCATAGCTCGTTGAGCGACTTAAATATGTCTCTTTACTGATCATACTACACAACTCAAGTACGAAAAATTCAAATAGCGTTTAATCGAAACTTACAGCCTTGTCCGCGAGAAATGTATAATATTGAAGCAGAATTATAATTATTCACTGAAAGCTGATTATACGTATTTTCGTGATATGAAATTTTGTCTACCTATTGAAGCAGATATGTGTATATGTGGCTCCATTCGGTATTAACTTTGAATGTAAATCAAGATGTATTAGACAAGTTGCAAGAACTGGACAGATAGGCATTTTTTTTAATATGTCATCTGACTGATATGTCGTCATGAATTACTACTTTTTTCTACTTAATGAAGACTTTAGATAAAAAGCTGTCTGTATTCTACAATTTCTAGTGAATTATGAAAGTCCTGGTTTAGTTTAAGCTACCAAATAGACGTTCAGCTAATGGACATCAGCTAGTGGGAAAGAAAACGATGATGGTTTATATGAGAGAATAGGTAAAAATATTGATTTTTCAACGCTTTCTACTTGCACTTCTACATGTGCAGTCTGTGGGGAAAGTATACCAGAACCCTGAACACTATTAGGCTTCAATATATTCAAATCACTAGTTTGGGTTGCTAATAAGACTGCTGCGACATAGCAGCGCCGACGTAACATTTGCCAAACCACGCATGGTTTCCCTGCTATTACCTATACGAGTTCTTGAGAATGTTTTCAGTTTCATATGGATAACGTTCTGACTGAAAAATGTTTTAATATAAATAGTATGAACTAACACAAACAAGCTTAATATTTCAAAACTGAGATACTAATTTTCTTTAGAGAATACCAAATCTTCTGTTGTATTCTTTATGTTAGTCATTGTGAATACAATATAATGTGTACATATTTAAATAAGGCTGCTTTAAATATTTATACATTTCTATTTATAGGTACTAAAATGTACCTAATAATTAACCTTGTACTGCCTACCGCGCAGTTCTTTCTAATCCTAAAAAACCGTATGCCTGAGAAATTATGATTTTAATCCATCATCGCTCATCATATTTACGATAAAATATAAATTAAAAACTGATTAGGTTTTAGTCTTTAATTTTTGAAAGATCTATTAACATCAACATATTTTACTTTCGCGCTAATGCACAAACATTGTACAGTCAGCGTCATATAGTTCGTAGCATTCAAAGTACTCAAATAGTTCGGTACACCATACTAATTCTATGGTGTACCGAACTTTTTGAGTACTTTGGATGCTACCAACTATATGATGCTGACTGTACAGTCGACGTCATAAATATGTTTAAAAATTTTCACCTTACGCTTTTGTCATAAGGTGCAAAAGTGTAAATATATCTTTGTGTTCGACTGTACATATTCGTAATACCACAATGCGAGAGGCAGAAACATAACTTCATTTATTTAAATGACTTCCTTTTGTGTCTACACGTACCTAAGTAAGAGTTGTATTATATTTCTTAGACTACTCGTAAGACTTATTTTTTTTACGTGTAGGTAATACAAATTTTTTAGAACAAGATCTAACAATCACTTTAAGGTTTGCTTATTATATTTTCCGGCTTAGTAAATAAAAATTTAGCAAATGGCAGAAAAAAAATAGACACTTTTTATAATTATCCTTGCCATCACTATAATATCCGAATATTCCCTACAAGATGATTAAAATGTACGTAATTTGGTTTCCTATAAATAATATATCTCCCTTGAGGAAATGCTTGCTTTATTGAGCTGGTTCAGGAAAACATGACGGAACCAAGGAAGCGAGCCGAGAATATGACGAAATCTCATCGCGTATGTCGGGTGTCGCATAATAAACTAGACAACAAAAGATTACAAACGTTCGCATGATATTTGCACATACGCCAGCCTTAAATCATATTTTATTAGTCCAGTTGTGCTACATTAGAAAATCAATGACTTTTATAAGGTTTTTTTTTTACTCCAGCGCTTTAATATACCAATTATAAATAATACAAGATGGCGCAATTCGCAATCGGTCATTACGGAAAAATCTGAAACTTTAAGACATGTAAAAATCTTTTCTTAGGAAAAGATCTTTGCATGTCTGCAACAAGAAACACTGCATAAATAGATAAAAAAACTCTTATTAAGTTTGAGAATAGAACTCAGTTGTTATAAATACAATTAAAGGATATTAATCATATGGAATACAATGCATTTTATTCATTTTAGATATCATGTTTTATAGTAACATTTACTGCCTAAGACCTACACGATCCACGTTCAAATGGAAAGATTTAAAAGTTTACAACTTCTAGCAGTCCCACAATACAGATTATAGAACTGTTTTTTATTTAAAGCACCGACTTGAAAAAGGAAATATACATTACTAGTTAATTTTGACGATCGGGCATGAACGCAAACGCTTTGCGAGCAACCGAGACAGCATGTCAGTATTTAAATGTATCTTAATACACTGGATCGGACTAACGAGTACACATGTGTATCCGTTTGTGCATCACAACAGTTGCAGTAACCAGCAACAGAAACGGACGATGTATCTGTTTTATTCGATAAACTATATTCTGACGCTGCGCTGTGTCGAAACTGTTGCAATCCGACTGCGTCAATCATTCTATGAATTTCATCTATTTCTATAGCTGCTACATTCTAAATGTTGTAGCGAATATGTGTCGAAACAGTTTCAAATCAATAATGCTTCTTGCTAATACGCTGGAACAAAATCGTTGGATAAGCTCTTTGCAGAGTGATGATTTGTAAAGTAGCTGCGGTGCTACCGCGAAACACTATATTTGTAAATTTCGGACGATTGTCTTTGTCAATCTCATGTCGTCTTCATTGTAGTAAAAGAGAAAGATGCCCGAAATATACGAACTTCAACGTTCGCGGTACCGCCTCTATACGTGTTTTCTTGGATGATAGTAGCGTAAAAATTGTTAAAGCGAGTAAATATTGTATTTTCTTAAATCATTTTTTACAGCTAATATTAAATACGCAATAAACAATGCGTTACCATCAACCAGTAACAGGAATGTTGTGAATTTCTTACTTTGACATCTCAACTGAAGTCCGAATGACAAATGAAGCTTCGCAACGCAAGTAATTTTAGAAGCGGGGAATCTTCATAACAATGAAACAGCGGGATTTAATTCTCCCGTGTTGGCTGAATGGTGATGAACAGAGTTTATAACAACGTTTGTTTGGGATTTAAATAATCCGATTAGTCTTGTCAAACTTTTAGTGCAAGTTAATCATAAATTATTCAATATTGCCAATGGCCTGACTGTTTGATAGTTATAATTGACTTTGTTTACATTACTTTTATTCGAAGTCATCATCATCTCCGCCATAAGACGTCCACTGCTGAACATAGGACTCTCCGTTGGATTCACACATGTACCGGTTGGAAGCGATCTGCATCCAGCATTAATTATTTTACATATTTAATGTATGATAATCTCTACAATAAATTACAGTAATTTAATATAAGTGATTTCGTTGGTGATATTAGTAATTTCATTTAAAATCAACAATCCAGGGCCAAATCGTCTAAGATCCGATACGAAAAAATTAAGGAATAATTAAAAAAATATATTCCAGGTACATATTAAAAATGTTTGATTTGTAAGTTCTGAAAATGAGATATTTCAAAAGACAACCAAGGAGATTCCAAATAAAATGTGAGGTTTATTTTGCAAACAAGATCCTTACGATATTGCTAAGCCAATAAGACAAAAAACCCGATATCGCAGGAGGGGAGGATCAGTCAAGATTAATAATATAGGAAGACGGGAAATCGGATTGATTCTTAGAGCCCAGCTTTTCACATGGCGTTAGTGTCTGGCACAGACTAGACACTCCATAGACGACGTATCATGAAACATTTAATATCGGTAACATTGGTTCAGTTACGGCGTCGCAGTTTTGAATAGTAAAGTTGAATATAATGTAGCAAAGACATTTATTTACGCCATAATACTACCACTCCATTTCCTCCCGCAGTTGTAGTAAGAGGCGACAAAAGGAAAACACCGACGGATCGGGAGCGGGTCCGGTACCGCGAACATCGAAGTTCGTATTGCGGGCATCATTCTCTTTTACTCCAATTAAGCCGTCATGTGAGAGTGACAGAGATAAACATATCGTTTTTCGCGGTGGCGCCGCAGTATCCGTCTAAAACCCAATCCACAGCTACTGCGGTCACCAACTCCAAGATGATCCAAGTCATATTTGGGGGAGGATTATGTCCAATAGTGGACTACTCACGGCTGACATGATGATGATGAATAATATTTATTTGTGTGTCTTACAACAAATATTCGTACCTGAGTTAAATAAGTTATCACTCTTAAGTATTTTTACGAGTACGTTATTCATAATATTTATTAGAATATCAAAGCGTTTGTTCTAGCTCGCTAGAAAAGCGACTGACATTAGACCAGCTCAGAAGGAAAACTATGTGTTATCAGGATTAGAGTTCAGATGATTTCTCATAATTTTTCCCTCAATTGACAAGCCAATCACTTTATATTGCGTTAATAGCTTTGAAAAACTAATTGAAATGAGTGGTTTGAACCAGACACCTACGGTTTTTAAGTCAGACTTCCGCCGGGGTAAATCAGGAAAAACATGTTTTTGGGATTCATATTCAAGAACGTCACTAAACGAAGCTTCTAATCTGCAATTGTACGAGAACCTACGTTTGGTGACGTATAGTCTCACATGGTCATTCTAGAACATAATAAGGTCTGTGGTGTCTAAATCGGGCGTTTGCCTGGGTTCAAATTACCCGTTTGAGATTCATCACACACCCACGTAAAGGATAAATCGAGGAGATCATTAAAATAAGGTGTGAAAATCGAATGTACACCTACTTGTTTCAATATAATATTTGGAGGAGCTTTATTAGCTTATAGCCTTCGAGGCTATTAACTGATAAAAGTACATGCTCAGCAATGTATACTTTGATCATCCAATGCATCTTTTGAAGTCGTGTGCATCTAAAATACACTTGAACGCACTGAAAATTGGTTGTTTGGAAGAAGAAAATGTATATAAGCCGGTAGCAATACCTAATACATTATTTAACGCATTTGTAAATGAATATGCCCTCAGGTTATGCTATAAAAATAAACAAATAATAAAAAAAATACATGTACCAATCTACTAGAAATATATATAAACGGGTTACTCACGTATCCACTCGCCAGCGACGGTGCGGCACGGAGCTCATGATTATGGTTCACGAATTGGACCGAAACATATGTCGAGCGTAAGATACGTGAGTGACCCGTTTATATATATTTCTAGTATGTCTAAGTCTCACGGGAGTTTTCTATTAAAAGGTGTATCTATTTAATGTGTCAATATTTAAGTTCACTCTTAAAAAGTGTTAATAAAATGCCAATTTTACGTATTGCAAAAAGTTTGTTTGTTTTACAAGATAAAACTATTTGAGAATTAACTTGTATATGACGTGTAATTGCGGACATGGGCCTACCTCTAAGACTGTCACAGGGAGCGATTTTTAGCTAACTGCAGCCACCAACTCCCAGCTATCCGTACACGGTTCACCATCGAGCTAGTGAACATACAATCCTGTAACGGACTGTGTCGATTAAGTTCAAACTCGGGTAAATCCATTCTGCTTTAAGGTTGATTATCTAAAAAAAATGTATAATAGTCTGAATGCTAATCAACCTTATAGCAAAATGGATTTACCTGAGTTTGAAGTTAAGCGACATAAATATGGATGATGTTTATGAAAAAAACTGTTTGTCAATTTTTATTTTACAGTTGAAATGTCGCAAGACGCCACGTAATGGTGCACTTATAACAACAAAGTTACGCCTCACTCATAGTACAGTAACGGACATTTAGTGTTGAGCTTGCGGTTCAAGCTATTTTATTTATTTTATACTCATTCAATGAAATAGCCAATGTAAAGTGAACCCTAAATGGCTCAACAATTTAAGTCCCTGACTGTACTTACCGACTGCCCCAACTCCCTAACATTAACAGTATTAGTTTCTACTAATATTAACTTATTGTTTGTGTGATAAAATCTATATTTTCTGATAAACTGACGGAATAAAAATGATTTATAATTTTTATTAGATGCGATATTTAACAGAATAAGTGATCAATTAGGTCCAAGACAGGGTTGATATTACAAGTACTATACTCGCGCAAATCAAAGTGTTGCAATAATCAGAATTGTTTTAAAGATTTTCTATACCCAATCATCTTTTTCGAGCGTTCGTAAAACATTTGAATAACTAAAATCAAATTATCTCCAAAACATAGTTGTGCCGATTCATTATTTCCACAAAGGTCCACTGACTTACGGGCTTAATCTAGCTTAGTCTCGTAATGACTCGTCTTTCCCGGTCCTCTGTAGGGGTCTCTAAATATAGTAAGGGATTTATCGACTAGACACAATGATAGATTTTCACTGTTGATAATATTCATGACACTTAAACAATTATAATTATACAAACGTAATAACTAAAATGAAATTAACAAACTATAAATAAATAATACAAAAGTAATTGAAAGAGTAAGTAAAATTGTATTTTAAGTATTAAAATAAAACATAATATATTCTAATAAAATTGTCAACATATTAAAAAATATTATACTATTTATTACAAAATATGGGTTAATAACACGGGTTTTGAAATTTAATAAAAATTGGTATAAATTATCCTTTAATATGCAATGTATTCACAAATTGTGGGAATCATTTTATTTTCAGTGTCATATAATTATTGTGTAACTAATAGAACACAATTTTAATCTCGGTTACGCAGGTATAAGCTAGTGAAATCGAGATTATACGTGTACTAAGAATAATATAATTTATAATATTGATCTACAAGTGAAAAAAATAAAATATTATGAACTCGGCATAATACTATCTTACTTATAATGATAATATGTTAGCTAAAAACGATTCATGCCACTCCTCAGATCTTTAAATGATAATCCTTTTGATGCCTAAATAAAAACATATAAAATATTAAAATGTTATGCTCCCAATCAAAACTGTTAAGGTAACTACTTTGATATTTAAAAATCACTCTGATAATCTAAGCGGTACCTTTTTCCTAGACATCTCACAAATAAACAAAAGATGCCGTGTGATGCCGGCTGACTAGAACAGCACCACTCCATCTCCTCCCGCGTGTGTCGTAAGAGGCGACAAAGGGAAAAATCCTACGGACGGGCAGCAGCGTCCGTCGAAACCCTATCTACAGCTACTGCGGTCGCCAACCCGCCTGCAAGCGTGGCGACTATGGCAACTACCCCCAAGATGATACAAGACATATCTGTGGGAGGCCTATGTACAGCAGTGGACTGCATACGGCTGAAATGTGTGTGTGATCTCACAAATAATCAAAGCATAATTTTGTGTTTACGCCTCTTATCCTGTAAGCCCACGACCGTCCTATCGCCAGCTAGCGTGATACATGGGCCCCTTTCTGATTTATTCGCTCCTGGTAAAATATTGGAGTCACCTCGGCAGGAGGCACGGGTGTTGAAATAATCAAACGATTTTTCCGTGGTGTATTTATTGTGGGGTTTCAAACTAAAAATAGATTGTAAATAGATTTGGTAGCTATTGGTGAACAACTTAACTGAAGGACCATGTCTATGTAGTTGTGCGGAGAATTAATATCGAACTTACGTCAAAATTTGAATACAAAACGCCGACATGCATGTACATATACGTTACTACTACATAGGCCAGATGTTTTAGTTAAGTTTTTCACCTTTAACAGTATTCGTGGTCGGTAAAGGTAGTTCCACGAGAGTTGAGGCGAATGTATTACGTACACAACTATATGAAGTACTGATTGAATGAATGGAATGAATGAGTAATTTCAAAATCTTCCTATCATTACATGAGATGTTGTTGTGTGCGTGACTTCAACTCTCGTGAATCTATCTATATATGACATAAAAATATATTGGAAAACTTGGACAACTAGCTAATACTAGGAAGTATATTGGCTGTAGGTATATGTAATTTTAGTAGAAGTTATCATGTTGTTCTAAATGGTTTAAAGGTAGCACTATATAGTGGTTTTAAATATGTTACTTAATTAACAGTAATTTATTGAACATAGAAGGTACAATTTAATCAAAAACCATACAAAGGCAAACTTGGTAACTTAAAAAAATAAACAACGTTAAATAAGGGCCTAGCTGCTATCTCATAATACAATCAGCTTCATATAATTAGTAGCAAAAGTGACAAAATATGTCTTAACACAGATGTGTTACAATTATTGAAACCGGACTATCCTGTAAAAAGTTATGCGTGGTCATACGTAATGTATATATTATATTAAAATGAAGGGATTCCTAGTCAGTATTAATCCTGCATATGAAGCAGGAGATCCTTGCGAATCCTGACTAGGACAATTATTTGTGGTACATCACGGAAGTCTTAATAATCTCCTAGTCTGTACTAACCCTGCCTATGAAGCATGAGATCCCGGGGTGCGAATCCTTACTAAGGCAAGTATTTGTGTGTAAATAAAAAAAAATCTTACAGCAGTTCACATAACTAATATATGATATAAAGCAACCCCTATGACGCATAAGACACATTTCTCCTTTTACAACACTAAGACCCTCTTCTTAGCGCGTCACGCATTGTCAAGTCACGTTTCATCTTATAAAACCTCTAAACAACGGGTCAGCCATAACTCATGAGACCGGGGGTTCATAAATTACACTACCGATAGATCGAAGGTCGGCGTGACCGGCTGTTTAAAACGCCTACACATGCCTCAATACATTTTGAACCTTATAAATTTGGAGCAAGATTCAAAATGGTTGGACACGAAATTTGATTTGATTGCCGTGTAGCAGAGCTAAGGTTTTGACAAGCGGAAAACGGAGTTTAAATGATTTGAACGTTTACCAAACGTTTTAGTAACAAGAGATCGCAAACTATTCTGATTGGTTTCTAGCAGATAAAAAGTGTACTTACTCGCATATTTAACCCCTAAAAGTCCAGATAGCCTAAGAATAGATGCTGAAGAGACATAATGCATAAGAGAGATAATAATGTGGATGTCGTAGAGACCTGATCAAAGAATCATAATGTAACATAAATCATATGTTAGTGGTACTGATTTAATCCCAATGTAAAAATTTTTTTGATTGTTAATATGTATATAGTAGTTTAAATTGGAGGTTGCATATGCGTATGCCGGTTGAATAATTCGTACGACATATCTGATATAGGTTTTAAATATACCATTTAAACAATTTGTTGATAATTTAGTATCGTTTGTTATTGTATCACTCGAACTATATGTATCTTTCAATGCGATAACTTGTTTAAACTATCGAAGTTCACTTAAGCTCTGCTGAAGCTCTGTACTTTTTTGCTATAGTTTAGATATAAGAGAGCTATACGCTTAACGCTTTATCCAAAGGGCTGGGCTAAAAGTCGTAAAAGCTAGGATCCCCATGTCGCATTGTACCGACATATCACAAATAAGTAAATAAATGGAAATTAAAAGAAAAAAATAAACTCAACAAATATATGAACCTGGGCAGAAACATTTCATTTTGTACCGGTTGGCGTAGAGACGCTAGGTCCATGGGGTCTCAGCGCGCACAAAATTTTTGCGAAGCGTCTGGTTGACGTAACTGGTGACCGAAGAGCTGGCGGCTTCCTCACACACCGTATCAGCATTGCGATACAACGAGGAAATGCCGCCAGCATTTGGTACAATGCCTCAAGGGCCTGTTTTATATTTAATAACTATTGTAAAAAAAGATTTGTATACCCTGAAAAAAAAAGAAGAAAAATAGAAACAGAAAATGACAATAGTAAAAGTACGCATAAAATTAATTGTACATATCGACGCCGGAAAGCAAACACGTAGTAACCCACACAAGGTAAAAAAATTTTTTTTTGCATTTTTAGAATCAGTAATTTTTTCTGCGTCGAATGGTCTAGTCCACGTGCCGATACAATAGAAAACGACAAAAATAGGAACTCAAATTTTCTAGTGTTTTTTTAAAACTGGCACCGCAAATACGCGGTAAATAGCAATAAAATCTAGTTTTTTTATAGAATTGTAGTTACAGCACTACGTTTTCTGTAAAAAAAAAATTATGTCATTTACGACGTCCACAGTTCTGCCGCTAGTGTGGTTTACTACGCGTTTGCTGCTCATGAATTGTGAGTGATCCGCAGTTACGCCATATGGCGAGAAATATTTTGTAAACAAGTAGTATTTACCACAAATTTACATAGTAATCAATATAAAGACACATGCCTTTTACTACGTTTACAAGGAGCACTTATAATTTAATAATGAATGTTACTTCATTATTGTTGGACTTAGATTTAAACTTGCGCGGGCTTATTTCATTTGAACGTGCCCGTCGTTGCCACTACTTTGATGTTTGCGCCGTCCCGCAGTGAGGCACAAGCAGCGAAAGTGGGTTGACGTGTTTGTGATCCATATTATTTTATAACTAAAAAAAAAAACCAAGCTGAATAATTTTAACCTTTTGTGAAGCATTCTAATAATATTTTGGACATAACTGCCTTACTCACGTTCATTTAGTTACTCGCGCGACATGTTTAGTGTGTTGTTTAGCTTAGATCTCCATTTACGAGCACTAAAAGTTCTGAGCTCCGTGCACTAGGACGCACGCAACGCATGTCCGTGACGCGTCGTGCTTGAAAATGGAGACCTAGCTGTTAAAAATATGTCGCCCGAGTGACTAAATAAACGTGAGATGGGCCGTGATGTACAAAATATTAAAAATAGTAAATTAGAAACTACCCTTTATATATTGGAAACGTCGTTGTAGCCAGCACTAGATTTTGATTTTCAATTATATTTATTTTTATCGTGTCAAAAATAGACATTTTATTTTAATTTTAAAGTGAACACGCAAATGTGAAATTTTATTTTATGCTACTAGATTAAAATCTAGTACCTGCGAACTCCAATCGTGTATTACTATCATTATTAATTTTTAACCGACTTCAAAAAAAGGAGGAGGTTATCAATTCGGTTGGCATGTTGTTTTTTTTTTTTTTTCTGTGTGTTCCTTCAGAACTCCGTCATTAATGGACCGATTTCAAAAATTTTTTCATTGTTTGAAAGCATCTACTTCAAGGTTGGTCCCATTGTTACCAGAATTTAGATCTGATGATGGGATCCATGAGGAATTAAGAGAACTCTTCAAAATTTATAGGTGCATGTATAACGATTTTAGTATATACGGTGACAAATCAAGCATTTGTATTCAGAAAATAGTATTTGGTGAAGAAGAACTGATGAAGAAGACCATAGGTGGTCATAGGAAACTCATTGTGTTTCCTGGGTGGCGCTTAGATATTTCAATTGAAATACTAAAGCGACTATGACAAAGCCAACTTGAATATTTCTGACGAAATATTACCATTAACCTGATCTGGTGGTTGGACCCGGGAGGCAGGCCACGGAACACAGAGATAAAAATGTGTAGAGTGGCCGTGTTTGGACTTAATGGACTTGTCATGAGATGCGGTCTTATAATCCTAACAAATGTTTTAATCGACTTTAAAAAAGGAGGAGATTGTCAATTCGATTGTATGTTCATTTTTGCGTAACAACTTTAGAACTCCGTCATTTATGAACGAATCTGGTAAATTCTTTCGTAGTATGACTGCATATACAAAGTTCGCGCATTGTACACATACGGGCAAAAAAAGTTACACAAGTGGAAAAAATAATATAATGTTTATATTTTTATTAGAATAACACTAAAATTACAGGAAAATGTTCTAAAAGTTTGCCAGGTACTGTACTACAAGGTTGGTTACAAGTCAAACAATAGAATTTAGAAAATAGGATTTGGTGGTGAAGAACAAATGAAGTAGACCATAGGTGGTCCTACAAAATTCCTAGTGTTTCCTCGGTGGTGGTGAGATATTTAGATTGAGATACTAATGTGACTATGACGAAGTTAATTTAGGGGTTACTGATGAAATATTACCAGTAACCTCATCTGATGATTGTAGCTGGAAAGTAGGCAACGGAACTCCATGATTAAATAGTCTAGCGGGGTCCTATTTAGTCTTAAAGGAATCGTCATGAGATGCACTTTGGTAACCATGCACATATTTTTAACCAACTTTAAAAAGGAGAAGGTACATAAATTCGGTTGCATGTTATTTTTTAGTGCATTATCTCCGAACTACGTCATTCGGTACTCTTAAAAAATGCAATAAAAACGTATAACGAATGAAATTTTTCGGCAACAGATTTATGTTCAGAAAGTACCACCTTCTGGCAACGGAACCACATGATATAAAAGTGTAATGTAGCCGTTTTTGGGCTTAATGGAGTTGCCATGTGATGCACTTTGGTAACAACTTTCTTATCATCATCATCATAACCAAAGGACGGCCAAAGCTGAACATAGATTCCCCCTAAAGTGACCTATGACCGATTTTGCGCCGTTCTTCGCACACCTGACGTCGTTGGTACACTGGCCGCTACAGTAACTAAATAGGGTATCGTGGGCCCCTGGGAACTTGAGGCAAACCCCTGGGGACTTCAAAACCAAAAATAATTATATATAATTGTCCTAAGAAATTGATTTGTTCTAAATAGTCCAAAAGTACTTATCAAGTGATAAAGAAAACAATTATTTGTTGCTTTTTAGTACCTATTTGAAGTCGGTTTTATTTTTTGTTAAAAGTTTATTTATAATAAATGGATCAGCATGTGATTGAAGAACATTTTTAATAGTTATTACATTTTTTGCAAATAAATCGATGATTATTTAACAGTTGGTATTATTTTCATGGGAACAATAAGCAAAACACCCCAAAAATATTTGTACTATTTTAGGTAAACGTACGAAAAGTCGTGGGTTTTTCTATATCATACCATTAACGTCACTTACTACGTATAAGAATTGCTAACAATACATTTAACGCATACTAAATGACTTATAAAACAAAAATAATTAGCGTTACTGCATTTTGTTTTCTACAATTGTCTTAGAACCAACATTTATGACATTATATTGGTTAACATTTTACCAGTTCACGTGGGTTACTGCACTTATGCTGTTCATAAAATTGATGAAAATCGGCAGTCCCATACATTTAGTGATTCGGGTTACTACATGTTTGCTTTCCGTGAAAAAAAAATCAAAATGTTGTAACCCACAAATCTCCGTGTGTAATGGCTTAAGGTTATTTCAAACAAAATGCATTAAAAGCTTTAAAAAAATTACACATTGTGGCCAAATTTCATTAATTTATCTGCATAAATACAAAAACTACGAATTTTTTTTCAAAAATGTAATGGTTTTTCGGCTCTGGTGGACAATTTGACTTTTGTGGGTTACTACGTGTTTGCTTTTCAGCGTCATAATTTACGTTGAGTTCATTTTTTGTTAACACACGATATAATGGTGTTAGGTTGTTTAACTAATTAGGCGGTGGCGTGTTTTCTCTGACATATATTTTACGTGTGGTGTGACCGGTCAGGTTAAATAAGTATTAACAACTTACGAAACGTTTTGTATTATTTCGAATCGTAATTTGGTATAGGTTTATTTTTATGTAGAGATTTATTGTTTAATTTGCTATTTTAATATTAACTCTTAATACCTCAGTGGCGAGTTGGCTATATGTTTAAAGTCCAGTGACACCTCTCTACCCTTAGCCCTTTGCACCGGTGTTGCCCTCTTTGATGTCGCTTTTTGTGGGAGGCCATCTCGCACAAGGCGAGTCACCGTCTGCCACAAATAAAATTGTATAGCATTTTATTAGACAAGCGTCCGGTTTTTTTCCCAATAGCCCAGTAGCTAGTCCATGTTTTCTACCCAATGGCCTAGTACATTTTAGATTCCATTAAAACTCAATAGTCCTTACACCATGGCGGGTGCTGTCTCTGTGCGCGTCCTATAATACGGACAGGGGCCGCTTAGTGTACACCTTACATTTCATTAAATTATCGAAAGGGCCTCTGCGCATTGGCTCGATCCGGCTTCGCGTATCCCAAATGTCCGGAACACCATTGTTCCGTGTACGGAAGACTCTTAATACTATTATAGCACTGTTCTGTCTCCTGGACATCCAAAGACGTAAAAAAACATTACATCAAATTTAATTTTGATTTTTGTGACAACAACTTATTTCATTTGACTTGGTAACTCTTCATCTCTGCTCGGTTCGAAACAATAAGCTACCTTCTCTGACAAACGCAGTAAACTGCGCATAGAATTTCTACGGTTTTGTGAAACCTACCGCTAGTTAGTATATATTGTAATTATATCTACGCTTATATTTTCTATTATCATCTTACACCGCTTTGGCACCTAGTTGTAATGCTGAGATATCGTTGATATAAAAATGGTTTAAAATTAAAATGTTTCTTTACTTTCTTTATATATGATATGGCTTCAAACCTACTGATTTCTTAATTTTTAGATGAGGTTGTATGAAATTAATTATCTAATTCTAATGTATGGCGTATGGGTGAAAGATTTAAATAATGCTCAGTTTTATATTTCACCGTGGACATCCACGAACTAAATTTCGGTTCGATCACATGTACGATTAAGTCAGAAGTCTATATATAAGTACAACTAAATGTTCTATATAATAATATCATTAGCGAAGAAGTTATGGCAGTCGGCGTTGGTTTTGGGTCCTTGAGTAATATATAAAACTGTTGTGACTACTACTTAGTTACAAACAGTTAAACTCACGTGTAATTATATCGCGCTAACATGTTTTAAGTTTATCTGTTTATAAGTAAAGTACCTAGTCCTCGAGTAATACTTTAATATTTAAAATCAAGTCTTAGGCCTAGATTATAGTCGTTAGGTTTCAAGCTGGCGCTTACAGCTAACTCTTTATCTTTTTTTTTTCGTATGGACTTTAGGGCGGTATTGCCCGTAGCCAGTGTCAAGTAACTCTTTGTCTATTTTAAATTTACCACAGACAAAGCTATACTTCCAACGTACCACATGAAAAAACTGTTCAATCTGCTTTATGGCCCCCACTGTGTCGCGAGTCAGTTTATTTTGAATCTTATTGCAATTTCCATTGAGTCGTAATTCAACTGTTTAAAGTGACCAAACCGTTTCTATACAGTGAGTAGCAACTGCGAATTTACTTAATAGACAAAGAGTTAGCCGTTAGGGACCAGCTATAAACCTAACAACTACACGAGTACATTAAACACAAAATTCTAAATTAACCCTACGACCTTCCTTTAAACTTCAAATCCAACTAAACTAATTCTTCATATACACGGTTAGACCTTAAAGTTCGTCCGCGACCCGACAGATTCCATATTAGTATGCCGGGCCTTACGGACGCGAGACTGATCTGATTAGCCACGGGCAAACGAAGATTATGTGGTCATTTGTAGCCTTTATTTCATTGTAATAAGGTATAGGATTACGTGACACGTGCAGTTAATAACGGATATATAACGCGACGTGTTAATGCTGCGAATTAAAGCTTATTGCTTGTGGTGTTAGTTATATAATCGGGAAGAATATGGCTAATAATAAAAAAATTGTGTGGGTCGAGTTTAACAACATCAGCTCCGAAAACCTCCTAAGGCCCACCATACAAATAAAATGCTTTTCGAATTCGTTCTTTATAATGTAGGAAACAAATTATAATTTCTTTTATCTACGTAGATATCATAAGTGCTCTAAAATGCGTCCAGAAACCGTAGGCAATGACTAGCATTACCAACCATCAGAAATGAATGGAGATGTAATGTTAACATTACCTACTGAAATCCGTAGGTTATGAGTTTAAATTTGGAACAGCTGTCAAATTCAAGTGGGGTCTCTATTCTAGTATCTAGAGATATTAAAACAGTCATTGATACGAAACGCCAATTCGTTATTTTTTTTTAATAAAAATTGAACGACATAAGAAACCGAGTGACAATAGAATAGGGAGTTCATTCGCTTGTCTATGGTTTAAAAAAATATTTGACTGAGACATGAAATACGCAACGCCGCCATTCCAAGCTGTCATTTGTTTTGCTCCTTGACTTTTTAATGTTTCAAGTAACACTAGTAATACTGCAGGTCATTTCCCTACGGTCCCTGAACCTATCTTAAAACATTTATGATATGTGTGTAGTATAAAGTAGTGTATGTAACTATACATAATGCCCTTCATTATGCACAGATATATAAACTACTATTGTGTCAAAATCGAACGAAACAAAAGAAATTCAACTCTGTTCTAATTACATAAAATTCAAATTTCTTTAAAGTAATTAGTACTACAGTTAGGCCCGTGGGTCTTAGGAGGTTAAAGCTTAGTCGCTCAACAAGCTATGGAGACGGCTATGGTCGGAGTTTCTCTGGTCACCTGTCCATCTAGTTTGTGGACTGACACTGCGTTTTCATAAACGTCATAGCCGAGTTCCCTTAATTTGTTTTGTCCGAATCTTAATACGCATACCAAGTTTCGCATAATTTATTTATGCCAAATGTTAATGTTGCCGAATTTTTATTTAGCATAATTATTTATTAGCCGAATACCAATTTGTTCCAAAAATTGGTATTCGGCTATTCGGTTGGTATACAATTATTGAAGCTCAATGTCCGGAAGTGGGTTAGGTTAGATCTCTGAACACAACATAATAACAAGGTAAGTTAGGTTAGGTTAGAACTGCGACCACAAATAAATATGCACTCATGGGAAAAAAATCGTACTAACACTATTTGGTACTTATTTCCAAATTATGCGTACCCACCATTCGGCTTAGTTTAATTCTGCGTAAAAACTGCTTAAAATCCGACGAAAAAGAATTATGAGAGATCAGTTTCTGCTTATGTACAATTATGCCAACATTGCGAATGTAATTGAAAATTATTACAAAACAAATTATGCGTAAACTAGGGGAACTGCCAGCAATCGCTACGTAGCACTTTGCTGTCCCTGCTTTGCTGCCATCGACTCTTCGGGCTCGGTGGCCTGGCCCGGTACCGCGATTGACGAAGTTCGTATATCGCGAGCATATTTCTCTTTTACTCCAATTAAGGCATCATGAGAGTGACAGAGACAATCGTCCGAAAATTATGAATAATGTTTTTTGCGGTAGCGCCTCTGCCCATCTCTACTTCTTTCGCGTCATCATGCGACTTACGTTTACTCTGGTTCTTCTACGGATATCCTCATTCCTGACAGACACTCCGAGATACTCTGAGCTCTTACCATTTTACGCTTAGCGACAAACGATCGTAAAAGACCGATTTAAACTATCATGGTTTTTATACATTACGTATTACAAAAAACGGTTTAGTCCCATTTATTTTGTAATGATAGTAAAAGATTTAAATAATCCTACAGAATCCTGTTTTTTTAGGTTCAAGTTCTTCGAGAGATTTTGTGAGACTTCTTCGCCTCGATTGCTGAAGCCACATCTCGATTTTGTAATACTTGCCGAGTTTGAAAAATTGTTATTGGAATTTCAATTTTCTATTTTTCATAAACATTGCTTGTACATTTTATAAGCAATTTATGTACAAGCATCCTTGGTACAATGCCTCAAAGGCTTTTATATGATTTAATCTTCCAAAGTTAAGTAATTATTGCAATGCCTAGCTTATCTGTATTTTATTTTAATACAAAGACTTTAATCATAACAAAAATGTAATCGGGTATTTGTTTTTTTTTTTCTTCGTATAAAACTACTAAGGCATTATAAAATAAAAAGTAAAATAAAATCTAGTGTACATCTATAGTTTATTTCTTTATTTACGAAGGAAATCATATTATAATCATAGTACATACATTATACAATCAAATATAGGTAGCAATGTTGAATACCTACAGTTGTTACTAAATTTATTATTTTATCCTTACGTTATGATGAATTTGCAAGTATTCCTCTCTTTCTCTTTATATCTAGCATGTATGTACAAAAAGCCCTCGCCACAAGCAATATATGGCACAAGATCCCGATCGGTCGTGTATCGATTTGCGGCGTTACCGCAAAAATCGATATTCAAAAATTTCAAAAAATTGTCTCTCTCTCATGATGCCTTAATTGGAGTAAAGAGGGATGCTCGAAATTTGCGAACTTCGGTTTTCGCGGTAACACGCCCGCGGCGGGTAACCGGCGCGATGGTCTCGCACAACAGTACTAGTTCTACACATCGTTAATTATAGTTTCATGATTACGGGTAAGTACCCGTACCATGAGTTGCGACATTACAGTTTTCGATAACGAGTATCGAGTTTACTATCTGTGCATCTCGTTCGCACTAAAATAGTACAAGCGAGATGCCCAGATAGTAAACTTGATACTAGTTATCGGAAACCGTAATGTCACAACTCATGGTGCGGGTAAAGATCGTCGCGAAGCCGTCGCGGGCGCGGCGAAGTCACGTACTCATCGTGACTTCACGCCGTTAAATCGCCGTAAAAAATCACCATAATCATCATCTCAGCCAAACTACGTCCACTGCTGAATATAGGCCTCCCCCATGGACCTCCACTTGTACCGGTTGGAAACGACCTGAATTCAGCGTCTTCCAGCGACCTTAATTAAGTCTCGTCTGTCCGTTTTGTTGGTGGACATCCTACGCTGCGCTTGCTAGTTCATGGTCTCCACTCGAGCATTTTTCTCGTCATGTGACCTGCCTATTGCCACTTCAGCTTGCTAACCCAGTGGGCTATATCGGTGACTTTAGTTCGCCTACAGTACCCTTACCATGAGTTGTGACATTGACGTTTTCGATAACGAGTATCGAGTTTACTATCTGTGCATCTCGCTTGTACTATTTTAGTGCGAACGAGATGCACAGATAGTAAACTCGATACTCGTTATCGAAAACCTTAATGTCATAACTCATGGTAAGGGTACTAATCTCCATTTCTGATTGAATTACTACTTGACTATACTTCACCATACTTACTTAAGTTTCCACTTTTATTTTTTCTTATTGTCTACTATTATTTTGACGACCGGTCTGGCCTAGGGTAGTGACCCTGCCTATGAAGCCGATGGTCCTGGTTTCGATTCCCAGTCAGGGCATTTATTTGTGTGATGAGCACAGATATTTGTTCCTGAGTCATGGGTGTTTTCTATGTATTTAAGTATTTATATCTATCAATCTATTATATATATCGTCGTCTAGTACCTACAACACAAGCCTTACTAGGTCGATTTGTGTAAGATTGTCCCGAAATATTTATTTATTTTATTTCTGCTATACTATATGCTTCCAAACTCTCTGATAATCTTACTTCCCGTTTACAACCAGCAAATTTACTATGAGTTAATTTATATTATACACAGAATTACTCCGAGGCTAGGGAAGGCATAAAATAATAAACTCCCAAAATACTTCACTCACGCCGAAATGGTTAAAATAATACCCCTTATATTAGTATTTCACGTGGATTATATCAATGTTCCCTGTTTTAGAGCTTTAAATTTTACAACAGCACATTAAATCAAGCCTCTGTACAAAACATCATATATCACACCTTTATTCTTTTCAAAACTAAACTTTATTCCGTGTTATTAAAGTTTAAATTTCAACCAAACTTAGTGAGCGTTATACAACCTCATTAGTCAACCTTGTTTATGTCGCTAGTAGCATCAAGTTGTAAATAATTAATAATAATCTATGTTTTCTTCATGCAATTTACTTCAAAACACAATATCGTAAACTTTTTATAAGTGTATTAAAAAGATTTTATTTAGCCATAAAGACTTTTAGGCTCGTATATGTACTTTAAAAAAAATGGAAAGTTATGAAAAGTCCCGTTGCGATGTTCATTATAGACGGCTCTTTGAAAAAGTTATTTACTATAATTATATAACTTTTTAAACATTTCAGATTTTTTCCGAAGCATTGAATTTATCAAAAGAAAATTATGTAATCTAAATAACCTTTATATTAATTATAAATATTGTAATATTTATTTATTAAAAACAAGTTTACTAAAATTACACGAATTATTCAAGAAAAAATAAAGTAAAAATAATAATAAACTAAACTATTAAAATAGCCCACCCCGCGTCGTTCCAGGTACAAAGGTGCCCATTACACTCGCTGCGTTGCCACGTTGAACAGCAATGGACAACCTTTGTAAGAGGAAAGACCCGGAGCTTACACTATGTCACTTTAAAGTGTTGTTTTAATTCTATTTTGAACAATAATTCAAAAGAATAAGAATAATAATATAATCATATTTTCGGTCGTGTATTGATGACTTTTTTTGATACAGTTAATAAGTACGTACTTCCAAGGGATAATAAATTAAATACAGGTAATTAAAATACATTCAGAGGTACCGCTTTTACCTAATACGTAACCCAATGTGAAATGCAAATTCTGCACTTGATTAGCTACGTTAAATTAAACTAATCAATCAAAATCGAAATCACAATTGCTCATTAAAATAATTATTGTAGATACAAAACCACAGAATTACAATGCAATTTATATGCCCGAAAATTTAAAAGGTAAATCGAACTTCTCGCATTCCTAACAGTTAAATACATAAACTATCTCTTTAATAGGTTGTTTAAAAAAATAGCTAAATAAATATTGGCAAAATTCGCGAATAAGTGCCATGCCATACGTGCATTGCAGAGTGTACAATCGCTTTCAGATATATCGGAGTTGTGGAGGTGGTCGCATATATCTGAAACGTGTGCCGACTACGGGTACCAAGTCGAACGTCAGTTTGTTTTGAATCTTATTGCAATTTTCATAGAGTCGTAATTCGATAACCGGTTAAAGTGACCAAACCTTTATTTTGCAGTAAGTATTGCGGTTTAATTACTTAACAGTGTCATCATAGACAAGAGTTAGCCTTAAGAACCAGCTAGTAACATATAAATATACTAAAGAAACGAACAGTCAAAGGAATATAAATATACATACATATTCAAACCGTATTCCATTATGATAAAGTTCAAAATTGTATATTCATGACCTAGCTTGTAAAGATAACGACCAATATTGAGACAAACTCAGCGGAGCGTTACAGTCGTAGCCTCGTAGCCACTTCAACCAATTGCGGACGAATATGGGTCTAATTAGTGCCAAAGGCGAACACATACACAATTTCTATATTTACGAAATGGGACGATCAATTTATCAACGTTATAATTTTGGGATACGCCACGCCTGGCAGGCGAGTTGGCGATCGTAGTAATTGTTGATTTATTCACCACACAAGATGATACAGGTCATATTTGGGGGACGTTTCTGTCCAGCAGTGGCTCAGTGGCTGAAATGGTGATAACGATTTTCACAATTTTGGCATCTCATTATTTATCGTGCCTGTGTCAATACTACCTTGTTTCTATCAGCCACGGGCGTCCACTACTGGGTACTACCTCCCCTATAGATCGTCACAGGTAGCATTCTCTCAGCATAAGGGTACACGTGTAGGCACCCGCGTTATTCGTTAGTTATCCGGCACCACATGGCAATAAACAAGAATAACAAAATGAATGAAAAAGCTAATAATAATTCATACTCAACTAAGCACCTTATTATGAAATGAAGCCCTTAAGTCATGCTTCAAATCACCTATCTCAAATAACACTTAATTAAGCTTATCGGGATGAAGATCGAATTGCACACATGTCAGCATTTAACATCAGTTTAGGTTATTAAGTGAGTTATAGTCTGGATAATTGATGGATCTGGTAATAATGAAAAATAAGGTTTAGTTATATAAGCGTGCTGGTGGAGCGATCGGAGTGAACGAACAAGGGGCGTGACAAGCAGCGCGTCCGACGTCCAGTGTACTCGTATGTACCCCCTTTTAGTCTCGTATGTAACCAGTTACTATACAATAACTTTCATCCCCGTACGAAACCAGTTACGATCGATGAATATTCACTCTTGGCAACCTATTGTTTTTATTCGTCGATTTTGACGGGCTTCTCTTTCTGAGTTTGCCTTCTGAAATCACCTAACTAACCTAACCGTGTTTTTTTGCGTTGAAAGTAGAGATGGGACGCTACGGGTAAGTTACCAAAGTTACTATAGGGAATATTCTCAAATGGAACTATTCCCCATACTTAAATTGGTAACTTACCGGTACCGTCTCATCTCTAGTTGAAAGTCTATTAAAATAATTTTACTAGTCTGTAATTGGTAACGAGAAAAGAGAAACCCTATACCTGGTTATAAAACTTGGTTCCATACGTGATCTAAAGAGTTAAACCGTCGCAGTGCACGGTGCTCAAATCTCTTGTAAGTTTGACGCTTTGCTTGACGCACTGCCGGACGCTCGCAACAACACAACCATACACTTAGTTGTATCGATGGTGTCCTATTAAGCCTGTTAAAGAAATAACATATCCTTTACATTGCGGTAAATGTATGTCAAAACTACTACTTAATTACAGACGGATGAATTCACATGTAATTACATCGCACTAGGCGACATATTTCGGGTAAACTCTGGTACCCATTTTCAAGCCGAGTCAGGACACAACGAGCGGGGTGACTGTGGGTCACTCACTGTTGTCCGCTTCATTGCACAGCGTTCTGTTCGCCGCGCTCGCTGAGAAATTGACGAGCGGTGTGCCCTAACTCGGCTTGAAAATGTGTACCAGTAGGGCTCAATAGGCCAGAACTGTTGCCAAATATTATTTCACGCCTGTCAAACCTGTCGTCTGTCCTTTTCAGTCTTTTTGATATTTATGCTTGTTAGAAATTGACAACATTTATTTAGTGTGTGCTGAGTTTGTTAGGACAGAAAAAATATCTGTCGTTTTCTGATATAAGTTCTATAAATAAGGAGAGTCTAGACAGCCTAATGATTCCATATGAAACTCGAATGTTCACGTCTTCGTTACCATTCATTGAGTCCCGAATACTTAACAGTTAATGTTTCCTCTTTTTCTTAAAAAACTTCTCAATAACAGTTTTTTTTTCAACATTAAATTCTTATAGTGTCGTTAAGTAAAAAATAGTCTACAAAATCTAAATATCTATATTTTCAATACAGAATTCATTTGTGTACTGAGTATTTGCAAACATGATTTTAAAATCAACGCCGAACGCAAATAGGCAAATATTTGATCTAATGTTGGCTTATAATGTATTATTTATCTTTAATTAAATCAAAACATTGGGTACAAGTTTTCATTTTGGGAACGATTTGAGACGAGTGGCTTCTTCAGCTTATAACGCAATAAAGTTTATATCGACTGTGGAAATTTCAAATGTCTTAAGGGACATACTTTTATATGCGACTTACGACATTTGAAATTTCCACTGTCGATATTTAAGGCTATGTAGGAGTTTGAAGTAAGGTTAGGTTACACGCGTAGCGGCGCGTTTATTTTTCCGTCGCTCAGTTTATGTGGATGGATATAAATTGTACAGTCATCTTCGTTTGGCCGACCCCTCCTGCATCTGATTTGTGACATCCACTTGACTTGGCGTTAATCAAATCAAATGTTATACATATTTGTTTTTATTCACGCGAAACTGAACATAAAACACCACATCATCCCGTCCTGTCTGCCAATATATCCGGGAAAGGACATAAATAAAAAAATGACACGCACAGTGTCTCTTGGTTGGTATTGTGAGGTTGACAGTTATATATTTACGCGGTGGAGTCGCGCCGCAAACGCGGGCAGACACGTGAGCGCAGACGAAAATATTGAATTTTAAATGCGCAGATCTAGATACAGATACAGTGTGAGGTGATGTTAATCTCACACATTTTCGGCAAAAAAGCGGATATTAAGGAGAAAATGTTTTGAACGTATTTCATTTAACCATTTTAGATTTATGGATAAAAAAATGATGGAACTCTCCGCTGAGCATGGCCAGGGCCGGTTTTATTTTGATTTTTTCATTCACATATCAGTTTAAAAGCTTAAGTGTCTTTAATCTCGAGAACAAACAAGTTGAGACTTCACAAAATGCAACAACATTCAATATTATACTGCTCTCGAGAAATAAGTAACTTACTTTAAGTAATAATGATCATGTGTTTGCTTTGTAAGCTTGTATATACAGATAGGTTAAGATAGATCAAGTTAACTTTTATTTTTTGTTAAAAGACAAGCACATATTGCCATCTAACGTTTAATTTATTATTATTACATTTTGTATAAGTATCGGTACACAGAACTTACGGACGAGCGTCAGTTCAATTTTCAAGACACCTCAGGTATAGATTAAAGTTCCAAACCCATAAAATTACGTGTGAGTTTCGGGCTGTAAATGTTTTCCCTGGGACTGTAAAGTACATTACCGCATGATTTAACTTGTAAAACATCTTTTACGAGTAGGTAAGTGTGATGAAAAGTGTATAGCGCAATTTTATATACAAAATATGCATTATGTACAATGTTAAGTAGATCAATACAACGAAAACTAGAGCGTTATACCTTCTGATATTTTAAAACTGATTTAAAACGAAAACGCTACGCGTTTCCAATACCACACCCTTACCCTTCGACAAGCGCTGTGTGACATAGATACTCCATCTCGTACAAACTCAAAGCAATGCTACAATGACAGTTTGAACCTAACTTCAAACCAATAAGGTTTAAATTAGCGTGTCAGCCTTAACGTATGTAAGCCTGAAATGATTCGATTTCCTCGACATAGCTTATGCCGACTATGTTAAACGGCCTCCTTCCTAGCCTAGTTGATAGTGATTCTGCCTAGGAAGTAGAAGGTTACTGGATCGAATCCTGGGCATTTATGTGTGTGTTTGTCACGATTATTTGTTCCACGGTTATGGGCTTTATCTATTCATCTCTTATTCATATCGTCGTCTAGTACAACACGTCGTCTCGTCGTCATCGTCGTCGTCTTTGAGTTAGAAAGACCCTGCATCTATTAAATCTTGCCGTTACTCCCGTTGGTTGATTGGTAAAGAATGCCTTATGGCGTTAATTCCACCATTTTGTACCTTCTGTATTGTGCAATAAAGATTAAATAAATAAACACAAGTCTGAAGCTTACTGTAAGTTTGACGTGTGTAAAATTATCCCAATATATTAAAAAGGAATTAGAATATGAATAAAAATCTGCGCGATTCTAAAAGTTACCTAGTAAAGAAGACGAGAATTACGAACATAATAATAATACAAAAATTACGTAATTACTATATTCATACTCGTAATTATATGAGTATGAATATAGTAAGTAATTAACCTTACCCCCAAATACGACTTGTACCATCTCGGGGGGGATTTGCCGTAGTCAGACGCTTGGCAGGCTGGTTGGCGACCGCACTAGTCGGATGATGCGGTTTTAACGGACGCTGCATCCTATTCGTTGGGTATTGGGAGGAAAATTAAATATAATTGTTTATTTACCTTCGGCAATACCTGTACTTTGGAGGAAAGATTACTTTACGACATACAATGACTGCAAAAATGTAATAAAATTATATTATTTCACTAAGTCAATTATTTTACACTCAATATTTCAATTTATTTTCGTACCAAACCTAAAAATCCGCATAATAATTATACACATTCGGCTAACTTTATTAATATTTATGAAAAAGCCATCAGTACAAGCATTAGGGGAGGCCGGGCCATATTAATCCGCCGGTCAAGACGGATCTCTGTCGCTGCGTGCTCATTTATCCCCTGCCGACCTAATTTCTAAACAGGGAAGGTTTGTGATACAGGTGATGCTGTGCTATACTTTTTTCAATATAGGTCAATGATTTATCACACTGATATTTATTTAAATGTACTAATTTGGGCAAATACAATTTGTTCTTTTATTTTGGTCTTTCTTTTGGTCATAATCAACAGCGTGTGCACATATTAGTTGCCTTACCACACTTTAAGAAGATGTCTATGTAGATTAAAGTTCATTAAAAAAATAGGGCTGAAATCCCTTCCATATATGGTAATGTCTATTACCATTTATTATTTATCTATCGCTAGTTTTAGATTTTCTCGGTAAAGGCAAAAAATGTTCATTCTGTCTACATAACTGTGTACTTAATTAGGATTGTACAAATAAATGCTAATAAAAAACTAGAAATAGTACTTAACCCCTTTTTTTTAACGATCTCATCAAATTTTTCAGAAAAGAATAGTAATATATTGTGTTTTAAATCAAAAAGATCTTCCTTCCATTGCCGTATGATGCCGGCTGACTAGAATAGCACCACCCCATCTCCTCCCGAGGGTGCCATAAGAGGCGACAAAGGGAAAAATCCTAAGGACAGGCAGCAGCGCCGTCGAAACCCAATTGCCAACCCGCCTGCCAAGCGTGGTGCCTATGGCAACTACCCCCAAGATGATACAAATCATATTTGTGGCCCAAATGTATGTATGTATGTATGTATGTAATCTCCCTTCCATCTTTGTGACAATTTTGGTGACTTTTTCGACCCTCCTTTTGAGTCTTACGTGATTCCACGATCACATACACTAAAATAATTCACTGCTTTATAATAAAACAAAACAAAACATAGCATTACTTATAACACAAGCATAAAAACGTGTTAGCTTAGTGCGAGCGAGACAGCTGCCCAGGTAAATTGTAAGCGATAATGGAGCGACTTGTCTGGATTAGTCTTTTATCAGAGTCGCTGGGAATAAAACGTCGGGAGAATAACTTGCAGCGGTAATGTTGTGCAAGTTTTGCTGTACGAAATAATTTAAGGTGGGTTTTATGAGCTTGGAAGTTGTACAAGAGTTTTATTCGAGAAAACGGTTTCGTTTATTTAGTCACTCCAGAGTTAAAAAGGGGTCGATGTTGCATACCTTTCCTGCGACATGTTTCCATTTTCAAGCACTAAGAGATATTCCCCATTTACGTCAACGGTATTGCTAAGTATAATAACGGATTTTTGTACAATGGCAGATTTTTTAAATTCTATTCTATATAATATGCATCATCATCATCATGTCAGCCGAAAGACGTCCACTGCTGGACATAGGCCTCCCCCAGAACCACCCAAGAAGACCGATCCTGCGCCTTCCACATCCAGCGGTATCCCGCGACTCTAACTAGGTCATCGGTCCATCTTGTGGGAGGCCTACCTACGCTGCGTCTTCCAGTTCGTGGTCGCCGCTCCAGAACCTTTCCGCCCCACCGGCCATCGGTTCTGCGTGCAATGTGCCCTGCCCACTGCCACTTAAGTTTGGCGATTCGATATAATATGCAGTAGATAATAATAGTATAGAGATGTTCGGTCCAGACAAACAGATTTTTTTTTGTTTTGGCTACACCACCGGGATCATTCTGTCATTTCGTTATTTTCAACTTGAAAATTATATAAAATGTCCGGAAAATTTACCTTAAAATCATTAAATGCCAATTCAATTGTGTTCTCAAAGTTCCAATTAAGTTTCAGCTACGCTAATAGTTAAGCATTTTATTACATAATTTTAATGATATAACATGTATTATGGCGCCAGAATCAACAAAACCACGACAGCTAACAAATGTGTATACAATTAGCGCCCATTATACCCTGTCTTAATATAATAAGATTTACAAATGCTCATACATAATCGTTATTAATCCAAGACAAAAGCTCCATTTTAACCTCCAATAAAACGATGAACACAGTCCATTTCTTGAACAAACCCGGTATTACCAACAATAATCCTCCCAGAGCGAGTTGCGAAACAACCACATAAACCCAGATTACGACCATACTCCTCCATTAAAATTACCAACTTCTCGACAAGTTCACATAACAAAGTCCATTTCCGACTTAACAAGACATGTCAACATTAGAATACAAATGTCCCGCGCAGTGCACGGTGAACAATGGAAGCTCGGCGCAATTGGGTGTTTTTGTTTTGTTTTAATGTTGAGTTTTGGACTTAATCCGTTTTAGAGGTGAAGTGAGATGAAAAGGGAGTTTTGTGACATTAATATTGCGTTAGGAAAGGAATACAGAATAATCCCAGATTTATACAATATCGATGGACTAGGGGGTGTACTAGTATGTAAAAAAAAAGTTTCTTTAATGTGTTTCTGATGAGACACTTACATTAAAACTGTTGTGAACAGATACAGGAAATAGAAAAAAAAATATCTCTGTTATATAAACAGTCAGTCGGCAATCAGTAATTTGAACGCACGTATTCACAATACTCGAGTAAAATCATTTATATTTCAATCATGACATTTTTTTTTTTTTTTTTTTATGACATAGGCGGCAAAAGAGCAGACGGATTGCCTGATGGTAAGCAATTACCGTCGCCCATGGGCACCCGCAACACCAGGGGAGTCACAAGCGCGTTGCCGGCCTTTAAGGGGGATTGGAGCTCTGGGAACCTTACTCACCATCAGGAACACAACACTGCATACCTGAAAGGTAGTAGTGCTATTATGGCTGTGGTCTTCTGTAAGGAGGAGGTACTTCCCCAGTTGGGCTGCCCCAGATTCAAGCGTGATGGTCATCGCTGTGCCCTACCTCTCATTGTTGGACGTAGTTTAAGGACATACCCAGGTCCAATTTTTAATGTACGGTGTTCAAATCATTACGAAGCTTGATATTACACGTGACGCGTTAACGTAGAACACGCCATGGACGTTCGTTACACACGCCACACTCTTCGCGTACCTCTTGTTTAAATAAGCGATTATTCAACGGCCATATTGGATTTTCGGCCGTTAATTGTTTTGCAAGAGTTTACAATTTGAATACTATTTACAGGGTTGACACTCATTACGTTTTCGTCGTATTTCTTGAAGTGGGTTCCACTGTTCAGTTCCTCGGTCTGTAAAGTTGGTTGGTTTAAGCCAAGGAAGGTTTATCTTAGGGTTGTCAATGTTGTCATGATATATCATGGGTTATCACGTACAAGAAAAGTTAAATGATAGGAAATGTTTATTAGCAAATGATATTACTGATGATGGTAACGCTTATATGTTTAGATGCACTAGCTGGTAACGCATTTCACAAGTCAGTAAGTAACAGTAATTAGTATAAAACCAGTATAGTTAATTATACATATTCGGAGAGCCTTAGTTATGTATTGAATCACGTTTTTTATAGCTTACTAACATTCCGTTAGTTTTGTATTTCACATGAACCGCGTATTATCACTGTCTAAACTATTTACCTGTTATTTAAACCATTAATTAAGCTAAAATAGTTTGGCATCCGTATTTTCCGTTTATAATTATTTAGTATACCAATCGGGAATCGTAATCAAGTTTCGTAAAATCTTCGTAATAGGTAAATATTACGAACTAGTTTAACATTAGATAAGATAAGATATGCTTTATTTCAGATCAGGTCCATATACATTTGAATAACGTTCATTAAAGACAGCATCCTATTCCTTCACACAGTATATTGGCTTGCCTGTTAGTACATGTATCATAATGCCAATGGTTTATGTACTTCAAACCTTGACTGCTCATCATTTAAGATTCTGTAATTAATATTGGTAACGACTCTTTATTATATGACTAGCTTTTCGCGACTTCATCGGCCAGTTATGCCCGTCTTTAAAGTATGTTTGCGGGATAAAAATTATCCTATGTCCTTCTCGTAGCTCAAACACTCCATACCGAATTTCATCCCAATTGCTTCAGCGGTTTAAGCATGAAGAGGTAACAGACAGACGAACAGATAGAGTTATTTTAGTGTTTATAATATTAGTATAGAGTATTGGAGTATGGCCTCGTTATATTCCGGTCTACATATACTAGGCCGGCAACCCTTTCTTCACGGCCTCTGTACTAATGTAGTATGGGCGATTATTACATAACCATTATGCAATTACTAGGTGCTTTCTACCACCGCACCGCTCGCCGTCGGCAGTGCATTCGTCCTCACACCCTGGAGCCTAAAGGGTTGCGCACTAAGCGGTTTAAGAGGAATTTCCTCCCGCGAACGATCCGACTGTAGAATGAAGTCCCTGCCGAGGTTTTCCCTAGGGACTACAGTATGAGGTTCTTCAAAGAAGGAGCAGCAGTGTTTGCCACCGTCGTATAAAAAAAAATTGTGACAAAGTGTAAACGTATTTTATGCCCTTGCCTGTACCTATTTGAAACAAGTTCATTGCTTTCATCGTGTAAACATGACCGTAAATAAAAAAGGTGTAGCCATTTGTGATTTTAGTAAGATTCATTTGTTTCGTAATTTATTGCAGACAGCTTAAAATGTTTACGAGCTAATAGTTACATTCATTTTGGTAAAGCAATTTATTTCAGCGCAATAATAATGATAATAAATATCTTTATCTACATTAAAGGCTTGGCATCTTTCAACGTTTTAAGAAAAGCAAATGTGTTATAGAAAATAAAAAGGTTAATACTTAATAAATATAAAGTAAAATATTATGACCGCTACTAACTTAACTTTGAACCGAGACCTCGGGTATTGTCCCTAAATTACGACTGGACAGTACCAGAGGACGGACAGTATCGTCACTTAGAGCCACAGAACATACTGCAATCACTAACCCGCCTGTCATGGCGATTATGGCATTGAGCCCCTCGTACTCAGATCAGATGTGAGTGGTGATCTATCTGGGACGCCTATGCAGCTGCTTCTAGACGACAAGTAGGTATTGAAATTAACTGTAAACTTTGTGATTGACTTTTTACAATAAAAATAAAAATTATTGCAGTGTGAGCGTGATTCAGACCATGGCTTAGGGATCTTTCTAAATTGTCTTTGTCGTTTTATGGTTCTTTTTTTTCGACTGAAAGTTTATGTTATAAATAAATAAATATTACAGGACATTCTTACACAAATTGACTGAGTCTTACGTTATGGGCAGTTTGACTAATAATGACAATATTCAAAAGCACGGTTTTAAAGAGTAACGACTCCGTCTATCATACGGTCGCAATAGGGACGTTTTTGATACGAGTGGTAAATTGTTGACTTGTGTAGCAACCCTATTCGGTCGTGCTCCGTTTGTTCAACTGTGTTGGGTAGTCTCGCTTACTTACCGGAGACACTGGGCACAATCCCTAGGGAGCTTGTTCAAATTACTTCCAAGTAGGCCTCTAACATTTTACTTATGTGTCCGCTGAATTTATCGAGGTTAGTTTCGGGGAACAACTAAGTACTTGTGATTTCTAGAAAGGCTTGGTTTATTTATTTCTAAATACAAAACCCGTGTAAAGGCTCATTTACTTATTTTTGTTTTCTGGTCTATTTTTAAAGATACAAACTTGGACGTGTTAAACATAAATAGCCAGTATTATTTTTCTAAGAATATTATTCATCATAATATCAGCAGCAAAATATACCGTCAGCATTATATAGAATAATAAATAAAATGAATGAGTTTTCTCATAACTGCTATGCTTTACATGTTTATAGGTGTAATATTCGCTCAAAAAGTTTGTTTGTAACGGCACCAGTAATGGACAACGAACCAATCATGAACATTAGTGCTTTGCAATCAAAGGACTCAAGTGTTGTTTATTTTTTGGTACCTATTCAATTTACAACGTTATGGTTTTTGGATTAAGAACTAACTGTCCAATATTCTATATATGCCATCCCCCTAATTTGATTTAATTAAAAAAAAAGTGCAAGCAATTTCTCAGCGAGCCAAGTCAGAGCTGCCAGTGAGTGATGCACCCTCACCCAGAGCGGTGTGTCCTGTACCCTTACCATGAGTTGTGACATTACGGCTTTCGATAACGAGTATCGAGTTTACTATCTGTGCATATTGTTCGCACTAAAATAGTACAAGCGAGAGGCACAGATAGTAAACTCGATACTCGATATCGAAAACCGTAATGTCACAACTCATGCATGGTAAGGGTACTGTTTTGACTTGAGAGTTAACGTGAGTTCATCTGAAAAGTTACTTTAACTTGGTTATTGTATTTACCAAGGTATGAATACATCATTCATCATAGGAAGTCTAGATATTGATTTTCCAATTTCCACCGAAGCAACTGAAAACTTAGAACGTATTAACTCGTTATGTGTTCATCAAACAAACTACTAGGAACCCCGTTAATAAACTTCCGTAAGGCAACACAGGGTGCAAGAAACTCTCTCAAAGCGTCCCCTCGCTGGTTCCTATTCATATAAAGTCTGTTGTACGGCTGTGGTATTATGATCAATTTCTACTATTAGACGTTTATATTCGTAGTACTTAAATTTAATCATTTGAGCGTAATAAATTCACTCAAAATTAGCGTTAACAATTTAGAGTAAATGTTTATCGCCGTCTCGGCTGTCAATATGCCGCAGTGTCTTAAGTTGAAAGTCTTTAACAGTGATGACATAATAATAATAGTACTGAACTTAGACTTGGCTCACGAGGTAACCGCCATGTGGGAAGTTGATTCAACGATCATTGTACCGATAGTTGTTTCCGCCAACGGTCTCATAGCGAAGAGTCTCGACCAACATCTTGAGAGACTCTCGCTACGTGGTTGTGGTTGGATCAAGAGTTAGATTCAGAAGGCGGTAATCCTGGACATGGCGCGCATAGTCCGATGGTTCCTCTCTCTGCAGCCCTAACCACCGGCAGCCTCGGCCCTGCCCGGTTGCCGGCGGCACCCTAGGTTAGGTTTTTTATAATGTTTTTATTGTATTGATATGTTTTAGATGTATTTTTATATTTCACTTTTATAAAAATATTGTAAAAAAACCTAATATAAGAAAGAAGATAAATAAAGAGAATAGTACTGAAACATAGTCGCTTATTATGTGATAAGAAGGCTCAGTCACTCTAAGGGCAATGGAGAGGGCTATGCCGGGAGTGTCTCTGCACGATCACATTAGAAATGATGACTTTCGGAGCAGAACCAAAGTAACCGATACAGCCTCACGGATCGCTAAACATAAATGGTGTGCAGTTCCACGTAGAACCGATCGCCATTGGGGCGTAAAGGTTCTCGAGTAGTGAGCAGGAACCGAAAAGCGCAGCGTGGGCATATCCCGCACAAGGTGGACCGACGACATGGTAAAAATGGCGGGAATCCACTGGATGCGGATGGCACAAAACCGGTCACTGTGTATCGCTATGGGGGAGGCCTGCGTGTGTGTGCGCACTCCCCTCTCCAACGAACAATAAAATTCTTGAACTATATCTTGGCCAACGACAGCCAACTAGATATATTCGCCACCTCTGAGCGACAATTCTATTCGTCTTTCTATTCTATTCTATTAGAAACTATTGTTAAAGAAAGCTCTACAGTGTGTAAATCTTATACGGGCGAATCTCTTAACGGAGGGTAAACAATTTAATAGGATATAAGAAATATATTTAGATAACTCCTTCTTTAGAAGTACAATTAAAATATTATCCATATAAACAAATTCGTTCCGCAATGTAATGCAACACACTCGAGTTAAACACTCGTTGACAGTTAGTTTCAAAAGCTTATCGCGTAATGTTCGCAGTACATTACTGCTCAGAGATTTTCCAAAAATGATTACATAATGTATAAAAGTTGAAATAGATAAAACATATTTAAGAAAAAACGACGCGGACCTCCGGTGTTCGAGACGGGATTTGAATCCGCATCTCCAGCTATCGCGGCTGACGCCTTATACAATTCGACCACTCGTACACAGCGGAACCCGTCGAAATTAATGAAGTATATTATGTGATCTTGTTTATTTTAACGGTTTTAGGCACCGTTTTACCAGCTCTAAGGTGAACGTGTGAACTACGTGTTTGTTATAGTAGTATTACTACTTTAAAAAATCTAAGCAAATCAAAATATTTCATAAAAAAATAATTTGATTTGTTCTTAGTTTCATACATAATGTACATTAGGTTAAATCAAAGAAAACTGTATAATTATGTCTACTTTAATTCTTCGCCCGTATTAGACTTACACACAGTATAAGTTAAGTACCTATAGGCACTGACTAATGTACCTATGTAATTGTAATTATGTCTCTTAAAATCTGTTCTAAATTTCCAGTTTTAATTAATACAACTAGGTTGTCTGTAAGTGTTAATTAGGAACAATTTGATAATAAAGAATACAGCAGTGGACGTCCTTCGGCTGAAACTTAAAAATTTACTGTCACTATCAACTTACCAGTCGGTAATGCGCCAAGCAATTCCAACTTAATCGATCATAAAATTGTTATTAAGCTGCAAAATAACAGAAAGCGCTATCATTAATTAATTATATTCGAGACGAGCGATTTCTTAGAGGGCCGCTCACAATCGAGGTGTGCTACTAATGAGGCTCTGATTAGAGAGGACGGTCGAGTTTGAAATAGCTTGACGATTCATTATCGGGACATCTAGTCTACAAAGACCAATACGAATGAATGCATACTTCATCACAATGATATTTCAATCATTGAAATGGCATTAAGGTAAACTTGATTATTTTCTTTGAGAATATATCAGCTCACTTTGATTCCAACACGAATCAAAGTGAGCTGATATTTGTTTTTAAATCAAATAATCATTATGAATAAATCATATTAGTACTGTTGACGACTGTCTGGTGTAGTGGGTAGTAAACTGCCTTAAAGCCGACTACGGGCCTGGGTTCAAATCCCATTTATTTGTGTGATGAGCATAGGTATTTGTTTTTGAGTCAAGGGCGTTTTCTATGTACTTGAGTATTTGTATATTAACTTCTTGAGCTTACTATGGCGTTCAGTCAATTGTGAAAGCATGTCCTTAAAACATTTATTATTAATTTACTAAATATTTTACGGGTACAAATCCGGCCTTAGACGCTGACGAGAATAGTCATTTTTTCTTAATTATATATCATTAATTTCAATTTAAAAGCATTTACTGCAATATTTTTATTTAAACTCTGGTGAGTTATTATAAAAAATTTACTATTATACAATACGGTGGCATAGACCGCATCGATGTTAATCGGTAGGTAATCATTTTTCTTGAAAATGATAAGGTTCTAGGTTCTTCGACAGAAGTATTAACTCAAAGCCGCTGTGTTTAATAAAATAGATCTTACATTATACAATATTTACTATGTAATGCTTAGTGTGTTTTTACGAGTCATTACACTGAACTTTATAAATAACCAAATTCACGGGGTAATCGCTCTTAAAAAAACAGACTGAGTCTCAAAAATACAAAAGATTTCTTTCCGTACTCTCGGACGCGACACCTCGCCTCTCAATAACCCAAGCGCGGGCTCTCAATTCTTTAATTTCCTGCTCCTTTGACGGATCGCATGCAAAGCTTCCCTGGGAAGGTTTATTTTTAAGGCAATTTGACGTAACGCAATAACCTGCTTGTCGTAGGCATGTCTCCTTTTGACAGTCTTAGTATATGAACGTATTGTGAAAGACTTTTTGGGTGGGTATATAAATAATCGAATTTTTGTGTCTTTCTTGTGAAAGAAAACTCTCGGGCTGCGAAATCACAAAAAAAATTTTCTTTAAAGTGAATCACAAAGACACGAATCTGAAGACGTTACTTGATATTAATTTCTTAATTACCAACCTGTCATGCAACTACAATAAAAAAGTTCAAGGTTGTTAACTATTAAATAAAACTGACATACTTGGATATCCAGGTTATAACAAACACAGAACTGGTATCTAAATAACTAATAAGCAAGCTAAAAATAACGATTTTTTTTTATATTTGATTAGATTGTAAAATAACAGCAGTGAATAAATAGGTACACACGTCATATACAAGTTTACATATAAATTGTTTATAATACATGTAAAATGTCATTTGATGTTTATAGATGTTACGACACAAAACAAATTTGCACATCAACAAACTGCATCAAACATTTCAATTGTACACTTCATTTGATTCGAAATAAAAGTTTATTGCGTAATTACTTTCCACGATTGTTCTTTTCTTTTCACTTATCGCGTAACAAGGGCCCAGACTGTGTTATTTTGTTTTCAAATACATTCCGAAGTTTGGATTAAAGGCGCACGGGGTCTGTTCTCTATAAAACTCTTTAAATCTTTTTAATAATAACTTTTATCGACGTCATCGTCTAATTTACATAAACTTACATAGTATTAGTTGTTCAATTTTGCAAAAATTCTGCAATCTCCCATCCCAAGGGTTTCCTTACCCTCGTCTAGTAGCTGACCTTACTTCAACATTATTAAAAGCGCTCCATGATTTAGTTTTAAATATTGGATGATATTTATTTAGCTTGAAATTAGTTTTGACATTGCTTGAAATGTATAAACCCTAGGTTACCTTGATCAACCTTCCAGTTGAAGGTTAATTGAAATGTCTTAAAAATTAAGTATCGATTTACTGGAAAGTCTTTAAAAGTGAGTGTTCATGGAATTACTTCGGAATTCAATTTGTGTATGGAAATACGTTTTTGATGATTGATTAACAGGGATCGGTTATTTTGATTAGACACGGGGTGAACGACCTCAATCATTATGTTAATATGGATGTACCCGAGGAATCCGAGCTTTATATTGTTAGAAAAGGCAACAAATACAATGTGTTTATTTTATTACACTTAAAAATATCTAAGTTAGGATAAAAATTCGGCGAGTAAGTAAAAAATCCCTTAGAGAACATTTAAATTGTTTTATTTACTTTTCTACATGACATCCCGCGAGGGAAAATCCAAATAACCGATCATTGTTGATTAAATACTTTTTGAAGAGCAGCTTTCAGAAGAGATATCAAAAACCGCTCTAATTTTAGTATAAGACATATAATTGTAGAACAGAATACACGTAAGTGTGAATTTTAGAGAATTATAGAGTACTTACCCTTGCAAAGAAAGTTAGAAAGATATATGAAATAAAACAACTGAATCCGATTATATTTCGTATGTATGCGGGCGTAGAGGTAGTAGAGGGTTATCAATTTGTATGAATTAGTTTTCATTTGACGGGGCATTAACTAGTAGTAGTTTTCAGCTCAAAGCTTAGGGGGCAATTTTTGAAGGCTTATCCTGCTACACCCTTTAGGTACATAAACAATTTCCTCTGAGCTTTATACGGGCACCCAACCTTGAACATAAAACAAACATGGTTTCACTTAACGTACCATTTAAACAATATTACAGATAAAACAAAACAATAAACACGCCCAAACCAGCGTGTGTCATGTATCACAGTTGGCGAAATGTTAACGTTTACAAAACTGTTTTGGAATTAATAACGAGACTGCGCTTGGCACCCATTGTTATGTGACAAGGCCTATCTCTGTCTGTGCGGCGTTTGTACTCGGAATGAGTTCAGTGGGGTTTAAGATTTCCTGGGCTTTCGCTAAGATGGCTTCTTTAAACTTGACTGTCTTTATATTTAAATTATATTTCTATGATCAATTTAAAATGGCTGCTAATATTATCACTGGTGGGTGTTCAAATCTATATCAACTTCCTGTATGGGGAGGGGGGAATGTAGATACCATAGTCGCCATGCTGATAATTAGTAGGACACATAATTTTTGAAAATTTGGTACTTACATTTTAAACTACCTTCCAACTTTATAATTATCAGTTTATTATTAAACAGTAAACAATTCAAACAAAACATAAAATATTAAGATGGCTTAATGTCTCAGTAAAATTTTGGCCATCTCAATAATTCAGTTACCTATAGGCCAATAATAACGAGCATGCACTATTCTCTTCTAACTTTTAAAAACATCCCTTTAATTAATTATACGAGTATGTACACAACAGATTGCCGTGTGATGCCGGCTGACTAGAATAGCACCACCCCATCTCCTACCGCGGGTGTTGTAAGAGGCGACAGAGGGAAAAATCCTACGTACGGGCAGCAGCGTCCGTCGAAAACCAATCTACAGCTACTGCGATCGCCAACCCGCCTGCCAAGCGTGGTGTCTATGGCAACTACCCCCAAGATGATACAAGTATTTGTGGGAGGCATATGTCCAGCAGTGAACTGCATACGGCTGAAATGTACACAACAGAACAACATCAGTTAAGAACGTATTAATTAAACAAGAGAACAAAAAGCACCAAAAATTCGGATCTACAACGAAGTGACTTCTTGTCAATTTTCTATGCAGTCACTAGTGGTAACGACTAATCAGTTTCAGTTCATCTATAATATGTCATCAGAAAAGATGTAAATACTAGACTAAAATATCGTATTTTTATATAAAAAACATGGGTGCTCAATGCCGCCAAGGCTGTATACATATTATAAACAAAGCACAGCTTAACAAAATAGTTATTGCTTCAGGCTTATCCCTTTAACAAAATAGCTAAATTTGATTACTGTACAAAAAATATACGGACGACTGAGTGAGTAAAATTCTAGCAGGTAATCCTGCATGATTGATCACCGAGGTGCCGGGCAATTTTATCTAAATAGCAGAAAGATTGCACAGGTGCTACTGGCAAGAGCAAACTCTAAATTAGCTGGTAGTGCATTTTCAATAGCCAATTAGTTGGGTCAATCATGATCGTATATATTTTCATAACTTGGTAATAAAAAATTCTTTTAGACTTAATCATTTGGTTATTTTTATTTTGAGATCGCGTCGGGTCGCATAATCTTGATTGGCATACATAACTCATCTTTTGGCATAATGTATTTTTATTTCAGAAACTGGGAATTATCAGGAGGATATTTTAAGGTATGATACTGTTTATTATAGGTATATAGGGTTAGGTTTGTTTTATAATAATCCTGAAAATATTAACTCGTATTTGAAGCACGTAAAGTTCATATTATTAAACTATTTTTTTTGTGGTAATATCAAATGGTTCAGAATAATACAATTAAAACTGTTGTGAGCCATGTTACTACTACTTAGTTACAAACGGATAAACTCACGTGTAATTATATCGCACCAGGCAGTGATACACCCTCATCGCGATCGGTGTGTCCTGACTCGGTTTGAAGATGGGTACCAGAGCTTACCCGAAACATGTCGCCTAGTGCGATATAATTACACGTGAGTTTATCCGTTTGTAACTAAGTAGTGGTTCAGAATAATAAAATTATTATATTTATTCAGATAAAAAAAGCTAAGAGATTTAAAACTTAGTTTAATAAAATAGCAGTTGCCTTATTGATCCGATACATGTTAGATATAATGTAATGTTAATCGGATTATGTTAAATTATGAGTTTATGACATAGAAATTATGCGACCCTGTGTGGACCCCACAGATTTTTGGTTATTTAAAATATACGTAAATAATGTACGAAATATAGTTTGGTGTAGAGTCAAATTCATTTTACTAAGTGAAATATTTATGGTTTTAATTAAATGAATATTCTGACCTACATTTTATCGTTTTACCCGAAAGAGTAATTATTATGCGATGTACCTGCGATTCATAAGGTACTTAAAATATGGAAAATAAATAACAAAGTTACCCTTTAATTTTGCTGAAAAATAATGAGTAAGCATTTAAAAAACATTATGTTCCACGCCAATAAAGCTAATTAAACGTTAAATAGTCTGTAAGCGGAAGTGAGCCAGTTCAATGGAGCCTACAGTTTTGCAAGTCACGCCAACTCCAACCTTCCTTACTCAACCCTTACAATATCCCCGTCCCACTCTGCCATAACTAAGAGTAACAGGGATACATGTAGTATATTTAAGGAGCCAGAATGGGGTGTTCTTAAACTGTTTGTTTCACCCAAAAACTTTTCATTAGGAAGTTTCTCTGCCAACAACATGAGGTGTAACAAGAAATAAGTTTTAAACACCAACCGACTTAAACAACATGGAAGAATCGGAACGAGGGCAGAATTACTGTGCAAATATTCTCATTCGACTTCCCCAAACTTTATTTATACCAATTATAAGGAAGAAGTTTTGTTAACAAAAAGGGATTTTCTTTATCCTTTACCGGATAACTGAGCGAAGCAATCACTGAGAAGGTGAAGCGAGCGATAAGAAAGAATACCTTGAATATCCTTTGAGCGAAGAAAGGACTTGAGAAATTCAACACTAATTCTTAAAATGTGAATCAAAGAGTCGCACAAACTAAAATTCAATTTAATTTATTAAGCAGAAACGTCTGCTAACGAAATCATAATTCTTAGAAATCGAGAAAAAAATTGAATTAAATAAATTTAGTAATGGGCTAGCGCATCTGTGGGTTCTTAATGTAACTTGATACTCTGATGCCGGTTCAAATGTTTACACATTTTACTGTAGATGTCGCTAAGCGCTTCGCTAAAGGCGCGCATAGAAAGGATATGATGGATAAATTCGCAGGCAACAGATGAGTCTCGATAGCTCAGATGTACTCCGCAGTTGAGTACGTGTAGTTACTCTTCAATACAATTAAAACTGTTATGAGTCATGTTACTACTACATACTTAGGTACAAACGGATGAAATCACGTGTATTTATATTGCACTAGGCGACATTTCGAATAAGCTCTGGTAGGTACTTATTTTCAATCCCATTCTGAGCCATGAGTGTAAGTTTTTAACGTAACTTTACGTCACGAACGCGTTTGCGTTTCCCATATAAATAAAATTATCACTCACGCGTTCGTAAACGTTTTTTTACGTCAAAAGAAACTTATACTAGAGCCTCAGGACGCACATGGGTGAGGGTGTGTCACTCACTACTGTTCGCTGCTTTACATGACGTCCCGCTCGTTCGCTCACTATAAGTAATAAATTACTTGCACTTTTACAGTCACGTCTACTTATATCGCACTAGGCGTTATATTTCGCCTATTGCTAGTGAATTCATCCATTTGTAACTAAGTTATATTTAGTCATTAATATATCAATGATAAAATACTTCTAGTTACTCTAACGGCCCAGCCTAGGCCCAGTCGATCAGTGAAGAAGGTTGGTAGCTCATTATTCCGATCTTCAGTTTCTGTAAATATTTATTTACCACAGCGACTGCTGAGAGGATTGTAGTGGTCAAACATTGTGTAAGGAGCCCCCGTCACCAAACCTTCGCGGGACGACTTATGTAAGTTCAAACGAACGCAAAGGATTGCGTCTCATCTTTTGAAGTAACCACTTAAATTAAGTAAGAGTTTAAATGTATTTGAAACCAAGAAATTTGAAAGTTTGATGGGAAACGAACAACCAGCGCAAATAATATTTATTAGAGTTTCAGCTGGCAGTGTTATTTTAATAATCTTGTCCTTTGTCATTTCAATAATATTAGAGAGCGAGTTGGTCTCACGCGCTTAGAGATTCGTTCAATCTTATCTATTTTAAATCACGACAACGTAAACTTTGCCGTTGAAATTTTTTTGTCTCAGTATATCAACATAGGGCGTGATCAGTTCAGAAACTGCAAATAAGTTCATTATTGAGCTTACCGTGGGACTAGGTCGATTTGTGTAAGAATGTCCTGAAATATTTATTTATTTATTATTATTATTATTTATTATTATAAAAATACGATTATAAGTTAACATAGTTCGCATTACAACTATTACTTTACGGGATAGTTACCATGTACCTATATTAATTTTAATGCGTTTCATTAAATTAAAATACATGGAGTTTATCCCGTTGTAAGTAATAGTTGTAAAGAAAAACATAATATTGTCATGGAACTATAAATAGTATCATGTATTACTATTTTTAATAGGGAAACCCATAAATGTTATACATTTTTGTTTTTATATTGGTCGTATTATCCGAGAATTTCAAGTAAAGACCATTTCAAATAATATAGAAGTTTGTTGAAGACAAGCAGATCAGACAGTGAAGGTTTAGTAACTGTAATGTCCCGATAGGGTTCTTTGTGTACGGGATGCTAAGAACGTAATTATAATAAGAATATTGTAAAAATCTATGGATGGGAACAAACAGATTTCTTCAAAGAACTAATCTCCGTCGATTTCAATTACCTTCAGATTAAATAGACCTTTCTCGTCCCATAACAACAGTATCTAAAACATAGAATTTTCTGTACCGTAGCAAGAAAATACTATTCTTGTTGAAATACCGATTCGTGTTATATAAACTTTTCTTTCTTGTTATCACCGCCAATTATTTATCTGAAGAAAATATCTTACAGTTTTATTTCCTTCACTGAAGTTATAGTAAAATTATCTTTTCATTTCATTAAACGCAAAATCTTTTAAAACTAACCGCATTTGGGTTAAATGTCTCCCTAAAAAAATCTAACATGTTTACGTAAAAGTTCTTTGAGCGCCAATAAGTCAAAACTTTTTTGCTATTTCCCTGGCGAGGGGTGTCGAAATCGGGACATTCGCTTAAGTGTTCCACTAACTTTTTCCATATGAACTCGAGTGTCGAAGAGAAAACTTTTTATAACCCTTGCTTCTGTATTTACAGAATTGATAACTCTACCCGGGACTTAGATTATGTTGCATCTTATTTCACGTTCATTGAATTTTCTTGGTATCATGGGCCGTTTCTGATATTTTAATAAGATACTGCAAATATTCGTCGTCATCTTTTACTTCATTATAATTTACGAAATAACTTTGCAAGGGGGAATTACTCGAGTAATTCTTCGGAATTCCTTCCGATTTATCGCAAAACAATCAAAGCACTCGCGGGGCGTTTCTTAAATTTTCCCTTTCGCCTCCGAAACTTTAGAGAACTTCACTGAAGATAGACGTTAACGAAGCCAAGAGTTGTTAATTTTGCATTTAACTTTGGTTTTAATCGACGATTTGTAGATGGAAATTAAACGAAATGGCAAGCTCATTAGTGTTTACGTTAGACCGAGTTATAGAAACAAAAGAGGTAGCACTAAATAGGGGACATCAGTATCAATTTAGGGAATTGAATTTAGCAGCGCGGCTCGAGTATCTCGGAGGGCTCCGGCAATGAGGCATTGTAATTTGTTAACTGTAGCGAGGAGCTGACAGTTGACCCGGATAAGACGGCGTCAAATCTCCTGTTGTTTACACAAAAGGGCGAGTTTTATTGTGAAGGGCCAATAAGTCAAAACTTCCTCGCGCGGCCTCGGCCCTAAGTTTAACAGCCGCGTCAATTATTTTCGCGACATCTATTTTTATTTCGTTCCCTGTTCTGCTCCGGCGCTGTTTTGTTTCTCGTGAGTCTCCATCAACTGTATTTTTTGTATTCTTTTTGTTCTTTAGGTGCGCGTAAATCAATTTTATAACTTTTATATTTTTTTGACGGCCATTATCTTGCGAGGGGAAAAGTCAATGTTACCTTTGCCATACGAAACGTTCCAAGGACTTGTGCACATTTATTAATACATTTTCTACACAGATTATCAGCAATTTTGTTAGATAAATATTATACTTTATAATAATAACTCACAAAGAATCTTTGATAATATTTCAAAGTGCTTTGGAACAGTAATATTATCTTGATAAAGTATTTATGAAATCTTGGATAAAACAAACATAATTTACTGCTCATGTTATTAAGTTTATATTAACATAATTTAAATTATAATGTATATTTCATTTTTATTTTTATACGCTCATCATGGCTATTTTCATAAATCAGAGCTTTGCGATTCGATTCCAGAACTTCAATATTTTAGACGACTCATGAACTAGTCTTTCATTATCAGCATCATATCAAGCGAAGGATGTCTACTGTTGGATATAGGAGCCTCCCTGAAAGTGACACACAGTGACCGATTTTGCGTCCAATGGATTCCCGTGATCTTTATCATGTCTTCGGTCCACCTTGTGGGGGGTCTGCCCATGCTGCGCCTTGTGGTATAGTGGTAGCTACTTGAAACCCTTTACGCCCAAACGGACATCAGTTCCACGTGCAATTTTTGCCACTGCCCCACCCAATGCTTCATAAGAGTCTATACTAAAATCAAATCCACAAATTCTAGAAACTTCGGAATGTTCTAGTGGAAAAAACAGTGGAAAGCTGCAGTAGCTATGCTAATACGAGTGATGTATTATTAACGTTCGTTTCGGGATCTTCTTTGACACGCGCTCGATCCGGTTCTGGGAATGCTCATCAATTATTTAGATTCGAGTCCTCGATCCGCCCATTTGAGAGGATCTAGTGCTATTTTAGAGAAGATTCTATTGTTTACTGCTTTGAAGCAAGCGGAGTGGAATCTTGTTATCATTTCTGGAGATATAGATGGTTCTTAATATAAAATGGATATAATGACGGTATCTTGATGACAGCTAAATATGTTTCCAAACAACCAATTTCTGGAGTGAATTTGGTTCCATCTTGTTCTTTATATTTACAAAATGAAAACTGTTCGAACAAAATATAATTTTTTTAAGTATAGTAATTATATTTCTTCTGTTTCAGGTTTTCCCGGTTAGTACCTATATTTGATATATTTGGTGAGTCATAAATTATAGTTACCTTCGTAGTTTTTTTTATAAAATAGTTATATCGACATATTGTTAAAGGTAAAAATATAAGCCATATATCATGATTAGGTAGCATTTGAAAGTCATTATCATAAATTTAAGTAAAACCGCCAGTTTTGGGTGTAACAGACCCCAATCAAACAGGCTGAATATCGAATGCGGGGCGAGATTCTTTAGTGATCGATGCTACTAGATAGCTTAATAAAACGTAAATCCTGCGCCGAACATCTCTGCGGCTTACCGAAGATTTGTAAGCCAGCAGGGTAAGTGGCGCGTTGCTGGAGCTTTATACAGCGTAAGCCGGGAGTCGCGGGTTACTAATTGTGCTTATGGATCAGATGGATTGAACCTTGGCTCTAGCTGCTTAAAATCTCTTTGTAGGCGTTGTAATTAATTGGTACCTTTTGCTGTTTATCAAACTTGGATTACAAATAATTTAAAAAATAATGTGAAATGCCATTTTATCTGAACCGTTACGAACCTGTCATGTTTTCGTATAATATATGCTTGTCTACTTATGTCTCACATATCTTAAGGCTGCCTATTGTAACCTTAGTCATAACTTGTTTTTTTTTTTGGTTTCTGTGAATATTTTTGTAACCATGTTGCACAATAAAGTAATGATAGAATGAAATGAAATAATGATAGAAAAATGTATATAAATACTATTTTTTAGAATAAGTAATCATGAAATTCTAACTTATAGGTAAAATAAGATAACTAAAGAGCAAAATATTGAGAATAATGAGATTTGATTCCCAGGAGAAAGATTTCTCATAAAAAAGTCGTATAAAAAGTTGTCAGATGCAAAAACAATATTGATTTTACGAAGAAATGAGTAGTAGAAAAGTTATTCAAAGCTGGAGGCCAACATAATATCTTCTCTCTTAGCCCACGGAATAGAAAGTTTGCTAATTTTATTTAAGGGCAACCACTGCAGGAGAAATTGAAAATAGATGACATACTTAAGATAAAGTGAGTAGGACCTCCGGTGTCCGGTTCATACCCGCATCTCCAGCTATCGCGGCTGATCTTCCTTCTATTAATAATTTATCTTATTACTTAAAAAAATCAAAGCAAATCAAAAGATTTAATAAAAAATAATCTGATTTGTTCTTAGTTGGAATTGTGTCATTTCCATTTATTTTGTAATCTCCTGAACCCACATCATACACAACACATCAAAGTTTAGGCCATTTTTTGCTCTTTCTGAAAGATACAACATAATCTATTACAACTTTTAGATATAATATATTTTTAGTTATATGTATTTACGCAAAACTTATTTTAATATTCTAACTTTTAGCCTTCACTGCACCTGTCATTGCTATGACATATTTAATCTTATTGTAATATTTCACTATCAAATGCCACGTTCCAATATTAATAACCCCAGTACACTGCAGCCGCTTACTTGCCTCTCAAGAACAGAATAGCGAAATCGTTTACAAGTTCTATTACCATTAAGCTCTTTTGGAAGTAGGATGAACAGGTGCTAGGAGGCAACACTGGGGTGTACGAGAAGACATCTCGACACGGCTCCCGAGATTTACTGCGTCTCCAGTAATTACACGATTTATCATAAATGCAAGATAAGGCGAGGCATTGTCAACGCGCGAGGATCAAAGTGACGTCTACTTTGGCGAAGTGTAGCTGTTTACAATGTAAGTCATGAATAATTAAATTGATATCGTTTTTGTCGAGGTTACAAACTTCTTGCTGGTAAATTGGCGGTGACTAGCTGACTTGTATATTCGAAAAGTAAGTTAGAACTTACGTAAATAGCTACAAAGTGCTGGCTCGGATTGTTAACCAACATGATTACAGAATCAAATAAACACAGTTCACTATCGATTTTGAAGATGAACTATAAAAAAACACATGAAAAAGATAAATCAGCTGGTGATTTTGCGAAACATTGTGTTTTTCAAAATAATAACAAGGATCCTACTAATACGAGAATCTACAAAGTAAACTATAATAAACTCAGGAGCCGTAGTCATGACGACAACTGTTTATAGAAACCCAAATTTTGGGAAACGATTTTCCATGCGTTTTTGGGAAATACCACGCCACTTTTCCTGCCGCCACCTGGGGCGGTAGCCAAGATTAAAATCCTTTATGTACATGAAAACGCAATTAAAACGCAAATAAACTTTTAAAAAGTGACTTTTCATTCGATCAGTCATTGGGATACATCTTGTCATCTTGGCTCCACCCCAAGTGAGAGGTACTTCTCTCCTCATAGTAAAGTTCTCGTATATCATACGTCACATTTTTTTTGCATCGATTTGTTAGCCTTCACAGTGTCTCTATACTAATATTTCATGCAGACGCTAGCGAGTACATTTTTGCCAACTCGTGGTAGTACATGTCTCCCATTCCGAACTCAAACTCAAACTCAAACTCAAACGTTTATTCAGTAAGTAGGCCACAAGGGCACTTTTACACGTCGAGTATACAAAAGTAAAAGAGAAAAATAAAAACTACACCGGTTCTAACCCTACACCTCTGACCCGAGAAGTATTTTGACTTTTATGACCGGCAAGAAACTCGGCGGGACTTATTTTTTCAAAACAGTATTACAAAAGATATCTTATACAAATTACATAAAAATGCGTTATTCTTTAAGAAAACATATCCAACAATTACAAACAAATTCTGCCAAAGGAAAAATAAAAATAATTATTAATTACTTAAAAGTCCAAATCTGACTGCTAAGAACGAAGTTAACAAAACGTTCGATATGCTTTCTTATCTGAATTGTGTCCTTTATTCTAATTTAGAAATTACAAAATTAGTAATCAAAAGGTTCAAAAAATATTATATGTATAGTTATTTTGTTTTCAAAATATACACAAAAATAGAAATACATGCTTATTACAAATAAACCTCAGAGATGTATAAGGTCCCCAGGAGTCATGATTCCAATATACTAACACTTTTTGTTTTTTAATGATAAACAAGCACCGAATGAAGTGTATCACGTAAATAAACAAGAAGAAAACTATCTAAAACATAGCCCCAAATATCTACTCAAAAGCCATGAGTCAGAAAATTAAAACGCCATCAGCGCGCGTCACCGATTTGAGCGTCATACGTCACGAGCAGGCGTCACTGTCGGCCATTAATTAGAATCGTCGCCAGACCGATGAGACGTCTTCGAGTTGGGAAGGGTTATGAATAAATCCAATCTGGAGATATGGAATATGCATGTGATTTGGAAATGGACAAAAAAATTTTAACGCTAAAGAAATATAAATTTACATTATTTCATGAGAGGTAGAGCATAGCGAAGTACCATCACGCTTAGAGATGGGACGCTACCGGTAAGTTACTGATTTTAATATGGGGAATATTACCATTTGAGAACATTCCCCATAGTAACTTTGGTAACTTACCGGTAGCATCCCATCTCTAATCACGCTTGAGTTTGGAGAAGCCCAACTGGGGTAGGATCTCCTCGTTGCAGAAGACCACAGCCATAATAGCACTGCTACCTTTCAGGTATGTAGTGTTGTGTTCCTGATGGTGAGTAAGGTCCCCAGAGCTCCAACCCCCCTTACAGGCCGGCAACACGCTTGCGACACCCATGTTGGGGTACCCATGGGCGACGGTAATTGCTTACCATCAGGCAATTCGTCTGCTCGTTTGCCACCTTTGTCATAAAAAAAACGTTTCATACGTATTATGCTTTTCAATACAAAACTATCGAGATATTCAACCATATTAATTGTAAAGAAGCGGGTAACTCACTTTTTATAAGCCAAATATTTTAAACACAAAACTATCGTGAGATTGAAACATTAATTCTATAAAAGCGGGTAACTCACGTTTTATAAGTCGAATATTGCTCGAAATGTTTCACTCCCTAACGACGAGCATAATCATGAGCCATTTGTGTTGGCTAACCGACGCAGTGTGCGTCTATTCGTAATGTTCGACTTATAAAACATGAGTTACCCACATTTATAGAATGAATAAGCCAAATATTGCTCGTAGAGTTCGCATAGTCGAACATGGCGTGTTGACTGTAGTAGTACTCACAGTAGACACGCCATACTGGCAGCGTTTCAACTGCCCGAAAATTATAGTAATCATTATTAGTATTTTTACGCTTATTTAATGTAATTGTGCAAGTGTTATCTTTTCGGTTAAATAATTACTTAAAGAATAGAAAAAAAAATACACGCATAATCCCTATTGCTGCTCGATCGAAAATTAGTCTTAAAATTTCTGGTATGTGGCAAAACTTGAAAGAAGAATAGTTGTGTAGCTTTTGGTTAACCAAAACAGCATTGTGCATTTGAATGATCCTTTAATAATGTTTCTTATATAAACAAGAAACTTAATCAAATGAAAATATGTATACAGTGTGTAATTCTTATACGGGCGAATCTCTTAACGGAGGGTAGAATAGGACATAAGAAATATATTTAGATAACTTTTGTTTAGAATTACAATTAAAATTTTATCCATATAAAAAAATTCGGCCCGCAATGTAATACAACACACTCGAGTTAAACACTCGTTGACAGTTCGTTTCAAAAGCTCATATTGCGTAATGTTCGCAGTACATTACGGTTCAGAAATTTTACAAAAAATAATTACATATGTATAATAGGTATAATTAAAGAAATACCTTTTCGTTATCGATTATACTGGTAAATCCTATGTCTGGTTTCATTCTTCGCCCGTATTAGACTTACACACAGTATACATGAATGTAAACAATACATACCGGTAAATATGTAAAATTTTCATTAGGTTCTTCTGAAGCAGACCGTAACATTCTTATATGACACTTATTCACGTCCAGTAACTATAAAAAAAACTCCCCTGTTAAACTCCATTTTGTCCAATTAATTAATTTAAATAATGTTTGACTGATTGTCAGGATTGTATTTAAAATATAACCTGAATTCATTCAATTAAAATTTAATCAAAACATTCCAAAAACAAAACAAAAACCGCTAATGCAGTTGATTAATGCCGCAACTATTTTAATGATTAATATTTGATTTACAAGCGCGACTGGAATATTCCTATGGCTCTGTGGAAAAACGTCTTATGCCCCATGCGAATTGTATGAAACTTGTACAATTTATGACTAGTACCGAATATTTTGATTTAGCGGTCGGATGTGTGCTTCCCTGTTTGTATTTGCTTGGTTTATACCACAGACTACACAAAATCCACTATGAAACGTTAACTTGGATTAAAGGTACAGAATATAAGTACTCTATAATGAACTAAGAAGCAAATGTATAGTACTAGCACAGGAGAGATTTTAGCCGGGCTGCGTCACGGCATTCACCTAACTGAATAAATAAATATGGTAGCATAGCTGTCATGCCATAGAAAACTGTTAAACTGTTCATAAAAGAGAATTTTAAGTATTACAATAATGTTACCAGACGATATGGTATAATCGGCTCAATGTGAGATGACCATGAGTTGATTAACATATATACTCCGTATTCTAGTTGAGGTGATCAGTGATTTACACATTTAATTGAAGCAAATATTGAAAAATATTCTATGCATTCCAAAATAATATTTATATAGCAGAGCTAAAAGTTTTCTAACTTGATAATCGCAAAAAGTAAAGGTGTCATACAAAATGGTTATTGTAATTAATATTTCAGTACACTGAAATACTAAGTACAATTTGTAATTTCCAAACAGTTTAATGAATAAAATATTTACTATAGTTGTAGTCCTATGTAATAATTAATAAGTATTTTTACAGTTATTTATATTCATGGGTGACTTCGTAGTTCAACCTTTTTTATTTTCAGATAGCAAAATACACTATCTACGATATTTAAGGTACTTTTCCTTCATGTCCCATGAGTTTGGAACGCCCTGTATATTATATGACTCGCCAATTTATAAATGTTCTAGGTATAAAAGTTGACTTTAAATCTAATATAAGTAGCATATTTTCATGTTTTTCTTACTTTCTGCCTGCGATTTCGTACTCCAATGGGAATGTATTACCGGGGTATCAATTATCATATCCTATGTCACAATTAAAATCTTAGCCTATCAGTACGTCAAGTTTCACATCCAAACATTCACAAACTTTCACATGTATAACTTGTAGGATAAAAGTAACATGTAAAAAAGCCCTATTAAGTTAATCTCTTTATTTCTGAAACTTACATGGTTATACCCACAGCCTTGTAATCCGTCTATGTTGGAGTGTCTCGAGGGCCATTTTTACGGCAAAGCAGGCACTTTGCTTCCCACACACGTCGCCGCCATGCGTCACCCGGCACACATGAACATACTATATGCTAGTTTAACTATGTTGCATCAACATAACGTACCAATTAAGGTATGCGTTAGGCTTAGAAAAAATTACCAACAATGGTGAAGAGTTTTAAATTCATTGGTTTGTTTAACTGCCTGTTTGATATAAGGTGTGTAATGCTCCTCGGCTATATGGAACGACAATCTGTGTAGGATGACTGGCAGTGACTGGGTGCTGATCCATTCTCATGGAATAACTAATATATTGGCGCTTGCAACAGTGCCGAAATATCGAAAACTCATCCAAATTCACTTACGTGGTAACTATCTCGATTTAAGTGATAGTTGTAATAAGAGGAACATTGAATTTAGAAAACCATGCGGTTGGTTTTACCTAACCGTCATATCAACTCGCCAACACTTACGAGTACAAGTGTATGGAAAGTCTGACTGCTTTCTGTGGGATAACAACTACGTTTTGATATTCAACGTTAGACAGCTCTTCTGTGATGCGCCATAATGCCCTTAATAAATGCTTAGTTGATTATTGGGGTAGATTCCCTCTTAAACAAGCTTTGCACGTCATTCCTTAAACACTTATGGCAGCCAAGCAACCCTATTACAGAAAGTAAATCCACAGGCAAAAACCCGATTGAGTGCAATCATTAACAGTTTTTCGGCAAAGGTGCGACGTTAATATATTTTTGCGACCGGTAACGATTTTTTGTCGCATGGACTCCGGAGATAAGTCGTCGCTTCCATTAATCATGTTGAGCGTGGTCGTGTGCCGGGAACGGAATTTCGTAAGGAACTCTGGAATTCAGTTAATGGTACTAAGCTGTATATCTTATTACATATAATACATTTTTGTTTGTTTACAAAGATGAGACTTCAAAAAGCACTTACTGAAGTCACATAATGTTGTAAAACGATAAGGTCTTAGGTCAATTCTTAAACCAGATTAAAGAACTGGCGTAGCAATTTTGCTTATAGCAAGATGCATCGCCTTCAAACCGTTGGAAGTAAAAGATTTATTAATTTGTACATAATTATGAGTATGACAAACATCACCAACAATACCAAAACTCAGTATTTTGCCCCCGTACTAATCAAACAGAGGAAATGATATTTAGTATTTTTAGGATGTCAGACCCATAGCCAGCGTAGGTACTGTGACTATGTGATCGGCATGTCAGAGTAGATGCGTTTGGAAGGAGGGTCTCGCTATAGTAAGGTAAATAAATACTTAACACTCGTATTTGACCGTCTTTGAGGTTAAATTGTCTTCAGCAAAAGGTTGGAATGAAGGAAGGTGGACAGGAAGAGCAGCGCAGGTAGTTCTTGTTAGTTCTACGAGTATGAAATATACTTTCTGGTTCGAAATCCCGGGCTTTATTCAACTATTTCAGTTTGTTGTATCACTGATGAAAAATAATATTAAAAATTTCGAATCAATTAAGTAAATCTTGAAAATGCTGTCGGATAATTTTTGTTCCTTCTCAAGTTCTCGTAATTTTCTAAAACGAAAAAAAAATTGTCTTGGCAGAATATGTTAAACGTAGAAAATATTGTCGTTGCCGTCACCTAGATCTAAGAAGCTATCAGAGTAAATATTACAGAGTTAGAATATATTGCACTACTGAAGACAAATGATACTCGGAAGAAACTATAATGGAACTGTCATAGACTGATTGGGTCTAGGTGAGACATGCCATCTAAGAAACAGAGACAAATCAGCGTGCACTTTGAATATTTTTTTTTCTTTATCCTTGACATCCTCGCCTGTAACCTGTCCTTTTTTGGGCCACATTTTTATTCAACTGCTGATACAAAGATCAAAGCATAAAAGAAATTTGATTTGTCGCTTTCAACGGTACTTCTGTTACTGCGTTCTCGCCGGGTCAGAACCAAATGGTATGGTTTTTTATTCACAAAGCGAAATAAAATTTTGTGTGTCTTATACAGAGGGACGTGTCATTGTCGTGTAAGATGCAAAAAAGTCAATCGCATGACAATTTATGTTTGAAATATGAATCTAAAGTTTACGTTCCGCGAATTGTATTAACAATGTCTTGGTATTTTCTGAACTATGAACGAAAATCTGTATAACCAACATTAAATTCTGCATAAAATACCACCGTCTTTATTATCACAAAAAAAGCGGAGATTTATAATCTTAAAACAATGCAAGAAAGGGTGTCTGGATGGATAGCAAATTTCCAAGTAGCCGCCCGTCGTGAAACTGCGATAGATGATGAAGTTTCAGACGTTAACAGTAATGCTACTAAGAAACTTGAGCGAAGTTCGCGGTGCTCTGTAGCTATTGTATGCTTGTTGAGATGAGTAGATGACGTTAGTACTCGTTCAAATGTCAACGGTGCTCTATATTTGAAAAAATAAGTAAAATAATAGATATCGAGAGGGTCCTTTAATTAATATTTTATGCCTTTAGTTATTAATATTTAATGCATAAATCTAATAATCAAAACTTGGTTGGATACGTATACAATTTTCAAACAAATCCACATTACGGAACCAAACCCTTAACCACCAGGCCTGTTTAAATGGTTTTAAATTAAACAATCAAAACTTGGTTGGATACGTATACAATTTTCAAACAAATCCACATTACGGAACCAAACCCTTAACCACCAGGCCTGTTTAAATGGTTTTAAATTCAAATTCTTCGAAATTAAATCCTCAAGAATTCCAACTTCATATTTAAAAGGTCACCACAGCCATTCAAAAGCGATTTTAATAGATTTGGGTCCGTTATTACCGTGTCTACCCCATCATGGTATATAAAGACCTCATCCGTGCATCCGGAAGCAATTGACCTCTGGACCGTAGTCTGACCTCATTTCTGTCCAGTCCATTTGCAAAACATTTTGTCTTGTCTGTACGTTCTTATCTGATGTAACTTGAACTTATAGTCTGCTATAACTATAGTAATATTTAGTTGGGAATCATAATCTTTATGGTACTCCACAGCAATGCATGTATCTGATGTATGTTCCGGTCGTTTGTAAATTGCTGATTAGATTGTTAGATCAGCTCTGGTGTTTTTTTTCTGGTGTATGTTTTAATGTGTTTTCTTGTAGGCCTATACTTAACAACGTACCTACTTTAAGATTTGATGTATTTTTTTTATGAAAAAAATATGTCCCGCTGATTTTCTTGTCCATAATAGTCTTCTTAGGTCATATATTAAGTGTAGGGTTAGAACAGGTGTTTTTTTTTTGACGTTCATAAGTGCATTGAAATGTTTTTTTTTTTTTTTTTAGAATTTTGGGATCAAGTTATACTAGAAAATACTGTGGCTAAAATATTTTGCGATTCGTTAGGACCCACCCTTGTGACGAACCCTCGTTTTAACATTCCCTAATTGCACTTGATTGCTTTCATATTGCAATTAAACTGAGTTTAGTCGTAATTAGTGAGTTTTGTTAGTCGTTTAGGCTCAGGGTTAACGGTCTGTAACTTGATGGTTTTTTTCATTGGGAAAGTGATAGTATTTTAGGTTATTTCGTCTTTTTGTGATTGGAGATCGCTACGAGCTCCAGTAGTTGGGACATTGTAGCTAACTACGTATAGAACGCTATTAAGCATTAGAAGTTACGCGATGTGCAAATCAAGCAATGCATTCATATAAGTATTTCAGATATGTTAGTTATAGATGTCGTTTAACAGGCTGCCGGCTGAATCTTAAATCCTGCCCACAATCCAATTTCAGAAGTAAGTGTTTCAATGGTTCTTGAATTTATAAAATAATAATTGTGTTGTATATTTATATTGTGTAAGGTTTCAAAATAATCACGGTAATAAATTCGGATCTGTGAACAATATTTAACCATTTTACCATTAAATATTTAACAAATAGTTGCTCAACGACTCGACAACTGAAAAACGAATGACAGCACCAGCTGACCGGTTGGAAGTCTGGAGAGTGGTTGTCGGGAATATTGAGGTATAAAAGAGGGTACCTTGGCAAATTGGGACATTCAGTTGGAGATAAGCAAACTGTAAAGGTCTGAACAGAAGTGTAATTGAAGTGTAATTGAAGAAATATATATCAATAATTATTCTGGTGGTTTTACTGGCTATCCTTATAGTCAGAAGTGGGATAAGAAACACAAAACGTAAGTACACGCCTCATTATGAAGTATTCAAATAATTAATTGTGATAAATTGTGACCTGGTTGTGTTCCTGTATTCGACCACGTGGCAAACGTATGTTCTAGAAAAGTTTATTTTTTTTCTTTTCTTTTGCTGACCACCATCACAAAGTAATTATTACGATATCTTTCATAATTACTGAGTTCTATTATTTTATATTTGTGTCTGGGTTTTATTATTTTATATGTGTGATTGAAAATATGAAAACGAATTAACTTTGATATCTTATTACTTGCCACGTACTTTTATTAATTAAGGAGAAAATACTAAGATACTAAGCATTCATGGAGATAGTTGTTAATAAGGGGTACCTACCTACTGATAATGATAATGCAGCTATCTTGTTTACATTTATTAACATTATACTTTAACTTGTTGTGAGTAAAGATTGTACCCTAAATAAATAGTTTATAAGAATTAGCGTTCATCTTAGAAGCTGTAACGGTTATTTATTTCATTTTCATATGAGCAAGACGAGATGAGTATCCACGACGGTGAACGTCGTAAGCTAAGTACGCCTGAAAATCAAGACAGGCATGATGACAACACGTCGTGCAATGACAGGCAGCACATACTGGAGTTGCAGCGCGAACTCAAGCTGGAACGCGAACGACTACACAACATGGAGCGCGTTCTACAAGAGGAATATAATAAAAGTCGCGAGTTTCGCCGCACACGCAGTCGCGAGCGCCGTAGTCCGTACAGTCGCGAGCGCCGCAGTCATCGCAGCGAGCGTCGCAGCCTACGCGCCCGGGAGCATCGCAGCCGCAGCAAGCACCGCAGTTCGCGCAGCCTCGTGCGTCGCAGCCCGCGGAGTCACGAGGGTCGGAGTGAGCGCCACAGCCCCTGCAGTCCTGAGCATCGCAGCCCGCGAAGCCGCGACCGCCGAAGTCCGAAGACTCCTCGCAGCCGTGATCATCGCAGCCCACGGAATTCCGAGCGTCACAGCACACACCGCGATGAGCAGCATAATGCACGCAGCAAGGAGCAACGCGGCATGCAACGTCACGCAGCAAACAAGGTATCCGATCGTATATCCATTGGTAGGGGACGATACTTTAATCGGTCACGTAGCCCTTTATTTTGTTCAGAGGACGTTGCGAACCTTTACGTGCACTTAAAATAATCCCTCATCTCAGTCGTTAACTTCTGTTGCACAATATAGCAGTAAACACATAGATGCTAAAAATATCCTTCCCGAGTTTAATCCTTCAAATAAAACACAACGCATTGATATTTGGCTCAACAAAGTGAACGAATGTGCTAAAGTTTATGGCTGGGATGAACGAACGACTGTGCACTTTGCTATGCAAAAACTACAAGGCCTGGCAAAAATGTGGTATGAGAGTTTAAATTCAATCTTGTATACTTGGCCAGAGTGGCAAGATAAGTTGACCGTGGCTTTTCCTTCAGAACAGAATTACGGCCAGGCCTTGGAGGATATGCTTAAGCGGAGAAGTAAATACAATGAACCAATCGAAAGCTATTATTATGAAAAGTTGGCACTCTTAAATCAATGTGATATAACAGGGAAGCGTGCTGCCGAATGTATTATTCATGGCATCAGTGATAGGACTATGAAGTCAAGTGCCCTAGCTTTGCGCTGTACTGAACCCGAACAATTGTTGCAATTTCTATTAAGTCACAATACTTCCCAGCAGGGTCTGCCAGTAATCTCTTTTAAAAATAAAAATTCGAATAATACGCTCTCGACTCCAGTCGAATGTAATCCAAATTCTAAAACGGGGGTGAGACCAGGATGTTTTAATTGTAAGGAGAAAGGTCATTCGTATTTACAATGTCCGAAGCCCTTACGACACTGTAATCGATGCAGGAAGATAGGTCATACAGAAGAAACTTGTTTTCTGAAATCTGACAAGAACGCTAATAGCAACAAGACTGAACAGGCTCAGAAGACCATGTGTATATCTAATTCAAATCCAAGTGAAAAGTTTATAAAACAAGTTCTCATCAATGGAGTAATTCTCCAAGCGTTTGTAGATTTTGGAAGCGAGGTATCTCTGTTAAGACTATCTTCTATAAAGAATTTGGGGTTGTCTTATGATGAAAAACCTTCCCCTTTAAAGGGATTTGGTAATAGTCTTGTATTTTCATTAGGTTCACTCTCGCTGGATATAACAATTGACGGGGTATGTGCCACAGTACAATGCAAAGTTGTGGATGATCACTTACTTGACAGACCAGTACTTATAGGTCAAACATTCACGGAACAGCCGCACATAGTTGTATATAAAGACGCTAGGAAATTAAAATTCTTGAATATAGACACAGTTATGCCTTATCGAATCCTTAGCGATGATAATGATGAACGTCTGATTAGGCTTAGTTTGGTAGGAACTAGTAAACTGTATGGGACTACTACTGTTAGGGCGTCAACCGGTGTTAAGTTTACGGGACCTATTTTATTAAACACTAATCTTGTGGGGAAGCCAACCGATCAGTTTATAGTTTGTGGAGGTATTCATCAAGTTAATGATGGGATGTTATACGTTACGGTGACACCATGTACTCCGCCATGCTGGTCTTATAAGGGATTTATATTTGCGCGGGCTGAAAGGGTAACCGTTGTCAATCGTATTACTCACAAAGCGCTAAATATAATCTCAGAATCTAGTCAATGCAGCCATAAACGCATTGATGAGTCTCAAATAACTATAGGAGAAGCTGTAGGAGATAAGGATAAACTCAGATTAGTTAACCTATTAAAGCGTTACGAGCATTGTTTTTCATCGGATCTTGCGAGTTTGGGTTGTACAGATGCAGCAGAAATGAAAATAGAGCTTAATAGTCAGCGAACTGTAGTTTATCGTCCTTATAGACTATCTCATCATGAGCGCGACAAGGTACGAGGCATGATAGAAGAGATGATGGATGCCGGAGTAATTAGGGAATCTGTCTCGAGTTATGCGAGCCCCATTATCTTAGTTAAAAAGAAAGATGGAAAAATACGTATGTGTATAGACTATCGTATGCTTAATTCTATTACCATTAAAGAAAGATACCCCATGCCAATCATAGAAGATGAGATTTCCCGTTTGTCAGGGCAGGCATGGTTCATCACTCTGGATTTAATGTCGGGTTATTACCAAGTGCCGGTTTCTGAAGAATCCAAACATTTAACAGCGTTTGTTACGCCGGACGGTCAGTACGAGTTTAACCGTATGCCCTTCGGTCTAGCAAACGCTCCTGCAGTTTTTCAAAGAATGATGAACCATGTCTTAGGTCCTGCCAGATTCAGTAAAGCAACTGTTTACATCGATGATTTATTAGTGTTTGGGAAGAGCATTGATGAATGTCTTAGCAGTTTGGAAGAAGTATTACAGTTACTTGATAGGGCTAAATTGAAACTAAATCTCGCCAAGTGTAGTTTCTTACAGAACCGTATAGACTATCTGGGATACGAAATTAGTTCAGCTGGGATGCGGCCGGGAGAAGGCAAGATAAAGAGCGTAGATAATTTTCCATGTCCTGAGAATGTGCACGGGGTACGTCAATTTCTCGGTCTTGTCAGTTATTTCAGGAAGTTTATCCAGGGTTTTGCACAATTGGCCGCTCCCCTAACGAAATTATTAAAAAAGGATACAGTGTGGGAATGGACTAGCGAACAGGCTGACGCATTTCAACAGCTCAAGCGTAGATTAGTCGATAGACCAGTGCTAGCTATTTTTGACCCAACAGCAGAAATAGAATTGCATGCTGACGCGAGCAAGATAGGTATAGGTGGCATACTTTTACAACGCTCGCATACGACAGACTCTTTCCAACCAATTGCATACTACAGTAGGCAGACCACACCGGAAGAGAAAAATTTCCACTCATATGAGCTCGAAACACTAGCCGTCATATGTTCTTTAAAGAAATTTAGAGTTTATTTGTTAGGGAGACAGTTTAAAGTCATAACAGACTGTAGCGCATTACGATCCACATTTCAAAAGCGCGATTTAATCCCTCGTATTGCCCGTTGGTGGCTAGCGCTCCAAGAATTTGATTGTTCCGTAGAATATAGGCCTGGTTCAAAAATGTGCCACGTTGATGCACTATCACGGAACCCAATTGATTCTGACGATTTCACCGCCGAGTCATATCCAGTCGTTATGTCTATAACTGAAAATGATTGGCTACTAACCTTGCAGTTAGGTGATTCGGAATTAGTCAGGATAAGGGACATCCTTAACAGTAACTTAGATTCTAAGGGGTTAGAATACATAAAAGAAAATTATGTTGTCCAAGATAACAAGCTTTTCAAATGCTTAGGGGGGGATAAGAACGAATTGCGCTGGGTAGTGCCAAAGGGCGCGCGGTGGCAGTTGTGCAGGATGAACCACGATGACATAGGTCACGTGGGTTTCGAGAAAACTTGTGAAAGAATGAAAAAAAGTTACTGGTTCTCTAAAATGACTCGTTTTATCAAGAAATACGTTAGCGCATGTATAGAATGTGCATACGCCAAAAAAACTAGTACGAATGAAGGTCTTTTACATCCTATTCCAAAAGTTAGTAAACCCTTCCATACCCTGCACATCGACCACCTTGGGCCCTTCGTCAAATCAAAAAGGGGACACACTCATATACTTGTCGTAATAGACTCCTTTACAAAATTCGTTTTTATTAAGTCAGTAAGAAACACTAACACACAAAATGTCTTAAACGTCTTGGAAGATATTTTTGATACTTTTCGCAGACCTGATCGATTGATTAGCGACAGGGGAAGTTGTTTCACCTCACACGCTTTTAGAAAGTTTTGTTTTAATCGGGGCATTACACATGTTCTCAACGCGGTAGCAAGCCCTAGGGCTAACGGACAGGTGGAGCGGTATAATCGCACCATTTTAGATTCCTGAAAGCTCAAAACTTTAATGACCATGAAAAGACTGGGACAAGAAATTAGGCAGAATCCAATGGGGCTTAATAATACAATTCAAAAGACAACTGCTAGAACACCAGCTGAAGTAATGTATGGACCGTCAATAAATAGTGAAGTTAAACCAATTCTAAACTCGATATCAAATGAAAGTCGCGAAATTGCTGATATAGAATTATTACGAAAGGAAGTTAGCAACAGGATTGATAAGGCACAGCAATATCAAAAAGAGTATTATGACAAGGGTAGGCAACCGGCACGGATATACAAAAAGGGTGAACTGGTTAAAATAACTAAAACGACGTTTAATAACCATGGCCAAAGTACTAAGTTACTACCGTCTTATGAGGGTCCTTTTCGAATTGTCAAAGTGCTGGGCAATGATCGGTATCAGGTGGCATCAATTCCAGGATTTGAGGGGACAAAAAGGAAGCATAAGACTGTAGTAGCCGTAGATCGAATAAGACCATGGATACATTTAACAGCCTTAGAAATTGATGATAAGAATGATGGTACCGATATTGAAAATAGTGATTCTGATAATGACAAATAGTTTGATAAATTCAGTCCTCACGAATCGAGAGGCATAATGAAGTCCTCAAGAATCGAGAGGCATTCTTAAGAACCTCATGAATCGAGAGGTATTGCAATGTCTCACGAATCGAGAGACAAGAAACAGTTGATTTATCATACTTTTTTTATGATTGTTATTTTAATTAATCAATTTTATAGATGAAATTCCAAATTGTTACCTACACTAATGTGTAATTATTTTGTATATATATAAATTACTATTCACTGATATGTAATGCTTGTTATAGTCACAACTTGCCAAGTGTAAGGTTTCACCGGATGCGTGTATGAGGGCATACACGACATCAGGATGGTCGAGTGTAAGGTTTCAAAATAATCACGGTAATAAATTCGGATCTGTGAACAATATTTAACCATTTTACCATTAAATATTTAACAAATAGTTGCTCAACGACTCGACAACTGATAAACGAATGACAGCACCAGCTGACCGGTTGGAAGTCTGGAGAGTGGTTATCGGGAATATTGAGGTATAAAAGAGGGTACCTTGGCAAATTGGGACATTCAGTTGGAGATAAGCAAACTGTAAAGGTCTGAACAGAAGTGTAATTGAAGTGTAATTGAAGAAATATATATCAATAATTATTCTGGTGGTTTTACTGGCTATCCTTATAATTGGACTAAGTATTATGTAACTGAATATTTCTACGCCGATGAATGCAGCAGAATATGCTGACCTAACACCCTCTACTTACCAACATTATAACCATATTCTCAGAAATAAATGACTAATTATGATTATGAAAAGAAATCACATAATGTATAAATAGTCATTTCCTATGAAGAGACATTAAACCTAAAGACACGAAACTCATGTTGGTTGTGGCATATTGACGCAGAACAATAAATATATACATTTAATTTTATAGCCTTATATTAACATAACTATACTGACCTAAAGCATCTTGACATGGGTCTTTGCCTAAACGCTATATTGGCAAACAAGTCTTAATGCAATAAGTGTGTTATCGGCGTTTGCTTATCGAATAGTAATCTTCATTCGCTATCATATTTAGTCTGTCAGAAAAAAAATTGAGGGTGAAGGCATCTCACCTACTTATCCACCAACTAACCACGGCCTCCCCTATAGACCGCTACAGCGAGCGAACTTCAGCAACCTGCAACCGATGAAGATCCGTACACTGCACACGAAACTTGATGTCAAAGGCATGTTGATGTTGTGGTCATTTCGCTCTTCTATAGCTAAACACATATTTTACAGAAATTGGTATGCTGCATTACTCGTATGTCAGATAAAATATTTGCTAAAGACAAACAAATAACTCTTTTATAAAGCGCTTTAAATCCCAAAGCTAAGCTCAAAGAAAACATGACGCCATGCTATACTTTAATACATGATATTATTCAGAATAAAGTAGCAATAGAATTTAAAGTACACTTGGAATGAAAAGGCAGTTAAGACGAAAGTCATTTTAATAAATTAACGAGGCTATTACAACGTCTGTCTGTGTACATAATATTATCTTTCTTACATCCTTATACTTAACATTTAATAATAACCCTTTATCTACAGTGAAATTAATTGATGATAATTTTCAAAGATCTAAAACTATATTATCTAATAGGAATGCTCTAGTCCGGTTAACAATTGATATCGAATTCTGAGGAAAATGTATACTCAACATATATTTCTATTTTTGTACCGTTGTTTACTGCTACTTTTCCCTTGTCGAAATACGATACCAACTAAACGGATAACCCTTATTTTATTGACCTTGGAGGTATATAACATAACTTGATTTTAATATACATTCATAATCTTCGTCTTTCCCGCTCAAGTTTCTTACATACATAGCAAGAATTATCAATGTTTGCACTAATCTACAATGCGCGTTCCTTCTTCAGGATATCACAGTTTTCGGATTTATGGTAACTATTAGGGTAATATTAACTATGAGAAATCGCCAACATTGCAACATGCATTAAGTAGAAATCTACTATATCTAGAGACTAAAGCTAGCTTTTAAAATGCATTATTACTCATTTTTGGATACAGAATCTTCATTTAGGTCTTTTACCAACCCTTTTCTTACATTTATTATTCCATTAGTCTAATCTAACATGCTTTTAATTTTTGTTTATCTCTTTCTATCATTTTAATATCCGAATTTGATGGTGTTTGGTTGTTTCTGGTGTTAGCTAGAAAATTTAACGGGTGTGTACTTAGTTTCATGAACAAAGTCCAGCTTTTCCAGTTAAATCTTATCCATTTTCTTCAAAGTTATTTATGAGTTATTTAACTGCTTTGTTTTCATATTATTTAGGTCACCGTACGAATACCTTTCGTTTCTATTTGATTTACTTAGTTGGTAATAACTGATGCTGAATCGGAATTCTTTATAGTGGTATTTTATATCAAGATGACTTGTAAAGATGAGGTTTAAAAATCTTGTCAATCTTTACGAATGAATCTACTAAGAAAAAGATAGTTTTAAAAAATGTAAGCGGTTTAGTTTCAGAGTTTTCGACTAATGAAAAGGGTCAAGTTAATGTAAACTCCGAAATCTGTAAATATTTGAAGGCTTACAAGATTATCGAATTCCGATATAACTTAATAAATTTTCTATTGCTTTGGGAAATATTTAATCCATAACAATTCCACGGGAAAATTAATATCAAAGTTCTAGAAAGTTATGTACCTACATGTAAAATGATGCTAACTGAAATTATTTGCCTATGAATTATTGACTTACCTAATGATGATTATTATTTTGAGAAAAATGTTCTTGGAGGATCTCGACTGTTGCCAAAAACAACTCATATATTTCTTATAATAATATTTAAGTAAAAAATTATATACGTCCACTTGTATGTTCCTATATTCTACTTTAAGAAAATATTATCTCCTTGAATCGTAGAAATCGTATCAGGATTGTATAGTGTTCGATGTTAATATGTTTTGGCAGTTTTTTTAGTATAATTAAAAGATAATTATATACTTTGGGTCTTTTCAAAGCAAGAGTGATAGCGTGTTTCAACCTCGAATTCGTCGATACTTCCCATGAGGTGTGACTGAGTTCAAACGCTGCTCAGTCTTGTAAAAAAAAACCTTGTCCTTTCTTTTTTTGTCTTATATCAAAATCTACTGAATCCTGATTCCTGTCCTTTTCTGTACTACGCACAATTACAGTGAATTTATCTTCTTAATTCAAAACAATGTTTAAAAATCTACATAATATCACACAACTAGCCCGGCTAACTAAATCGTAGAGCATGAAGCTGTTCATATCACTGTTATAGATTTAGCCCCACGTTGGGCGCCACTTTGTAATATCTAGCTTGGATCTGGTGACCTGAATATACCACCAAATCTGAGCTCGTACCACAGCGTGAAGTAAATTAAATATTGAAATGCGTACTAGTACTGTTTACTTACATAGACAGAAATTATCAGTATGGTGGGTATGCCATAATCGCCCACTCCGGTAGTTGCTGGTTGCAGAGTAGATACAATGCTGGATCTACAATCCAGTACCGGATACAAAGCGTCATGTACGCTTAATTCACAATTTATCAAACATCACTAACATTGGTTATCATTAATGGTATTACAATTTGTGTTAAAATGGCCGTCGATCCTCTAAATCCAGAAACATGATAACCCGTAACCGGGCATTACGTATGCCTTATCGGGACGGGCACATCGAGTTTGGAATTACGGATCATTTGGCAGTGAAGCGGTCGCAAACCATCCTAATTGCCTGGCTAGATAGCGGTGCAAATCCTAAGGATGAGCCATGGTGATATCCTGATATCTGTAAAGCGTGTGATTTCACATTAAGCGTGATTGTATTCGGCAGTGTGTTGAGCGGCGTACAATTAAATAAATATTTGTATGGGATATCTTACACAACTTAACCTAAGCTATAACTCAGACCTAACCTATAATTTTTACACTATAGGATGGGTAGGGTCTATCCGTTATCATTGTTAAGCAATTTTAATATTTTTTGTTACCCATTTCACGCTTTAAGGTTAGACATTTTAAGGAAATATCAGGTAACTCATATACTCATCCAATAGTGTAAGAATTGTATTCCTACAGTAAGCACAAAAAGGCTTCTGTTGTAGGCAGTAGACGGTGATATACATATACACTAATTAATATTATAAAGGCGAAAGTTTGTGAGTGTGTATGTTTGTTCATTCTTCACGTCTAAACGGCTGGAGCTATTTTAATAAAATTTGGTATGCAGTTATCTGACACCCTGCATAACATATACTAGTTTTTTCCCTAATAACCCGCGGGTAACACCGCTGGGTACAGCTAGTAACAGATAAATGCTTAAACACAGAAAATGTCTGGAACACAGGAAAATATTCTTTTGTAATTAAATTCACAAGATAAATGCTTTTTCCGGGATTCCAAGCCAGCAAGCCGTTACGCCCGACTATACGGACTTAAATTTTCTTCTGATGTAGCTCGGCTTATGAACAAACATTTCAACGTCGATAAATACAAAACACATAATCCGCTTTTCTCCCTACTGTGTTATAGGCGTTTCGTGTAGCCCGCACCTCGCTAACGAGCCGACGAACAAGAGCCGGCCAACCGGACGATTGATGATCAGTTTTCACTATCTGAGTACAGCTGAGAGGCTCCCTGTTATGCTAGTTCATCATCATCATTTCTGCCGAAAGACAAGGATCGGTATGACGACCGGTCCTGCGCTGTGTGCCTTCGACGAGTTCCCGCGACCTATAGAAGGTCGTCGGACCACCTCGTGGGTCTACGCGCACCACGTCTTTCGGTACGTGATCGCCATTCGACTAGTTTTTGGCCCCATCGGCCAACCGCGGCCCTGTGCCATTGCCACTATCCTCTTAAGGCCCACGGGCCTTCCTGTAGTACTAATTATTTTAAAGAAATTCGAATTTTATAAAATTGGAACAGAGTTGAATTTTATTTGTTTCTTTCCATTTTGACACAAAATAAATTATACTTTATTTTCTACACTCTATAAAGAACGAATTCGAGTAGTATTTTAGTTTTATGGTGGCCTTTGGGAGGCTATAGCAATTCTGAGAGCAATAAAATGACTTTGGTTCTCTTGTGTATTTACTCATTAATAATAGTAATGATTGTATCGCGCTATTAGACTAGGTCATATTTATTACTATTTAAATTTTCAGTAGGAAGTTAACATGTTATTATTTAGAGGTTTATATTGCCGTCACCACTTTATGTTAGTTATTTAATAAAATAACATTATTTACATATATGGGTCATAATGCAACAAGGAATACCCCACATTCTGCTTATATTTCATTTAAATTTTTTAATGAAATTATTAAAAAATTTAAATGAATTTTAATAATTTCATTAAAAAATTTAAATGAAATATAAGCAGAATGATTACCGATAGACCGGATTAAAATTTTGATTTATTGTAAAGATTTATTTCTGACAATTTCTTGTATCTTTTTAATGTCAATTCTTCATCATATAAAAAATATAGTTCAAATATCTATTTTAGAACACGTTTACTTTCCAATTCAGCTATATACGATTAAAGTTAATTACTGAACACAAAAAGAATGGAAATTAAGTATTTCAAATAAATGCTGAGATCTTATAACTTAAGGATTCAATAGAAACGAATGGAAAAATTTAAAAGAAATTACTTAGACTCAAATGAGTTCTGAATCTTTTAATACAACTTTACATTGACCGATTTCACTAAGTGTTTTATCAAATGTAATTAAATGTGTTCAAAGGACCAAAAGAAGCACTTTCTGTTAGCCATTAGCTTGCACGAAACTTTTTTAATCACCTTTTAGCTGTTTTAGCGTAGAATTTAAACTTTTTGAGGATTATTATAAAGTCTTAACTAGTTGCTAACATTTTTACTTGAAACTGCTTACCAAAGGCAGAGCATAAATTTCCGTTTTTTAGTAATTTAAGAAAAATGTCATGATAGATGAAAATGAGCAGCATCCCGGGCGGCACAGGGCCTGCCAGTTGAAATAATTGGGTGGCCTTTACCCAGCTGTGGACGCCATTCGGCTGATGATGATGATGAGCAATCAGTTTGTGTAAACATGCCAGTCAAGGGCAAGTTTACTCATCTTCTACTCGAGTGATCCTTCAGTGTAGGTAATCGTTATTTATTTGTATAAATAAAATAAACTTTACTCGATTAGCGTAACTAGTAGAAAAATTATGTCCGTTTTGTGACGATAATGTTCTACCGGTATTGTACGGTAAGAAATACTTTATGATTACCGAGTGATCGACAGGATTAAATATGTTTTTACAAAATCGTTATCCAGTAAAATTAGTAAACTATTGTGTTAAAGCGCAGGCTGGTTATCTCCGTATTTTGGCCGGTAATATCTGAACATAATTTAACATACCTATAGAGCTTCGCCATCTAATAACGGAAATAGAATGGTCTGAATATTAAAGGAATGCTGTGTATCATCATCATCATCAGTCTGTTGAAGTCAACTCCTGGACAAATGCATTCCTAGGTACGCCACAGAGTCAGGTCCTACCTTATGCACTCTGTAGCTGGCGGTCCTCGTGTGCTACGTTTTTCCAGACGTTAGTTTTTTTTATATTGGATCCAGTGGTTGTGGGTTCGAGTCCTGCTTCGAGTCAAATTTTTCTATTTTTCTTTCAATATAAATATCGAAGATATTCGCTACCAGACGTTTTTGCATAATTTAGAAAGGGGGTAGGACATTGTTATCGATGAATTCTCAATATAAACTGAGACTTCGACTTATCAGTGTTAAATACGCTTGCGGTAGATGTGTCTACACGTCACCCATGATGACGTACACCACGAAGGATGAAATAGAAAAGTTTGACAAGTCTAAGCGATACTCCAATAGCACAATTATTATTTTAGTTTATCCAGCTGCTTAATGATCCTTTCTAGTGCCTTTAAGTCTGTTATAAGTGGCAGCTACACAGCGTCGCTCGATAGTAATTCGTTTATCCCTATTACAGGGGCTTTCCCAAGAGAAAGTATATTTTTAGGAATTCATCCATCTTGTCAAGTAACGTTAAACGAAGAACGGCAAGACGTTTTAATAAGTTACGAGATTTTGATTAAAAACAGCATACTTTATAATATTGGGGGTATTTAAGTACACGTTTTATTTTACATCTTAAGTACCTATTACTTAGATAAACCTTAATATAATGTGCTTTGCCTCCTAAATATAACACTTTTTGTAATAGTAAATAAAGATACACATGTTGTAAAGGTTGGATACTAATTACAATATGTTGCATTTCCGGACCGATATGACATCCAAACCTTCAAGAAAAGAGCGTATAGGGATCTTAAAGGCCGGCAACGTACTTGTGACTCCTCTGGTGTTGCGAGTATCCATGGGCGGCGGTAGTTGCTTACCATCAGGCAATCCGTCTGCTCGTTTGCCTCCTATATCATAAAAAAAAAACTTAGATAATATAATGTGATAACCTTAATATAATGTGCTTTGCCTCCTAAATATAACGCTTGTTATTAGTAAATAAAGATACACATGTTTGTAATGATTGGATACTAATTAATATACGTTTCATTGGAATTGAGCCTAGGATTTTTTTTATTATCTGACTCATGGTTCAAACTAAACAAGGTTAAATGTTTGACCATTACTACTAGTAAGCATATTTGCGGCGTTTGAATCCTTCTGGTGTGAATGTGGCAACATTGGTGTTCCTTGTAAGATGTGATGGCGCTCGGGTATCTATATAATCGACTTATGTAGCATCCCAAACTAGGGGCCGTCCCATTCTTCAAGGCATGAACTTCATACCATCGGGCTTCTTGCCATCGTCTCTCACAAGGCCAACTGGTTCTAAGATGGCCGACACTTTAACGTTGACAAGGGCCCGACGGATGGATGATATTATCATAAATTTCGTATATATTTCATGTCATAAATGAAATGGAACATTGGTTGAATTTTATATAAGTAATCGTCGCTTAAGTTTAAGACAATTTTAGTCATGTTTCGATGTTGTATCACAACTGATTTGCATAATACTAGCTATATTGTGAATGGCACAACAATACTGTACTTACGGCTATTATGTTTGATCTCTTGCGGAACGTTCAGAAGTCGTTACAATTGAGAAAATTCCATTTCCTTTTCTGTCCGGGCCGGAAATTCAACCCGAAATGTATAGGATCGCTTACTGCAATTTAGCGCAATTTGTTATATAAAAACAGCGAATATCTACTAGAATACTCTTTATTGGCAGATCTCAGTACAAGAATAAAAGAAAAGAAAGAATTGATTAAATGTACAGTCAGAGAACAGGAGGTCTTGTCGCTAAAGAGCGATCTTCTAGGGTTTTCTCAGGGCTTCCCTTTGGGTAGCGGAAACCATGAACTTTATCAAAAAAAGATGATTATACATAATTACAGTAAATAAACATATACACGTATTAGTAACATTATTTATATTTACCAGTATATGTAAATAAAAGAAAGTTTTTGTTCCGGCTTTTATAACTCGAGAACGGCTGAAACGATTTGGACGATTTTGGGTTCGTTGTGATCGTCTTTGCAAAAATTTTAATAGCTATAAAAAATAATTAAAATTACAATAGTACATTTCGATACTAGCGAAAAAAAAATTGAAAAAAGAAGTTTTTACACGAGTATCGAACCTAATTTTTCATAGCAAGTGCCTTAAAAAATGTGTGAAATTTACGCACGCAAAGCGTGCGAAAAGTGCACTTTTTACGCACTAGTTAGGAAAAAAGATTTTATAGACTTTCAGGCGGTACAAAGTTCGCCGGGACAGCTAGTTCATCATTATTTTCAAACTACAAGCGACTACTTGGTTTTTGTGGTTCTAGTCTAGTTAAAAATATATAAGTGTCATACTTGTACCCTTTATCACTAGGGTCGCAGAATTCAACTAAGTAAATGGCACCATAATCTCTGCCTAAATGTTTCTCTGAAAAATGAAAACGCTTAAACGACAAAGCTTGAAATAACTGCACACCGTAAAAGCCTTTATTCTAACTCCTAGATTAGCTGACCCTTGCTCACCCTTCTGCATCAAACGATTTGTTTTTATCGTACATTTAAACTCACAAAGGTTTAATGTTATACTTTAAAAGCGTACATGCGAAATAAATTGGGCATTAAAGTAGTTTTAACTTGTTCTACGCCTTATGTTGTTTTAGGTTTTCGGCTACTATTATAAAAGATAAAAATAAAAAATATGTTTATTGCACCAAAAATACAAAAGAAAACAAAATGAGATAACGTTATTACAGTGTTTGTGAATATTTAACTACATTACCAAGATTTCAGGAGTCCTCGCACTAAGCTAGGCCTTTATCGCGTATATTATAAGTACTTATACTTGGGTAAATACCATACAATAGCGATTATTGAACCCAAACATATGATTTATTTTGATAAGTAACTTTTTCTTTATTAGCCTATATATGTGCCCCACTGCTGAGCAATGGCCTCTCCAGAGGACCTCCACAACTCCCGGTCGTGTGCTGTGTCTGGTCTAGTACTAAGCAAAGCGTCTACATCGTTCCGCCATCTCTGTTCAGATCTGCCTCGTCCTCCTCCTCCTCCTATCCTCTTGGTGGATACACACACATTCGGATGCATGCAATATACGGCCCACTTTTTCAATTTCAATGCAAAAAAAAAAGGAAAGTACAAATGGCGGACTTAATGCCTAATAGCATTATCTACCAGTCAAACGCAGGGCTGACCCCTCTGGAAAGGGTGCAAAGAGTAAAGTTAGAAAATATTAAGTAAGATTAGTTACTGAATGAACTAAAATGCATAATATTCACCACCTACACCAAAAACTAGATACTGAAAACGTAGCAATAGAAAACTAGAGTGTCGCTTCCGTTTAATTTTCCACTCCATTTTAGAATTTTGTCCACTTCATAAACTGCGTTAATAGCCCTGGTACGTGTAGAAATATACTATAAAGCACAAGCACAGATTATACAATCACGGACAGATAGGCGTATAGGTCTGTCTGTCATTTACAACACAATTAGGTGTTTGATCTCGTGACCAACGGCTTATTATTATAAATAAATTTATAACTTAAGAAAATGTATTTCATATTTACAATGCTGTCAAAATAAATATTACAAAATATCCTTACAGAAATTGACTAATCCCCACGCTTGCTTGTGTTGTGGATACTCAGCTAACAGTATACATATATATAATATACAAATATTTAAATACATAGAAAACATCCATGACTCAGGTACAAATATCTGTGCTTGTCACACAAATAAATGCCCTTAGCGGGATTTGAACCCAGGACCGTCGGTTTCATAGGCAGGGTCACTACCAACTAGGCCAGGCCTGTAGTCGAATAACGGTCTCCTCTCGCTAAATATTACTTATATTTTTTCCTATCGCTTTGAGAAGCTTTGCAAGTGGAAATCGTAACGGAAGTAGCAGTAGTACTAATTATTTTCGGAAGTTCGGAACCTTTTATATATCCCTATAGTATATTTTTAATATGTTAATATTGTATGTATTTTATCAAAATAATTATTATTCACTATCCTAAGTTTTTGTACTGGACGTGTAACTATGTGTAAATAATTCATAAAAAATATGAATACCTATGAATGATCGCTATCAAAATTAATAATAATAAAAACAAAAAGCTTCAATGAAAGCCTTATGTCGAGGTACCTATAGTGGATATAGGCAGTCACAACTGGGAGCGACTACTTCTTGTTCCTCTCATGGTGCACGGAAATTTAGTGTTTGTATATGGGGTTGTCTAGGCAACCGCACAGCTCACGGATAATACTGTTGTTAGACGTTTCTATGTGACTCCAAAGAGACGCCACGCGGGAACGTATGATAGCGAAAAAATCAGGGACTTTGGCTTCCGCAAACAGTAGACGCACTGCAGTATCTAGGTTTCATTAAATAATCTGTGTTACGGATATGTATAGACAGATCGTGTTAGCATTACTTGTGGGGCCAGAGGGTTGCCTAACGCGGCATGTAATAGAGGTCCGCTCTCTTGATAGCACGACGCACTTCAGTGAGCAATGCCTTCCATTTTAGTTGTGCTAGTACGGTGGGATATTTCACGTCACTATTTTGTAATGACTTTGTTAGCCCTTTGTTTGTATTTAAACTTTCGTCAATCACAAGATTCTCTACGTGTCTTCAAAGATTGAATGAAAGCATGACTATCGAATCTTTTCACAAGCAAGTGGTGACTCAGATACGTTAGCAATGTGCAATGTGGCAACTCGATTGGACTTTGACGTGATATCAAACTGGTATCCGACTAAGAAGAAGAACTTTGACGATAACCGATTTTGTGGAAAATAGTATGAGCGTATTGAAACACCATATACAAAAAAAAAAGTAATTTTAGATGAAGATAAATTCGAACTTCAAGATATACTTACATAAATTGACTGAGCCTTACCATGTTGGTAAGTTCAAGAAGGCTTGCGTTGTGGGTACTCAGCCAACGGTATATGTAATATACAAATACTTAAATACATATTAAAATTACCCATGACTTAGAAAGTGCTCATCAAACACATAAATGCTCTTAAAAGAATATGAATTGAGGACTGTCGGCTTCATATGCAGGGTCACTACCCACTTGGCCAGACCTGTTGTCAAAAATTGTATTTTACTTAAATTTTATTAGTCATTAAAAAAAAAGTTTTTACTCGCGCTTATGTAGTAACTTGCGTGATGTGTTCCAAAAAAGGGTAATACCAGGAAGTTTCTATTACAAGCAATTAGGGTTTAACGGAAATAAAGTTATCCTCAGTTGGGTTCAAAGTCACAGTTCGTTAGCTTTCCGGTATTCCAAGTTACCAGTTCTCTGTTCTGAGAATTCAAAACTTCCTATATCTATATCATAGGCAGCTTTCTTACATCACCACCGAGCTGGGTGCTAATGAAATTTGGCAAAGGGAGAAGAGATCGTAGATTCAGACCGCTTTTAAAAATGGTCAATTTACGACTATAAATATAAAATATATATTTTTTTAACAAAGCTTACCAGCTTTTGACCTCAGTCGCACTTGATGGTAAGTGTCGACGAGGTCGAGGGTCTAGCACGCTGGTTCAGTAATAGCCTAATATTGACTCTTGCCTTGAAGAGACCTAAATTATATGTCTCCAGGAACACAGATAAAGAGAGCGAATTCCAATCCCTAACAGTCCTCATTAGGAAGGTAGAAGCGAATCACTTCGTGCGAATGAATGGAATATTCACAACTAATAATATATCAATTGATAATTAAGGTAAACATGAAGCGCTGGTTGCCTAGCTTTTCACGCTGATATAAAATGTATAGTGCTTTTTTCAAACATGCAATAAAACTGATTAATACAAAAATATATTAGCTATAGCTGTCGACCATAACGCTGTGTCTTATCTGTGAATGAAAATTTTAAAAAGCCATATCTTGGCCTAGGCCTGACTTTGTATGAAATTTCATTTTCATTACAGACGGGACCGTCTCATTATAAACCTCCCCCAAATATGATATGTTGGTACATCCTCCCATACATACTCCCCCCAAGATCTTCTTGGGGGGAATTTCCATAGTCGCCACGCTTGACTTAGTCGCCACGTTAGTGACTGGAGTAGCCGTTGACTTGGTTTCGACGGACGCTGCTCATCCGTCGGTTTATTTCTCTTTGTCATCTCCTACGACACCCACGGGAGGGAGGGTGTCGTACACACAGCAACACTCCTAGCTGTACATAGGTGGACCTTATGCCTTATATAATAAGGTTCACCAATATACAGTAAAAGTGTTGCTGTTAGTTACCACACGGCACAGGGGTGATTTAAAGTTTCAAAATATTTCTTATATGATACGACTAAATATTACAAGCCTTTCGATTTGTTACATTTTACTACGCGACAAAGAGACTTCTCAAGTTCTCAAGTGTCATCGCCCTGACAATGATAAAACGTACATTTTCCCCTATTTCTGTCCCTAGGGAATTTCAAGAAATGGCGTGTTATTATACATTTTTTGGATGAAATTGGGCGAAGACTCTTATCTTAGAAAGGAGCTTGTATTTCTCGTCTATGAAAGATACTTGATAAAGTTTTGTATTTTAGTTGTTGTGTTGTCTATTTGTGAACTAAATACTTTAGCACTTACATCATAATATATCACTTACGCACTTGTACCTTAGTTAAACCACAAAACATTACATTACACAATCCACAATCCCTCCATGATTTCAAATCTGTAGATTTTTTTTCAAATAATTTCAATCCTATTTTAATAGCATTAGAGGCTCAATTTGCTAATGTCATATTTTCCAAAAGATGGATACCAAGGGGTATTATAGACCTTACAGTCTAAGTGTGCAGTATCTAGGTATACCCTAGAAACCCGGGAAATTTATTTATACTTAATTTTAGATACTTTATTATCTCGATTAATTATAATTTATCTTAGTGTTAATTATCTCTGCGTTTGAATTCTAAACAAGAGGGTTTAAGTGTTCACCTTAGCCCTAGAAGATTTTTTTAATAATAAAATTAAAAAAGTTATTTTAAAATGTTAATAAATATAATAACACTAACTTATTGTTAAAGCTTTCTGGGTAAATAGTTTTACCATAACTATAAACCGAAATTATATTTAGAAAATTCACTTTATTGCATAATTTAATTAAAATTCCTTGGCTGAATTGGCTCTTTGACAATTATCGGCAAAAAAGACCTTCGTTACTTTGTTCCCGAACTACGGGATGTTGGGTCGGAATTTTGTTTCAAAGCCGTAAAGGGCAATATCGGAGAATAAATAAAAATATGCCAAAATTTTACATTCACCTGACCGTTAGATAAAATATTTAGAGATGCTTATGTACTAACTGTACTAATTATATATTCCAAATTATCATGCGTCGCTTAAAGGCGTAGCTTTAATCTTTCATGGGTACCAAAGTGAGTACCAGGGTATCAGAAACTGCATAAAACCAACGAGATTGAGGAAGGGAAATACAATTATACATATGACATGTATGTCATAGCCGGGCGACCGTAGTTCATCGCCGGGCGATGAACTATAAATATATATCTCTCTTTTATTTATACGGGAGCGATTATCTTTTGTCCCTTGAAATAGCTGATAGCTCATAGCTTACTAGCTCACGGTGGGACCAGTGCCTAAAGACAGTTCAATTCTGATAGCTTGAGAGTTACTAATTTTAAACTCGTATTAGTGCTGTTATAGTAGTTTATGTATCTGTGCATCATGTAGGGCATTACAACAAGAGTATGGGTTTATGAAACGAGCCGAAGGCGAGTATCATAATAATATCACACGATTGTTGTAACGCCTAATTATGTTTAGTTGCATACACTACTTTATCTACACATATATCATAAGTGTTTTAATATGGGTTCAGGTACAGTAGGGAAATGACCTGCATTATTACTAGTGTTACTTGAAACATTAAAAAGTCAACGAACAAAACAAATGACAGCTTGGAATGGCGGCGTTGCGTATTTCATATCTCAGTCAAATATTTTTTTAATCCAGAGACAAGCGAATGAACTCCCTATTCTATTGTCACTCGAGTTCAAATCGTCGCCGTAGAGCGAAAAGTCACCAAATCACAAATTGGCCAAAATTGACTTATATATGTCAACAAAATCGCATTTTTTTTCTTCAAATTTCAGTCTTATTGCCGTAGCAATAGCGTTCATAGTTTCAATTTTAAAAAGTTAAAGAACTAACTAAAAACCCACTTCGGTTTCAATATTTTAGTCAAAAAATACCTAATTCCGTTATACATTTTTGAACTTCTTGTAACTTTTTTATGAGCGTACCTAAGTCATTTTAGTTATTTTTTCCCTAACTGTTACTAAACTGTTTAACCACGAAGCATCTCATTCAAAAAGTCACTTAATTTACTTAGTTATTTTTTGAATACCTGGTATGTCAAAAGTGTGAAAGCGAAAATTAACTAACTTTATTTAGTTATTTTTTATTCATACTTGTAAGGCAATATACATCATTTAACCAAAGGGATAATTAATTAAACAGATTTAATGAATTTTACCCTACATTAAAAATGTACAATACAATAACTAATCATATTTAATTAATTTTACAATAGAGACTGTACTGTATGCCGACGTGATTTGAATGAATTTTGCTCGCAAGTTAGTGAATTTTCGCCCAGTGCCGCTGGCCACCGTGCCGATGCCGACCGCTGCGACTCCCTCCGCCGCGTTGACCTGCCAGTCGTTGCGCATGGGCCGACAGTGATACATAAGTGTATTTACTATTTGCTACATAATAATTGCGTGTACCGAGATTAAATTTGAAACGCACCAAGGTAATTTTGGATTTGGTAAAAGAGAAAGATGATTTGGATAACGAGGTAAGTGTTTTTGGTATTGGGTTGTTATTTAATTGTAATTTTTTTTAATCAATAACTTTTTTATATGAAATCAAATACTATTTTATAGGTTCCAGTTTAGAAGTACTTATATGGGGCAAGCCAAAAGAAACAGGATTATCTGTAACGATACAAGTAAAATTTTGTTATATCGGTGTGATGACTAAAGCTTGTGGGTGTTTTTTTTATTTACTCAAATATAACAATCAGTTTGCCTCGTTAAGCCCTCGTTCTAACGTGACCATCCCTTAAACGTTACTAATCCAACTTGACCCCAAACTGGTTTAGTAACGAATAAGTTGCATCTATTTCAGAATTATTTAAGCAACAAAGACATTGGAGATTGAGGAATTATTTCTATTTTCTCTTGTTCGTTGACAATGGACAACCGTGCGCCTCCAGGTGGTGCGAGGTGGTCCTGGCTTCCTTTTTCCGGGTGCATTCCACCCCAGACCCTGCTTGGATAGGTGGTTCGCTGGTCTACGCAAAATATGACCTATCCACCACCATTTCCTGCTCAGGATCTCCTTCGCTATTGGGGTCTGGTCGGTCAACTCCCATAGTCTGGCGTTTGAGATGGTACATTTCCAGAAGACACCTTGTATTCGCCGCAAGCACTTGTTGACGAACACTTGTAGCCAACTAGTGGTATCTGATTTCACTAGCCATGTCTCGCACCCATACAAGAAGACCGACTTGACGTTAGAGTTGAACACCCTTATTTTTGTGCGGCGCGTGATGACTGAAGATGACCAAACGGGCTTCAGTTGCGCATATGCGGCACGAGTTTTTTTGATGCGCGCCTTAATATCCGCTTCTGCTCCTCCCTAAGGATCCATAATGCTACCCAGGTATGTGATCTTATTCACCTGCTCGACTGGTTCTCCATTCACTAGTATTGGTTATTACAGTCACAGCAGTACGCATTAGGAAGGCAGAAGCGAATCGCTTCGTGCGAATGAATGGCATATTCACAACATAAGGATGAAACCGCTCCGGTGGTGGAACGGAGATAGCGGAACCAAATCGTGTAATTTCTGTGCACACTCTCCAAAATATATCCTGTAAGACACAGACAAATTAGCAACCTTGCGATGGTGCTCAAGGCTCAATCACCTTACACTCAGTAATTCAGTATCGCCAATGAGTCTGCGAGCTGGGTGCTCTAACGAATCCAAAGCGGCCAGCTGATACTTGACAGACCCATCTCAAAAGTGGTAACAGTACTCCATACACGATCAAACCTGCGCTTGATAAAGTGTTAGGAGCTATCCCGGCGTGAAGTATTGCTTCACCTAGTGTAAGACCCCAAGTTTTTTTGCAGCGGATTTCGCTTTGGCCTCAATAGTCGCACCGAAGTTAGCTTAGTGGTAAATTTAAGCCCAAGTAGCTTGAGACGATGAAAGAGCTTGGTCCGTAATCCTTAAGGATACATTTCGGAAAGCAGGAGTAAATTTAAAAAGGCTCCTTTTGGCGGAGTATAAACACGCCTATGTTTTGGAGGCGTTAAACCTAACCAAATGGGCTTCGCCCCACTCGTCAACGGCCTTCTAGGTTAAGTTCGTTCACTTAACCAAAGCTTCCCTAAAGAACTCGGTCTCTCCACTGGTAGTTTGGGCCTCAGAAACATATCTCTCAGTCACCGTGCTGTCGTCCGCATACCCAAAAATACCGGGCTTCAGCAAATCATTTATATGCAGCAAAAAGAGGGTGGCAGAAAGAATCGAACCCTGAGGCACCCTGGCATTAATTGCCATGCGATCTGATGTGCAACCATCCACTACCACCATAATAGTTCGCTGCCTCAGGAAATCAGAAATACCAGAGCACAAACCAGTGGAGAGAGTATATCTGAGACGAAAAAAAAAGATCTCTTCAATTTATGCAAAAGATCTCTTAAAGCAGTAATTCCTCGAGAGAGTTATTGACAGATTGTGTGAGCCTGATGTCACAGAAACGGACGAAGAGGTCGAAGAGTGACTGTGATGCGTAAAGACCGCTATATTTTACTAAGATCATGTTTTGAATATCTGAAGTTTTTTTGTGTTTAAGTTCCTTGTAGTTTGATTTGTAGGTCAACTTGATTTGATTGGTAGTCCATATTAATTTGATTTGCTATTCATTTTATTTTAATAAAGTGTTCGCAGAAAATGACGTGTTTTTACTTCGATCCTTAAATATTAACAAGAATTCAAAAAATATATATAGTAAGTAGTTTTTAACTAACACGTATTTTCACTGTATCGTAGCAGTCATAATGCAACTAACTTTACTTAGTTAAATGTAGATGCACTAGAATGTGGGCAAAAAATCATTAACTTCGTTCAAAAAATCACTAAGTGATAATTAAGATTTAATATTTAAGGGCAAAAATTAATTATCGCCTATAACTCCTAAATCGTTAGTGTGAATAGTATAAATCCATTTTTAGCTCAAAGAATAGCAGTTTCTAATGAATAAATACATACAAAACCATAATTTCATCTTAAGATAATTTCAGTAAAAAATAATTAATTATTTTTTTCTTTAAACCCTCATAACTAAAAATGACCAATTAACGATTTAGTGACTTTTCGCTCTACGGCGACGAAATGTCGTCCGATTTATATTAAAAAACATAACGAATTGGCGTTTCGTATCAATGACTGTTTTAATATCTATAGATACTAGAATAGACACCTTACATGTTTCAGCTGCGCCCCACATGTTTGCCCCTAATTATTGCTCCTTATTTGATCCTGACTGTGGGAATCAAATGCCATAATTATTTTAACAGTATACATTACTGCTCATTGTTCTATTTCACCTACAAAGGCGAGTGCGATATACCTAATTTAATATCTCACTATAGATATTTGCGGCTTCGGATCATAATTTACTCCTCATAAACCGTGTTTACCAATAATGCTGCGCTTGGAACTGAAAGGCCATAAGTTCTAAATATTTAAGCACTATATGAGCCCAATCGGTATGTAACTCAATGGTTCTCGTTGTGTATGAATTTATGGGTGGGATATAATTACAGGCCATGTTTGGTCCGAGCTTAAGTCTTAATCAATTTTCAGTGATATTAATGAGCCTCATTATTAGTTATACGAATGTAGGTACTGTCACCGGCAATAATATGTTTAGAGGAAAGTGGTGGGGTGAGTAAAAGGTACCGTAGTCGGGTATACTTAAACTGATTTATTCTGAGGAAGGTAGCGCTTATATACACGTGAAAACGTTGCACATCAGAATTCCTAATGTCACGTCCCTTATCTAAATCAGTGCTCTTGATATGCCACGAGAGTCATCATCTCCTATCGGCACGATTCAAATAAGGTCACATATGGCTCCCACTTTAATAAAAAAATAAATATTAATAAAAATATACGGTGAAACTCCTGCTTGGTGTCGGCTGTCTACGACAGCCTTCATTCACTATATCAAGACCGCCAAAACACTCAGACAGTATAGTCCCTTTAGAGTAGAACACACTACGATTGCCAACCCACCCGCCAAGCGTTTGACATTGAACCACTCACCTCCTTCCCTCTCGGTAGGGAGGAAAGTCATTTAATATAATTTTGTTATTAAGAGAAAATATTAGTTTAATCTATGAAAATAATACACTAAACAACATTAATGATCAAAAAACAAAAATATAAATCCTCACCACGACTTCGCCATTTTGAGGCTCAACCATCAATTTCAATAAAAGTACCGATCCCATAAAGATCAGTCAAATATGAAATGTCAATACCTTCGGTAATAAAAAAAAGGGATCACGCATACGCTTTATCGCTTTTGCACAATGTTTTCGAACAACGCCAATACATCCTGATTTATTAAGCACGTCAAATTCTATAATAAAGTTTCATGTCAACTGTTACCAACTTACATTGCGACTTGCTTTTGAAAAATGGAGCGTAAGTGTACTACATAAGATTCATATTGCACGACTCCGGATGTTTATTTGCTAAGGTCGTCGGTGATGTGTGTTTTACAATTGTTACCAAAGAGATAGACTTTTTATTTGTGACGGATTTAGGAAAACAGAAAAATGTAAATACAGTTTACTGACGAAAAAGAATACTAAAGCCAATACACCTGCTTACACACAAGAACAATAAAAACTGGTTATATTGTGATCGTTTCTTGGTGCTGAATGTATAGCGGAATGTACATGCAGATCAATTCTCGTCTAGTCAAAAACGGTATAAGTTGTATATTAGTTGTTCGTCACTTGTACCCTTTTCACAAGGGTCACAAAATTATAATTGCCTTATTTTTTAAATACTCGAGCACTCTGTAAATTTATAGTTTTAAAGTGATGGAATTTAAATAAAGGAAACAGTATTAAAATGTAAATGAGTATATTATTTTAATATAGGACCATATTCATGTCTACATTTTGTGACACATATGTTTTATATATCGAATGCCAAATGTCAGAACTAACTAAAAACTTAATATGACATACACATAACCATGGAGGTGTAACTACATTGCATTATTTCCAACACCCCTCCTCAATGTAATTACACTTTAAATAATAAGAACACCCTATAAACAGTAAACTTAAAACACACCACATATCTTAAGAAATCGGGCAATCAATTCCCTATTTATGGCCTTAGTCAGCATGTCTGCAGGTTGATCACCAGTTTGAACATATTTCATTGATACTTTATTATTTTTAATAAGTTCCCTGACATAATGGTATCGAATATCAATATGTTTTAAACGCTTCACAGTGTCTGTGCAGGCAACTGAAATAGCCGACTGATTGTCACAATAAATATTCACTGGACATACATGGTTAATCCCAAAATCATTTAATATATTAATTAACCAACAAGCTTCACTGGCTGCTGCACTAATTGCAACATACTCTGATTCTGTTGAAGACAAACTAACTGACATTTGTTTCTGAGAACGCCATGAAATGAGGCAATTTGAGAATTTAAACAAATAACCTGTGGTAGATTTCCTATCTTTAAGATCACCCCCCCAGTCTGCATCACAATAGCCCTCTAAAATATCATTCTCACATTTGTAAGTTAGCTTGTAATCTAGAGTATATTTGACATATCTCAAAACTCTTTTAAGTGCTGTCAATAACATGTCACTTGCACACTTTTGGTATCTACTCAACAAGGACACAGCAAAACACAAGTCCGGCCTAGTGCCAGAAACAGCATACATAAGACAGCCTATTATTTGTCTACAGGTTGTTTCAATATCTTTGTCAACAGAATCACATTGGTTTTCATATATTTTACAGTTTATATTCAAGTCTATTGGTGTCAACATAGGTTTACAGTTCTCCATTTTAAAACGTTTCAGAACATTTTCTAAATAACTTTTCTGACTCATTTCTGTAATGCCTGTTTGTACATCCTGTTTTATATTTATACCTAAGTAATCTGACACAAGCCCTAGATCCTTCATTTTAAATTCTCTTTTTAAATTGTTTTTAAGCTGCTCTACCTGACTTTCATTTGACCCAAAAATTAACAGATCATCTACATATAACAATAAAAACAATTTGTCATTTTGAGTAAATTTTGAAAACAGACAACTATCACACTTTGATCTAGTAAAACCTTCCTTTATCATTACAGAAGTGAATGTTTCATTCCAACATTTAGGTGAGCTTTTGAGTCCATACAAGGCCTTATTTAATTTGACAATAGTTTTACCTGCATAAGCACCTTCTGGTAAACTGATATACACATCTTCATTAATTTTTCCATACAGAAAGGCACCTGTCACATCCATTTGAATTATAGGTAATCTAAGTTTAGTTGCAATAGCTACAAATAGCCTAAGAGTTGACAGTTTTGCTACAGGGGCATAAATACAATTTAAATCTAAAATGTCCTCTTGCTCAAAGCCCCGAGCAACTAACCTTGCTTTGTATTGTGGATTGTCGTTATTACCAGTTTTAATTTTAAACACCCACTTACTACTGATCACTTTCTCACTACCTGACTCACTAACCACTTCCCATGTGTTATTATCTTCCAAGGTTTTCATTTCCTGCTTTATAGCCTCAGTCCACTTGTCAGCATCATGTCGGGTCATCGCCTCTTTGTATGTTGTAGGCTCATTTGCTGTAGTTAAGACGCTTTGGCAATGACAGTTGTAAAAATCAGGTGGTTTTCTGACACGTGTGCTGCACTCTCTTTGAGGAAGATCAGATACATCAATACCCTCCATCGAGCTGTCAGCTTCATCAGTAGACGGGACATATTCACTTCCAGATTCCTCTATGTTAGAGATCACTGTTGTCTCACAACTGCTCTCCCCTCCTAAATCATTGCAGGGTTCTTCAGGCATATTGTCATGTTTTTCTTTTTCTCCATTGTCATTTAGTCTCTCTGTTGTCAACATAACTCCGATTTGATTATCATTCTTCATGACTGTACTATCTAAGAAAACTATATCTCTCTTTATTTCCACCCTTTTAGTAATCGGATAGTAAACTCTGTAGCCTTTCACAGTCTCTCCGTATCCAACCATCAATCCTTTTTCTCCCTTACTATCCCATTTTCTCCTCTTCTCTTTGGGTATATGGGTATAGACTGGAGTACCAAAGGGCTTCAACAGATGAAGATCAAAACTTTTCCCTGACCAGACTTCATATGGAGATTTTTCATCAACTTTGCTCTTTCCAGTCCTGTTCAGTACAAAAGCTGCTGTTGCTACAGCTTCTGCCCACAGTTCTTTTTGCAGGTTTTTAGCGCTTAACATTGTTCTGGCAGCCTCAACCAGGGTACGTATTTCCCTTTCTGCTTTCCCATTTTGTTGAGCAGTGTAAGGTACACTAGTCTGATGTGTTATGCCACGTTTCGAGAACATTTCATTCACATCATTGTTTATAAATTCTGTTCCGTTGTCGCTTCGAAATGTATGAATTCTATTTCCTGTCACGTTCTCTGCCTTATTAATAAAATCTTCAATACAATTCTTCACTTCGTATTTATTCTTCAAGAAATAAACCGTTCTATAGTTTGAAAAGTCATCCTTCAATATCAAGAAGTATTTAGAACCGTTGACCGACGGTACTTCCATCATGCCGCAAGTATCTGCGTGGATTAGTTCACATGTTTTTGTCGTGATACTTTCGCTGTTACTAAACGGCAAGCGATGTAATTTTCCTTCCAGACAACTTTCGCATTTTGGTACAGAAGTCTGTTTAACACTTATATTGTTTTTAGCAAGCACTTTCTTGACATGATCAAAGTTCTGATGCGCCAATCTTTCGTGCCACTCGGCCAAGGTACCTTCCAACGTCTTAGCAACACTTGCGACATTGTTTTTAACACGAAAATCTAAATAATATGATTTTCCGATTCGTTTTGCAATCGCACAGACATCGTTATTTTTAATAATTTGACAGGAAGTGTCATCTGTCAGAAAAACGTAACCCTTATCTGCCGCACAGTTCATAGAGAAAAGATTAGTTTTCATATCTGGAACGAACAATACATTGTCTATGGTTGTGTCAACCCATTCTCTTCCGTCATGCACCATTACCGCCATCTGTCCGCTACCTAGTACATTAACTTCGGAACCGTTGCCGACCATCACCTTAGTTATTCCTTTAGCACTAGTAAATGACGAAAATAGTTCACGGTCGCGACAATAATGCTCACTTGCACCAGAGTCAACCATGAAGAGAGTTTGTTTGAAAGAATTGGGTGAATTGGACACCACAAACGCATTATCTTTCTTTTGTTCCTTGTTCTTCCTGAACCAACACTGTGCTTTACTGTGACCACTTTTACCACAATAATAACATTTGCTATTATATCCGTCACTCTTGTTATTATTATTATTACTTCTGCACTCATTGGCAAAATGTCCAGGTTTGTTACACTTCAGACACTTAACGCTCCTTTTATTCTTCGCTACAAACGCAGATGAGGATGGAGTCGGTTGCGCTTCACCTTTTTCTTTTAATCTTTCTTCTTCCACCAATAGTCTTGCTACCAAGTTGTCAATGGTCTGTTTATCGTCAGGGGCAGACTCCCAAGCAGATACAAAGTGCTTGTATTCATTGGGTAGCGACATTAACACTTTGGTTATTACAAATTTATCCGACACTTCTTCACCCATCTGTTTGAGCTGATTCTGCATTTCTTGGATTTTTGACAAAAATGTTGACATCTCAGTCCCTGGTTCAAATTTATATTGGAAGAAACGCTGCTGTATAATATGAATGCTCGTCTCTGTCTTCTGCTCATAAACACTATGAAGTTTCTTCCACATTTGAGCTGAGGTGGAACATGAGATAATATGCAACATGACACTTTCCGTCATTCTTGTCACCAATAAAGCTTGAGCTTTTGCATCTTTTGTCTCCCAAGTACTCCGAGCAGTACCAGTTTCTTCAGGTTTCACACTTGTTCCTTCGACAATATCCAACCAGCTATGACCTCGCAGTAACACGGTGGTTTGGAACTTCCATACATTCCAGTTACTGGATCCTTCCAGCTTTATCAAGCTGTTGCTTGTGTTGAGGTTTAACTCCATTTCGCTGTCCTTCCTTGCTCTTGCACCCGAACAAGTTTCACACTGGCCCACCAGCCTCACTTTTACACCGACCGCCGACTCTTTTTATTTTGCGACGTACTTCCTGAATTCCTTATATAATTTTACAGGAATATGTGCCTGGGCCCATAACCTGATGGAATTTAAATAAAGGAAACAGTATTAAAATGTAAATGAGTATATTATTTTAATATAGGACCATATTCATAAGTCTACATTTTGTGACACACATGTTTTATATATCGAATGCCAAATGTCAGAACAAACTAAAAACTTAATATGACATACACATAACCATGGAGGTGTAACTACATTGCATTATTTCCAACATAAAGATTATAAAAAAAAAAAAAAAAAACTTAACTTGTCCTACATGTTCAATAGAGTAGCGAGGAATACTTTTAATATGAAACAATAAAATTACCTAATTCACTAAGGTAATTTATTGTTTAATGGATACTATAATTTATTTTAATTTACATAAACAATAAAACATAATAAAACTCTAACAACTTAACCTACATAAATAAAACTAGAGATAAAAAATTGGCCCAAATCGGTGTCAACGGGAAAGGTACCTAAGACGCCGGGTGTATTGCCACGCTGGATAGCGATGGCTATCCGCTGTGCAACATGGTAGCCAGCCCTGTGATTTGAACCCAGGACCGTCGGCTGCATAGGTAGGGTCACTACCCACTAGGTCAGACCTGTCGTCAAATAGTTAAGTAATTAATTACACATTACGGGCGTTTTCAAAAAATTGTGCACCCAATTAGTGAAAGTTGTTAAGAAAAGTTAAATCACTGTCAGTTTCGTGACGACAATTAAGCATTAAATATCGATAAAAGCTTGGTTTTGATGTTCGATTTATAAACTTCAATCGAAATTACAACATAATAGAAGGCAAAAAGTCGATCTTCATAAAGATTTAATGCTTAATCGTCGTCACGAAACTGACAGTGATTTAACTTTTTTTTACATCTTTCGCATCTTTTTGCATCTTTTTTACATCTTGGGGTGTACCAAATTTTGAAAACTCCCATACATAGTAGGATATTTATCGATGTATGTATGTCGATTTTTTTGTGATAATTATAAAGTTTAAATAAATAGATAAACTTGGTCAAATAAAGGAAGACCAAAGGTCCAAGTGGGTCTCTGTGCTAATTTCATCTCCTCCAAACTTCTTTATTTAATTTTATATAGTTATATGCGATTAACTGTCATTTTCATTGCAATAGTTTTTTTACTGATAATTTAAATTTTATTTAATTTTATGGAACAAAAGAAAAGTATTGCCAGCTTGCCTATTTATATTGTTTACTGGAACCCCATTTTTATTGACCAAAATGTTGACTAGGGTTAATTTAACAAAATTGGTATAAAAGCAAATATGATGAATTTATAATTAAAAAAAATTGCAATATTTTTAATCTGGATATAGCAAAAATGTGTCACGCGGAATTTGCCTTAATTAAATTACATTAATTTGTGAGTACAATTACTAACTAAAATAACAAATGTCGCAAAGTATGTTATAAATTATAATTAATGTACTCCCTCGAACAGAATGCACTAATTGTAAATTTGTATGCAAAATTTGTACATTACTATTCCACGTAATTAAATATAATTATGTGCATACTTCATTTATGAATCCTGTTGTGCCGATTATTTATTACTGAAATGTTTATGCGCTGGCTTTGTTAACTGAAGTACTTAATATATACAATAATTACATTCATTAAAATACAAGTACTTATCTAGTTATTGCGTTAAATCTAAAGAACGCCCTTGAGGCATTGTACACAAGGATGCTGGTGGCATTTCCTCTTTATATCGTAATGCTAATATGATACTTATTATATATTATAAACTTGTATTATAAAAATCAATAATTGTGTCAACTTGTAATGTTTACAAGCAGGCGGTCCCGAATTAAAATATTATTATAGTAATTGTGTTTCAACTTATCTACAAACCTTTTTAACTAAGTTGATTTTCTAAGATAGTCTTAAAACATGTATTTAAACCAAGGATTTATGAAACTTGGATATAGGCAATGCCCATACAATACAAGTATATCGTTCCCGCATTGATGGCTAAGGTATTAGTATCATCTAGTGTTTCACAGCTGCAATAACTTAGATCTCAGTTGCATAGAATTTATTTGCCGGCAAACGCCCGCAAAATAAGCTACACGAGATACTCGAGAGATGGCGCTTTGTACACTTAGTACTATAAATATTTCAGCGGAAGGAGGAGTCAGCATTTCGAAGCAGCGCGGTTTTGTATGGACATTGTCAATCCCTCCTTATATACTCCTTGATTACAATGATTCGAACTCGCGATTAGGCTAGAAGGTTGTTCAATAAATAATCCATACTAATTCATTCTTCCATACTAATATAATAAATGCAAAAGTAATTCTGTCTGTCTGTTTATCTGTAAACAACAAAGTGTAAATGCTCCTGGTAACGAGGAAAGTTCAAAGGAAGAGACCAAGAGGAAGAAGCACAATGCCTTGGACAGATCAGATCCACGACGGTACAAAAGTAAAGGTCCACGATGCCTTACACACAGAAGACCGCAACAAGTGGAAAGCGGTCGACCACAAAATAATTATGGAGGCATCGAGGAACACGACACAAGGAGGTGTATGTAAGCCTATTATTTTATATAACTCAATTCCTCGAGCTATGCCTAGACGTTCTATTTTTAACATTAATTGAAAATTTTAAGCGCGGTCATTGTCACGTGTACCTTCGTATACATAAATGTCCGTGTGTCCGTCAGGGACCAGCTTTGTCCCCATTTATCCCTTACCCTTTTTCGGAAAATAATGAAAACAAAACAATTATTTGTAGTCCATGTTTGCGTTCCAATTATTTCTAACATGGCGGTTTGTTTAGGTTGTCAATTGAATTAAAAGTTACAGCGATACCCTGGGATTAAGTCTACATAAATTAACCCGACTTATAATGTTAGCGGCGAGAATCGTTGGTCTCAAAAGATAAATTAGTAGATAGTGGCAGGGAGAGTCGAGTAATTAATTGAAGACAGATTCTCATACATCCCCATAATAATACACATTGGGACATATTATACACAAATACAAGCATTATAGACACATAATTACTAATATAACTGAGGTCACTTTGGCTTGTGCCTACGAACCGTGTATGAAAGCCGAGAAATAAGTTTTGCAAAATATGAATGATAAATGCCTGCACACAAAAACAGAACAAACTTGCTCATTAACATTTTTATATGAATTAATAAAAGATACAGAGACGAGACTAAAGCATAAAGATCTATCGTAAACTTATGTATGATCAAATCTAGTTAAAAACGCGCTATTACAGATTTAAATTATTGACGTCAAAGTGAAAAATTATATTTGACATTAATAAGGAACTTTATTGTCTAATGTCAATTACAATTTTTCACTTTGTCGTTTGACACTAAACAATAAAGTTCCATATTAATGGTTATGAAAAAGTTACTAATTGAACTAATTTAATACAATCATTGATTGGTTCGGGTGCAGTCGCATTTTGATCGAAATCCGAGTTCTCCCTGTAAAAAATAATCTTGCAATACGTTTTAACTCTGTTACCATAATAGTACATTGCATCAGAGGCCGGGAAAATGCGGATTTCCGGCCAAGTGGGTATATACGGATAGTGTTACGAGGCCGGGAATCCATTGTCACGACGAGGCATGTATAGTGCTTTTCTCAAACATACAATGAAATAAAAGAAATGCTTCAAAAAATGAAATTTGCTAAATAACAACAAACAATGAAACCGAAATTTATTAAAAATTAACATCAGCTGTTTGCTATGACACCTGCCATCTTTGCTTCTGTATGGATAATCGTCGAAAAAGAAGTTACTCTGCAGGCCTGCAAAGTTATATAAAATTTCATTTCCGTCACCTTCCGTTGCCGCGTCCAAAAAACCATACTGCCGAGTCTGTAAAGACAATGTTTCATTGCATGTTTGAGAAAACATTATTACAGCAACTTCTTGTTTTAACAAAGTTGATAATTATGATGATACCAACATATATCAATTCAGTTGAACCTCTGAAGGTAGAAATTGTTAGTGAATATAAAAAAGGACTTCATTTAAGTTATACCCAAATATGAATTAGAAATGCGGTAACAATATAAACCTCGAAAGTCATGTATAGGTTAAAAATAAACAAAATTCAATAGCGGTGTACCCTATATCAGGACCCAACGGACAATCATCCAAACAGCAAACTCACGACCTTAAGGACATCCCAATTCTTATTGCTGACCAGCCGAAGTGAACTCTGCTTGAGTACACTTGACCGGCGCTCAGGTGCGAGATCATAGCTCAATTTACATTGGTGGAGTACATAATGTGCTTGTATGTAATCTTCTGGGTTTCCCTTCGTTTTCCACTCGATATTTGTACAAAGGGAGCCTTGAGCCGTGTCCTTAGAATACGGTTGGTGGGGAAATTTAGTGGCGTAATACCTTTTATGCTATGTTTGGGTAGCATATAAAGTGAGGTATGGAAGAACAGATAATAACTAGTGGGCAGTAACCTTAGGTACCTATGAAGCAGACGGTCCTGGGTTCAAATCTCAGTAAGGACGTTTATTTGTGTGATGAGAAGATATTTGTCCCTGAGTCATGGATGTTTTTTATTTATTTAAGTATTAGTATATTATAATATATTTTTGCTCGAATACCTTCAACACAAGCCATTTTGAACTTACCGTGGGGCTCAGTAAAGGGTAAAGGATTTTCTATAATATCCTTTTTTTTTTTTCGTAAATGAGTATTAAAGTCAAATCCTGGTACTTGGTAAGCGATGCATTTGTTCTGAATATGGAGGAAATAAATAAATGTATTTTTATTTAAACTATCGTGAGTCATTTTAAATATTTTATGAGAAACAAACGTACGTGGGTAAAGCCGTCGTTTTTCATAAAATAAATAAATGTATGTTTATTTATCTGTAAATACGATGTAATCCGATTCAAGTTTCGCCGAATTGCTTACCGACTTAACGAAATAAAATTAAATTATATGTATACCTATTTTATGTATACTCCTAATATATATTATTATAATATACATTTATATATAATGTGTTAATTTAGTTAGTTGCAGATATTTTACAGATGATACTTTACTTAAAAAAAAACTTTCAATAGAAATAAAGAATCTTATAGAACAACGCACTTTTATGTATTTGTAAGATTAATGATTAAAAATATATTCCTGGTTTATTGGCATTGTTAATCATCATCATTGCTGGACATACGCTTCCCCCAAAGCGACCCACAATGACCGGTGTTGCGCCCACATCCAGTGGACCAGGTTTCAATCCCCCTTGGGGGTCTGCCCACGCCACTTCCGGTACGAGGTCATCACTTAAGAAACGTTTCGCCCCAACCTTAAACCTACCCATAGTTAGGTTAGCATGGTTGATGATAGCGAATAACATAATTACTAACTTGTCATAAGAAAATATGAGAAGACACCACTATGATAATTAGCTTCCAAAATTTGATTAAACCAAATACAACCCCGACCCAAAGTAGTCTTAAGGTTGCCTCACGTTAGAGCGGCCCGTCGCCGAGCCGAGGCCACAGTCGCTACATTTTGTATGGAATGAATACGTGATCACCGAGCCCTCCGAGCCACTCGATCATGCGACGGCCGTCACAGCTATGTAAAGAAGGCTCGGCTCGGCCCGGTGATGGAAAGGCAATGAAATGTCGATGCCATGTCGACGATCGTGTGAAGATTGTCTACTCGCAACAAATGGTTGCACGGAACGACGCTCGTGTCAATGTCAATATCCGAGTGTCGGGCTGCACTGTTGACTGCTCGGTGGGTCATCGGAAGGCTCGAGCTCGGGACGGCGACGTGTAGGAGACGCGACGGTGTAACGTGAGTGATCCTTTACCCGTCCGTCAAAAACTCTCCGTGATTAATACAATAGTAATACCCTTGTAATCCCGGAAACGACACTTGCATAATCGCCGGAGCCACACCATACATAACACTTACTTATCGTGGCGGGATTATCCCCGATCCCTAGAGGGGGACCCAATGGGGGGAAGTATTTAATAGCCTTTTAAGGGAACCTTCATAAACCCCTAAGTCCTAGCGTAATTAAAAAGGTTTGGTTAGTTGTGTATTTAGGTTAATAAAGGAAATAATTATAATAATATGTAGGATAATAAATAAGTATTGTTTTAACTATCTGGCCTAGTGGGTACTGACCCTGCCTATGAATCCGACGGTCTTGGGTTCAAATCCCAGAAATGACATTATTTATGTGATGCGCATATTATAGATATTTTGTCTCTGAGTCATGGGAGCTTTCTATTTACTTATATTTAAGTATTTGTATATTATATATATCGTTGGCTGATTACCCACAACACAAGCCTTCTTGAGCTTACCCTGGGTTCAGGCAATTTGTGTAAGAATGTCCTGTAATATTTATTTGAGACTACATCAACCTATCGTCAAAGATACTTTAAAAAAAATGATGATTTTTTTATGATATAGGAGGCAAACGAGCAGACGGATTGCCTGATGGTAAGCAACTACCGCCGCCCATGGACACTCGCAACACCAGAGGAGTCATAAGTACGTTGCCGGCCTTTAAGATCCCTATACGCTCTTTTCTTGAAGGTTTGGATGTCATATCGGTCCGGAAATACTGCACACGACAATTTATTCCAGAGTTTTGCTGTGCGAGGCAGGAAGTTTCTAGAAAAACGCACAGTTGAGGACTGCCAACCATCTATGTGGTGATGATGGAAATGTTGTCGTGTAGAGCGCTGGCGGAAGGAAGCAGCTGGGATTAACCCGAACAATTCCTCGGAGCACTCTCCGTAATAGATGATGAGTTTTATCAATCGCTGCAGAATCATCTCTTAATTGAGACTCGAATTTGAGACTCCGGGACTTTTTTGATGGAGCCCGCCGCTGTAACTGACGTAACCAAACCGTACTGCAAATTCTCCCAAACTATGTTACGCGTATGGTATTTTCCATTTTATCCATATTTCTAAACATCGCGTTAAAAGCGTGTATCAAATATCCTGTTGTATATTTTTTTATTTATTTAGAAGGAAAGCCTTTGTGTTGCCAGTCCTGTTCACACTATTACTTATCGTTTGGAAATGATTAAAATAATGAAGTTTCACAAAACATTGTACACTCAACCAATTTGATTTATTTGCCACTTCGTACCTTGTCACAGTGAAATTTAAGCTGCTAGTATATCATTCGACGCCGGAAAGCAAACACGTAGTAACCCACACAAGGTCAAAAAATTTTTTTTTGCATTTTTAGAATCAGTAATTTTTTCTGCGTCGAATGGTCTAATCCACGTGCCGATACAATAGAAAATGACAAAAATAGGAACTCAAATTTTCTAGTGTTTTTTTTAAACTGGCGCCGCAAATACGCGGTAAATAGCAATAAAATCTAGTTTTTTAATACAATTGTAGTTACAGCACTACGTTTTCTGTAAAAAAATAAATTGTGTCATTTACGACGTCTACAGTTCTGCCGCTAGTGTGGTTTACTACGCGTTTGCTGCTCATGAATTGTGAGTGATCCGCAGTTACGCCATATGGCGAGAAATATTTTGTAAACAAGTAGTATTTACCACAAATTTACATAGTATTTAATATAGAGACACATGCCTTTTACTACGTTTACAAGGAGCACTTATAATTTAATAATGAATGTTACTTCATTATTGTTGGACTTAGATTTAAACTTGCGCGGGCTTATTTCATGTGAACGTGCCCGTCGCTGCCACTACTTTGATGTTTGCGCCGTCCCGCAGTGAGGCACAAGCAGCGAAAGTGGGTTGAAGTGTTTGTGATTCATATTATTTTATAACTAAAAATAAAAAAAACCAATCTGAATAATTTTAACCTTTTGTGAAGCATTCTAATAATATTTTGGACATAACTGCCTTACTCACGTTCATTTAGTTACTCGCGCGACATGTTTAGTGTGTTGTTTAGCTTAGATCTCCATTTACGAGCACTAAGAGTTCTGAGCTCCGTGCACTAGGACGCACGCAACGCATGTCCGTGACGCGTCGTGCTTGAAAATGGAGACCTAGCTGTTAAAAATATGTCGCCCAAGTGACTAAATAAACGTGAGATGGGCCGTGATGTACAAAATATTAAAAATAGTAAATTAGAAACTACCCTTTTTATATTGGAAACGTCGTTGTAGCCAACACTAGATTTTGATTTTGATTAATATTTATTTTTATCGTGTCAAAAATAGATATTTTATTTTTATTTTAAAGCGAAACACGCAAATGTGAAATTTTATTTTATGCTACTAGATTTTATGTACCTGCGAACTCCAATCGTGTATTACTATCATTATTAATTTTAATAAATGGATCAGCATGTGATTGAAGAACATTTTTAATAGTTATTACATTTTTTGCAAATAAATCGATGATTATTTTAACAGTTGGTATTATTTTCATGGGAACAATAAGCAAAACACCCCAAAAATATTTGTACTATTTTAGGTAAACATACGAAAAGTCGTGTGTTTTTCTATATCATACCATTAACGTCACTTACAGGGGTGTATAAGAATTGCTAACAATACATTTAACGCATACTAAATGACTTATAAAACAAAAATAATTAGCGTTACTGCATTTTGTTTTCTACCATTGTCTTAGAACCAACATTTATGACATTATATTGGTTAACATTTTACCAGTTCACGTGGGTTACTGCACTTATGCTGTTCATAAAATTGATGAAAATCGGCAGTCCCATACATTTAGTGATTCGGGTTACTACATGTTTGCTTTCCGTGAAAAAAAAATCAAAATGTAGTAACCCACAAATCTCCGTGTGTAATAGCTTACGGTTATTTCAAACAAAATGCATTTATAGCTTTAAAAAAATTACACATTGTGGCCAAATTTCAGTATTTTATCTGCATAAATACAAAAACTACGAATTTTATTTCAAAAATGTGATGGTTTTTCGGCTGTGGTGGACAATTTGACTTTTGTGGGTTACTACGTGTTTGCTTTTCAGCGTCGATATATTGAAGTTGCTGTGATATTTTTAGCCGTATGATGCCGGCTGACTAGAATAGCACCACCCTATCTCCTCCCGCGAGTGTCGTAAGAGGCGACAAAGGGAAAAATCTACGAATGAGCAGCAGTGTCCATCGAAACCCAATCTACAGCTACTGCGGTCGCCAACCCGCCTGTCAAGTGTGGCGACTGGGGCAACTATCCCCAAGATGATACAAGTCATATTTGTGGGAGGCCTATGTCCAGCAGTGGGCTGCATACGGCTGAAATCGATACCTCCTACGTATACTGAGACAACTGACATTTTTACGATTTTCGTTTTTTTGCATTTTTGGGATCAAAATACTTATATCTACATGCTATAAAAATTTCGTAGCGAAATAACTGTTAGTTTTCGAAATAAATTGACGTATACTGACCCAACTAACACTATTTTTTAAATTAGAACGTCGTATACTAAGCTAAGTCACTTGTACCAGTATACGCGGTACATCTAGCGGGGGAGGGCGGCGCGGGCGCGGCGCAAGTGGCAGTTGTCTCAGTATGCTCGTTCGCTATCATTGCGGGGGGAAATTGTCTCACTATGCGCGGGCGACAAACGATGCGGCATACGTCTTTTCTACCCGTTTTCTACCTACTACGTATAAAACAAAGCTTTTTATATTATGATTTTGTTATTATGATGTTTTTGTGTAGTAGTTTATTGTTTAATTAAACACAAAATACATCAAAATGAAGCAGACGAGAGGAAGAAGTCTGGTTGCACTGGCATTAAATAAACCATTTTAACGCGAAACGAGCGGTAGGCAAGTAAATTTAATTGTATATTTTTGAGAACATTAAATTAAAAAGCTAATTGGAACAACTATGGTGATATTTTCAGATTTTTTGTTAGTTAGTCCAGTAGTCGTGGTTTCAAATGAGAATGTTATTGATTTACTTATATCAATGCACGTGGGTTTTCAATGGTTTTAGTAATTATTAATGATAAGTAATTAAATTTGATTTCATACTTTTCAGTACATTTAGTTAAAACCTAATTTGAACAACTATGGAGATATTTACAGACTTTTTGTCAGTTAGTCCAGTATACGAGGTTACAAATTATTATTGAATTGCTTTTATGAATGCATGTGGATTTTCAATGGTTATGGTAACTTATTTTAATGTCCCCGTTGCCGCTGGGAGTAGAGGAGCTACGGGAGGAAATATATTTTTTATATGTGGATCGACGAACTAAGAAAATATAACGTTAATCTACAGTGGAGTCTTCTTATAACTAAACTCGCACATAAATTAAGTTCGGCCGCTTTCATCGTTAGGAAAATATTGAGACAGCTCGATTAGTTTATCATAGTTATTTCCATAGTGTAATGTTATATGGTATTCTGGTTTGGGGCAAAGCAGCTGATATACAGACTATATTTGTATTACAAAAAAGAGCCATTCGTTTTATGTATAACTTAAAAGCAGGTGTGTCTATTAGAAAGCTTATTAAAGAAATTAATATAAATTAATTGTAGCTTGCCAATATACTGTGTGTAAGTCTAATACGGGCGAAGAATTAAACCAGACATAGGATTTATCAGTATAATCATTAACCAAAAGGTTTTTCTTTGATTATACCTATTATACACATGTAATTAATTTTTGTAAAATTTCTGAGCAGTAATGTACTGCGAACATTACGCGATATAAGCTTCTGAAGCGAACTGTCAACGAGTGTTTAACTCGAGTGTGTTGCATTACATTGCGGGCCGAATTTTTTTATATGGATAAAATTTAAATTGCACTTCTAAGTAAAAGTTATCTAAATATATTTCTTATGTCCTATTCTACCCTCCGTTAAGAGATTCGCCCGTATAAGACTTCCACACTGTATATATGAAAATATTATGTACGTTATTAAAAACCTTCAGTTGTTTACCAAAAATTGTGACATCCATAATTATAACACTAGAAATAAGAATAAGCTTGCTATTAGAAAAATTCGTGTGCGTAAAGTGTATAAATCATTATTTGGGCAATGTAGGTATTAATTTCTATAACAAGTTACCTGATGATGCCTTAATATTACCCTTCCCAGTACTTAGAGAATTACTTAAAAAAGTCTTTAATGTCTAAGGGCTATTACAGAGTGTGGATTATTCGACAGATAAACATGCATGGCCCAAACCAGAACTAACTAAACTGCCTAGCAGTTAGTTCAACAATTGTATGTACTGCTATATCATGTAAATGACACAGTTCACTTTCAGGTAAGAAAACATATCAATGTTTGTCTATTTTGTGAAGTCAATTTTTTTTACATTATTATTTTCACTTTTATATTTTAGTATTTTCAGTTATATCTTGTAATAAACTGTTTGATATGTTTTCTTTTCGGACTACGCATAATTATGTACTTTAAGATGTGATTTATCACTGTTTTGAAAAAATAAGTCCCGCCGTAGTTTCGTTCCAGTATCTTCTCGGGTCAGGTCATTTACTTCAGTCACTATCACTTGATCCCTTTTTTTGATTCTTGTCCTTTATGATGACCTTTATAATGACTTTGGCAATAATAAGAAGTTTTGTTTTTTATGAGGATTCATATTCTATTTTACCTTTTAAACTGATCTCAGTTGTTATATTTAGAGTTATTCATTTTAATTTTTATTGTTAATATTAAGAAAAAGTGTTGTTTAATAATTTTGTAGATATACTAAGCAATGAGAATGAAGAATGTAAGGAAACATATAAAGTCAATGGTTAATCAGTATTACGTTAATAATAACAATGGCTCTGAGTAATTCATTATAATTATTACCTTTATAAGAAACGCAACTTTAGTATCCACTTGCTTTATTTTTAGTTTCACAAACGTAGCTTGCCTAAATATCTTCATTATAATTCTTTAAACTTTCTATAATGAGCACAACATACAAAATAATGTTAATAGTATACTGGTACATAATACATTCATTCAGGCATTTCACAGGCGTATACTGGTACAAGTGACAAATCAGGCTAAATTTAACCGATAAAATATATCCGAACTGGATTTTGGAGTTTTTTAAGATATCTAAGAATGATACGTGACTCATGGCGTTTAGTTTAATAAGATTATGTCCATATTCATCAAATAATAATTTACTACGTATACTGGATCAAGTGGTAGTTATCTCAGTTTATCAAAAAATTGAACTCGTTAATTTCATGTATACTGGACTAACTACAGTTTTTTCGAAAACTACTAATAATTTTAAAATAGTAATTATGTGAATTTAAGCGAAATACATTCACCATACATATTTGAAAATTTCATGAAAATATGTCAAAGTATGAGCTAGTTATGGAACTTTGTACCTTTAAACAGCTCTGCTGTAAAATCGTGATTTTGCACTTGTCCCAGTATACGTAGGAGGTATCGAAATGTATGTCTGTATGTGATAATTTACGGAAAGGGGCCTACCCAAGACACCAATCTATAGCAAAAACTCAATCGAAACGAAAAAACATTGTATTGTTTACAACATATAACGTGATTTTTTTCATACATTTATTTTGATTAGATTATTGGTATCTTTATTATTAGATTGATATTACGTTGTTTAGAGGCAGAGCGCCTAACCTAACGGTAATAGCATGTGGCTTGCAAACCAAAGGTTTAAACTCCGATTCCTAACAATCAGTTTTTCGGAACTTATGTACGAAATATCATTAGATATTTACCTTTCGATGAAGGAAAACACAGGCCTAGCTTACCTTCTGGGTTGGAAGGTCAGATGGCAGTCGCTTTCGTAAAACTAGTGCCTCCTACGATTCCCAGATTAGTTGCCAAGCGGCCCTAAGAGCCGTGGCTAAATGCCGTAACAACGTAAAGAGGATGTTACGTGTTTAGAGGTCAACCTAAGCTAGACACGAGAGTGGCGTTTGCGAACAAGACTGTTACGGTATTCTTCCTCGCGTCAAATTACGGATGATTGATGCGTGCCTGAAATTTCACGCCTCGCCAACATGCTAACGAACCCTAATGGCCGGCCCTTGAAGGGAACCATTAACACTAGTGCACTTCAGGCTTATTATTTTTGGAGACGGTGACGAATACTTAAGCCTCGAGTATTCATTTCGACTCGTTTTCACTTTACTTTTTAACCGTATTTTACTTTACTTATTTGTAGGAGAGGGATGGTTCTATTTGATTTTGACTGAATATAGATGAAAAACTTACTCGTAGATAAAGTACCTAAGGCTCTAGTGTAAGTTACTTTTGACGTAAAAAAAGTCTCGAACGCATAAGTGATAATGCGAGCCCTGAGTGTAAGTTTTTAACGTAACTTTACGTCACGAACGCGTTTGGGTTTCCCATATAAATATCATATTCACTTACGCGTTCGTAAACGTTTTTTTACGTCAAAAGAAACTTACACTAGAGCCTCAGGGCTCCAACCTTTGTAGTAGTAACGTGTGTGTTCACGCATGTCGGCGTTCTATATTCAAATATAGACGTATTATTTAAAAGAATCGTATTAATTCTTTGCACAATTACATAGATATGATCTTTTAGTAATTACTAAAGAAGATGGAATATGGAACATGTGTTCCATCTATATGCATTTTATAGTATAGTAGGCTGAATACATTAAGTATTTGCATTTTATAATTTTACAAAATCCCTCAAAATGTGTAGTTTGGAAAGGACGATTCGTACGATCTAGTCGATGACTTGCTTTTCAAAAAGTAACTTCATTGCTTAATTGTAATTCTTTTGGCACTACAGTCCTAAGTTAAATTGAAATAAATACGGATATCATATTGTTTTTTGTAATATGTATAAGACGTATTTTATTTATTTGTAATATGTATAATCATCATCATCATCATCATCTCAGCCATAAGACGTCCACTGCTGAACATAGGCCTCCCCCTTGGATCTCCACATGGACCGGTTGGAAGCAACCTGCATCCAGCGTCTTCCTATATATGTATAATACGTAATGTAAATTCCGTTGATTAAATTCTTTTGATACTTGATCATAAGCTATTTCTACCATTAATTATAGTGAATGAGATTAATTAATTAAATTAATTACAGTAAACATTCATATCTAATCAATTCAATTACATCGCTATTGAGATGCGAAGTTGAACTTAGTGCACGTAAGATCACAATACAGGGGGATTCTGGGGTCGTGACTCAGAGACTCTAGTGTAAGTTTCTTTTGACTTAAAAAAACGTTTAGGAACGCGTAAGTGATAATGTTATTTCAATGGGAAACGCAATCGCGTTCGTGACGTAAAGTTACGTTAAAAACTTACACTCAGGGCTCCGAACCAGTTTTGGTTCTCTCTCTGGTTTGGTTTTTACTCAGTAACTGCTCAATAAGAAGACCTTCCTTCTATTTAAAGAAAAAATATACAACGAGATATTTGATACACGCTTTTAACGCCGCGATGTTTGGAAATATGGATAAAATGGAAAATACCACAATATCTTTTGAAATTATTATAGTATATTTGTTTGAACAGTCAGCAGCAGAAGTGACTTAGCGTTTGAGGTTTTTAAAATGAGGTCAACAAATCTCTATTGTCAAGAGAATAAGAGCGCGTGTAGGTCATTTTGAACACTTCAATTATAGGCGTTCTATATTCAAATATAGACGTATTATTTAAAAGTATCGTATTAATTCTTTGCACAATTACATAGATATGATATTTTAGTAATTACTAAAGAAGATGGAATATGGAACATGACTATGTTCCATCTATATGCATTTGATAGTATAGTAGGTTGAATACAGTAAGTATTTGCATTTTAGGATTTTACAAAATCCCTCAAAATGTGTAGTTTGGAAAAAACGATTCGTACGATTTAGTCGATGACTTGGTTTTCAAAAAGTTACTACATTGCTTAATTGTAATGCTTTTGGCACTACAGTCCTAAGTTAAATTGAAATAAATACGGATATTATATTGTTTTTTTGTAATATGTATACCTAAGACGTTTTTTTTATTTGTAATATGTATAATACGTAATGTAAATTCCGTTGATTAAATTCTTTGTATACTTGATCATAAGCTATTTCTACCATTAATTATTGTGAATGGGATTAATTAATTTAATTAATTACAGTAAACATTCATATCTAATCAATTAAATTACATCGCTATTGAGATGCGAAATTGAGCTTAGTGCGCGTAAGATCACAATACAGGGTGATTCTGGGGTCGTGACTCAGAGCCACTTTTTTTTTTTTAACTCCGTAACTGCTCAATAAGAAGACCTTCCTTCTATTTAAAGAAAAAATATACAACGAGATATTTGATACACGCTTTTAACGCCGCGATGTTTAGAAATATGATAAAATAGGAAATACCATATCTTTTGAAATTATAGTACATTTGTTTGAACAGTCAGCAGCAGAAGTGACTAAGCGTTTGAGGTGAAAATGAAAAATGAAAAATAGTTTATTCAATAACTTATACTAATTTACAAAATACAGGTTGGTGTCTCTTTTTAAGTATCGAGATACCTGTGTCAAGAGACACCGCTCTTCCTAAGTGTGTAATTTTACATTTCTGAATGGAAGTTAGATACAACAATTGGGTTTTATTTTAAAGAGGGTGAGGTATTCAAAATGAGGTCAACACATCTCTATTGTCAAGAGAATAAGAGCGCGTGTCGGTCATTTTGAACACTTCAAACGTTTAGCCACTTTTGCTGCTGACTGAACATCATATTCAAGTTTATGTGACTGTTTGTGTTCTCAGAACAAACTATAAAGGTTTTTATCAATTTATAAAGCCGTGAAAGACAATAAAAACATAAAAACAGAAAAAAAATTAATATAATAATAATAATATAAACTTTATTTCGAAATAATATCCATAGTGTTAGTTACAGACTTATTTACTAGTAGGTACTAGTAGTTTATGTATCTGTGCATAATGAAGGGCATTACAACAAGGGTGTGGGTTTATGTTCATAATAATATCACACGATTGTTGTAATGCCTAATTATGTATAGTTACATACACTACTTTATCTACACACATATCATAAGTGTTTAAGATGGGTTCAGAAACCATAGGAAAATAACTTATTACTAGGGTTACTTGTAAACATTAAAAAGTCAACGAACAAAACAAATGACAGCTTGGAACGGCGGCCTTGCGTATTTCGTATCTCAGTCAATTTTTTTTTAAACCATAGACAAGCGAATGAACTCCCTATTCTACTGTCACTCGAGTTCAAATGTCGTTCGATTTATATTTAAAAAACATAACGAATTGGCGTTTCGTATCAATGGCTGTTTTAATATCTATAGATACTAGATTAGACACCCCACATGAATTTGACAGCTGTTCCAAATTTAAATTCATAACCTACTGATTTCAGTAGGTAATGTTAACATTACCTACTGAAATCTTTCTGATGGTTCGTAATGCTGGTCATTGCCTACGGTTTCTGGACGCATTTTAGAGCACTTATGACATGTACGTAGATAAAATATATTATACGAAATGCTTAACTAAAAACTAACAAAATATTTTTTTTTACACCTAGCGAATATTTTTCCCAAAACAGAAACACGAAAATATCTCAATAATTAAAAAAAAAGATAAAAATCCAATACCACAGCAATATTAAGCTTTGCGCACCAATAAATTACTTTTTGAAGATCCGTGCTTACTCAATATTTTATAAACGACACATTTTAATAGGTTTTATTTTTATTTTTTCGGTTTGTTCAAGTTTTTTGTTTAAATTTTATAATAGTTAAAAAATCGAATTATATCCTTCATAGTATTTCAGCCTTTTATTTTATTTTAGAATTTAGAGTTTCAGACATAAAAAACAGTATCCATTCAATTCGATCCGGTAAATGACTTATAAAAAAATTAAAAAGCGAATTTATAACCTAAAAAAACGTCGTCAGCGTCGAATTCTTATACAAGTTTCAACTCTCATTTTGAACCTCATAAAGGGTGACATTCTAAATCAAAATTATTATAATTATGAAGTTCCAGTGGATAACATAATATCTCCGTACTAATTTCAAGCTCAATCGATTTAATAATTAAAGCGTGGAGATGTAACATATATATGCACTTTCACATTTAGGTACAATATGAGTAATTAACTAATCCGTAAATTAAAGCGGATTTTCATGTATATGGATTATTCTGTATATACGAGTAGATTAGTATGGATATAAACTGGGCAAATTCTGCGCATGTACGGAACCTTTATCGTCAACCAATTTCGCACTTGTTCTGTTTTATTTAAATCCAATTTCGGTGTAAAGACTGGGTTAATTTACGACTCGCGATATCAGTGGCTTCACAACGAAACGGGCATTACAATGTAATGTACAATGGTACGTCTCGCGAAACATATTCGATTTTTTATTGCGCGGCTTATCCAGTGACGTATTTTAGGCTGTAAATTTTTGTCTTTGTCGTTTTATAAAGGTTGACACGGTGTGAATTAAAAAGGATTTTATGGGATGCGTGGATCAAATTTCCCGCGGGAATCATTCTGGATTGGGAACTAGTTTATTTTTATTTGGCCATAATACTGTGTCAATGTGCAAGAGAAACTAACTTAGTCGGTACGTGATATAAAGTTTAGGCAGTAAAAGCGTTACATATTCATAATTATCAGTCTTTAAAATATCGAAGTATTAATTGTTCTTTTTGTACAAAAGAATATAATTTAACAGAGTTTGGTGACTATTTAGAAGCAAGCAAAAGTCTGCTAACAAAATAGTAATTTTGTACTAGATAAATAATTGGAAAGATATTGCGCGTTGAACAATATTTAATCTTATGAATGTTCAGAACAATTTCATACCAACTTAAATATATTATTCCTCGCCAAATGACATTAGATATTACATCATTACCCAAAATATTAAATACGAGTACCTACGTAGTGGTAAACAAAACAAAAAGACATCATTATCCGTACGCAAACAAAGACTCTCGTTTCAAATACCATTTCATGCCATTATTAAGGACAAATAAGTGTACTTAATAATGATAAGTAAGTTAAAATAAATACAAATAAACACTCGTTAAATCGTCACGCTGGGTAGTCAAAAGACGTGAAAAGATTTGTGGCCCGTGCCCGTACCTTTGTGATACACAAATTAGGGCGCCATTTTGAAACCATAATTGCTTTTTTCTCCAGTGAAAACTAAGTGCTTAATTATATTAAAGAGTGACGGTGGGTAATGAGATGGGAGGAATGCGCTTTTAGGGAAGGTTTTGATAACAGAATTGTTATTTTATTATATTTTTATATCATTTAACAGTTAACTCGAGCAGCACTTGTTGTGCATCAATGGAAAATAAAAGACTAAATAATATGTTTACGATTGGAAAAATGCGTCTTTAATTTGTTCCTATATTATACAACTTAAAACTTTTTTCAAGTACCATGTATATGTAAACGTGTATTTATGGAACTACGCAACTTATATTAGATAATTATTACGATTAGAATATCTTACGGAAAAGGCTTTTAGTTGAGAAATGGCATTACCGGGCAAAGTCGAGGGGTGTCACTATTATTTTGTATTTTACACCGTATCCAACTTAAATATTAGGCTTTATACTAGCAATGTGTGAAAAGTTTAGAACGTTTTTTTATTTTTAAATTCTGTAATTGTGTTATGTCTCTCACAGTGTGTAGGTAATACGATCAGACTTAAATCGCTAAAATTCTAAATGGCAGCCAACTTTCATCAAATTTCACTACGTATTTATTTAGGATCCTTTCATGTTTTTTATTTTATGGCAACAGCTTTTAACATACTTTATCAGATGATAAACACAATTTTTAAGAAGGCGCAATTTATTCTTTACTCTGCACCTTTTATATTGCCTAGTTCGACTATTTTTTTATTTTTTTGCTATTCTCAAGCCCCATTTAGCCCAGGCATGAACTTGTATACGATTTTCATTACATTGCGGGCTATCGGCGTACGGCGAATTCGGTCGCTTTATATTACCCCGCAATGTAATGAAAATCGTATGCAAGTTCTTGCATCGTTTGAATTGAATGATTTGAATTGATTTGACAACCCGAATCAACAAACAATGGAGACGATACGACAAACATAGACCAACAACAACAAGAAGAAAAGATCGGACAATATGGGCAAGTCTGTAATAATCATACAAAGATCTGTTGTAATATGACATGGCCATCGTACTTATTAAACTTTCCTAGTTTTTACACACTAGTTACCTAGTAACATCCCTAGTGCGCACCGTCAGGTTGATAAACAAGTGCGGGTAGTTCAGAAAACTCGCGCGGCTAGAAGATATTGATGTCAAATTTGGCCAGTCTTCACCCGAAACCGCGAGGAGAGTGTCGTTCTCGAAGTCCCGTTTATGTTAATATTTAATAATTAACGATTAATACGGTACTACTCACGTTTATTTAGTCACTCGCGCGACATGTTTCGGAGAACATAGGCCTCCATTTTCAAGCACTAAGAGTGCTGAGTGTCCGTTCGGTTCGCCGCTCGCGTCACCGGCCCATCGGCAGTGCGCGACATGTCGCGCGAGTGACTAAATAAACGTGAGTATTAATCGTTAATTATTAAATATGTCTCACGTAAGTTTAAATACAAATATGTTAATACAATAATTTTGCACATTGCATAGGTAAAGTATATAAACTGCATACTCTATTTCTAGGCAATAATATTACTATTGATAAAACAAACTAATCTGTACAAGTGACTCAGCATAATCCGAGTTATGGCCAACCACATTATCACCAGTACAGTAAGCAATCATTACCATAATGCATTGTGTTAGTAGTGTTGACTGAGCGGTGATTTGCTAGGCCGCCTAATTAATTATAATATCGCGTTTATGTGCTGGCTGGGATGTTTATTGACGTCAGTAAACGTATATTAACTAGAAGTTGAAATGGATAAATGTGATGCAATAAACCGACCGGTGAGCGGCAGCGTAGTGTGGTTGCCAACCCGCCTGCCAATCGCGGTGATAGCCTTTAGCAATGTAAGTATAGACATAATGAATCCATACTTAATTTTATAAATGCGAAAGTGTGTCTGTTTGTTTGTCCGTCTTTTACGGCCAAACGCAGCGACGAATTGACGTGATTATTTTTAATGGAGGTAGTTAAAGGGATGGAGAGTGACATAGGCTTTTTCTAGTGGCAAAATATTTCATTCCCACGGGAAGACTTATGTTACATTTTCCTCTAACCATGCGGGCTGCGGACATCATCTAGTGGTACTATAATTTCTTCTCTACATACTGCCTACTGACTGACCCACTAAGATGGCCCATCATGCTGGGCCAACAAGAGGTGGTCGTGTCGGGATAGCATGGCCGCGGAATCGATTTTCAGCCGCACATGGTAAAGTGGACTAACACAGTTAGACCACAACTGAATGTCGCCATCGTGCACTAGCGTTTCAACCATCTCATGGTCATCTCACTGAACCAGCGGTGAGCCATCGTGTAGAGGAAAATATCAATTTATTGTCTATGCAATTGGCCTGTATGCGATGTTACCCATCGGTTAATTGTGAGATTTTAAAAAAATAAAAAAAATCTTTGCTGTTCGAGAAACACATTGCTTTAATCTGAGCAATAAACTTTAAAGGTATGAAATACATCTCACTTTAAGGCATTTTTACCTGAATTTCAAAGGTGATGAATAGACATCCAATACCAAGCATGCCTACACAAACATGTACTTATGGGAACTGGAGCAGAATGGGGCAACTTGATGATTAATTACGGATTCTAATTAAACTGTAATAGGTTTGATTTGGGATTCAGTGGGACGTGTGTGGAATGGCGATGGCGGGGATTATGTAATACTTATCTTAACCAATTCCATGTGGAATCTTTTTACACATAATTATTTGATTTTAACAGCATTTATGTCGCTTGACTTCAAACTCGGGTAAATCCATTCTGCTTTAAGGTTGATTATCTGAAAATAATGTATAATAATCTGAATGCTAATCAACCTTAGAGCAGAATGGATTTACCTGGGTTTGAACTTAAGCGACACATTTAAGAATCTCTATTCGGTTAAAGTGTTAGTGTTCGATTATGAAAAAAGTGCAATGTAAGAAGATACTATATAACCCACAATACATTGATAAGGTCACGGACTTTAAGTTATTTTCTTTTGTTTTACTTTTAGTTTTCTTTTTTTATGAAATACCCAATGTAAAGTAAAACCTAAGTGGTTCAACAATTAAGGGATAGTATCAGTCTGTTTTATGAGAATGATTTGGATTTTACTACTCGGAATCAGGAACTCTTTTCATCCAAATAGAAAAAAAAATATATATAAGAAAAAAGTATAAATATATATATATATATATAAATATATAGGTAATATTGTCTTCGGTTGCCGCGATAATTACTCATGAAATAAAACAAGTAAAACGAATTAAATCGCGTATACTAATTTAAACTTCATCCCGACGTTTCGAATCCTTTAGCAGCGTTCGTGTGGTTCATATATATTTAGGATTTTCCTCCGGAGAAGCTAATATTAACATAACATAAAAAATAACACGTCTTTAAACGTATTTATAGAATACATAGGAAGTATATATAGGTAAATAATATGAATGGTAAAGGTAAGTTTCTTTAAAACCGAACTAAGATTCCAAGTACCGAGTTCTATTAACTTTCGAAGGGTCCACATTAATCACAGCATTTTGCCGACCCACGTTACGACATTTGCTGACCCTCTTGGGTTTGAAAACCCTTTTAGTTTGAAACAAAAAAATATAAGGTACTCTTTCAGCGCCACATAGTTAATTTGTGTAAGAGTGGACACTAAGGGTGTAATATTTGTTATTATTTGTATGTCTTTCGTGTACACGGAACAAGGTTCCAGATATTTGGGAGGCGTATTCAGAGCCGGATCGAGCCAACGCGCAGAGGCCCATTCGACAATTTAATAAAATTTGCCGTGTGATGCCGGTCGATTAGAATTTGCCGTGTGATGCCGGCCGACTAATAGAATAGCACCACCCAGTAAGAGGCGACAAAGGGAAAAATTCTACGGACGGGCAGCAGCGTCCATCGAAACCAAATCTACAGCTACTGCGGTCGCCAACCCGCCTGCCAAGCGTGGCGACTATGGCAACTACCCCAAGATGATACAAGTCATATTTGGCTCAAGTCCATCAGTGGACTGCATACGGCTGAAATGTAAGGAGTACCTACACTAAGCAGATATTAGATAGATGCCTAATAAAATTGATCAAAATTCTATCTCCGGCAGACGGTGACTCGGCCTCCACAAGATGGGCCCCATAAAAAGCGACATTAAAGATGGCTCAAGGCCAACACCGCGCAAAGGGTCTAGAGGTGTCACTGGATTTCAGACATATAGCCCACTCGCCAATTATATTTCCACATCTACCCTCAAGAACGCAGTTCTAGTTACCACACTCTGGACAGCAGGCTAAGGCACGCCAGAGGTAGTCGAGTCCAACCTATAGAAATTTACACAGCTGATATGAATAAATGAATATCAATTTTAACAGACGGAAAAAGCAAACACAGTCTGAAAATGCTTTAACACATAGATATATCCATAAATCAGGAAGTTACTTACTTAGTTTTTTATGATATAGGAGGCAAACGAGCAGACGGATTGCCTGATGGTAAGCAACTACCGCCGCCCATAGACACTCGCAACACCAGAGGAGTCACAAGTACGTTCGCTACTTACCTACGCTCTTTTCTCTTTATATTACTCGGTTCAAAGGCAGTCTTATAACTACCGTGTACTATAATAATGATTTACTAAATTGATGATTGATAGTAACGAAATATTTATTTATTAGTGACAATAAAAACATGAATATTAAAAACAAAAACTTAAATCTATAATAAACTAAACTTACTACTAAAAGAAAAATAAATACGCAAACATACTAATAAAAAGAACTTATTCTAAAAGCCCGCCCCGGGCCGCTCCCGACGCAAAGGTGCCCATCACACTGGCAGCGTTGCCGCGTTGAACTGCGATGGACAACCTGTGCATAAGGAACGATTCGGAACGGGATTCAAAGCCCCAAATTATTGATTTGGCTAAGATGCCAGCGATTGTAGAAACGCAATAAAAAAAAATTCGGGACAATCTGACACAAATCGACCTAGTCCTACGGTAAGCTCAGTAAGGCTTGTGTTGTAGTTACAATACGACGATATATGTAATGTATAGATACATATAAATACTTAAATACATAGCAAACACCCATGACTCAGGAACAAATATCTGTGCTCATTACACAAATAAATGCCCCGACTGGGAATCGAACCCAGGACCATCGGCTTCATAGGCAGAGTTACTACCCACTAGACTAGGCCAGACTAGAAAATGATAAATAAAATAAATAATCTATAGGAATGACGGATCGAACGACATTTATGATATTTTCCAATATTTTTTTCGTTTCGATTACTGAATGATATACCTATACATAATACAAAACCACTATACTAGTAGAATGTCTAAACATACACACACACTATTTCTATTTGATTTGTATTCCGTGTAACCCTAGTGTGTAATAGTGAGGCTTACCAGCAATAATACCCAATTCCTGTTGTATATATCTCCTCGTTTCGGCTATCACGTCATCATATATCATGATTTAAGTAATTAAATTTCAACTGAACTACGAGTATTTCATTAATTTGATGTTCAGGCTAGGGCTTGGTGCTAACAGTTTTACACTCTATTCTATTGGTGTACGGTGAAAAAGTGTAGGTTTATATATTTACTAGCTGTGCCCCGCGGTGTTATCCGAGGTTTATTAGGGAAAAAACGTAGCTTATGTGTAATCCAGGGCGTCAGCAAACTCCATATCAAATTTTATTAAAATCGCTCTAGCCGTTTAGACGTGAAGAAGTAACAAACATACAAACTCCCAAACTTTCACCTTTATAATATTAGTGTAGATGCTCTTGACTGCACAATTAACGTCGTATATTTTGTAGTATCCAAATTAACCTTTATTTGTATAGCAGTAAGAGTAGGTAATTACAAATAAGATTAGATACCTAGATTTTCGCTGAAGTTTTGGAAGTGCTGTGACTTCCATAGGATTACTTTTAGCCTGGAATGTATGTATTCCATAACGAAGTAAATGAATACTTTAGTACTTTATGTATCTGTGCATACTAAAGGGCATTACAAAAAAAGTATGGGTTTGTAAAACGAGCCGAAGGCGAGTTTCATAATAATATCACACGAATGTTGTAATGCCTAATTATGTATACGAGTAGTTGCATACACTACTTTATCTACACACATTATCATAAAGCGGCGTTTCGTATATTTCAGTCAAATATTTTTTTAAACCACAGACATGCGAATGAATTTCCTATTCTATTGTCACTCGAGTTCAAATGTCGTTCGATTTATATTAAAAAAACATAACGAATTGGCGTTTCGTATCAAAGACGGTTTTAATATCTATAGATACTTAGAATAGACACCCCATTTGAATTTGACAGCTGATCCAAATTTAAACTCATAACCTACTATTTCAGGAGGTAATGTTAACAATACATCTTCCAATTTCTGACTGTTGGTCAGGCATCGGACAAAAAGTGCCTATGACGTCAAATCACTTATAGGATGATTTTAAATAGTATTTATGATTTTAATAAACAAGTATCACGTTTCTATTTATCAACCTCGTTATTAAACGATATCGCCACTAGTACGTTTTTGACTGACACATTGTCAATCAGTTGAAGAATAAATTGACATCGTTATTCTATGTTTCACGATTATATTTAGTTAAAATTTATATTTACTAATGTATAAAAAACTGCTGTAAACTGTCATCTTTACTCGAATATTGTGGCAATTTTCCGTTTCTGGAGGTACATGACAAACACGTATACTGCTCTTGCTGTAATCAAGATATACCAACGAAGGTAAGCAATGTTAAAAGACATTTGGAGACAACCAAACATGTCGGAAATGTAGAAAAAAAGGGCAAAGTGAATTTAATATGAACCTTACAAATTTGATGATAGCAGCAAACATACCCTGGGTGCAACTACAAAATGAAAACTTTCGAAATTTCATAAAAAAATGCATTGATGGTGAATATGCAAAAACAGTTGCCATTCCCACAGATTTAATTATTTTATTAATTAACTTCAAATAAACGTACCTTATGTTAACAAGTCTCATGAATACATATTTTATTCACTAACATCACCCTACCTGTATTATGAATTCCATGGATTTATTTACGATTATTTTGTTACTTCATTAATACTACTTTGTTACTACATGTCACATGGAAGTTTAAATACCAACATCCTGTGTGCAAGATTACGTCATTTTTACGTCATCCGCACTTTTTGTCCGATGCCTGCTGTTGGTAATGCTGGTCATTGCCTACTGTTTCTGGACGCATTTTAGAGCACTATTGATATGTACGTAGATAAAGTATTTAGTGGGAGAGTACTACGTGAGTATATAATTTAAACAAAATATTATAGTAGGTAATAACTGTATGAAACTTGTGAGGTGTTTGCAATCAGAGATTCATCAAGAAAGGGTGTGCACGAGAACTTCTTACTATTATTAAGACAGGTAATTCGTTAATAAATTAATGGAGCGAAAACATTGTATTGATCTGTTTTTGCTCTCCTGTTGCCAATAGGACAGCTTGTGTGCACATAAGCTATGTTTTTGTCACCCATTCAGAAATGCTGTCTAAGCGGATTAGGGTCCATTTGAAAAAAATACTTCGACCATGTCCACGAGAAAGACTCAAATAAAATTTTTGATCCTCAATGTTAAACCATAATTCGTAGGACCATTTTCATCTTTCAACGGATTTGGGCAGAGCTGGCCACATTCGTATTTAGCCAATTGAGTGTTTCGTCTAAATCTGAGTTACTATTCTCGTCTAGTCGCATTTTTAATGGGTGTACTTTTTGAATCAGATATATTTGAAATGTGACTAATGATGGGTAATAATTTCCTAATAAACCAATTTCTATGTAGGTCAGATTCGGGTTAAAATAAAAGAACGTTACCCGCAAAAATTAAAAAACATACCAATTTATTTAAAAAACATCTTTGTGGATATATGTCAGCTTATCGCAACACGTAAAAAAAAACCTTTATTTCTAAGAGTCGACGGAGCCTCACTGAAGCAACTTAACAAATCTACCTATCCATTAGTTCTATGTGACACACAGATAATAATAATAGGTAATCTTCTATTATACCAGGTAAGGTATTACTTATAAATTCCACCTTATCTCTATACCAAACTACGAATCTGACCTACTCAGATATTGATTTATTGAGACTTACACATTAGTCGCATCTCAAATCTGTCTGGTTCAAAAGTAGACCCATTAAAAATGTGACTAGATCCGAATCACATTTCAGATTCAGACTAAACGCTCAGTTGGCCTGTCCCACCCCTTCAACGTGATCGCATAAGCGACTGTTTACAGGCAAAGCCATCAACCTAAAATTACAAAGATGAAAGACCCAGTTCAATGAAAGCGCAACCATCTAAACATGCACAAAGCGAGTGGTGAGTCAGAAACGTTAGCAATGTGATGGCGACTCATTTGGACTTTGACGTGATATCAAACTGGTATATTGAGAAGTCATATCTCTGAAATGGTAACCAATTCTGCGTGTTACAAAAGCGTATAGAAAAAACGCATAGAAGACTTTACAATAAAATTCTTCAGTTAGTGTATTTCATTACAAATAATTTGTACATAATAATTAAAACATTCTCTTGAGGCATTGTACCATGCTGAAGGCAGTTCCTCGTTGTATCGCAATCTCGATGATGGGTTGTGCGATGAAGCCGCCAGCTCTTCTGTCACCAGTTACGTAACCAGACGCTTCGCAATTTCTGCCAAAAGCTTGTGCGCATTGCATATAAACTTTCCTTGGTTTTCTAATTATTTATATATAATTCTTATATCCTTTAAATAATAATTTTAATAATTTAGCCTATATTCTAATACTTTTTTGAGCTACTGACATATTTTCGAGAGCATAAGGTCTTCGTTTTCAAGTACTAAGAGTGCTGATCCCCCGTTAGCGTAACAGGCACGTCAAGTTTCCGCTCTCAATGTCAAAAACAGTTGAGGGTGGTCCAAATTCGGATAGAATCTACGGTTCCCATTCAAATGTTTTAATCGTATGCCAATTGTTTAATATGTATCGTTTTGGAAAATAATGCATAGTTTCTTACGCTGCTATTGACTTTGAAAGAACAAAGCAAATAAATATTATGTAATATCTTAAACAAAGATTTGTTAAGCCCCGTTGGTCGGCTGTGTGTAGTAGACCCACAGAGAGCTCAATAAATACTAGACTGCGATATTAAATAAATACACAGAAAACATCTATACTTAACAGAAACAAATATTTGCGATAAACACACAAATAAATGCCCTTACAGGGAATCGCGCCTAGGATACCCAGCTTCGTAGAAAGGGTCACATCTGATTGAACTACGTTGGCTGCTCAACCTAAACCAATATTTTGGAACAATCTTATATAAATATACTACCACTACGCTTAAATTGTAAAACATGTTGAATCATAATAATCATGTTATAACCAGTTATCGATAAATGGGTGCAAAACTTTAACAAAACTTGTTGAGCTGACGAAATGTTTACAACCAAGAAAAATACGAATAAATTTGTCATAAGTGTTAAAAATTGTATGTCAAAATCTGGATATTCTAATTTTTGGGTATAAGAATATACTTGTAATTGCCTACCTCGTGGTTTTAATCACCTGATCAGGTTAATGATAATATTTCAACAGGAATATTTAAAATGGCTTCGTCGTAGTCGTTTTAGTATCTCAATTGAAATGTCTTAGCGCTACTCAGGAAATACTTGGAGTTTTTTATGACTAGTGACTTTTTTATGACGATGGCATCTAGGCTCTAGAGTCGAAATTGTGGGTAAAGGTTAAATAGTATAAAATAAATATTGTATGTTATTTTTGATGACAGGCCTGGCCTAGTGGGTAACCTTGCCTATAAGTAAGGGCATTTATTTGTGTGTTGAACACAGATATCTGTTCCTGAGTCGATGGTGTTTTTAATATTTTTAAGTATTTAAATATTACATCGTTGGCTGAGAACCCACAACACAAGCCTTTTAGACTTTGTCAATTTCGGTGAGGATGTTCTAACTTTTATTAATAAAAACCTGTTACTAATGTCACTAGCTCCATTAAGAACTGTCGTTAAAACGAATCGAGTCGCAGATCGTTATGGCATCGTAAAGCTAGAATCATTTGGTTAGCTCCCAACTAGCACGTCGAGACTAAGCGAGTGGACTAACGACAGTCCGATCCACTCCGGAAGCACGCGTTACCTGCACTCGCCTATTTGTTGCCGTACGCTTTCATGTCCTAAACAAAAAGGTTAAGGACCTTTGGGACTCAGATGCGACTGAGCTCAAATGCTGGTCAGTTTTGTATAAAAAAAATATCATAGAAATAATGGATTGATAAAGTCTTACAAAATTTTGGTTATTTCTTCCTTTTCGGTAGTACAGTCACGGACTTTAATTGTTTAGCCGCTTACAGTTCAAGCCATTTTCTTTTGTTTAATACTTACTATATGAAATGCCCAATCTAAAGTGAACCCTAAATGGCTCAACAATTAAAGTTTGACCGTACGTGAAGCATGTTGGATACAAAACAGGGTGTAATTTTTGCTTAGGTCTCAGACGGACCAGAACACAAAATGACTACATCGTCTCATAGTCCATAACTCAAAATGACCGAAACACAAAATGACTACAACACAATTAGTCACATACGAAAAAACACCAGATGCGGAAAAGTAAACCTACTGTCCTATAGGTAGGTTTAGGTTATGTTCGTTTTGTATCGGCCCGTAGGGCCAAAGTACTCAGAAATAGGAGCTCCGCGCAAGCGGAGCTCCGTCGACTTACTGTGTCGTCGTCATTTTGTGTTTCTGCCATTATGAGCTTTGGACTATAAGCTGATGTACTCATTTTATGTTCTAGTCCGTTTAAGACTAACCCTAATTTTTTACATCATACAAAATATATTTTTTTGGATTCCATGTTGGATTCATGTCCTACACAAAGAAGTTGGGCCTTTGGGACTCAGGTGCGACTGAGGTCAAACGCTGGTCAGTCTTATAAAAAATATCATAAAAATAATGGATTGATAAAATCTATACGAAATCGCGTTCCTTCATTCGGACAACACATTATTTAGCGGCGACATTTATCACTTTTACAGCTGTAGATACTTTAATGTAGAATATATAAGGTCTCCGTTCTACACTGGTTCTATGGAGATGTCTTCTTGTCAAAATGGTACATATTTAAATCATGTAATTTTTTTACATAATTCAAAATATGTTTTTTTTTTTAACCCCATAAACAACTTGCAATTGAATGATCCTACTCTCGCTGAAATCAGACAATTTTTTTTATCTGTTATTAATTTTACCTTTAACAGCTGTTTCTGGATATTATAATGATTTATTAGGCTATTTAAATTCGTAATTTGAATGGACTCTTTGAATCTTAAGTGTCAATAACATTCTTTTGTAACTTATGCAAGTTTGTTAAATTTAATAACTGTAGCAATATCATAATATCCTTTACAAGTAAAGAAACACGAAAATAAAATATTTTATCTTAATCAGTGTTACAGCTTTCACTTGCTAGGTAGTTCATTATGGAATCCGAAAAATATATTTTTTATTATGTAAAAAATTACACCCTGTTTTGTATCCAACATGCTTCACGTATACTACCGAAAAGAGAGAATAGCCAAAATTTTGTAAGAACGCGACTTTATATAGACATTTTTATCTATAAATTCTAAATATGATCTTTCTGTTAAACCAAACTTATCAACATTAAAATTGTAAAACACGACTTAACACACCAAAACTTATAACACCTCTCTTTTCATCAGGGGTTAAAAACCCCTATAAGTTTGAACGTCTATCTCAATTTATTTAACAGGCAAAATGTAAATCAAATTACTGTTAATATAGAAGATCTGGAATAAATCTTGGTATTTGCGTAGACCTAAAATCACAGACTTCATATTTGCCAATAATCTGCTGAGATAAAAGGATTTAAGTGTTTTACTTTTCAATAGGTACGCACGTTCAGTTACCAAATCAAATAAAATGTAGGCAAGCTATTTATGTAGAAGATTTTATGCTTGATTACTTATAAGTAAATAGTTTTTAAATATTGCAACGAGCAATAATTGAATGTTGTTTAGAAGCAAATGACACTTTTATTAAGCGTTTTATTCAAGTGTTTTATAATAATATTTTTATGTACAAGTCGCGAATTCTATCCATTATACAAAAAATGTCCCAGGAATTTTAATGTATGTTTTTTTATTTCCTCTCGTGTTAGATACAACAAAATATTTTAAGTGGTAATGGTACAATGCGTTTTTTAGGACACTTAATTTGTCCTATTGTATTAGAAAAGGCTAATGGTTCTAGGTAGAAAAACACATTTTTACGTAAAATAACCAAACGTTGAAAGATTTTTAGAGAAATTCTCATTTTCATCACCATCATTTCTGCCTGAACACGTCCACTGCTGCACATTAGCCTCCCTAAAATATGACTTGTATCATCCTCGATCTGCCATAGTCGCCACGCTTGGCAGGCGGGTTGGTGACCGCAGAAGCTGTTGATTTGACTGACGCTTCTTCTCATACGTCAGTTTTTTTTTATCAATACACGTAAATCATTCGAGATTTTTATTCTATTTATAAACTTGATTTTTTTATGGACAGAGTCAAGGCTGGTAAACACTTAAGTACGTTTATATGCTAATATTATGGTACTTAATATGTCTGTCACTCAAACTGAAACGTGTCACTGAAATTGGAATCATAAAAGCTTTTGATGTAAGCAGATATTATCCTCTATCGTTTAAACAGACAATATATTGAAGTAAATAAATTGTATTTTGAATTTAAATCGAGTATAAATATTTTGGTGTGTGATTTTAAGCTAAATTGGTCGTTTACATTACAATTTCTACTTAAAATGGGATATTTACCATGTTTTAATTTACTAAGTAAATCAGAAAGAGGGTGGATCGCTACGGTGTGTTGTTTGACCAACGTAAAATCTCGCAGTACGTCAGTTTTTCCCCAAAGATGGCGCTTGAAACAGTACCGAAATATCGGAAACTCGTCAAGTAAATTTAAATTATCGTTAGGCATTCAGTTAATAATATAAAATATTTTAGTTCGAATGCTACTAGTAAGGTATTACTATGTAGTTATATAACCTATATATATAGCTTTATTATATTTCTGATACGTTCAACTCAAATTTTTACTGTAACATTTTTGACAAGTAAGTTATTTAATAAAGGTACATTTCTTTTAAAGTTACGAAATCACTGCACAAACTTGATAGTTTTTTTTTTCTGTAGTGGTATAATAGTTATTCTGCGCGCAATGTGCCCCGCCCACTGCCACTTAAGTTTGGCGATCAAGGTGAACCGACGATCTAGTTAGCGTCGCGGGATACCGCTGGATGTGGAAGGCGCAGGATCGGTCTTCTTGGGTCGTTCTGGGGGAGGCCTATGTCCAGCAGTGGACGTCTTTCGGCCGACATGATGATGATGATGATGATAATAGTTATTTGTAACCTATATAAGGGACTAGTACTTTCTCGTGATAATATTGAGACTCGAGCTTGCGTAATATTCCAATATTAAGCCACGAGTAACGACCATAGCGAATAATCAGTTTAATCATTAAAAAAACATCCTACCAGCTAACGGCAAAAAAAATGTATGAAATTAGATTTCCCTTGATGATTAGAGCTCCCTTGTTAAAAAATACAGTTTTGCTATTTCAAAATAAAAATGGACTTTCCGAGCTAGTGAGATGAAAACTACGTTGTAGAATAATAATTAAATTATCTCTATTAAATTACGAACAATTTTTTTTCTATAAAATATTTATTTTGATTTGCTCTCAAGTAGTAATATAAATTAAAAATTGAAATAGATGACACATAGTTAAGAAAAAGCTACGAGGACCTCCGGTGTTCGAGTCACCCGAACCCTGGATCCCGTCTCGAACGCCGGAGATCCTAGTCGCTTTTTATTAATACATGTCATATACATGATTTATTAAATTATCGCTATGTTGAAAACTGAAATCAAAAGTACCGACCGCTAAACGCTTTGCAGATTTATATTAAAAACATCAAATGTTATGTTTTCATTCTTTAAATACACGGGAATTCTCGTTAGGTAACATTATTTTTCTAGCGTCATGTAACTGGATTTCTAGAGAATAATTAAGTAAACATATGCTGGCGTTATAAAATTTGTAAAGTTCCTTTTATTTAAACAATTTTTTTTATTTGCTAGCACGGCTCTCTATATAGTATGCGAAGCCGCACAGAGAAATTCAATATGAACGAATGAATGATATAATCTTTATTGTCCATCTCAAATAAAAACATTTCAGAAACATAGTAAAATGTTCCACAAGCTGGACCATACAAAGAACTATAAGTAAAAGTACACAATCACATTTTACAATTTCTATATTTGCCTCTCCTTGTGAGAAATAGAGGAAAATATGTGCCATGTTTTGTTATAATTTCGCTATTTGCCGTTCTTATTAACTGTATTGGCAAATAAAATTGTAAATTGTGCCTTTATGAAATATGACCCTCGAGGATCACGTTGACTCCAGTAAAAAATACATTTTTCGACCTAAATAAATAGCCAACGTAATACGATAAAAAAATAAGAAAATTATGAACATCTGATAAAGATCCAAGTTTGTTTTTACCCGTATAAGCGTCTAAGCTAAAAAATAAATTCTGAATCAGGGAGCCAAAACCGTTGGAGGAGGCACTAAATTTTATTTAACAGCGGGCTTAAAGGAATTCAAAGAGGCGGCGACTTGTTTAGCCAAGATAAAAGAGGTGCGGTGCAAAACACGGGCGGCCCGTGGAGAAGACCTGGCTTTAAGTTAATACAGAAAACTGTTTCAGAAAGATTGCCATGAAAATACTATAGCACAGGTTCCATCAGATATATCGGAGCTGTGTAGGTGGTCACAAATATCTAAACATGCACTTTACAGAGGCGTTGTTCAGATATTTGTGATCACCTCCACATATCCGTATATCTGATGGCGACTGTACATCTTTTGCCATTATTAGTAGATATAGCATCGCTCGCCGTCGGCATATTCGTCCTCACACTCTGGAGCCTAAAGGGATATCCGCTGTTCGGTTTAGGAAGAATTCCGTCCTGCTAACGCTCTGGCTGTGGAATGAACTCCCTGTCGGTGTTTTCCCAAGTGGGGTTCTTAAAAAAGGAGTGTATAGGTTCTTAAACGGAAGGCAGCGCACGTGTATCTGGAATTGCAAACGTCCATAAGTTACCATTAGGCAGACCGTATGCATGTTTGCCACCCTCGAGGTTTAATATATGTATGTGCAGAGTAAACTGTGTTGGATAAACTCACGTGTCATCATAATCTAACCCCAGCTCTGGTAGCCATTTTCAAGCCGAGTCAGGACACACCGCTCGAGCTAAAGGATGTATCACGGGAATTTATCCGTTTGTAACTAATTAGTATCTGAGCTCGTCACACAAATAAATGCTCTAACTGGGATTTGAACGTAGGACCATCGGCTTCATAAGGGTCACTACCCACTAAACTAAACCTGTCGTCAAACTTTTTTAATATACCTATACCAACAGTCGAGACATCGCTAAATCTCGTTTTTATCCTCATCATCATGTCAGCCATAAGACGTCCACTGCTGAACATAGGCCTTCCCCTTGAACCTCCACATATACCAGTTGGAAGAGACCTGCATCCAGCATCTTCCGACTACCTTAATGAAGTCGTCTTTCCATCTTGTGAGTGGACGTCCTACGCTCCGTGGTCTCCACTCGAGCAATTTTCGACCCCATCGGCCATCTTCTCTGCGTGCAATGTGGCCTGCCCATTGCCACTTCAGCTTGCCAACCCGTTGGGCTATATCGGTGACTTTAGATCTCTTCATTTCTGAGAGAATTTCGTTTTAAAATATGTACTTTTATTTGGGATGTCTCCCATCGCTTGCACCAACTTAAAGTTGGAACAACACCATTGTATAAAGTCGTAAATTAATTTCATGTTCTTCCGCCGGCCCAGCGGCGTAATGAGCAAGCCGTTTGCACATATTTCCTGGAAAAAAACATGGAACCCCTCAAAATCCAAGCGAATCTCCTTAATCCGTTCTACAGGCCCTAGTTCATTTACAAAGCGGAAGATAAGCTTAAGTTCAGAGTTTTCGTCCGTTTTTTATGTCGTATCAGGGGAATTCAATTTTGCCGTCTGTCATGGTTGGACTGTTCGGAGCGATATTTGATAGCTGGAGCCTACATTTGTAATTGATTTCTGTGATTTAGTAGGCATCTTGTTACTCAGGTTCGTTATGTAGGTGTCTATACACGGTCAAAGATATCTACTCGGACGGAGTGCATAATTATGTATACATGTACCGTAATATTAAGAGAATATAAGGAGCATGTATACATATTATGGCACTTTGAGCGTATCTATATTTTTGACCGTTACTGTACTATCAGGACACAGCATTACCATTTGTACTTAGAATAAACAGAATTTCTCCCACGACATTCTTTATTAATACATTTGTACATATATTATAATTATAACTAAGCAAACATGTAAGTTTTACTATTTTAATTTATATAAGTATTACTAACGACATGCAATAGTTTCAAGTAAGCGTTGTGTAATTTTCTATCAAGAATAATCTAAAACATACATAAAACGCTTTTATAAAAATTCCCCAGCCTAAAGTTTTATATTTCTTTTGGCAAAAGTCAACGTCATTAAGTTTTTATTCAAATAAAAACAACAGGAAATAAGTAATCAAACAGAGTTTGTTTTAAATTACACTCCAATTCGAAACCGCACTAAAGCCTCAATTAGAATCTAATCACAAACTCACTCAGGTACGTTTTATAGCGTCCTCCCTAAAGGCAATTAAAATGACGGCCATTTGTTCCGACTCGAGCATTAAATTCCGAACAAAAAAAGGTTTAAGCTCCAATTATTAGCCATTCGCGATCTGTCTTACACGACGGGGTAAAAAGGGGCCGGACGACAAAAAGACCCAGTAATGGTCCCACGCACTGCCTACCGTCGCGGGCCGTTTAGGGTTAGCACAATGGAGCGTAATCCCCGTTTAAAGGCACTAGTGACGTCACAGAATTACTAGTGACCTTTCACCGAACAATTTCGAAACTAGGTTTTCGTTCAACTTGGAATAAAGCCAATTATTTCTTTGAGTAGGTATTTTTGAAGAAACACTTTTAGTACCTGTAGTTATATCTTAATCTAAATAAAATAAATGAATAATAAATAAATAGTTCGGGACAATCTGACACAAATCGACCTAGTCCTACGGTAAGCTCAGCCTTGTGTTGTAGGTACTAGATGACTTTATATATAATAGATAGATGCATATAAATACTTAAATACAAAGAAAACACCCGTGACTCAGGAACAAATATCTGCGCTCATCACACAAATAAATGCCCTGACTGGGAATCGAACCCAGGACCCTCAGCTTCAATGGCAGGGTCATTACCCACTGGGCTAGACCGGTCGTCGAAAATATGTCATTCGAGGGTTGGGTGGTCAAACCCGATAATTCGATATAATATTTCATTGAAGTAACAATCTTACGTAATTCACGTATAGTTCTTAATTCAAAATCCCATTTACTCGACTTAACGGGTTTGACCACCGAACCCTCGATATACAGGAGAATAAGTAATTAAGTTAAGGTTATTAAATGAAATCAGGTGAACCTTAGACTTTCAGACAACGAAAAGTGTTTGAGGTTTATTTACATTCGAGCATAGGTAAAGTCAAAAATCAGTTAATAAATAGCTTTGTATCGAAATTACTGTTAAAATGGGTAAATTGAGTCAGATAACGGCTCGTGAAGCTGTAGTTACATTATCTAGGGACAACTCAATAAATACCAAATTAAATCAAAATGGTAATACAAAAATATATTTTCTGGATCTACCCGAGATTACGATCAACTTTTACTAAGACACAACTGAAAAATCAGACCTTCCCATATTGGTTGCTAGCTAGCTGCGTTGTTAGGTCAGGTCACTTTTATAATTGATTTTTCAGTTATGGCTCCATAGTGAAAGTTGATCGTAATCATGGATAAATTAAAAAAATATAACTTTGTATCACCATTTTGATTTTACCCAGTGATGAATTAAGTGTATGGCATGCCATTGCGAGTGGCATGTAACGGACAGGCTCAGAGATATTTTCTTGAAATATCTCCGGGTCTCACAGCTAGGCAGACACTGGATCAAATTCGGCTTTGTAAAAAGCAATGTTTACTCGCCTATTTGGGTGTTTTGTGGTTCATAAGATTGGTTAAAAAACAAAATTATTCGCAGCATACGTAAACAGAAAATACATTGTTGCATACTCCGCATTGTACTGATTTATGAGTCAAACATATTGTTTTAAATGCAAATTTGTGTAATGTTGAATTTTAACAGAATTAATTATTGGCTCCAAATGGGTTATGCGATTATTACGGGTTACATTGGATTAAATTGATTTGCATACGCTCATTAATTTAAAAGGTATACACAGTACGACGTACCTATTGTAATGCAGCTCCTACGAAATTGCCAAAATTTGACGAGTTTATTCTTCCGCCGCGAAAATGGTACGAGCACGCGAGAAGTGAGATAAAATGTAGACATTTCGCGGCAGCGACGACATCACAGTAGGTACCTTTTCAGGAAATTCTCTCTCAAAAGTGGAGAATTCGAGACCAAGACGAAAGCACTCGCCGGCTCGCTAATGGCATCGCTTTAAAAGGAAACGAAAATAATAAATTATTGACATCAGTCTTTTTCCTCACGCTTGAGAAATTATTTATTTTATCTCGAGCCTCTTGGCTTCCATCGTCCGGAAATCTTACTGCAGGCGGTATTAAGCATGAATTATTTACTCAATAAACACTGAATATGATTTTGTCCCGCAAATGCAAATTGTCTTGTTACCGAAATATTGACACCCTTTGAAGGTTAATGTTCCAACATTAACAGGTTCTCAAGTGCTTAACAACGTTAGATAAGAAGAATTTTGAGTGAAATATTAAGGCTTAAAGGGCTTGAACGAGACTTGAAGGCCTAAAAGCATTAAATGGGACGTTTTATTATACTGTTTCAAGCAAAACGCAAGAATAATTAACAACGTAACAACCATATTTGAGTTAAGTTTTATTGTTTGTATTTGCCTAAGAAATGTATTTTAGTTAACAAAACTATTGTCATGCTAGTTAAGTTTGTTTCAAAGCAAATAGAACGGTCTACAGTCAAACAAACCATTGCAGCTTACAATGTAAAACCGAAACAGACTTGGTCCCCACTAACTTACAAACTGTACTTAAAACTGTTCAGTTGAACTAATTGTACAAACAATGCGGTATTCGTGTGGTCCTAACGATCGTTGCAGGTGAGGCCGAGACGGGACGAAAGTAGATTGTGTATACACGGCACAACAAAGGAGGCATCGTTGGTGTTCACAACGAGAAGTGCCGGGCCCATTACGCAGCCTTGAGGCACTCCGAGCTCTAATGAACGCTAGGACAACGCCAACGTGCTCGGTTCCCGCTGTTAATAACTTGTAACGTGTAAGTTATGTTTGTAATCTTATTACAACACGAATGGGGCATCTTTAATGGACTTTGTAGGAATATTCCACTTGAACCGTACATGTCCAATCATTGGTTTTTATAATATCTAACATGCTGCTGATTTATTAAATGTTTCAAGCAACAACAAAATAGTTGTTGAATTTTTGAGACCAAAGACAGATGACAATAAAAAAGGGTGTTTGCTGCCAAGTAGAGATTGGTAGGAGAGGCGCGCAATAATCGAGCCTTGGCAAGTTTCCGAACGAAATATTACTCTGAGACACTTCGCTCCGCTTTGAGCATTTGTTTTAAAATTCCAACTGCAAGAGCCCGCGGTCTTTAAAGCAGTTTTAGATATGAAATGAAATAAAATTACTGCACAGTAAAATATGATGAACAAACCAAAACACCAGTTATTATTTTTATTTAAATTAAAATGAAATATTTAAACAACGAAAGAGAGAGTCTGCTAGTACCGTGCCGGCTAATGTTGAATGCAATTGTCTTAGTACTTTAAAATAAAAGGATTTTAATGTTTTTTTTTATAGCGAAGCGCATGTAGTTGATTTTTCTTTATATAGTGTCGTCGGCTTATGGGTACGTTTTATGATAGGCAGGTAGGTTGTATCATATTTTATTAATTGAACATAAAAAAACATCAGGAAGAATCGGAATTTTCTTAGTTTTAAGAAAACCGTCATCATATTTGGGAGGATTTTAATGTTGCGTCTTACCGAAGTCTAGGAATTGTATGGATTAGGTTAAGAGATGCCTGAAAAAAATAAACAAAAAAAAAATGCAAAGAACATAACGTATGAAATATCAAATAAATGGAATAGCTTCATTTGATAGCTTATCGGAAAAATATATATTTTTTAATATTTGTGAGTAATTAGTCACAACATATAAAATAGAAGTTCATAACATAATGGGAGCCATTTGCAGGCAAAGTATGCAACAACTTTATTCATTAATGTTTTAAACTAACGATGGAAATGTCCATTTTGCTCATAACGAGTTTATTTAGTTGGGTATCAACTGCGGTTAGTCTCAGGCAAATTTACCAACTAATAAACCAACTTTGCCCCTAGATGTATCCTTGTAGGTACAAATCATTTTTAAATAAATCTATTTATGCATAAATGTATGCACACATACACATGAATTTGTATTTAAAGTTTCGTGAGTCCATAAATAGATGGCATTACAGACGCGGTATACAGACAAAAGCCCTCGAGTGAATGTCGCGCCGCTGACTAAATAAACGTTAGTAAAATTGTAATTTTTCTTCTAGAGGTATATATATATAAAAGAAAGTGGAGTTTGTTCAACCGCTTATAACTCGAGAACGGCTGAACCGATTAACATGATTTTGGATTGGTTGGAATCCTCACAGCCCTGATTGAGACATTAAGTACTAAAAAAAATCACAAAAATTCCGTGATTTTTGAAAGCTATCACTTCTTTTGTCGCTTTTTAGGCGGTACGAAGTTCGCCGAGTCAGCTAGTTTTTCATAAAATATACGTAAGTTATAATATGATTTCTATATTTATTACACAATGTCATAGTAATTGTAAATAGACACTCTTATCGTGTATAAATGTTTAGTGTGGTATTGTGAAGTTTTATGTTACTATGCAGCGCACTTCTCAACCTACTGCTGCATTTTCATGTCATTTGTGTTTGAAATCTTTTCAAACCACCAAGGGGCTGAACATCCACAAAGCCAGGTGTCACCGTAACTGCCTTACTCAAGATGATGCCCCCCTAAACATTGGGGACGCGCTACCAGCTCATCACACCGAGCCTTTTCACATACGTCTTAGCCATTTGAAGAACAACGTTCGTGTAGTTCGGCGGATCCCTCGAGGGGCTAGAATCACCGTGGCAACTCATCTTGCAAAACTGGTACAAAAGTGTTACGAGTCAAACTCACTTCAAGACTGGCACAATCTACTTATTTTTCCGTATGTAATTTTGCATGCTAAAGACGACACCAAGAATTCATCTTTGACGCAGAAAATAAAAAATAATTGCACAGCACATTCCGTTCCCCCGGTTGTTCAGGAAATGCGGTCATTGACTCAGAATCGAAAAAAAATCATTGAATTTAAGATCGGTGACGGCGATCTTAAAGGTGCCACTCGCCTGCGTTATACGAGTGACGTTATAGCACCTAATAACCCAGACACTTTACTGGCCCTACAGAATAAGCATCCTCCCGCTCCCGTGATCCCCTTTTTCTTTGATCCTCCGATACCGACCCAGTCTTGCCTGCAAATCAAGGACGTTGATGTTATTAATGCCATACTTTCCTTTAAAAGTGGTTCTGCGGCTGGACTGGATGGCCTTGCTCCTCAACATTTAAAAGACCTAACATGCCCCTCTGCTGGTGATGCTGGTGTGCAACTCGTCTCCTGTATTACAAAATTAATTAACTTTATGTACTCAGGCAGCATCCACCCAGATATTATACCAATTATATACGGAGCAAATTTAATTGCACTCACTAAGAAGGATGGAGGAGTTAGACCAATCGCTGTGGGATCAACGTACCGCCGCTTAGCGTCTAAAATCGGTGTACGATACATTTTGCCAAAGTTACAAAGATTTTTGAACCTGTTCAACTAGGTTTCGGAGTCAGAGGGGTAGCGAGGCTGCTGTGCATGCGCTTCGGACGTATTTGGAGACCGGTCAGTGTGAGGTTTTACTGAAAATCGATGTCAGGAATGCTTTTAATTCTTTAAACCGAGATACCTTGCTGTCTGAGGTTAAATGTCACATCCCTGAACTATACAACTACCTACTACATTGTTACGCAGACCCTTCGAAACTCCTATATCAGTCAAACGAATTGTCGTCCGAAGTAGGATGCCAGCAAGGGGACCCCCTGGGACCAGCCATTTTTAGTTTGGGTATAAACCAAGTAATTCAAAATTTGTCATCAAAATTCAACGTTTGGTACCTGGACGATGGAACATTAGGGGGGGATGTGGAGTCAGTGCTAGCCGATTTGTCTCTGATAATAGACAAATTCAAATCTATAGGCCTCGAGTTAAACTTCGACAAATGCGAACTGTACTTTCCAAATTCTGACAGCAATGTCAATAGTCTATTACAAAGATTCAATCACCTGGCCCCTAATGTTAAAATACTCGATAAAAATACGCTTTACCTTTTGGGTTCGCCAATATTTGAAGAGAGTTTTCCTGAGTTTATCCAAAAATCCATATCGAAATTCCAAAATCATTCACAACGTTTACTCGAAATTAGCCCCCATTATGCATTCTCTATTATTAAATTTTGCCTTTTTATTCCGAAGCTTACTTACGTGCTCCGCTGTTGCCCATTGTGGAAAAATCAGATACTTTTATCGCAAGTGGATAATCTTATTAAATATAATCTAGAATCCATCCTTAATATCAAGTTCAGTGAACAATCTTGGACTCAGGCGTCGCTTCCCATCCGACATGGTGGTTTGGGCGTACGTAGCATGTCCGGTGTAGCTATGCCAGCTTTTTTGTCTTCGGTACATAGTTCGCTTGGTCTCATAGGGAAAATCCTTCGCATAAACTGTGAGATCTCCGGCTTAAACCATGCAAAAACTGCTTGGTCGAGCGTATGTCCTGGTCAGGATTTTCCTGAGCACCCTGAATCACAAAAGAACTGGGACGACCCGGTGTGTAAATTGACTTCGGTTTCCCTTCTCGGCCAATGCGCTGATGCAGAAAGAGCCAGACTTTTGGCAGCAGGTACCAAAGAGGCTGGGCACTGGCTCCACGTGCTTCCTTCTCCCAAAATTGGGACTTTTTTGGATCCCAACACCTTACGGCTCTCGGTTTGTCTTCGTCTGGGTATTCCGGTCTGCGCCCCTCATTGTTGCCCGTGTGGTTCAGTAGTAGACCGATTAGGGCACCATGGTCTGTCCTGCCAGAGGAGTGCAGGTCGATTCTCCAGACACGCCGCAATTAATGACATCATCCGTCGGTCTCTTGCCTCGATCAATGTGCCCGCCCTATTGGAGCCAACAGGGATATGCAGAAGCGACGGCAAGAGACCCGACGGAATGTCCTTAGTCCCTTGGAGTATGGGGCGGGTGCTAGTTTGGGATGCAACCTGCGTCGACACACTAGCCCCGTCCCATCTCCAAGTTACTTCGGGCGGCAGCCGCTGCAACCGCGGCGGAAAATGGAAAGTTTGACAAGTATAGAGGTCTCAGCGCCGAATATTGCTTTGTCCCTTTTGGCGTTGAGACCCTAGGTCCTTGGGGCCCTAGCGCTCTGAGTCTTTTCAAAGATATTTCGAAGAGACTCAGAGACGCTACAGGTGACCGGAGAGCTGGCAGTTACCTCGCTCAACGCATCTGTCTCGCAGTTCAGCGGGGTAACGCAGCCAGCGTCTTCGGCACCATGCCGAAGGGACCTTTTTTAGATTTAGTATAGTTAGTTTTTAGTCCTATTTTTGTATTATTTTATTATTTGAGTTAATGTTTATATACTGTATTTTTTATACTTATGACAATAAAATAATTTTTGTTAACAATAAATCAAGGAACCAAAACGCATCAAAAAAAAAAATAGACACTTCATGTTATACCAACTTTTTATGTTATACCAATTAAAACTGTTGTGAGTCATATTCCTTCTCCTGATGTGTCCTGACTCGGTTTGAAAATGGGTACCCTTACCCGAAACATGTCGCCTAGTGCAATATAAGTACACGTGTGTTCAATTGTTCATCCGTTTGTAACTAGTAACTTTTAAATAGTAACCGTTTCACTTCTCATACCATTGTTTCTCGTCGTAAAATTTAGAAAAAGTTACAGTCCTATCGCTGTCGCAAAATGATGACGTATGTAAGGAATATTTAGAGACCATGCCCACTAATTTGCGTAACTTTTTAACGTAACTTTACGTCACGAACGCGTTTGCGTTTCCCATATAAATAACATTATCACTTACGCGTTCGTAAACGTTTTTTTACGTCAATAGAAACTTACAATAGAGCCTCTGACGTTCCAACCTGGTAAACTAGGTCTTATTGGGATTAGTCCGGTTTCCTCGTGATGTTTTCTTATACCGAAAAGCGACTTGTAAATATCAAATGATACATACATAAGTTCCGAAAAACTCATTGGTACGAGTCTGGGTTTGACCAGCGACCTCAGGATTGCAAGTCGCATGCTCTAGCCACAAGCGCTTTGAGTTGAGGTACCTATAAATTTAAATTCTTCAGACCCCTAATATATTAGCTGTCAACCGAAGCAGTTAAGTCCGCTTTGGATTGAACACGATTCCATGAGCCTAAGCTTAGCCGCCGAATGGACTAATCGTCCCTAAATTAAGGTCCCAAGGGGTCAATCCACAAGGTTAGCCTAGTTACCTATTACTATGCAAACACGATATCACATACGTATTCTAATTATCAGATGGGGCGTATAAATTAGTAAAACGTTTCATTCTATCAGTGAGTTCTTCTAATTAGCGCTGTACATCGCTACTTAAGAAATTAATGTAGTTTATTTAAGCTGTTGGAACTCCTTAAAAAAATAACTTGAGTTAGCGATCTGTCATTCCAAGAAATATTTTTTAGTTTCGATTACTTTTCTGCATTCGATTGACATCTTGGCTACGGCCTCTGGCCTATATAGTGAGCCTATGTATGTCTATATAATCATGATGTTGATGGCGCTCTATGTCTGTTCAAATTTTATGTGGAAATTCTATATTTTTGTCTACACAAGTATGTATTTGTGTAGAGTGCCTATGTAGGCATGAGATCCTTTAGCAAAGTTTATCACCTTAACATTGCAGCATGTACACGTTTTAAAAAAAAAACGAGTTAGTTTTAGTCTGTCTCGTCCACCAAGGGGTCCGGGTAAGCGTCGAAGATCGCTTACATAATAACTATATTATATTACATTCAATTTTATTCCCATACAAATAGGTATTATATAAGTACTTCTTTATGTTGATTCCCTTGAGCACGTTCAAAAGTACGTTGTTTGCAGCATTACAATATATTTTTATGTCAATTTAGAAGTTTTAGTTTTACAGTTTGAAACTGTAGACATAAAAGACAATAATTTAATATTAAAACCACGTCCATACTTCCTCGCGAGCCTTTCACGTGTTTCCAAGATAAATGGTTTTAACGTATGGTTATAATGACATGTAACCTTGATACATAATATCTTATTGCTGTAAATCGTGCCTAAAGTTACTATACTGTATGGAAGTCTAATACGGGCGAAGAATTAAACCAGACATAGGATTTACCACTATAATCATTAACCAAAAGGTTTTTCTGTAATTATACCTATTTATACACATGTAATTAATTTTTGTAAAATTTCTGAGCAGTAATGTACTGCGAAGATTACGCGATATAAGCTTTAACTAACTGTCAACGAGTGTTTAACTCGAGTGTGTTGTATTACATTGTGGGCCGAATTTTTTTATATGGATTAAATTTTAATTGCACTTCTAAGTAAAAGTTATCTGAATATATTTCTTATGTCCTATTCTACCCTCCGTTAAGAGATTCACCCGTATAAATAAATAGAAGTTCTCATCTTGAGGTCGTCTCGAGGTCTAATTGAGAAAACAACTTGTTATTGATTTGATTTTAATTTGATATTCTAGCGAGTTAGACCTCAGAAGTAAAGCTTGGCTTATTCAGATCATCCTAATTTAGTTTTTAAGTGATTATGTTGTTATTTTTTTTTATTACGCAGATACGTCTGCTAGCGAATATCTTCGATATTTAAATCGAAAAAAAAATAGAAAAAATTGACTCGAAGCGGGACTCAAACCCACAACCACTGGATCACTAGCCCAGTGCACTGGGCTAGTGATGCACAATAATTTAGAATGGGGTAGCACATTGTCATCGATGAATTCTCAATGTAAATTGAGACTTCGATGCCGTTAAGTGTTCAATACGCTGACGGTAGTTGTGACTACACGTCACCCATGATGACGTATACGACGAAGGATTAGATAGAAAAATTTGACAGGTCTACGCGGTACTCGGGTAGCACAATTGGTAGCGCACTGGGCTAGTAATTCAGTGGTTGTGGGTTCGATTCCCGCTTCGAGTCAAATTTTTCTATTTTTCTTTCGATTTAAATATCGATGACTATGTTGTTGTTGTCGGAATCAGATCACGCCTGGGTGAAATGGTGAACACAGACTTTTATCTGCTTGTAAAAAACGCACATAAAGGGTACCGCAATTTAGCAATGACAAAATACAACCGTGAATAGGCGAACTGTCTGTCACAAAGCACACATACAAACTTGTCTAGCGACTCACGGTTAAAACTACCCTTAAGTTTGAAAATTAATCAACCTCATCCTCGTATCAGAGCGCTGGTAGCCTAGCGGTAAGAGCGTACCTAAGATTTGCAATCCGGAGGTCGAAAGTTCGGAAAAGTCGGAACTTATGTACGAAATTTTATTTGAAATTTGGAATGAAACCGCATTAGTGAACTGAAATGTTTCCTATGTGGAAGGTAAGCCTCGTATTAATATTCATATAGTCTGTCTGTTTGTCTTTCTTGAAGATGTTAAGTTTCGTATAGAGCTACAGATTACTTAACTCCTAACAGATGTGCCCGTGAATGCTTGAGGTTTTGTGAGTTGATAGATGATAGGGCATCCAGCACCTGAATATACATTAGTTGTATTTTCTGCCGTACTACTTATTAGGTAAATATTGTTATTAATTAGTCAGTTTCTCGGTGAATTGGTGTATATACTGTAATGCAATGTTATGTAATTGTTGTTTTAAATAAATACATTTTTAACTCAGAAAAGGCTTGCATAATATTATCTTCTGTTACCGATGTTGCGATGATATACATGAAACAAAATTAGATTGTAACGCTTATTAAAATTACGACAAACAGCTTGGTATGTACAGGACTACAGGAATCTTTCGTCATCAGATAATATGTAAGCGTGCTAATAAAAAGATCATAAGCGTGTCCTTCCAGTGATGTATCTGCGAAACTATTACTTAATCTGCAACATGCATATAAATGTGACCACTATTTTCGTTAAATTGTTACAGGTTAAATGTTCAAATTAAAATATTAGATTTATATTTAGTGAATAAATCATTTGTGTAAAGCGCACTTCATAATTGCAGAAACATTCACATGAGGTATTTACTTAATTGTGTATAATCCTGACTCGCGAATAACATAGCCCACTAGAAAAACAGCCTATGCGCCATATAGGTATTATAAAACTTTTCACCTTTTTCATTAGATGCACGGTTTTCATTTGTTATGGCGGCCGCATGCAAAGTAAATAATTACAATGCAACAATTAAAACAATATTTAACCATCGTTTTATATGGAAAACCGGTGTTAAAGTAAGGCTTTATATTTTGTATTTTATTGTAAAGTGGGATTTTTTTTTGTGCTTCGCGAAAAACAAAATAAAAGCTCTTTATGAATTCGTACCCGCAACCACCAGTTTTGTAGGTCGGGTTTTGTGTTTCCATCATCATTTCAGCCGAAAGATAGACTGCTGGATAAAAGCCTATATAATTAGGGGAATTGCCATAGCGTCACGCTTGCAAGGCTGGTTGGCGAGCGCAGCAGCTGTAAATTCAAACGTCAGCCTCGACGGACGATGTTTCCTCTTTGTCGCCTCTTACGTATCAACATTCATATAATTATTATTAAATTTGAGTCAAGTACGCAGTTTAATAGCTCATAAGAAAATTTTGCATGTACTTACTGGACCTGTGTATTCCGTTCGTTTTTAGCACTGCTTTTTGCAAATAAATTTCTGACTTTAACTTTCTAAAGTTGCTATTAATCACAAATGGAATTCGCTTGAAATGTCAAACTGAATAGCACTCAGCAATAGCTACAGAAACTAAGCTATTTACGGGTAACATTCGTATTAAATCCATGTTCCGACAAAAATATCCTTCCAAATTCATGCTACCAGCATCTCATCTCCATTCAACACAATGGGAACACCCTGTAAGCTCGGCCTCGGGGACTTGTTTGACAAATAGAGGTCTCGCGCAGCGAATTTGGCTTCAAAAAAAATTGTCGCAGAGTGTTACAATCCACCACGAAACCAATATGCCCCCAAGCATTCAAGACCTCCCTCGCCCCCTGCGCAATTGGAACTAGCATCTCAAAAGGGTTGCAGGCGTACCAATGAGCGTTCTACTTACACTGGCCATGATACGTTCTGTAATAAAGTAAATTGCGAACATTTGCTACGCGGATCCGAACCAACGATCTTTATGGCACCGATAATGTTATGGGCAGGTAATGACATGTTTCGACTGCACAAATCGGTGGTATATTGTTTTACGAGTTCTTGAGTGAGTTAAGTTTAGTGTCGCAGGAGGTTACCTGGTTTAAATGAGCCGTAAAGACGTTTACTGGGCCGTGTAAATAAGATTTAAGACTTGAGGATTTTATAAGCCTCGTTTTAAAGTTATTTTATGTTGCTTGGAGAGACTGAAAAGCTATTTGTGTAAGTTTGTTTTTACTTTACATTGCGTATACCTATCGCAATATTTGACCACAGCCTTGGCCAGAAGTATCGAACACCAAAGATGCTTGTACCAAGGTTGCTGGCGGTATTTCCTCGTTGTATCGTAATGCTGATACGTTGTACTAGGAAGCCAGACGCTTCGCGATTTCTGCAAAAAGTTTGTGCGCGCTGGGATCCCATGGACTAGCATGTCGTACGTAGACAGACCCGTTATTCTGGATGTTATTAAAAACGTGATACAAGTTTATCAAACCGGCATCATTTCAAGATTTTGAACATCTTTTACTATGGGGTCAAGTTTGTAAAATTAAATAAAAATTGAGCTGTTCCATAGAAAAGGTCAAGTGTAATCTGACGAAAATGTATGAGAGTTGTTTTTTTTTTACAATTTACAAAGTTGACCCCGTAGTCAAAATTGTTCCAAATCATGATCAGATGCCGGCTTGATAATCTTGTATCACGTTTTTTACAACTCAGTATTTTAACTTAGTCAATATAAATTACGAATATAGCAACAATCGCTGTACGACTGTATATTCCACATATCCACATCTTGCAATATACACATATCCACATTTTCCAATACGTGTCCCCTATTTTAGAACATGCTCCATCAATCATCCCACGAACAATGTGCCCACTGCCCACTGCCACTTAAGGGAACCGTGCGGGCTACGTGGGCAACCTTTCTCAGACCTTTATTCATTCTTTTGATAACAGAACCATACAGTTACATCAAAATGCATTTCTCAAATCTAAATGTCGAGTATATTGCTTAGTAAATTTTTATATTTTAAAAATGAAATTGTTATAAAAGGGATGAAATGTACCCATTAGCGATAAGAGAAATGGCTGCTTCCATTCATTTGAGTTGAACGCTCTAGGTTTTTTTTCGTGAAATGTAATATCCAATCAAAAGCATTAACTATATCATCATCATCATTTTAGCCGTAGGACCATTGCTGGACATAGGCCTCCCCCAAATATAAGTTGTATCATTTTGGGGAGTAGTGGTTATATTCGCCATGCTTGGCAGGCTGGTTGGCGACCGCGGCAGCTGTTAATACGGTTTCGACGGACGCTGATCCCCATCCGTTCACGCAAATTGAACTAGTTCTCCACTAAACTTTAAGGTAGTAGACGACGATATAGCAACTAACAATAGTTTAAGGTTAGAATAAGTTTTACTAACAATATTTCGACCACGTTCCGAAAAAAATGCTTTCAAATAAATAAAAAATGCTTCAATAGCGCTAACCTTGGCTTCCACAGAACGGATAGTACGGTTATAAAGTCTTTTGCACTTAAATAATCTATTACCATATAAGGCTAGCAGATCTCATTATAGCATTACAAGACACATAATTGATGGCAGATGTTTTTAATGCTTTCCATTGGGCTGGCAAAAGTTTATTCATTTTTACTCAGCGTAATAGCATAACTATCACTTATAAACCAAGGCTTGTCATCTTGATAATTAAATAAAAAAATATTTGAAGCATGATAAATACAAAGACTGTTAGCAAACATGATATTAGACTTGGAAAAAAATGCCCATACAATATATCGTTCCCGCATTGCTGGCTAAGGCAGGTAATAGCGCCATCTAGTGTTTCGCAGCCGCAATAGATCCCAGTTGCATACAATAGAGAATATGCATGACATTTATTTTTCCATTTCTCAACAAAATGAGAAAATATAGTAAAAAAGAAGACTAAAAGTGAAATTAAAATTAATATCGGTCAAAAATGCGGAAGATAATAAGCATTCTAAGCCACGAATTAGACCATGATTAGACGGAGAGATTGGACATAGACTGTGACGTCAAAGTCTACAATGGTCATATAAACTCCATATTAAATTCTGTTTTGCTAGAAAGACAAAAGTATAAAACAGTGATGGCTTATACCTTAGTTATTTTTATAGATATATACGAAAAATTCTTTTTTTGTACTGCTCCTTACACACATGAGCTTTTATTAAAGCGAAAACAAAAAAAAACATGCATATTTCCTATTTGTACGCCGGCAAAAGCCGCAAAATACCTACACACGATACCTAATAGATGGCGCTACGTGCAATAAGTACCAAAAATATACGTTTAGCCAGCACTTCCGAGGAACATGGTTTTGTGTAGGCATTTTAACGACCGGTCTAGCTTAGTGGGTAGCGACTCTGCCTACGAAGCTGATGGTCCTGGGTTCGATTCCCAGTCAGGGCATTTATTTGTGTGATGAGCGCAGATATTTGTTCCTGGGTCATGGGTGTTTTCTTTGTATTTAAGTATTTATAATATGTATCTATCTATTATTATATATCGTCGTCTAGTACCTACAACACAAGCCTTACTGAGCTTACCGTAGGACTAGGTCGATTTGTGTAAAATAGTCTCGAAAAAAAAAAAAAAAAAAAAAATATTTATATCGTTCCCGCATTGCTGGCTAAGGTACAAGTGCCATCTAGTGTTTCGCAGCCGCAATAGATCTTAGTTTGCGTCGGCAAACGCCCGCAAAATAACTACGCACCTGACAGATAACGCTACGTGCAATAAGTACCAAAATATACGTTTAGCCAGCATTTCCGAGGAACATGGTTCTGTATAGGCATTGTCAAACTCTTGGCTGCTAGTAACATTTGTAGCATTAACAAAACTAGAACCATTCGTTAGTCCGGGTGAGAACTGGCACATAAATTGACTGCATTTCTAATGCACAAGGCCGTTAAAGCATAATTATGTTCCGTTTAGAGTGTAATGGCTGTAGGATATTTGCAAAGTTATAAATTGTACTAAGCTGTTGGAAACAAAGTACAATTACACATTAAAATCGGATGTAAGTACAAGTATTCGTCACGGATATTTACAAGCAAAACTTACTGAAATCAAAAGTAGTGTTTTCGTAAATCTCCTGGGTATAGTCGGTATGACCAAAGGGCGGGCAGCAGCATCCCTTTCTAGCGATGAATCCTACTGCACTCGCCAACCAGCCTGCGTGTCAATTATGGGACAAGCCTATGTTGTACATGTTAGTCTCAAAGACCCAACAGGTTTGTGTGGGTCGGTACAAAATCCGTGTAATTCCATTTAAATTTTGAATTTTTAGTATTATTTAATACATATCTTATATATCATGGGGACGGGGATTTCGGATACACTTCGACCCATTGGGATCTTTGTGTAGTTGTCCCCTGTTGCGTCTATTCCAGAGCTTTTTGAACCGTAGCCTTATAATGGAGCTCAGGGATAGCGTTCTGAAGTCTTTAGGATCCAGATAGCCTGGTCAAAAATCCTTCATTCTTTGTCTGGCGAGAGCATGATATTCACACATTATGTGCTTAATACTACTAATACTATGTCAATGGATCGTTGAGCTTACTTGATGACTATAGAATTCATAACATATAAAATAAGTCCGTATTCGTATCAATTAATCGTTGGCAAACAAATTTTTTTATAAAAATTATTTAGACACCCATGCAACATGTTTCGGAGAGCGTAGGTCTCCATTTTCATCACTAAGAGTGCCAAGTAACTAGATAAGTAAGTAAAACCGCAGTTATTTATAAATTATTAAAATGACTCACGAAAGTTTAATTACAAGTATAAAATTGCTTATAACGGTCATATTATACAATTCAATTATAAAATTTCAAATTTAGAATGAAAGTTTTAATTAGAACACGTTCACTTATAAACTGTATAGACACTCGTCCACTCCAAATTAAAATTGCTCATTGAAAACCTCACTGTTAGTAGTCTCCTAAAATACATTTTCATTGATATCGTTTGTCCACGGCATAGATCAGCTAAACATGACATTTCGCCGCAATAACTCAATCAAATCACCGAAATGTCACGAATGTGGACGCACGCGGTTAAACCAGTGGTAAGCTGCTCTTTGACTAGTTAGTGTTATAGGGAGTGATAAAGCAAACAATATTTTGTTACACTGCAATAGAAAAATTCAAATGAAATCAAGTGATCATCATCATATTAGGTAATCATAGTAGGTAGTTTACTGATAATGACAATATACTCCTAATGGAAGAAAGTGACTTCATCACTTGGCCAAACAAGTATTGTACTTGACTATCTCATTAATAAATAAATAAATATTTCGGGACAATCTTACACAAATCGACCTAGTCCTATGATAAGCTCAGTAAGGCTTGTGCTGTAGCTACTAGACGACGATATAATATATAATAGACCAGACGCCCATGACTCGGGAACAAATATCTATACTCATCACACAAATAAATGTCCTTACTGGCATTTGAACCCAGGACCATTGGCTTCATAGGCAGGGTCACTACTACCTTGGCTAGACCGGTCGTCACCCCTGTACCATATTTAAGGATAAGTATCAGTTTCAATTTGAGTCCTCTGGTTACCCTTGATTAGCCCTAAGGTCACAATGTCAGCCATCATTACTTAAATGTTTCAACTAATTTATCAAATACGAAATCAACTTAAAGTTTTAATTAGTTGTATGAGTCAACAGCAATATGTATGTAGTCGTACTTCTTGTAACCATCAAATAGATTAATTATTTGTTTCAAAATGTAAACAGTTTTAAATTGGTTGTTATATGTTTGATTATTTTTTGGAAAGTTGAGGCCAGTTGTAATGTAAAATGTTTGAAATGTGAAATGACTTTGCTGTTTTTGATCGACTGCTTTGTGATATTGTAAATAATAATTTAATTGTAATTTGGCGCGTTGTGAATTGTAAATATTTGTAAAACAAAAACAAATAACTGTTTAAAACTCTTGTTACTTTGAGTATCTATACTTATACATTTTAATAATAAAGCTGACGAGGGTCGAAATGAAAGTCTGTACATGGAAGATATTAAAAAAAAAGTTGACTGGAGATACTTAGAAACAACAACAGTGCACGTTCCAACAGTTTTTAGAATGTTTGTCTGTTTGTATGTTTGTGTGTTCGCACATAATTTGAAAACGGCTAAACGGATTTTGATGAAATTTTACTTATATATAGTGAGAAGCACTGGCCACGTTAATTTTAACCAAATTCAACCCCTAACCCCTGTTAACACCCTGGGTGGGGGCATCTCAACACTCAACAAAACCATCCCTTAGGTATTATTATTATTACCGTATGTCATATCTAAGGCTAATAGTAAGTATATGGAATATACACAGTATTGTAATTTATATAAAAAAACCCTACTTTTAACAGAAATAACTGTATTATTCTTTAAACACAACGGTTAAGTAGCATTTTTATACACTAGAGTGCAAAGTAATTTCATACAAGTTGATTCTTACTGATCGAGTGTTTTTTGACGTTAGCTTTTTTGATGTTTTCGAATGATTATAAACATTGAATGCCATTTGCCTTTAGAGTATTTTTCTCTCTCTCTCGGTAGTAAGGTTTTTTGCGTTTCACTCGGCAGCAAAGTTTAGGTAGCTCCCTTTTATAACAAATAACTATTGTCGTATGATTTACTTAATCCGTTCACATGTTTTTAAATCCTCCCTATACTTATACACTCAAGAGCAAAATAAACGGGTAACTTTATCTATTATTATTGCTTTTGAGTGTATAATATTGTTAAGTTTGTATGTCTGTTATTTTTACATTTTTGTTTTTGACTTAAAATGTTACCCTCTTAAGTTACTCTGAAGTTAAAGAGGTTTTAATTGCTTCTTTTACTCTGATAAAAAACTAGTATTAGTACGATGAATGAATGCTTATTTATAAGACACGGGTTTTTCTTACCCCTTCTTATTTATTGATCTAAGTCTCTACATATTGTTTGTGATGTATCACATGTCTCATTATGAGTCCATTAGCAGCTCAGCCCAATACAATCGCGAACAACATGTTATTCGTATTTATTATGCCTGCTTCTTTTGTATTTTTCTCTTTTACAACGACGAGGAGTATTTATAACGATATTGTTTACAATACCGTTTTGTGATGCCGTCAAATTGTCTTTATGATTTAGTTAATTCTTTCCGTTTCAAATTAACCAAAAATATTCTACGTATTTTTAAAATTTCCTTCTTTTTTACCGTTATATAAAATGTAATGGTAGATTACTATTATATCTACCACATGCTATCGCAAAATAGGATAAAAAAACTTTGAGACTATATTTTTTATTATAGTTTTAGAAGTAATTATAAAATCATAACAAAACTATGAAAAATAAATATAAAAAATGTTACTGACACTTCGACACTTTATAATTAAATGATTGTCTTTTGTTTCAGGTACATTTAAGGATGTAACCAGTCAGCTATAAGATGCAAGCTCTTGCTCTAGCAAGTTGGAAACAGTGTAAGATGAAAGAGCGAGCATGAGCGAGCCAGGGTCCCGAGTGTTTATCAAGATGCTTCTATCACTTCTGCTACACTGCTTCTGCGTGGCGACGACGGCTTCTGTATCCAGTGGAGGTAAGTACGTTAATTGCGTACCAGGTCTAATCGACCCTTTATTTGTATTCATGACTCTCATGAGTTAGTTGCCGCAGTTAACGTGTACTGCAGATTATAAACGAGTGATACGAATTACTTCACGTCATATTATTTACTGTCTTTGACAATTATTATATATAATAAATAAAATAAATAAATAATAAATAATTTTCATGTCGACATTTCGTAACAGCGCTCGTATTGACCAGGCAGTCTGAGGAAAATATAAATTTATCTCTGTCCAAAAATGCAATATGCAAATTACCCACATATACCAACAATGCTTCTAAAGTGTTAATTAAAATTAAAATTCAAATTATTTTATTTGTCCAACATAGGTAACACAGGTAATTTTTTTTTTAGTATGACTCACTATGTGGCGCCTTACAGCATACAAATTTCAAGAGCATGCATGTCAACATTACACCGTCTAAAAATATATATTTACATGTCCTTATCATTCATAAATTCATTAATTGAGTAATATTTTTTCTGATATAAAAACAGTTTTATCATAATCTCAAAAAGTCAGAATGTCTACGGTATATAATATTCTATGCAAGGCTGTTTATAGCGTAGCAACGCAGCGAGCGTGATGGGCACCTTTGCGGCTGGAAGGGTTGGGGATAAGAAACATTGGGCTTATAAAATGTGAGTCACCCGCTTCAATATACAGTATGTATTTATCGAATTATTGGTAATCATTTTGCTAAATAGTGTCATAAAATAGTTGAAACGATTTTTTAAGTCTGATCAAGCAGCAATGTATTTTGACATAACAAGTAATACTGAGATGACATGACGCATCGGTACGTTAATTATTATGGATGCTTGATTATATTATTACATTGGGTGCTTAATTATAATGTATGAAAAAAAATACTATTTTTTAAACAGAATTGAACATTAATTTTGTTGTACAAACGCCTCGGGAACCTAAATAGGTTCTACCAATACTCATCGCCACTAAAATATACGCCCGTATAGACAGACATATTGTGTTTATATTAGATTAGGTCTTTACAGACACCTCAAGGTAATAGGTAAGACTGAAAGCGCCTCCTGTCCACACTGCGGGAAGGAGGAAACAAGTAAACACGTCATAACCGAATACGGCATGTACGCATCGATGCGACACAAAGTATTTGGTATTGACGTTCTGGAGGAAAGCGAACTAAAGGATATCAACTTAAAGAATATCCTTCTGTTCTGCAGGAAAATTGGAAGATTTGAGGATCACTGTGTGGGAACGCAGCCGGAACAGTAACCTGCAGCTCCAACTACAGGGAACTGGGCTGAATGACTGCAACAAGCGATCGACAGCCCGCCTGAGTCCGGCCGGGCATCCCTATACTACATCTACATCATCTAGATTGGGTCTTTCCCAATCTAATATAAACACAATATATCTGTTATATATATTTAATACAAGCTTGCCACAGACGAATAATCGTAAGCAAACAGTACAATTCAAGTAAAGCGCTATTATGCTTCAAATTTAACAAAAAAAGATTCTCCACTGTCATTCCACGAACAAAATGGAAAACAAATTCGCATTTTATCTTGTGGTATGCGAGACGGGAATATTTGAGAAATAAAAGAGTTTGTCGAAAGCTCTTTCGAATAACCGATGTTGACAAGGAATTTAAGTTATACGAATGAAAAGCCTGCATTGCTGTTTCTACAAAAGTAAGATTATGAGAGCTGCTACTTATATATATGTCGCTTAACTCCAAACCCAGATAAATCCATTCGACCCTCTCTGCAAATATCTACCATATTACCTTTTCATAATACCAAAATCGCATGATCTGACAGATGGATTTACCTGAGTTTGAATTTAAGCGACTCTATCCGGAAATGAATAAATAAACAAACGAACATGGCTGCATATGGTTTTATTGATTTTCAAAATAATCTCCTTGATGATCAATGCACTTTTGCATTCGTGTGAAACAATTTTTAAAGCACTTCTTCCACTCTGTCTGAGGTAACTCCAAAACAAAGGCGTCGACGGCTTCTCCAGGGCTAGAAAATCGTTAAACATGTATATTTTTTTACATTTGGAAATAAATAAAAATCATCGGGCGCCAAGTCAGGGCTGTACGGTGAAATAACCCTTAATTCTAGATTTTGACCTTCCAAAAATCGAGTTGTTTCGCGTGGCGTATGACAGCTGTTAATGTCATAGTGTAGAATGATTCTGCGTTGCTGGTTCGTTTTACGTATTTCTTTAAATACGTCCAGCAAGCAAATGGTCGTGTATTATTCCAAATTATCCCTTTTATGGTTTTGACTATAACCATGGCCATTAATACCAAAAAAGCAGGCCACAATTTGTTTCAATGTACTTTTTGCACGAGTAACTTTCGTAGGGATCGGCCAATTTTCAAACACCCACACCGTTGATTGTTGCTTAGTTTCAGGATCCAGGATTCGTCACCTGAGTGACTGTACACGTCCTTTGAGTCACCACAGTTATATTTTTAACATTTTATTGCACCACACGACGCGAGACTCTTTTTGCTCCTTAGTTGTGGGGTATCCGCCATCAACAATTTTTGTACAGCTAAATATTCCTGTAATATTTCAATAATGCTAGTCATAAGTATGCCCAAATTTGCCTCTTTGTGATACGTAACACGTCGTTCGTGCATTATAGGTTTGCGCCTAGCCTCAGTATGTTGTGGTACAGTCAACCATTTTGATTTATGTGTTCGTCACTTCGTACCTTGTCACAGTAAAAATCTATATGAAAGACGCAAAATACCTCTTATTAACGTCACTGTGACAAGGTTCAAAGTGGCCTTGAAATCATATTGTTTGACTATACCTATACACTGACAGATTTCAGGAGACCTGCCTTAACTTCGTCCATGAGCATACTACGTACAGTCGTACACGATTGAACTCACTGTACCAGTGACACACTGTGGTTTTAGATGGAGTTTCATCAGTTCATCACCAAAAGTTGAAGTTAGCTGATCTATGCACTAATTTTGCGTTAAACCACGTTGAAAATCGAAATAAATCTTAGCCTGAATATTTTTACTCTTGTTTAGTAGTTCCAAAACAAAAGACTAACGCAAATAACAAAAAAGTATCTAATGCCCAGTATATAAAAAAGGTTAAAAGTTATCGCATAGAGGTCGAACACATTATTTAAAATGGTTGGAATTCCGGTGTCTGGTTATTTAAATAGCAGCCTATGTAATTCTAATCGGAATGCGGAAGAGGATAAGGTTACTTGTGCGGAGAATTTTGTTTGTTCTGTTTTTATCATTTAAGCCGTAAGGCGTTCACTGCTGGACATATGCCTCCCCCAAATATGACTTGTATCATCTGGGGGAGAATTCCCATGAACACTGTCTCTCATGGGAACTCTCGTCAAGTTTAGTCAGCGTGGTGAGTATGGAGTCACCATGCTTAGTAGGGTGTACGTCCGCTGTTAGTTAGTTAAGTAGTAGCTGTTGATTCATTTCGACGGACTCTGCTGCCCATCTGTCAGTTTCCATTTGTTGCCGACACCCGTGGAAGTAGATAGGGTGGTGCTATTTTCATCCTGCACCATAGGGTAGGTTTGTTATTAAAGGTGTATCATTATTACAGTGCGCGTGGCGTGGACAGGTGGATCGACGACCTGGTAAACATCGCTGGTTCTTGATGTGGGTGGCGCAAAACCGGTCGTCGTGGGTCGCTTTGGGGAGGCCGATGTTCAACAGTGGAAGTCTTTCGACTGATATGATGATGACGTATTATAATGCTTACAGGAAGTATGAATAGACTCAAAACACGTGTAAAGAGAGACAAAATACGTAATGTGACTAATTGAAGACACATTTCAAAATGTCTGTCTGCATACTGCTTACTTAATTTAGTCGGTTTCTCTGTTGGAGATAAATGATGGAGGGTGACAAATGTTTTAGAGATTTTTATTAGAAAACATAATTCACAATGTGAGACTATGACAAGTAACGACAATAGTTAACCGGGCACTGCAAGTTGAACAAACATATGTTTCTAATGGGTAAGAAACAAGATGCAACATGCAGGTTCTGCCAGGAATCAAGAGGAAACTGCAATGCACATCCTCTGTTCCTGCGGGCCACTAATACATAAAAGAAGTATCCATCTAGGCAGGCAGGTACTGAAACCTTATGAGGTACACAACATTACAGCCCAAAGAATCTGGAGCTTTCTGGACTCAACGGGGATCAGTAATTAATTATAAAAAGGGCTGCCACAATAGATCATAACTAGTCGATGCGGCGTAAATAATAGCACAAAGACAGCAATAAATAAACGACAATAGTGCCCTCTCTGTCATACCACCCAGTTCGATTTGGGAATTATTATTACTATGGCATGTCTATTACTAATACTAAGTCTATGTTATAAGAGATACAGGGTATTGACTAGTTTACGGAATTAACTGAATACGCCATATTTGTTTTACTTTGATATTGAACAAGTTTGGACTTGTTATAACGTAACTGGCGCTGATATTTGGCTCAAATTCATAATTTGATTGTTAATATAATCCTTGTTGTCTCTCATTCTTTTCATCGTTCTGAACACATGGCCCGCTTATTAACTTCTGCTGCTAACTGTATCGAGCAGAGTAATTATTACTTATTGACCTTATTGTAAAATTAAACGGGACTAAAGCTACCTAGATTACCAACCTGGGTTGTTGAGTCCCGTTGCGATCAAGGCAGTTTCGTAACGTAGGCGAAAATGTAGGTAACAATACCTTAAGTTTTAACTCGATTAATTTCAAATTAATGTGTGAAAATCGAGAGAAACTCGGCATATTTTATTCTCTACTGAAGCCATCGAAGGCAAAAAAACCGTGGCACGGAAACTGATTGAACATATGTTTGAAGTGTACTGACTAAAACATACATTTGGAACACTTGAGAACAATTTTTTATGTATCCAATAAAAGTTATATGCAATCGCAATAAAAAAATCAGCAATTTATCAATAATATTGGTTTTGTCCGATCGTAGTTTGAATAATAAATAATCTACTTAACAAAATTTTAACGCAGTCAAGAGATTCAACGATATATTTTAGTCTTCTGAAAACGAAAATCTTTGCGTAGCGCGGAAATATGCCTTTTATCGGCACGCAAGTTTACATAACAGCGTTATGTAAATTGGAATCCTGATACATCGTATCCGCCCAAATTGAAAATTATTCTTGTTGCCAACCCTAGCACTTATCGCGGGACATTTCACGCGAGGGAGGAGCAAATGCAAGACCGCAATATCAATCATGGATCAATCGGGCCAGAGTGCGTGGCAGCCCTGGGCAGCCGGTCGGAAGGAATCGAATGAAAATTCGGCGAATGATTTTACTAGGGCATTTTAAGATTACCGATTCAGTGAACGCTATTGGTGATGGCTTTTTGATTTAAAAATGGATTTGTACATTCATGTGTGACGGTGGCGCAATCAGATGAATTTTATTTTCTATTGTGTTGCTTCCGTATGTGTACGAAAAGGGTATACGGATTATTTTGTCACTTATCACGAAATCGGAGTGTAAAATTCAAATTCAGAACTTACTTTTTTATGAACATTCTGTGGGTTCTGTGTTGTGTATTTTCAGTTTTATATAAAGTATTTTTCTTTTGTTTTCATTTATCATTTGCGTTGCTTATGCATCCATCCTCAATACCACACCAAAAACTGTGCTCATCACTGGGATCTGAACCCAGAACCATCGACTTCATAGGTAGGGTCACTACTAATACTGATAATTAATGGTTCCTTCCATTAGTTTATGTAAACTCATAATTTATTTGCCGGTTATTGAATAAAGCCCTGAAAGACAGACGGACAACAAAATAAGCATATTAGGTTTGTGATTGGTTATACAGAAGGATTTCGGGGTCGTAGAGCAAAATAACAGGGTATGACACAGAATTCGTAGTTGTGTGAATCATTAAATATTTATCAACAAAAATCATAATTATTTTTGAGATGGTAAGTACAAAATAAATATTTGCTTACAATTTGGTCACCCTACTCAATTTGACGTCTTGTTGGTTCCCATGCTGTGTATGTTAAAAAGCGTAGGGTGACCATGATTTGGTTAGTTTATAGTAAAAAGAAAACACAATTAACGTTGTTCTGTTCAAATATCAATTGTAAGATAATATTCACCAATTACTGAGTAAGAACAACTGGGTCTCGGTCACGAGACAGAACTCAACGTCTGACGTAGAACCTTGAGTTAATAATTTATTAATATACTTTCATTACAGAATAGAATAGAATATAATAGAATAAGACTTTATTCGTGGGCACATAAAACATTGCAAAAAGTGGCACGAAATGTCCCCATCTCAGCATACTGCTAGCGTGCTGCCAGCGATGGTCTTCCGATGAGGATTACTTCCTTATAATACGTATTAATTCATGGATTTGAAATCTCAATTTTCACAAGCTTATCTAATTTTAAGGGATTTAAATGTATTTTACGGCTCATAAAAACAAATCAATATCACTTTCTCTAAAATATTTTTGACGCATTAATAGTGGTAGTTAGTTCATGAAATATGCGCAAAACTTCGGGCGCACGTTTGACATTTCAATCCAAAACCTATATTCGCTAGTTATTTACGCAGAGGTCTCGAATTTTGAAAAACAATGGGCTATCGCAGCGCGGTAGGCAGCAAACGAAACGGAAGTGCCGACGAGACCTAGTGACGTGCAAGTGGCATACTTATTTATTTATTTTTATTTTCACGACTGACTTTTTTTAGTAAAAGTTTACTTTGATATGCGTTCATGTTCCACCTAATGCTGGTAAGTCATAGTTTTATATGGAGAATGTTATAGCAGTCGCTTTCGTAAAAAAAATGTTTTTGCCAAATTATATTAAGGTTAGGCGAGTGTAATCGATGCTACATTGAGCCAACATATTCGTGCAAATGCTAAGGTGAAACATTTTTTTTTTATAAATTTTCTAATTGAGGTCAATACTATATTTTTAAGGGAAGTCCGTCATATGACACTCAATACCTATGAGATAATGTAGAAAATTGATTGGTAGGCGCACTTTCCACATATACGGTCTTACCCACATTGACCTTGTGCGTAATACGAGTAATTAAAATTGTGTTGTCGTGTACTATGGCGACCCATCTGGTTGCCTGTTGGCTGCCGGAGAAAAAAATGTATACCATTTTATAAAACCGGCGTGCAGTTCCTCAAGCAATAGCCATTGTCACTCCCTACATTGTTTCTTACATTCTCCATACATTTACCTACTACATAATATACTACGTATATCATCAGTAACTTTCAATAGTACTTACACAATTGCAGATGTTTTCTCATGGAAGAGGAAACATCCGCTTAGTGTTGTATACATACATTTCATTTAATAATCGAATAAGTCGCGTGCGTTAGAAAACCATTTCCCTTTTTATTTTTTAAAAACAGCAAAAAAAGTGGACACGTACTTTAAAAATAATCTAAGCCAAAGACGAAAAAAACGAATAAATGAAAGGGACGCTGTCATTATATTTTTTATACAACTTATCACGGAGTTTATATTCCTAGTACCAAAAGTTTGTATAGCAATAAAAATATATGCATTTGTGTGTGCTTATTAGCTTTAGTTTAGATCTTTTTAGTAAATTATAAACATTGAAAGTGTTGAGAGCGTGCGTGCTCAATTCTGACCGCGTTTTTGCAGTCGTGAAGGTCATCAGAGTCTTATTTTATGACTGTAATTTTAATTTTAAACATATTAAAAGCTGAAACAGAATTAGCTTAGATTGTTAAAAGCTTACGAAAAAGTCTAACTAATCTATAGACTTTGTAAGTAAATTTAAAATAAAAAATCATATGTGAACGGTCAAATAAAACTTAAATAGGGAATCACGTCACTAAAGGAACCACCGAAACAAACATCCATATCGAAAAATGCAAACACGGCGATGTTTATTCATACGCCGGAAAGGGCCAGCGCGGTGTCAGTATGGTAATAATACAATAAAGCACAATAGCATGCCAACTTTTCACAATATTTATGAAATACAATTCTGACATAATGTTCCCTGGCTGCGATATTGTTGGTATATCATATCAATATTGAACGTAACTTAAATTTCAACAGCAAAACTCTGGTTAAGCCTTTTAGATCACGAACGAAAAATATAACAATGCACAAAAAACTGTATACTGGAATTTGCTAAAGCATGTTTTTTATAACGTCACATAATTATTATATTTTTATTTATATATACAAAATTATTGGCCAAGTCAAGGGCAAAACATGTATACCCTACATAAGTACATATTTTAACACATTCGCTGCCACCCCCTCCAAAAATGTATGGAAATGAACGCACATGTGCGCCGGTGGCAGTGAATGCATTAACCTAAATATAATGTGGTATTAAGGTGCAAAGTATAGAAGTAACCTTTGACTAGCTAGTCAATAAACAAAACATTACCAAAAAGTTGCCAGAATAAAACTTGCTACGGCCTTTTAAGCAAATTCTAAGTATTTTTTCATTCTACACCGTTTTACCGGGTTCACTTATCTTCGTACCCATCCCACTGACCACCGAGTGGACTAAAAAGCGAATCAAACGTTAAGGGCCCGATCATCCCCTTTGATCAGGTCTCAGTAGCCTCCAGTGATTTTCCCGCAGCCCCCACAACCCTTTATCTTGTTCCCAATTCACAATACGTTTAGTTCTAACTAAGGTACAGTCTAGTATAATTTGAGCCACAGAATAGAAATGAAAGTGCTACATATAAAATTCTTCAATTTAAAATTAAAACTTACTCTATAAGTACACTAAGTATATGAGTTTATAGAAAAACTGTTTTGGAAAGCTAGCATTTAAGATGATGGCGGCCATTGAGTTGACGCACATAAAATTCTCGCTGTCACGAAATGTCATAAATCACAATGTTCCTGCATGACGTTGAAGTCCTATTCCTTTATTCCTGGACAGTTACTTAAACGACTTTTTCAACAGTTGTTATTAAATTGCGCCCGATATTTAAAGGGATCCCGCTTATTTTGGTAAAAACTACGTAATGGATCAGATCAGACTTGTACTGGTCAGATTTTATACAATAGTTGGTAAAGTTTGCGAATAGTTGTGTATGCCACTATGAGGTGAGCTGGTGGTTCTTTTGTTTGCGGTTGCGACACAGGTAGTGTACAACAGAGGTGTTGATGTTTTGAATTATTTTCACTAAAGATGTATAGTCTAGTCTTGCCGGTGATCAATGTTGATTTATCTAACACCTTTGAAGAGTTTTAGAGCTGAAACACAGATTAATCGGTTTTAAAATGTTCACACTTTGTAAATATAATATTATAACATTTCAGTATTTATTTCAATATTTCAGCACCACTGTACCCTTACCATGAGTTGTGACATTGAGGTTTTCGATAACGAGTATCGAGTTTACTATCTGTACATCTCGTTCGCACTAAAATAATACAAGCGAGATGCACAGATAGTAAACTCGATACTCGGTATCGAAAACCTCAATGTCACAACTCATGGTAAGGGTAGGTATAGGTGGGATATCATGTAAATTGTGAAAATACTCACAACTGAAATTTTATTTTACCCACAAAGTAATATTAATAAAATGGTATTTTTCAGTTCACTCCATCTAACATACTAAATCAAATCGAATATCTGAATATTCAATAACCAAAAATATACATCCAATATTTGCGCCTATAACTCCGTCGTGCGACGTATAATAATTCTCTGTAACGCTAGTTCGAATGTAGGCTTGGTGTGCAAAATACATTCGAATAGGTTTTCCTTTGTACCATTGAGTTTTTATGCATAGTTAGGCGGCACTCTCACATTTATTGTAACGCCGAACAACAAATGGTGCTACGAGAATCCGGTAAAAAAAACTGTCAGTCGATATAAACTAAACGACATCTAACCCCTTCCCTTTTGCGACTTCCAGCGATCCCAACCCTTTTTATTGATCCTTTTGCATTTTTCCGCCAACGGAAACCTACCCATTTGCTGATTCGGTGTTGCTTCGGTAAATAATTTTCTAAGCAAAAACAGCTAATCTCAAGGAGGTCGTTTTCCGACCTTTTTTGGGAAAGGGTTTGCGGATGCGGTCGCGAGCAATGTTGAATGGGGAGCTTTGCTTTGTTTCTGCTTATTGGCATTCAATATTGTTTTCGGATTTATCTCAGGATTTACTTGTTGTTCCAGCTATCCAAAACTTACACGATCTTACTGCTTACAGACCTTAGTCATTTTGCACACGGTAAACAATTGCAACTGAAATGTGCCATTGATGACACTACTGATGAACTTTAAGTAACTTCTCTAAAACCAAACTGGGACCCTGAGGCAAAAAATAGACATGATGGTAATAAAAATTACTCTTAAAGCATTATTACTTGTCAACGACGGAGTATAAAAAGTACAATTGCTACAGATACATGACATAAGTACGATCGAAAGAGATTGGTCTGGATATAATTTCATCACTTTTCGATTACGAAACCATCGGCCCTAATTATTCGCGCCCTAACTTATCATTGTACTGTGATCGCGACTGAGCCGGCTTGGAATATTAATTTAGTTTAGAAGGAAATTTCGGTGTAAACTGTAACTCAAGATCCTCAAAGAGATCATTCTTCAAGACATCTGTGAGATCTTAAGTTTTGTGAGTGAATGTCTACAGCTGGAATGTCATGTCATAGTCACCACGGTCTTAGAGTTCTTGCTTGCTTAAAGATTTTATAATAAGAACGAGGTTTGTTAATAAGCGTTTTTAGAAGCACTGATGGGCTGGTGGTAAGAACGTGCGACTTGTAATCCGGAGGTTGCAGGATCAAACCCCGGCTTGTACCAATAAGTTTATTAGAACCTCTGTATGAAATATCATTTGATATTTAACAGTCGGTTTTTCGTTGAAAGAATACATTGCGAGAAAACCGGACTAACCAATAAGGGCTAGTTTACCCTCTGGGTTGGAAGGTCACATGGCAGTCGCTTTTGTAAAAGTAGTGCCTACGCCAAATTGGGATTGGTTGCGAAGGACGAAGGTCGTCCAAAATGGAGGAATGAGAGGAAGGTGATGATGTTCTGAGAGGAAGGTGATCATAATAGTCTTTGACGCTAGCACGGTTAACATCTGTTTACATCGCTCTACACGAAATTAGTAAAGTATTAGTGTTCAAAGTGAATAGTTTTTGCAAATACTTACTTTAAAACATTTATAACAGTTAATTTAACATATAGTGAATTAGTGTGCTTCATTAAAAGTGTTTATTGAGCTACAAGATACAAATTACGGCGCAATTTAATAACATACCCGTCAATTCCAAGCATCTAACAGTTACACAGTGCGCATGCAAGTTGCGCGCGTTCGCAGGCGCGAGCGGTGTACTTAAAGGCGAATACCGCGTGTGAGGCGTGCGAGGTGTTATCGCTGCGGTGTGGACACAAACAATAGCGTAAGCTGTAGTGCGCGCCATAGAATAATTATCATAGATGTGACATTGCGTTCGCTTAGTCTTTGTGAGGCAATTGTGTTTTGACTGGTACATATATAATTTATTTTTACTCCATTCAAGATGAGTTCCTGCAAGTTGTGCAATCGCGCCGTATCCGATAGCGCTTTAGTATGCAAGAAATGCTCCAGTCGTTTTCACTTCAAATGTGCAGGAGTTTCTACTAGTAAGAAACCAGCTCAGTGGTTCTGTCCGTGCTGCTCTTGTAATGCCTGCAAGGAGTGCTTAACAGCATCCAAAGGGGTCGCGTGCTCAGAAACTTCTTGTTTAGCAGTATTTCACCCTCTCTGCGTTAACCTGGACGTTAACGCAGGTGTACCAAAGGGCTGGAAGTGTCCCGGCTGCGTAGCAAAGCAGCCGAAGGGTAACAATAACGATACGCCGATAAAGGCGACCACTAATAACAGAGCCACGGCAGCCACTTTGGATATACCGGCGCAATCATCTAGTACGATTTTTTCCGACTCTCCCGTTCCATCCCCTCAGCCTCAAGAGCTATCCGTGTCGTTATGGGCCGACGTCGAGGCCAGGTTACACTCTCTTATAGTTCAATGTAATGCATCATTAAAGAGTGAGATCACAGAACTAATTCGGACTGAGATCGCTTCGGCGATTGACTCCTTACATAATAAGTTAATGCTAAAAATCTCCTCGTTAGAGAGTAGCGATGATAAAATTAATCAGCTCGAGGGTGAACTTGCCGCGTCTAACCAACGCATCACGGAACTGGAGAGTAACTTCGATGCTCATCAGCAATGGGTTAGAATGGACAATCTGGAGATCTCGGGCGTCCCCGAAATTAAAAATGAGTCTCTCACTGGCCTGGTGATGCGCATTGCGGAGGGGGCCGGTGTGGGCCTGCGGGAGGAGGATATTGAGTTCGTCAATCGTGTAAAACCTGGGCAGTCTGCAGGTGGTCGTCCTAAAATATCATTGTCAAGCTGAAGCAGAGAAATATCAAGGATGCCATTATAGCCGGGATCCGTAGGCGCAGAGGTCTAGTCACCAGTGACATTAACATCAGTGGTGATTCGAGGAAAGTTTTTGTAAACGAGCACTTGACGCCTAAAAATAAACAACTTTTGAAATTATGTAAAGATACTTGCAAATCAAAAAACTATATATTTGTTTGGGTAAAAAATTGCAATATTTACGCCAGGAAAGACGACTCGAGTCCCTATATTCTCATAAAGTCGCAATTGGACCTACAAAAGATTGTTTAGCCATTCGCTTTTCCTGGCGGATTGACTTTATGACCCCGGCTATTATAATTATAATGATATCTTTGTACTTTTTTAAATTTAGGTATTTTACGTCCTCAGTTTAATTCAAAGAGCGGTATCACCAAATCTATATATTATAGTAGAATTAGATGATAACTAAGTTTTGACGTAGAAGATTTTTTTACAATATAATTCGAGTATCCCAGTCATAGTGCAAAGTTAGTCCGCTTTTCTCCAGATATGAGAAGAAGTTAGATCCGAGAGATAAAGTTACCATAACAATTATATTGTTTCTATACCGGTCTGGTAAGCTGCTTACGAAGCTGGCTTGATAATTGCTTCTCCGTGTGTCTGTTCTATGCATGTGTTGCTGCGGCATAATTATGTTTACATATCTCCTGTGACGTCACAGGAACAACTTAATTATTATATGTGACATTATCTACGAAAAGGGACCTTATTGTCGATGGCGCTTATGTCATTGTTCAAGACCATACAATACATATGCAACGCGATTTGACGTAAGTGCCATCGACAATAAGGTCCCTTTTCCTAGATAATGACACATATCATGCCACGTTACCGTATCCATTCAACTCAAACCAAAAAATATCTATTTGCAGAAATTTCTTGTGTTAACTTGGGATTTTGTTAGCACTACAGCTAACATTTCAGGAATTAAGTCATGACTTTGAGTTCGAATAAATTTTAAAAGAATCAATCTATTTATTATGTAGCTGTTGAGCATAGTAATAACATGGAATAACCGAAATTATAACGTTGAGCATAAACCAATTAAGAAGTTAAGCAAGCAGCATCCAGTATTAGCTAAATCACTTTACACAAGTACTGACCTTTAGAAAATACCTGCGAAATATTGATATTATTTCCGTACTGGACTGGTAAGCTGTTTGTTTACCAAACTGGCTTGATAATTGCTTCCCTGCGAGTCTGTTCTATGCATGTGTTGTCTAATACACGTCACCGCTATCAGATATTATATTATTGCACAATCTAGTCGTTGTACGAACCTTTAATGCAACAGAAGCTAAACCGTCCGGAAAGTAAAAATATCTCAGCGTGGAATAATATTTGCAACAGTTTAGCATAAGCCGGTAGTGTTAAAATGCAGTTGAAAATTCAATTATGGAGCAACGAGAAAGTTCCCGGAGCAGGTGCGCGTTTGAATCCTGGTCGACGCATAGCGGGTATATTAGTTGAGGGAAACTTTATGGAAATATGTTTTATAAAGATCCCCGGGGGTGCTTTGTATCTTTTGTGGCGCGAAGTGGATGTTTTATTTATTTGAAGATTCAGTTGGCAGCTTTGAGGGAATTTTGGTTGTACCTGTTATTTTCAAAACCTTTTACTCGTATTTCTTTTAAAACTTCGTACCGGCGAACTTCATACCGCCTAAAAAGCGACAAAAGTAGTTATTTTTGTAATTTTTAGTACTCAATGTCTCAATCAGGGCTGTGACGATTCCAACCAATCCAATATCATTTTTATCGGTTCAGCCGTTCTCGAGTTATAAGCGGTTGAACAAACCCCACTTTCTTTTATATATCGATACCTCCTACGTATACTGAGACAACTGACATTTTTACGATTTTAGTTTTTTTGCATTTTTGAGATCAAAATACTTATATCTACATGCTATAAAAATTTCGTAGTGAAATAACTGTTAGTTTTCGAAATAAAGTGACGTATACTGACTCAACTAACACTATTTTTTAAATTAGAACGTCGTATACTGAGCTAAGTCACTTGTACCAGTATACGCGGTACATCTAGCGGGGGAGGGCGGCGCGGGCGCGGCGCAAGTGGCAGTTGTCTCAGTATGCTCGTTCGCTATCATTGCGGGGGGAACTTGTCTCACTATGCGCGGGCGACAAACGATGCGGCATACGTCTTTTCTACCCGTTTTCTACCTACTACGTATAAAATAAAGCTTTTTATATTATGATTTTGTTATTATGATGTTGTGTAGTAGTTTATTGTTTAATTAAACACAAAATACATCAAAATGAAGCAGACGAGAGGAAGAAGTCTGGTTGCACTGGCATTAAATAAACCATTTTAACGCGAAACGAGCGGTAGGCAAGTAAATTTAATTGTATATTTTTTAGAACATTAAATTAAAAAGCTAATTTGAACAACTATGGTGATATTTTCAGATTTTTTGTTAGTTAGTCCAGTAGTCATGGTTTCAAATGAGAATGTTATTGATTTACTTATATCAATGCACGTGGGTTTTCACTGGTTTTTTTTTTAGTAATTATTAATGATAAGTAATTAAATTTGATTCCATACTTTTCAGTTTATTTAATTAAAACCTAATATGAACAACTATGGAGATATTTACAGACTTTTTGTCAGTTAGTCCAGTATACGAGGTTACAAATTATTATTGAATTGCTTTTATCAATGCATGTGGATTTTCAATGGTTATGGTAACTTATTTTAGTGTCCCCGTTGCCGCTGGGAGTAGAGGAGCTACGGGAGTAAATATATTTTTTATATGTGGATCGACGAACTAAGAAAATATAACGTTAATCTACAGTGGAGTCTTCATATAACTAAACTCGCACATAAATTAAGTTCGGCCGCTTTCATCGTTAGGAAAATATTGAGACAGCTCGATTAGTTTATCATAGTTATTTCCATAGTGTAATGTTATATGGTATTCTGGTTTGGGGCAAAGCAGCTGATATACAGACTACATTTGTATTACAAAAAAAAGCCATTCGTTTTATGTATGACTTAAAAGCAGGTGTATCTATTAGAAAGCTTATTAAAGAAATTAATGTAAATTAACTGTAGCTTGCCAATATATATATGAAAATATTATGTACGTTATTAAAAACCTTCAATTGTTTACAAAAAATTGTGACATCCATAATTATAACACTAGAAATAAGAATAAGCTTGCTATCAGAAAAAGTCGTGTGCGTAAAGTGTATGAATCATTTTTTGGGCAATGTAGGTATTCATTTATATAACAAGTTACCTGATGATGCCTTAAAATTACCCTTCCCAATACTTAGAGAATTACTTAAAAAAGTCTTTAATGTCTAAGGGCTATTACAGAGTGTGGATTATTTGACAGATAAACATGCATGGCCCAAACCAGAACTAACTAAACTGCCTAGCAGTTAATTCAACAATTGTATGTACTGCTATATCATGTAAATGGCACAGTTCACTTTCAGGTAACAAAACATATCAAAGTTTGTCTATTTTGTGAAGTCAAATTTTTTTACATTATTATTTTCACTTTTATATTTTACTATTTTCAGTTATATCTTGTAATAAACTGTTTGATATGTTTTCTTTTCGGACTACGCATAATTATGTACTTTAAGATGTGATTTATCACTGTTTTGAAAAAATAACTCCCGCCGTAGTTTCTTTCCGGTATCTTCTCGTGTCAGGTCATTTACTTCACTCACTATCACTTGATCCCTTTTTTTGATTCTTGTCCTTTATGCGAATGACTTTGGCAATAATAAGAAGTTTTGTTTTTTTATGAGGATTCATATTCTATTTTACCTTTTAAACTGATCTCAGTTGTTATATTTAGAGTTATTCATTTTAATTTTTATTGTTAATATTAAGAAAAAGTGTTGTTTAATAATTTTGTAGATATACTAAGCAATGAGAATGAAGAATGTAAGGAAATATATAAAGTCAATGGTTAATCAGTATTACGTTGATAATAACAATGGCTCTGAGTAATTCATTATTACCTTTATAAGAAACGCAACTTTAGTATCCACTTGCTTTATTTTTAGTTTCACAAACGTAACTTGCCTAAATATCTTCATTATAATTCTTTAAACTTTCTATAATGAGCACAACATACAAAATAATGTTAATAGTATACTGGTACATAATTCATTCATTCAGGCATTTCGCAGGCGTATACTGGTACAAGTGACAAATCAGGCTAAATTTAACCGTTAAAATCTATCCGAACTGGATCTTGGAGCTTTTTAAGATATCTAAGAATGATACGTGACTCATGGCGTTTAGTTTAATAAGATTATGTCCATATTCATCAAATAATAATTTACTACGTATACTGGATCAAGTGGTAGTTATCTCAGTTTATCAAAAAAATGAACTCGTTTATTTCATGTATACTGGACTAACTACAGTTTTTTCAAAAACTACTAATAATAATAAAATAGTAATTATGTGGATTTAAGCGAAATACATTCACCATACATATTTGAAAATTTCATGAAAATATGTCAAAGTATGAGCTAGTTATGGAACTTTGTACCTTTAAACAGCTCTGCTGTAAAATCGTGATTTTGCACTTGTCCCAGTATACGTAGGAGGTATCGATATATAGATATAGAAGAAGAAGATTATTGTGCTAACAATACACTCTATATAGTTTTTCCCATTACATCATAGTTATTATAGGCATGTTAATATTTCTTTAGTTACTAAATGATATCAGAACTTGGTGTCAAGATCGTTTATGTATTTCTAGACCCCTTGTGGTCCGATCGATAAAAAAATCTTAACTGGTACAGATAACACATGTCTGTCAGTTAAATATAAAAAACACGTAAATATGTAACTATTTTGATGGCAGGAATGTATTGGGTTTTGATTTTATTTTAAAATTATCAGCCCCATCTTTCCAAAGCCGAGAGGAAAGACTATGTCTTAGCGTGACTGTGTGTGGCAAATCAGGAAAGTAGGTTCAATGTTTATTATGAATTAAAAATTGTCTTAGGTATCTAAGTTTCGTTTAAATTATTCTAATGTAAATAATTATATTTACTGGAAATATAAAAAAATATACAAAAACCCTAGAGTTTTCGCCTTCCGCGGAACCACAAGAGCTGTCATCTAACCCCGTTCGCAGTTGGAACAAGTTAAAACTGGATCCAAATGAAGTTAGTTTGACGGACGACCCAGTTGGCGCGCTGCCCCGGTCCGAACCTGACAAATTGCGATTTGTTCCTGGCCAGCTACACGCTTACATACCTAAGCATGGCTGTTGGGATTTATATCCTCAACACTGCGCTTGTGGAGATGAATGTTTGAGAATGGACGGTTGCGATGTGTTTTGATGAAAGCTGACATGGCGGCGTATGGACAATTTCGGAAATCTGCCATGAATGATGGCTACTTGACTTAAATGATAAAGTGTTTCGATATGAACGACAACCGGTATGGCCTACTGGGTAGTGGACCCTGGACCCTGAAGCCGAAGGTCCTGGGTTCGAATCCCAGTCAGGGCATTTATTTGTGTGATGAGCACAGATATTTGTTCCTGAGTTAGGGGTGTTTTCTATGTATTTAAGTATTTAAATGTATCTATCTATTATATATGTCGTCGTCTAGTACCTACAACACAAGCCTTAATAAGCTTACCGTAGGACTAGGTCAATTTGTGTAAGATTGTTCCGAAATATTTATTTATTTATTTATGAACACACATAATGTTGAAGAGAAAAATAATTTGTGTTTCATTATAATTAGAGTCCATGTTCAAAATTATCGGTTACATATTATGCAAAATTTATTCGGAACTACCCAGTACACCATTATAATTAGCTTGATGTGGTTTAATGTCAATTTAATCGTCATGGGTAAGTAGATAAACAAAGCCAGATTTATAATGATTATAATTGCATTACTGGACGCCGAAATAAATTTAATTAAATAAATGAGGACCAATAAATACCAGTGCCTACGAAACACTATACCGACTAGTCCATACATATCGACCTATTTTCATTTCACTCGAATGTATTACAGTTGTATATTATTATTATGGTAGGTCCATTTATCAAAAAAATAAAAAATAAAATGTTAAAAATAAATCAAATAGGTGCTATCATTACCTATTTATTTGTATGAACCAGCAAAATTGCAAATCTTAAAACTTTAAAAATAGGCACCACGTATTTAACCCATACGCAGTACCCTTACCATGAGTTGTGACATTGACGTTTTCGATAACGAGTATCGGGTTTACTATCTGTGCATCTCGCTTGTAGAATTGTAGTCCAAACAAGATGCACTGCGCATGCAAGTATAGTTAACCAATTTGATTTCTACGCCACTCGAACCTTGTCACAGTGACATTAATAAGATATCTTTTTCGCTTTTAACAAAAATTTTCACTGTGATAATTTACCAAGTGGCCTAAAATCAAATTGGTTGACTGTACATGTAGAGCATCGATTACTTACTAAATACAATATTTACAATATGTATTCCACCTACTTATTATGTCAACTACAGGTCCATTCACAAGACTTGGCACCGTATGTCTATATAAATCTTGACAGTTGAGTACAAAACTCACCCCAACTCTTGTGAATCGACCTGTATTTCTAAACGCTATAAAAGAATTTACTCCAGATACAGTAACGTGCGTAGAGTATGAGCGTGCGGCTTGCAATCCGGAGGTCTCAGGTTCAAACCCCGGCTCGTACCAATGAGTTTTCCGGAAGTCATGTACGAAATATCATTTGATATTTACCAGTTGCTTTTCGGTGAAGGAAAACATCGAGAGGAAACCGGACTAATCCCAATAAGGCATAGTTTGCCCTCTGGGTTGGAAGGTCAGATGGCAGTCGCTTCGTAAAAACTAGTGCCTACGCCAAATCCTGGGATTAGTTGCCATGGCTGGTGTCCGTATGTCCGTAATGCCGGGACAACGGGAGGAAGATGATGATGACAGCAGCGCGCGTAGATCCTCTGGTGTTGCAGGTGTCCATGGGAAGCGGTATTCCCTTACCATCATTCGATTCGTCTACTCGTTTGCCTCCTAATTTCATAAAAACAAAATAAAAACTATAGAACCTACAGAATATACATGACCAACAATGTACCAACATGTAACTTGAATCCTCATTCAAAGTAACAGTTGGGCTTGTCTAGAAGTTCGTTAACGTGTACTAAAGTACGAATGTACGAATGATTGGGCAATACGAAAACTACGGACGCTCGAATGATCGGTCTACACCAACTGTACCCCCAGATTTGTACCCTTTTCACCCGTCACGAGCAGCGAGCAGCGTGACATCTACTTCACCTTTAATTAATTGCAGTTATGTGGGTTCTGTTCGGATCGTACAGTTTTGAATGGTGTTAAGATTTCAATTTGGAACGTCCTCAGTTTAGTTAAGTTTTCACTCGTATGAAAATTTGTGTCTTAAACTAGATTATTTCTAAAGGTACATTGAAATATAAATAGTTAGGAAAAATGGTGTTCATGATATTAGGCTGCGTTTCCACCAGATGAGCGAAGATGCATAGCGAGGAATGTGTTTTTAAGAACCAATAGAATCACTTTGCTATTCCGCTGTTTAATAACGTGCTAGTCAATCAGTTATATTTACTTGCGTATTTTTTTCATGCATTAGTGTTCCCTCCCTCCCACCGCGTGCGGTGACTAGCACGTTATTAAACAGCGGAATAACAAAGTAATATTATTGTTGTTAATAATATGGACTTCCGCAAAGTAACGTCAATGAATTACTTGAAAAATAGAATCACATTATTTATCGAGGATAGGGGAATGAAATAATGCGATTGGTTGTTAACAAACACGTTCCTCGCAACACATCCTCGCTCATCTGTGGTGGAAACACAGCCTTATACGGAAAACAGTTTTTCTCTGTGAATTCAAATTAGTCTTTAAAACTATAACTAGTAAAATAAATGAAATATATAATTTAATTCAGTAAGATAATAACCCAAAACACAAAATCCAAATTTTTAAGTAAGCGTCGAGGGTGATTTAACATGGCAGTTAATAACAAAATTTATACATTGGCTAAATTTAATCATATAATTCAAATAGATGGCCAGTTTCAAGGGTCTGGATGTGACGACCTCATCACCCACTGGTTACTCCCAAATGTTCGGGACACCATTGTTCTGTATACGATAAAGATTACAAGTAAAATGTAAAAGATTTCGTTTGGTAACGTCTACATGGTTAATAATAAATGGAGTTTGGAAATGTAGAAAGGACCGAGGGACAAAGAAAAAATAAATACAAATAAGTTATATAGACAGTTTGTGGAACTTTCCTTTTACTGTTTAGTGAAATTCGCTTTAGGTTTAAACTATGAAATTTTATAAGTAATTATATAATTTACCCAGTTTAATATCAATCATACACGTAGATCAAAATAAAATGACAGCAAACAATCCTAAGTAGCAAACATTTCACAAATATATTTCACAAAAGTCTTATCAAACTCCGGTAACTAATCTAATATCTGAATTGAACCACAAAAATGCCACAGATGATATACAGACACAGAATCAATGAACCTCTAAAATTGTACCAAATATTCCGCTGTATGGCAAGAGAAAGTAACCTAATTCCGGCAATAATACACATGGTGCGGAACAGATAAATTTAGGTGGAATGTGGGTGAGAAAGAAGAGAGAAGCAGTAAAATGGTATGATATGTGCAGGCGGTTGGGGCATATCGGTGTTGTGTTAGTTGATAGTGGCGCCTTTTGTCATGCGACGTCGAGTAAAAGCTTTCGCATTATTATTAATGTCAGTTGAGGAGTTACCCCTGTTTCGCACGGCTGATGTACGAGAGATGTTTTTATGAGAATTTAAAGGGAATACGCAGTTTGTAGTGATTAATGATTCTGTTGATGTCTCTTTGTAGGTGAGAAATATGTTTGGCGTAACATATGTACTTATCTTGTTTGTCATAGGTGAAGAGCGACTTGTGGTTAAAAGAACCTTATTCATTAAACTTAAAATCAATAACAAGGAGCTAGTCTTGCAAGACCAAAATATTATATAAGTTACCTATGTTCCACGGACATCCAAATCGCCTCATCGCAGCGATCTCAGACTATAGGGCGGTCACAGTGCTGTAATAGCACGCTTGGCAGATGGGTTGGCGATAGCAGTATATTCCACCGCTCCTAAGGATGCTGCTGACTGTGGTACTTTTTGGTCGCAGTTTAAGGTTAAAATACCTCCTATAACTGGAGTATAATATTAACTTTCAAACGTACCCAACGTTTGGAATTTTGTAGCTCACTGTCTGCACTTTTTAGACCCTTTTTCCGCATGTTTTACGCAAAGGTGTCAGGTGTCTCTGTGACTATACACATGCTTGATATGCTTGCGTCGATCTATGAGAAGTAGTCAGGTCTAGACTGGAACGATTAAATAAAATGTTTCAAATAATGTAATCAAAGGCCGGCAACGTACTTGTGACTCCTCTGGTGTTGCGAGTGTTCATGGGCGGCGGTAGTTGCTTACCATCAGGCAATCCGCCTGCTCGTTTGCCTCCTATATCATAAATAAAAAAAATTGATCATATTGTAAAATGTCTTAGAACACATAATTATAATTTCGTATTTATTTTGTATTGCCCATTTTATCATTCTAACTTGCACGGCTTTTCTTCCTATAAGCACTTCCAAAGTTTCTTTCTATCAACCATCTTTTGTTTAATCCAACTTTTAATAAAGGAACTTGATTCTATCTCACATGAACTCAAACTCATTATTTGAAAAAAGGACTCAACACGTTGCAAGTCTCTTGTTATCAGTTGGGAAGTTCCGGGTTTCCATTGAGCGTCGGGAAGTTGTATCACCAACATATTTGACTCACCAACGATATACCTTATCCCGTTGAAATAAGGTTTACAGTTGATTAACATTATTCAGAAATTGGTGAAGGTTGGTGTATGATGGCAAAAGTTAAGGGTCGTGCCGGTAAATAATTAGAACGGCCCAGTTTGGATTTGATACAGCGACACGATTTGGGGTTTGGGTTACTTGTTTGTTATATGAAGCGTCAAGTATCGTATTGAGTTTTTGTTGTTCTACAAATAACTTCCAATAAAGTTTATAATTTTCGATAAATTTTATGGAGTTGTGAAGTTTATATTTTTCCTTACTTTATAAATTTCGTTAAAAATGTTTGACCTTTTTACCAACGCCATTTGGAATATTTATACAATTTCTTCATTTGTAGAAAGTCCCACTGCTGCATTAAGGCATCTTCACACATTTCTACTTCTCATCAATATACATGTCTTGCCGTCACCTCTGTTTTTGATCTTCCACAGCTTAGTTCTTGAGTGCCTATAGCATTTAACAAGAAATGTAACATGATCATTATTAAAGATATTTAAGTCGAAAGAAAAATAGAAAAATTTGACTCGCAGCGGGACTCGAACCCACAACCACTGGATTCGAGTCCCGCTGCGAGTCAAATGTTTCTATTTTTCTTTCGACTTAAATATCTTTGATATGCTAGCAGACGTTTCTGCTTAATATAAAAATAAAATGATCATTATTTTCCAATAAACAGCATTATTTTTTCATAGTTTCATTGCATACGTATAAAATCTATTTATGTGTGACTTACCAGCTACCAAAAAAGATAAACTACCATACGTAAGTAGTGTACTAGCAAGGATGATATAATTCCAACTGCTCGAAGAGCGTAAGGCAGAGTTTTTGCTTTGGCGAATTATACATTGCAAAAGCCTGTGCTGTTTAAGGTTACAGAGGATAGTAACGTCACAGTTATACTGGTTTAGTTGAGAATTCCAACCGCACAAGTGTAGTGAGTCGTGGGAATATAAAGACCCGACTGCGACCGCGGGTCGAGAGGCAAATCCTTACTTCGCCCACCTGCCTTTGTGCCGGTAAGGAGCTTTATAACACGCAAATTGTTTTTGCTGCTTGTTACCGGTGCTTTGCATTTTGAAATGTATACTGCCATTGAACATAGAGCTTTTTCGTACTATTTTCTATGGATGTTTTTAACAGATCTTGGAAACAATGATTTGACTGTGTTTTATTTACGATTGTTATGTTGCTTAATTCCCAGTTATGATTTTGAACAAAAATTCTTATTTACAAATGTCTTATTTATTAGAAACATTTATTTATAGATTCGCACTCGATTATGCGTATTCCTTCTTTTCTATTGTTACATTTCCTTACCTGTATTCCGTTCTAATGTTTCCCCTGTGCCAATTTAGTTGGCTTCATGTGTAATGGCTTCTTTATATCTGTCAGTCGCCTGTCTAATAATTTTCTTCCTTTCTTTTCATGTTTCCTGTCACGCACTCTTAGCTCGGTAGGCTACCGTCATAATGAGATAACATTTGAATTTAACGTAGTATTCCTAGGAGGACCTTAGGACCAACGTATCTACACCTACCTGTAGTAACATGCATTTCATTTGTAACAGATATGTGTTTCTTTTATGTTCAATTTGGATAAAAATCTATCTTCTTCCGCTTATTGAATACAATTTTAATTGGATTCTTTTCTTATGTAATGTTCGGGCTTGTTTTTAAAGCATACATGAATAAAATAAAAAAGTTTATCTTTAGATATTTTCTAGTATGAACAATATGGTCTCTGTTTATTCGTCTTGAAATAGTAGTCCCCCCCATTCAACACAAATAAATACCTAAAACAGTTTAAAATTAAAAGTACAAGTAAAATTAACATAAGTAAAAAGTTGCCACTGCGATACAGTACCAAAGATTCTGACAGGATTTCCTCGATGAATCGTGAGACTGATACGCTAAGGGAGGTAGCTGTCAGCTGTTCTATCTGCCAAGGCATCTCCAAGGCTAGTTGAAAAATCTTTAAAGAGACTCCACAGACTAATTCCGGTACCAACTAATTCCTCCTTCCAGTATAATCGTAAATTCAGCAAATTTACGTACAACGTCGAAGAACCATTACTCATACACAACATACTCTAACAGTGCTTTAGACTATTAACGCAACTTGTAAAACATTAGATACGAGTAACGATGTGATAATAATCAGACGTATATTAAAATGAACTCCGAACTCCGAACACGCGTAATCGAGATTGTCAAACAACATCATTAGCGATGAATGTGAAAACGTGCCAATGGGTATTGTGTATTGGCTTAATTTTACAGTTATTAGTGCAGTGCTTGTTGTTATTATTGTAAGGAAATTAGTAGATAAACCATGGCGCGCTGAAACTTTAGTCGCCTGTAGTCGATTTGAGAACGGAAATCGTCGAAAAACGTAATATTTCTACGACTACAAACCACGATTGCCAACCCGACTCCTAAGCAATTTTACGAAGAAGCGGCATATAAAATGCACCTTATGTTGAAGTTTTATTAGGATAATAAGTAAATAAATATTTCGGGACAATCTTACACGAATGGACCTAGTACGGTAAGCTCAGTAAGGCTTGTGTTGTAGGTACCAGATGACGATATAATAATATAATAGATAGATACATATAAATACTTAGATACATAGAAACACCCATGACCCTGGAACAAATATCTGTGCTCATCACACAAATAAATGCCTTGACTGGGATTCGAACACAGGACCATCGGCTTCATAGGCATGGTCACCACCCACTAGGCCAGACCGGTCGTCAAGATGAATTGTAAGAATGGACGGACAAACGAACCGATGGACGGCAGACGGACAGGACGAAACTAAAAGGGTTTCCTTTCGCTATTTCGACTACGAAACCCTAAAGAGAAAGGCAAATTAAAGTCCAAACAAATAAAGGAATTAAGATCCTTACTTCCCAAAACATTAATTAAACTAGGACGCGACTCCGTTTGTCTGAATAATTAGATTGGTTTTAAATAAATGGGTCACGGTATTATTTTGTTGTGACAACTTTTATCTTTTTATTTTCATTTTATGAGTATTTTAACAACGCTAACATGACAAAACTATAGTTCATTAACTATTTTGTATTTTTCGCAAAATATACTAGACAATCTGCATACGTTGTAACGTAATTGTTAACATAATTTCCTATTTTCTTCTACGCGGTGTCCCGGTATTTCACCACAGCTCATTGGAGCCTAGGGTCCACTTGGCAATTAATCTCAGAAATTGGCGTAGGCACTAGTTTTTACGAAAGCGACAACCATCTGATCTAACCCAGAGGGTAAACTAGGCCTTATTGGTATTACTCCGATATCCTCGCGATTTTTTCTTTCACTGGAAAGCGACTCATCATTTCAACCGAAAGACGTCCACTGCTGGATATAGTCCTCCCCCAAATATGACTGGGTGGGAGTTGCTATAGTCGCTACGCTTGGCAGGCGGGTTGGCGACCGCAGTAGCTGTTGAGTTGGTTTTGACGGACGCTGCCGCACATCTGTCGGGAGATTACGGGGTGGTGCTATTCTTAGCTGGCATCAAGCGGCATGGAAAGTGACTGGTAAATATCAAATGATATTTTCTACATACGTTCCGTAGAAGTCATTGGTGCGAGCAAATTGAACCCGTTACTACCGGATTGCAAATCGTACGCTCTTACCAATAGGCCACAATTAATTTCCTACCTATTCCATGTAAATGTGTTGTACATTTATTTGTAAATACCATTAGTTTTAATTTATTTCTACAACTCGATAGTCTAACCGACAGTGATATAATCCGCCTAATTTGAAGTGGGGTAAAGGCACCAGTGGTCAGCCATCTAACGACTTTTTAAAGTTTGAACAGTTGGTATTTCTAAATATAGCACTTGTCGTATAATTAAACTTACTACATGATTACATTACATTTTTACTATAGTTTTTGAACCATATATGTTCATCAACAGTTACTTCCTTCATAAAATGTTAATTTATGTTTAAACAAAAAATCTAATTTATGCTTTACTTATGCAAATTAAGCTTTTACTGACGTGACAAAAAACATAACGTCTTATAGAAAACATAGAGGACGTGGTACCTACTATTGCTCTAGTCGATAAACTGCACATGTTTAAACAAGTTTTTTTCTCTCCCTTAATCCCCTGGCGCTTCTGTCGCATCACATATTAAAGAATGAAGAATCAGAGTATATACTAAACTACACGTGATTTGTTTATTCTCATTGTAGCGATATTTCTGACCAATTAACGATGCAAAAGGCTGAACACTGATTACTGGCTGGTGCCTTTACCCTAATAGCTATGCAGTAATGTGTTTAAATATGGCCGCTAATGTTATTAAATCCCACATTAGCCACAACTAAGCCAACCTTCATATTCTAAGCCCATGACTGTTTATTGAATTACGATTTCAACCGCGGAATACTAATGAGGGAATGTTTCGGTGTACATTGTTCTAGCAATAGTAATATTAATAAATTTCATAATAATAGACAATAATGTTAGTTCTGCAAACTAGTTAGTATCTGATTATTGTATTTACAAAGATCTTTGATGTACTCGTAACCATTTGAAGTGTTACGTTTACGTTCATTGTTAGTGGAAGGGAAGTGTGTGTACTATATAGTTACAGGTATTTTGTGTTCAACGTCAATCGTGGTTTAAATCTTCATCGAGACAATTACTGTCCAAATATTATGTCAGATGAAAGGGTATCCTAAGTCATGCCTTTCTCGCTCTCTGCTCTCCTAGTTATATGTCTTTCTGCGGGTGATTTCAGGACCATTATAGTTGTCCGTCAAGTCTCCGAACATAAAACAGGATTACCTAAAGATGCCTAGTGGGTAGGGCCTAGTGGGTAGTGACCCTGCCCATGAAGCCGATGGTCCTGGGTTCGATTCCCAGTCGGGGCATTTATTTGTGTGATGAGCACATATATTTGTTCCTGAGTCATGGGTGTTTTCTATGTATTTAAGTATTTATATGTGTCTATCTATTATATATATCGTCGTCTAGTACCTACAACACAAGCTTTACTGAGCTTACCGTAGGACTAGGTCGATCTGTGTAAGATTGTCCCGAAATATTTATTTATTTATTTAAAGATTTTGCTAGTGTTTATATGATGTCGTGATTACTTGTGGTGTTGTAAACGGGGCTACAAAATATTCCGTTTCTAAATACTTAGCTTCTGTTATGGAACCGGGCATTGTCCCAGAACTACGATTAGTAACCACTAAGGGGAGAAAATATTTAGAGTTCGCCTATAAAGCGTGGTTACTATGGCATTGAACCCCCACGCTCCGAAATCGATGCCTGGTTGGATGAGAAGGTAAGTAACTAAAAAGAGTTGTAAGTAAAATATTGTTTATAACTTGTTTTTAATAAAGCTAAAAAAAAGGTTCTTTTTTAATTTTGCCACATTACAATTACGAACTTTAGAATACCATCTTTAAACTGAGAACATTACTTCCAACAAGAACCTCAGCGGGATTTATTTTTAAACAGTAAGGCTTCAAATATCATAGTGCGTGGTTACGAGTAGTCTTATAAGAAAACAAATCAAAATGGTTTAATAATATAGAAAATATAACCGAGAACAAATAATATATAAACAAATTAGAGTACACGCAATAGACATGTCTTTGGTGAAAAAACCAAATAAATATTTTAAATTTTACTTTATGATGTCTTACCTCAACTGTGTCATTAGAAAAAGACACATGACTTTTAAAGTTTTATGAGAAGGCGGTAACTTGTATAAGTAAATATATGGACCCGGGTATGTCCTTAAACTACGTCCAACAATGAGAGGTAGGGCACAGCGAAGTACCATCACGCTTGAGTCCGGAGAAGCCAAACTGGGGAAGTACCTCCTCCTTACAGAAGACCACAGCCGTAATAGCACTGCTACCTTTGTATACCTTTCAGGTATGTAGTGTTGTGTTCCTGATGGTGAGTAAGTTTCCCAGAGCTCCAACCCCCCTTAAAGGTCGCCAACGCGCTCGTGACACCCCTGGTGTTGCGGGTGCCAATGGGCGACGGTAATTGCTTACCATCAGGCAATCCGTCTGCTCGTTTTCCACCTTTTGTCATATAAAAAAAAAATATATATAATATTAGAGCCTAAAAATAGCAAAACGCGCCTACTAAATCTTCATCTTCCGCCACTCGAGAATCAGGACAAAGTGGCCGAAGTTAACCAACAGAGGGCGCTGTTAGTTACAATTCCGCGTTATTTATGTGCGGGGAGCAAAATAAATTCGCCATAAGTGGTGTTTGTGAGGCAAGTTCCGGGGTGCATGAGGTTTATGAACGATTAACTTGTGATTTAATGTGCACTCATGCGCAATGAAAACTGGATGTTTAACGTGGAAGATTTTAGGAATAGTAACCTGTTTTTAGCATATTTGATGCCAGGTGCCTGCTAGTTTAGCTCTCATTAGCAAAAGCGAAAACATGAAATTAGTAAGACGGAGTAAAATTCGATATAAAAAGTGTTAAGTTTATATTCTTTATGATTTATTGGGTCTTTTCCAGGCGAAAGTGAATAGACTTTTACTGAACTAGCGTGCTACACTCTTGATTTCGTCGACACTTACCATCAGGTATGACTAAAAAAATCTTGTATAAAAAAAACTTTTCTTTATTATTCTGACTTGATTATTACACATATAATGGATTATTTTTACTAATATTATAAAATGTGAAAGTAACTCTCTCTGTCCGTCTGTCTCTTTACGCTAAAACCTCGGATCCAATTGGGTATGGAGAGAGTTTGAGATACTGGAAAGGATTTAGGATCATTAGTATCCCGTAACTATACTTTAAAATATAGTTGTTACTTTTTCAAACGATGTAAAAATTAAAGTATACTAATATCAACGGAATATTAAACATGACAATTTGTATAGCATGTTCAGTACATTATTTTATTATTATAAGTATTTACTGTACAACATCAGGTTAGCTTAAAATCATATAGGTTATATTCGTATTGTCCCATGGTGACTTGGAACTGATCTTGTTTGATTATCTACAATTTATAAACGGTGTGCAACGAGGCTTAATAGAAGCCCAAATTCACAATCAGCGAAGCCAAGTCCCAGGTCGAAACAATTAGTTATCGCATCAGTATTAATTTGGAATGCATTTGGTGGTTGCGCGCTTTGCCAACAAGCCAGTTAACGATGTATCATTTGTTGCTCGATACAGTTCACTGCGATACATTTTTGATGACTGGTCTGGCCTAGTTTACCCTCTTGTTTAGTCAGATGAAAGTCGCTTTCGTAAAACGTGGGGCTACTAGCCAAGCGGACTCAGGCTCCCATGAACCGTGGCAAAATGCCGGGACAACGCAAAGAAGGGCCTAGGTGGTGACCTATCTAGGTATCTTACGATTTTATAGAACACACCGGCTTCACTCGAGTTTATGAAGTTACACGCGCAACCTTTATATCGGATTTAAGTCTCCCATTTACAAGCACTAAAATTGACCTAGGATCTTGGAACTATCTTCTATCGCAGCAACTATCTTCTTCGACGGATTAGCCTTGACATCAAGTGAGGAAATGCTGCCAGCGTCTTTTATACGTAGCCGCAAAATAAATTTTAGATTTGATTTCACTTTAGTTTTATTAGGTTTAGTTAGCATATCAGGGTATTTTCCTTAAACTGTGACCAGACTACTAGAGAACTTACAACAGCATTCCTTTAGAACACTACTGTTTTAATACTACAATTGCCAATATGGCTTAATAACATGAACCCCTATACTCAGAGATCGCCTACGGGGTGAGTGGGCGAGTGGGTGTAGCAATCTATGGGGGAGGTACAAGCCCAGCAATATTCGTTGTTTTCGTGGTTGAGTGGTTTGGTTGGTCTTATAACATTTAAATTGAATTATGTACATAGAAAGAAGATATAATTAATAAATAGATAAAAACAATTTTTACAAAAAAGAAGAATAAGTGCAAATGTACTTAAATTTTCTGTAGCTCAATTTTTCCATGTTCAGAGCAGTTCAAACCTAATTATGCTGCGGTACTGACTACCAGTACGAGAAATACAAAACATTGTAAATTCTACCATTTACATCTTGCAGTACATTTCATTCTAATCACTCATCAACACTGTTACTAACACTTAGAAGCCCGCAATCCCATCTTCTTTATAAACAATTTCAAAACCTATGCAGAGAACTTCAATATCCGAGCCATAAAACCATCATTCAGAACCCCGAAAACATGTCGATCGCAGAACTAAAGTGGCCTAATCCACAAAGCGAGTACGCCTTCAAACATTTTTAAATTTGACTTTCCAACATTCTAAAGGCCTTTGCAAATATAGAGAATACACGTGGATTCAGAGTATAGGTCGGACCCGCCCGAGCTTTTTATTAAATTGCTAGAAGTGCAAAGCCACGCTTCGTAGCCTGCGAATTTTCCGACCTCCTTTGTAGGGCGGAAAAAATGTATATTTTTTTAACTTGATGAGTTTATTGAAGATGCGAGAGTATTTAATGTACCTATGTAAGGTTAGACTTTAACAGTGACGTTATCGAGTGTAGCGTGCGCCATACACGACACACAAACTCTTTCACATGTACCCTATATATACCGTAGCATAGGAATCATGTAACAGAATAAACCTATACTCCACACGAAGTGGTTTACATTAACACCCCACATCACATGGCGACCCTGCCAGTGCGGCCTTGTGCTGCGCTGGCGGCGCGCTGCGCCAGCCAGAGTACAAAGTGACCTTGCTTAAATTTTGAAGATTTTTATAATCAGATCTCGGACAAGTCATCGCAGAATCAGATATGGACATAGAATAAGATCTAGGAGGAATAATGACTGGAGAACGCATCCGCGAGCGCCAGTAAGGGACAAAGATATTCTGGCTTTTGTAGCCCAAAATGTAACAATTCACTATAGTTTTGCTTTACAGGACATTCTTTATAACAAAAATATTAGTTTATTCTGTATTAATTACCGCAACTTTGGTTGAAAACCCAAGAAAACTCCAATTGAGTTTGTTTGTTCCCCTCCAAATTTGACAGTTCTGAAGAGTCCAATTTGGAGGGGAACAAAAATATGTGAGACTATTACAAGGACGGACGAAAATAGCGCCGTCTCTGCCTTACCTATGGAAAATTACATAAGACCATACTTTTCGATCGTGGTATTATTATTAGCACGCTCCGTCTAGTTAAACGGTATGTCTATAAATAAGTCGAGACCTAAAATTATTATTATCTGAAGAAGATATTATCGTAAATACATTTGACATTTTTAGTCCCATATCTGTCATGGATTTGTCAAAGTGGCATGCTTGAAACAGTTTTCTGGTGATAATTAATGCAATTATTTGTTTAATTATGGTTATTTCTAAATAATATGGTTCAAATAAATACAATGCAACCATCAGCATTAAAAATAATGTTAATAGACCCTGCATACACGAATGGATAATTTTGGGTTGCAGTAATGTCATTTAAAAATATAATTAAATAATATTGTACATAATTCGATTCTATTGCCGTGTTGCGATTGTTTTGCGATGACTTTTCCGAGAGCTGTCCAGAATATCAATTTACATTTGTATATTATTACTTTACCTAGTGTCATTAAGTTGCATCTCTTAGGATATATTTTTAGTTTTATGAACGCATTTACTGTCGTATCAAAATGTGACGTACACTTTTATAGCGTTCGCCTAACAAGTTTAGGTGTCGGTGGCGTGGTAGACACGACAACACGTGACACCTTGAGGCGTTCTTTGCGTTCAGAGGATTAAAATACATACCAACATTACACCTTAACTTGTTATTTTTCAGATTGACTATTAAATTTTCATTCATTATGATTTAATGTATAGGTCATATAAGTAGATTATCTCTCCTCCACGGGACATGCATTGCCTAAAGTGGCGATCAGAAAAAATATTATTTTTGAAATAAACAATTTTTCCTAACTAGTGCGTAAAAAGTGCACTTTTCCCACGCTTCAAAAGTGTGCGAAAAGGCAATTTTTAAGGCACTTGCTATGAAAAATTAGGTTCGATACACGTGTAAAAACTTCTTTAAGACTCGCGTGATTGTCACCCTCGTTTCACTCGGATTCCAACGTTCACCCTCGTCGAAAAATATTTTTTTTCACTAGTATCGAAATGTACTATTTTATTATTATTATTTTTTTATGTTATCAGAATCACATAGACTTTTTTGATTAATGGCACACAATATATTAATTTGTTTCTATAGTTTATCTGATTTTTTACCTCTCAAGTTATACGCATCTACCTTTTAGAATAATTAAAAAATATTTAGAGCATGTAACATAATGCAAAAACAATTATTTAAGAAATTATTAACATTGACTGCTCTTATAAGTTCATTAAACAAAAACTTAAGTCGAGAAAGTAAATAAAAAATAGTCTATATTATTTAACATTCTTTGCTTGCTTGAGGTATTAAATAAAAAGCATGAAGTATCAAAAATTAGCTGCAACAGTTTTATTATTATTCTGAAGCCTTTAATAAGAGAAAATATTAACGGTCGACCAACTTCAAACCGAGACCATCCAAAACGGCTTATATCACAGAGGAAATATTCAAACTTTAGTCATTTCAGTTCTAGAGAAAAAAAATGCAAGTTTTAACTGGTCTCAGCGGATGAACCGCAAAAAGGCTGAGACAGCGCTGAATTTGTATTCTGATTCATCATGCAAGAGCGGGAAGGATGAATTCTTGAACTAGTGACTTTGATATCTTATTTCACATGAGCTTGACCGTCAACAAATAGATATTAAGTATACTCGTAGCAAATTCAAAAATATGTTTAAATCCATTCGATGAATGAATGAATGAGTAAGTTTGTGCGCGCTGGGACCCCATGGACCTAGCGTCTCTACACCAAACGGTACAAAATGGTACTCTCTGCCCAGGCTCTTATTTTATTATTATGTGTTGGGTTTAAAAATTGCGGCGCTTTTCGCCGCTCCGCCCGTTTTTATAATAGTTCGTTGGAGATGGAACGGCGTTAATTAATTTTCATCACACTTGCTCGTCAATGGCGTTATTACTTGCGAGAGTACAGAGCAGTTATAGCCGATTTAGCTCACACGGGCTGTTAAATTTAGTTTTAAAAATATACAGAACCTATACTTCACTTGGACTGAGGATGTTTCCAAACAGCCAAGGTGTATTTCATATCTTCAAAAGTTTGCTACAACCAACTTTTAATATGTATGAAACATATCTTTATATTAAATTTAACTGCAATTTAACGTTTAGTATTTATTAAAAATAATTGTTTTCTATTTGATTTTGATAATTGATACTATTTGGCTGGATGATCTGTCAAATAGTATCAATTATCAAAATGATGAACTTCGAAAACAAAACGCAGTTGTTAACATTATCTGTGGAAGACATTGAAAAAAGTTGACATTGTTGACAATCTTTTATAGTGGATGTGGTCTGATTGTAGTTTTCAAAGTGTTTTCAACGAATTTATTTTATTTCCTCGCAAATGTGATGAAAAACATTGTATGTAGCACGGGTAGTAAGTGTATACCAAACTTGAGCCATTAAAAGCCCTCCGACTTCGTCGTCGGACTTCTAATAGACTTGCGTTTACTATACCTTACTTACCATCCTCGATGCACAATGTACTATAATATACGGATCAGATATTCCTCTTTCTGTGGTTCTAACCACCGTGCACCGATACCAGGGTCCTTCCTTAAAGAACTAAATAATTAGTGACTAAAAAGGTTTTTTTTTTTCAGGTAAGAGCACAAAATGCGCTGTAGTGAAAGTTCACAATACGTAAGATTTTTCAGCGATTGTCTATTATTTAATGTAACACCAATGTAAGACATTTTATATCGTTTTACATACATTTTATTACTATTTTATAGATTCAAAGAAAACATTTTACACATTGATTTGTGACTAAAAAAACCTTGTTTCTACACTACTTTATGTTACACATTTATAGTTTTAAAGAAATATGACCTTTATACTAGTTGGCTTGCCCAGTGATAAATATGTATTTTAGCTACGTACATATCACTAGTGCTCTAAAATGCGTCCAGAAACCTTAGGCAATGACCAGCATTACCAACCATCAGAAATTAATGGAGGTGTAAAGTTACATTACCTCCTGAAAACAGTAGGTTATGAGTTTAAATTTGGAACAGCTGTCAAATTCAAGTGGAGTGTCTATTCTAGTATCTGCGAAACGCCAATTCGTTATGTTTTTTTTAATATAAATTGAAGGACATTTGAACTCGAGTGACAATAGAATAGGTAGTTCATTCGCGTGTCCATGTTTAAAAAAATATTTGACTGATATACGAAATACGAAACGCCGTCATTCCAAGCTGTCATTTGTTTTGTTCGTTGACTTTTTAATGTTTACAAGTAGCACTAGTAATAATGCAGGTCATTTCCCTTCTCATTCAGGTTCTTGAACCCATCTTACAATACTTATGATATGTGTGTACATAAAGTAGTGTATGCAACTATACATAATTAGGCATTACAACACTCGTGTGATATTAAAAACCCACACTCTTGTTGTAATGTCCTTCATTATGCACAGATACATAAACTACCATTAATATACCTAACTATTCATTTGAACAGGAGACTTTGTTCACCAAGTGTACCTAATTCGTTAAGTTCTTCCAGCCAATGGGTTCATAATACCTTAAAGATATTCTGATTAGATCTTCCGATCGATTCCCATGCCAGAGATTTCTTCTCGGAAAAGCCTCGAAGCTGAGCCAATTAAGTCTTATTTTAGATCACTTCATTAAGCCCTCATATATGTGAGGAAGCGATAAGAAACAGCTGCCATGTTAACATCCATATTAATATTATAAATGCGAAAGTAACTCTCTTTGTCTGTCTGTTACGCTACGGTACGCTTAAACCGCTGAACTAATTGGGATAAAATTTGATATGGAGAGTGTTTGAGTAACGAGAAAGGACATAAGATAATTTTCATCCCGCAACCATACTTTAAAGACCGAAATACTTGTATTACATAAAACACTAAATTATAACCTTTTAACACTAGCGCCACAAAGAGCATAAGTCTTATTTTCAAGCACTAAAAATGCAGAGCTTCTATTCGAGGAGCTATCTCACGTTACTTGATTGATGAGTAGCTAAATAAACTAAAAAAAAAACATAATCTAAAACGCATTAATTATCAATGATGTGTAATGTTCGCGCATAAAACTACATATATACACATGTAAGTTTTTTTTTTTTAGTATAGTTAAAAAAAAAATATTCTAGTATCGCCTTCGAATTGAAAAGACCCTGCCAGTATTCAATCTTTCCGTTACTCACGTTGGTTGACTAATAAATAATGCCTTATGGCATTAAGTCTGCTATCTGTACCTTCTTGTATTGTGTAATAAAGATTAATTAATTATGTTAAAATTAGGCAAATAACTGTGCCCAAATATCGGGAGCATAAAAACACAAAATATTATAATATGTACCCCGTTTTTAAGGTTGTTACAATGCCAGTGATTTTGTTATTTTAATGCGGACAGTACATTTTAAATAGATCACGTAATAAATTTAAAAACACATAGATCAAAACTGTTTATCCTTTGTTTCGGAATCTACGCTATAGTTGTAAATAGGACAAACACATAAAATATATTGTTCCAAATAATTGTCGAAAAAAAATCATGCGTAAGCAAACGTAGCGTAAAAAACGAAAATATTTTTCAAACGAAATCCTCGCGAATGTTTCAGTCATACAAAACAACAACAAAACTTTTCGTCAAAGCGAAAAACACTTGCTTATTCATGCAAGTCCCTAAAGTAATTTAATAAATGGAATACAGAGAGCTCCATAACTCCTTCATGTAAATGTATGTGTGGGATTTTATACAAACGTGTGCATGCCGTGTAGCGTTCTTGCTAAATACTCAAAATGTTACAATTATATTTCTAAAGGCAAGGAGATGTCTAATAAACGTAGAAGTTTTGGTGGCAATAACGTCAATTAACTAGGGACTTCCTTCCGATATTAAATTTATCGATACTTATTTCGAAGTGACGTTTCATAGTAGGTAGCTATAAAGTTGACTAGATAATTGAAAATAACTAAAATATGATGATTACCACCCATCACTGTTACATCATTTTTAGGGTTTTAAAATGCAAATAAAAACCAACCTTCAAACTATTTTTTTTTTTCATTTTCAATCATTTTTCCATACAAAGTAAACTGAAACCAAGAAGTGCATTACATCATTTTCTTTCAATCAATTATGAACCTTCTATTAATAATAAGTACTGTCATAAGAAGGTACAACTTATCGATAAAATAATATCATGTTGAAGTCCCTAGCTAAATTTAAATTGTGCCACGAAAAGTTCTATGTCTGTTGATTAGAAATTTACATTATTTTTTAGGATACGCGTATTATTCTCAAACTGTGACCAGATACGACAACTGTCCTGACCGGGTACCAATGGTTGTCATTTATCATCTATCGCGCTATCTATCAAACTTGTTGGAGCGTGACTGAGATTGTAGCCAATGATAAATACCCGATCATATAGAGGCTGTAGAACGCTGGCGTTCTAGCCTCTATAATATGGTCATTCTTATAGCTTGAAATCGTCCGTGCTCAGAGATCACTGTGACGCTCTATGGGGAAGGCTTTTGTCAAGCTCTGACTGGCTGTAGTTTATGGTCGCAGTTCAAGTAAAACACCCGAGTTCAAAATCTACAAAACATTTTTTTTTAATGAAACGTGTAGTGTACATACATGCACATTATGACAACCACATAATAGTGTGGAAGTAATAATACATAGTGTGGAAGTTTTATACGGGCGAATCTTTTAACGGAGGGTAGAATAGGACATAAGAAATATATTTAGATAACTTTCTCTTAGAAGTGCAATTAAAATTTTATCCATATAAAAAAATTCGGCCCGCAATGTAATGTAACACACTCGAGTTAAATACTCGTTGACAGTTAGTTTCAAAAGCTTTTATCGCGTAATGTTCGCAGTACATTACTGCTCAGAAAATTTACAAAAAATAATCACATGTGTATAAAAGGTATAATTAAAGAAGAACCTTTTGCTTAATGATTATACTGGGAAATCCTATGGCTGGTTCAATTCTTCGCCCGTATTAGACTTACACACAGTATAATCTTTACTTGATGTAAGGCTGTACCTTTACCTTTCCGTGTGAGCAGAATGCTAAAACTAGAAACCTCACATATTTACGTATACATAATAGTTTTGTCTAAAACCTTCCAGGTAAAGTTATGCGCATACACGTTTCTTGATATTTGGGCGCTCGATGCTACAGGATAAAGGTACAGAAAGCACACTGTATAAGTTTTAATCTACGTATTTTGGTTCGTTCGAATTCAAATTCAAATTAGAAAATTACTTTATTCACAGAAATTACAATCATATTATGATAACTACAACTACTACAAGTAATTAACTGGTTACAGTATAAAATATAAAAAAGGCCCTTGCAGAATTGTGGCAAGGATGATGGCGGCATTTCCTCTTTGTATCGCAATGCTGATACGTTGTGCGAGGAAGCCGCCATCTCTTCGGTCACCAGTTACATCAACCAGATACTTCGCGATTTCTGCAAAAAGTTTGTGCGCGCTGGGACCCCATAGACCTAGCGTCTCTACGCAAAATGGTCTTTGCCCAGGCTCTTATATTTGTTACGTTTAAAAATTTCGGCGCTTTCCGCCATTCATTGGAGATGGTACGGCGCTAGTGTGTGTCCAATTCTAATTTAATATCTTTGCGACACTATTTATTACGACGACATTAAGTCATAAAAATAAATATAACTATAATAATGTCGACGTTAAAAAAAATTCCTCGATATGGGTTGAAAAAGGTTGACTCACGTTAGAGCGCCACGCCATAATACCACCACGCCATCTCCTCCCGAGGGTGTCGTAAGAGGCGACAAAGGGAAAGACGACAGCTACTGCGGTCGCCAACCCGCCTGCCACGTGTGGCTACTATGGCAATAAACCCCTGCTGCTAGGTAGACCCATATACAGTACTGGATATACGACATACGTGGCTGATAACTGTTTTGTAAATAAATTAGACATCAGAAAAGGTCAACAAAAACAAATACCGCATTCAAAAATGTATGTCACCGGTCATGTTTACCAAAAATATTACTGTGTGTATGATTATACTCCTCATTAAGAGTGAAACATGTCGAACAACATTCAACTTATAAAACGTGAGTTACGCTTTTATACCATTAATATTACTGTCAGTTAATCAAAACAGACCTTCTGGCCTATCCGCTGTGGACACAGCGGCTAGGAACTATTTGTTCTCATAACAACCTGCGCAAACTGCTGTTGCGTTTACTCTCGTAAATAGATTTGCGGTATCACCGGGTTAGTTGATGTAAAGTAAATACAGATCGAGGGTTAGCTATAATCCTTAATTATCGGCGGACGCTAGCATGGTATGATGGCATACGTGATTTGGAGTGCAGCTTATGTATGTGCTGTTTAGATTTTTGGTTAGCTTCTGCCCGCTAACTTTTTACTATTGTATTATTATCAGGCAGCGGAACTTTGGTGCCGATGACATCATTATGACGCAAAATAATAGGGATATAGGATGTTCTTATAAATTATACACAACATAACTATTAACTTGTATCACGCTTTGACAGATGCAACAGTTGTGACTAGCTCGCCGAGTTAATAGCAATGTCAAACTTGATATTCAACCTGACTCAAATAAACTAAGGAAAATTTCGAGTTGCGTGATTCGATGTATGTTTTTCTATGTTACTAGGTTTAGCTGTTATATTTTGCTGACAGCAAGAGCAAAACATTTTTTTATCTTTAACAACTAAGAAAGGAAATGTCTGCAAAAACGGCTGCATTGACTCCATGGCGACTGCGGTCAAGCGATATTAATAATGAGTTAATTATAAATGTTGTACCTTATCAATTCACATTTCTAAAATTCACGAACAAAAAATCATATAACGATGTACAATATTGTTTTCGATAATTTTCTGATGACAATGACAAAGACAGTTAAGTGATTATGTTTTTATTTGTCAATAAAACATCCGTGCTAACTAAAGGGGCCAATAAGTTGTTAGTGATTAATGATTATCTATCATCTAGATAAAAACACTCTGTGTACAGCCGCTACGTCATGCGTCTGTCATCGGCACCAAAGTTCCGCTGCCTGATTATTATCCCTATACCGGGTGTGGCCTGTAATAGGAGCATTAACTTTAGGCATCATTTCAACACCACGAACGTAGCGATATTTGTTGTACGACTTTTGAAAATAACTTATAGTTAAATAAATACTAATAAAAAATATTTTCCAAGCAAGCAATGTATTGCGAAAACTATGAAGTTTTGTAGACTGGCAGTAAACGTCAACTAGACTATTGGAAGCTATTCATTGAAAATACTATTTAGTTTGTTCGAAAAATCACAAGTAATAAATTACCCAATTATTTAGTTGTAGCAAGTTGTAGAACAAATGTTGTTACGGTCGTGTAGAAGCGGTCCCTAATTTTTTTCTCCTATTACAGGCCGCACCCGGTATATCCAAAATGTAGTTGTGAATAGCAAAATCAAAAATAACAAATAATCTGTATGCGATTTAGATGAGTCGTTGTCAAATATAGAAAGAACTAAATAATTGATATTATTAACAGTCGCCATCAAATATATCGGAGCTGTGGAGGTGGTTACAAATATGTGAACAACGCCTCTATTGTCAAGGCAGTAAAGCGCATGTTCCGATATTTATGACCACCGCCACAGCTTCGATATATCTGATGGCGACTGTACAAAATTTGCATTTCATTTGTCGCTACAACGATTTAGCCGACGGACTTGTGGTCAACGTCTAGAAACTCCTAATACATGTTTTTATATTCACATTTTTAAAAACCTTTTCTTAAAAAGAATAAGAATAAATTTATGACCATGACATTAACAAGGGGAACGCTCAAACAAAGGATGTTATTTTTACCCTTTTTTTTTTTGTTTAGAAAGACCTTGAACTTCACATAAGGATACTGCCCCGTTTTGATTATATTATTATGTTAATATAGACGGTTATTTATTATTAAAAGGCATTTTGTTTCGAAAAATTTAGGTAACCTTTTTAACCTTTACTTTTAAAGCATAAACCGCGTCTAATTTGGTAATTACTCGTATGTGTGATAATCGTGACAATTTAAATCACTATATCGATTGGTTTAAAAATTAAACTAATTGATTGAAGAAATTTACTAGATAGATTACTAGATAGAAATTTACTAGATAATAGAATTAAACTAATTGATTAAAAAATTAAACTAACTAATTGATCCCGAGCGTATCTAACATGGAATCATCACAAATAGTTGCCTTAAAATCACAAGTTGAAGACCTCACTATTGAACTGTCAAGCGCTCATGATGAAATTGCTAATCTCAACACCGAAAATCTAGACCTAAACAAACAACTAGAAGACTACAAGAAAAAAATAAGTGTATACAACACACTACTTAGAGAAAACCCTCAAAACAAATATACCCCAACAAAGAAATATATACCAAGCCCAATATTGCCTCTAACTAAAACCATAAATATAGAAACTGACAATAAAATAAAGGACCTTGAAAATGAAATAAAAATGCTCAACAAAAAAATTAGGACATTACAAATTAAATTAAGTAAGACGTTAACAGAGAATAAAGAAATTAAGCAAAGTACGAATACACACATGAATAAAAGCATAACTCTATCTCGCATACAGCAATCTACTAAAGTACTACAACAAACAATAAAACAACTCGAAAAGGTCAGCAATAACTCTAGCTATCAGACTTATCATCACCACCCATCATCTGACAAATATAATTTGCTAGAAGAAGTACAGGAAACAACAAATTCCTTCGAGAAGCCATACAAACACAAGCCAAAGCTTCTACTCCTATCGGATTTCCACGGTGCTGACTTACTACGACCTCTTGCAAAATTAAGAAGAAATGACTACGACTTTTCTGCTGATATTATACACTACGGGACAACGGAAAGGGTTCTTCAAAACGTCCACCAAAAATTGCGGACTTTAAGAAAAGTGACTGCGTAGTTATAATGTGCGGTGGCAGCGATTATAACATTACACCTATAAGCAACATCATAAGACTCATGGAAACAACTGTGAAAAATGCCGTACATACCAATGTAATTATTTGTGACATACCTTATGCAATTAATGATTATTCAGAAGATTATAATAATTTTATACACAAATTAAATTCCGCGATTCACAACAAATTTGACAATACACCGCATGTATACTTACAATGTAATAGTGTTTATTTAGGCAGGACAGATTACCAATTTGATGGCAATCAATTAAATTATAACGGAAAGTTTAAGTTAGCGCTACACGTAAACAAAATACTGAGAAATGTAAATGAAAAATACTATAATAGTAGCAGTTTTTATAAATAATGACAACCGCGTCGTCAATAGCCTATCACAAAATATTGAGAATAATCTTATTACATATAATAACATTTTGTACTCCATCAAAATATCAATGGGATTATAAATAAAGCCAATTTATTATCTGTTCATCTTCAAGAGCTAAGTGATTCTGGTAAACCAATTGATGTTATATGTATTACTGAGCACAACATGAAAACTGACGATGAAGTTCATTTAGCTATTCCAAATTACAAATTAGCTACTTGTTTTTCAAGAAACAACAGAAATGGAGGGTCGTGTATTTTGGTGCGAAATATTCACAAATACAATATTATAAAAGAAATTACAAACACCTCCATTCCTAACATCGTAGAGTGTACTGGAATTGAGCTATCCGAACACAAAACTGTCATTGTCTGTATATATAGAGTACCAAGAAATAATTCAACCGTAATATCGTTGTTTCTATCCAAACTCAAGGTAATTTTAAATAAGTTTTGTTACCACGGGAAAAAATTATCGTTTGCGGAGACTTCAATATAGATGTACTAAAAAATACTGTACACTCTATAGACTTCAAGAACGTTATTAGCAGTTACAATTTAAAATTAAGCATATCACAGCCCACAAGATTATCTAGTGGCACATGCATAGATAACATTATTCATAATATTAGAGGTAGCAAAGCTGAGGTTATAGAACTAGCTTTATCGGATCATACAGCGCAGATAATAAAATGTCCTGTAAAGTTAACGTGCTCCATCCCATATTGGTTCGTGGAACGAACAGATTTATCAGAACAAAATATTGCAAAATTCATAGATTGCCTTGAAAATATAAATTTTAATGATGTATATGCGTCAAATAATCCGAACGAAGCGTTTGAAAATTTTTATAATATTTTCGGCGAATTTTACAAACTATGTTTTCCTAGAAAACGGATCAGAATTAACATCATGACTAAACCTAAATGGATTACTAATGGTATTAGACATTCCTGTAAGAAGAAAAGAGAATTGTTATGGGAATACAGACTGACTCGAAATCCTGACATAAGAGCAAAATTTAAACGTTATTCCAGTCAACTCAAAAATTATAAATGACACACAAAGGTTAAAAAATGATAGCTACATTGAAAGTTCTGCAAACAAAACAAAAGCTACGTGGAAAATCATTAACTCGGCTAAGGCTAGATATCCAACTGAAGACATTGCGCAAATTGTCTCCAAAAACAAAATTGTTATAAATCCTAAAGACATTGCGGAGGAATTTAACAATTATTATATCGATCAAGTAAGACCTATTACTCCTAGTAGCACTAACAAAAACAATTATAAGAATACACTGCAATGCAATGCAAACTCACTGTTTATGAAACCCACAAATGCTAGTGACATAAAACTAATAATACATTCCTTGAAATCTTCAAACAGTACTGGATACGATGGCATTCATACAAAAGTTATTAAAAGATCATCTGACATTATATCTCCGCTACTTAGTCATATAGTTAACTTATGTATTGAGCATGGCGAGTTTCCTAGTAAACTAAAGGTATCCATAGTAAGACCTATTTATAAAAAGGAGGATAAAAATGACATGAAAAACTACAGACCTATTGCATTAATATCTGTTTTCGCAAAATCATTGAGAAAGTCATATACAACAGTCTTTATAATTATTTTGAATGTAAAAAATGTTTGCAGAAGAACAAAAAGGTTTTAGGAAGCAAAATCTATAAATTTGGCTATTTTTGATTTAGTCCAGAAAGTAATCAACAACATGGATAAAAATACCTGTTTGTGCGCTGTACATGGACATGTCAAAAGCCTTTGATTATGTTGATCATGCCCTCCTTTTAGATAAACTATGTACTTATGGAATTCGCGGTAATGTTCTTAACCTACTTCGATCATACTTAAGAGACAGGAAACAAATGACGCAAATAAAAAGAGTATGTCCTAAAACAAAAACAGAGGAAACCCACTCATCAAATTTTAGAACAGTTTGTTATGGGGTACCTCAGGGGAGTGTGTTAGGCCCATTATTATTTTTAATTTACATTAATGATATGCCTAAAGTCACGGTACACCCGATGGTTCTCTTTGCAGATGACAGTACTATAATTTTTTCTGGACATAATGTAGAAACATACGAAACTGACATTAATAATACCCTTAGAAATATCGTAAATTGGCTTACTAATAATAATCTTAAAATTAATCTTGACAAAACAAATATTATGACATTTAAACAAAGAACCAAATCACACAATTTAAACATAGTTTATAAAGGACATAAAATAAATGAAACAGACATAACCAAATTTTTAGGACTAAGTATAGATAATAAGTTGACATGGAAAACACACACTGACATTATATGTAAAAGATTAAGTAAATATTCATATGCACTGTACAATTTGAAAAAGATCGCAAACATGTCGTCACTTTTAACGGCATATCATGCTTACGTTACTTCTAATTTAAGATATGGCATCCTTTTTTGGGGCAACTCTAGCAATAAAAATGACGTATTTAGGGCGCAAAGAAATTGCATTCGAACCATTTGCGGCGTCCAAGAAAATGAACCCTGTGAACCTTTGTTTGCAAGACTTAAAATCCTCACATTACCATGCTTATACATTTATGAAATGGCAATCTTTGTAAAGGCAAACTACAGCCTATTTAGTAATTTTAAAAGTGCTCGACTTCATAATAAATTAAAGTCGATGCAAAGAGTCCCATCAAAAACAGCATTATTGCAAAAAAGCATCCTTGGAATGGCACACAAAGTATACAACAAGCTGCCGCCAAATATAATAGCATTTAAGGACAATGATAATGTTTTTAAAAGAATGCTAAAAGCATTTCTCATAGAAAAGACATATTATTCAATAGCAGATTTCCTAAATGACTCGTGAAAGTCGTGAATGATAAAGTAATTATTGACATAATTATCATTGACATTCTTATTATGAAATATTAGTTCTTATAGTTATTGACAGATTTTTTATTTATATTCTTTATTTCTCTTCTGGTTATTGCATGTTAAAATATTAATTGTATCGTTGCTCGTTTGTGACGTATAGCTGTGACTAGAGCATGTTCTAGTACCTAGATTTGTATGCCAATAGGCACGACATAGTGAGACCTTCCTCTATTTTTAACACCATGTATTGTACCTATGTTGAACAAATAAATGCTTTTGATTTTTTTTTTGATTTTTTGATTTGAAGCCAAAGATTCCAAAACATTTAGTTGATTAATCAAAAGCCGCTCAAACCAAACAGTGCTCCACGCTTTAGGTAATTAAACTAGGCCGGTCCTCAAACACTAATAAAACTTTGGGAACCGTCAAACCTGTGTCCTTCGGGTCACGATTGAAAACATGAATCGGCAGTATCCCGAACAAACATAGAATCGATTATGGGATTAATGCGGGTCAAACGGTATCATAGTGGACACAGTGGGCTATAAGCTTAGTGTCCCATTGTATTCATACTTAAGGTGTATTATCAGTTGCCGTGTGATGCGGTCTGACTAGAATAGCACCACCTCATCTCCCGCGGGTGTCCTAAGAGGCGACAAAGGGAAGAATCCTACGGACGGGCAGCAGCGCCAGCAGAAACCCAATCTACAGCTACTGCGGTCACCAGCTTGCCAAGCGTGGCGACTATGGAAACTGCTCCCAAGTTGATACAATTTGTGGGAGGCCTATGTCCAGCAGTGGACTGCATACGGCTGAAATGTAAATGTAATGTATCATCATCTTCAGCCGAAAGACTTGGACATAGACTTCCAGCAAATATGACTTATGTCATCTTGGGGGGAGTTGCCATAACCACGCTGTTGATTCGGCTGCTGCCCTTTCCTCTGTCGCCTCTTCCGACACTCACGGGAGGTGATGGGGTGGTGCTATTCTCAGTCGGAATCACACCCTAATTACTTCCACTACGACAGGCTCCGTGTCGGCCGGATCCAACGACTAGACCTTGCCCAGATCAGACCAGTCGGTCAGAGTAAAAAAGAAAAACGCTCGAAATATAAAAAACTTCGATGTTCGTGGTACCGGGCAGTTTCTAAACGCTGTCCTATCTATTTTGACTGAATGTCTTGAACCCAAAATAAAACTCGAGTGTGCGCAATCTGGGAGATGTAAAGTGAAGTTTTTAATAACACAAACATAAACCAAATATATGATGCTCAATGATGCAGTCATCGTCATAATCAAACCACCATGCTGAACCAAGGATCATTTCGTCAACCTGTCATTCACTGACATCTACAAAAGTTCTGCATTCTATGCTAAATTTTCGGTCTAATGTATCGGTAACATCTGTTTTCTGAGCAATCTCTACCTACTGTCACTTGAGTCTAGCAACTTGCTGAGCTACAGTCGACCTTTGTTTGTTTGCGGATCTCTAAGCAAAATTTTCTCCAATATTCTCCTGGTAACTTTAAGCCTTCTAACCACATGACAAGGTCTTTTATAGCTAAGTGTGTAACTAGTTGTGTAATAAAACCTCGTAACTTATTGAATGATGTAAATATGTAGGTATAGGATTCGTACAGAGTTACTGCGTTTAAATTTTTCAATTCACGAGTAATATTTGCCGATACGAGATTATTTCAAAGCAATAACGAAATGTTTTGTTGTCTTATATTCATGTGCATGAACTATTCTGATATGCTGGTAACGATATGTGCGGCATGGTTGAAAAAAAAAACATCACTACAAAATCGGCATCGTTTCATGCCGGTTATGCCGTTTCTGCTTATATGATCTTCATTTACTAGCACAGGCAATTGTTATTTACTAAACTGTTCTAACGTCACCTTGGACCATATAACGGTCACACTTATTGTAAATTAGTTTTGCATGCTTACTTCAATTTTTTTTTATCAAAAATAATTTTAATAATGCATATAGTCGAGGAAATATGAGTGTAATTATCATCAAATAACAAATCAAACTTATTTTTATATATATTAAGTTTTAGTATAAAACTCAAGAATGTATCCAATTTATTTATATGATTTGATAATATATTTTCTGTAAATACAGCAAATTCAATAAAAACCTACCAATACCGGGCGACATTTTGATTTTTAGTTAAACCGGTAACGATCCTGGTTGATATCATGCTATCTCTCTCGGCAACACATTTCTCGAACGCTCCCTCTTCAACTAATGACGTGGAAATTTCGTTGCTTAATAGAGCCAACTGGTTGGGGCGTATTTATGGGAGATAAGAGGGCGAATTAGAATAAATTTATAGCTGCAGCAAGATCGCATAAAAACAGGACGGTCTATCGATTTAACTTGGCTTCTAGCTAAAGAGTTAGCCCTGGAAAATGGTACAAAAGTATGCTTGACCGCTAGATCTGGGCGCCTGGTAGTTATTCACCAATGGAGGTAGGAGAAACAGAATTGCAAAGCGTTATCAAAACAACCCTACTTTTAAATATAGTATGTATTTATTTTTTAGCAATTTATGGTAGACTCCATTAATAAGGAAACCTGGAAGTAAGGGGTCGCATACTCGGCCGGTATATTTTGTTGATTGTTAGGAGGCTGACAACCCCTTTTCATGCCGAGATATATATAGTGCTTTTCCCAAACATGCAAAATGATAAATAAAATAAAAACTCCAATAAATAAATGTTCTATACTTAACTACTACTACTGTATGTTGTAAACTTGGTAAATAAACTTTACCAAAAATGTATCTTTATTGATTTTAATAAGAACCAGCAAATGTGACACAGCATCATGGCCAATTGTCATGATGCAGTATCACAAATTTATGTGGAATGGTAATTAAAAAGAGGTTGTTAACCTTAATAACCGTTGATAGTTTTACGTTGGTTCCAAAATTGTATACCATTTTCCGGGGCTAGCTCATAGACTATTACACAAGTTGGCTAGTGGCGATAAATAAGGGAGGGATAGGCCTGTTGTGTTGGAGTAACTCCTGTTTTGGTTAAGATGTGGAGTTTGGTTTAACCCAGTTTGGAAATCGAGAAAGTATTCCATGTTTTTTTTTGAGTTGCCGATGTCACAATTGAGAAATAAGAAGTGCGAATTCTTCTGTAGTACGATAATTTCAAAAATAAATACTGTTTATTATGTTAGTACAGTCGACGTCAAAGATTTATGTTTTCACTTTTGCATCTTATTACAAAGGATTACGGTGAAAAAGTGTAAACATGTCTTTGGCGTCGACTGTACTAAACTGTTGTAAATGTCATACGATTATAATAAATAAACAACAGGCTTATTATATAAATAATATTATATATTGTATTATTAACATCAAAACAATTTAACCTACATGGACGTTTACTGCCGGTCATAGGCTTTCCCCAAAGCATGGAGATTTTAACGCCATAATCGCCATGCCTGTCAGGCTAGGCCTGTCACACTATGCTCAACTGCTTTAGTCTACGTCGGCACTGGAGCGGTACCGCGAACATGGAAGTTCGTATATTTCGGGCATCTTTCTCTTTTACCCCAATTAAGACGTCATGAGAGTGACAGAGAGAATCATCCGAAATTTACGAATATCGTTGTTCGCGGTAGCGCCGCTGGCATTGGCAGGCGGCTTGCTTGGCGCCTATAGCCTAGTAGCCTCACCACAAAAAACCAGTATGTTTGTTCACATGGACACACCCTGAGCAGTTGCTTGTTGCTTGGCGCGTAACTAGTTAGTTACGCGCCAAGCGCGCAGTGCGGCTGGTCGCAAACATTCAAGGCGGTTTGTTTTACTAAGCTATTCGCTAGATGACGCGCTAGGCTTTAGGCACCAAGCAAGCTTTAGGGACTGTAATTTACATTTACTGGGTCTACATCTACTCAATATTAAATGTAGAAACTTTTAACTTTGTAATAATTACGGAATTTCTGAGTTTTTTCGTGCCAAATTAATATACATTTATTAAATAAAAATCCTTTTAACGTGAACTGAAAATTTAATTTTTTGAAAGTTCAGCAGTTTTTATGAATAATTTTTATTAGTGTATAAAATATCCTTTTTTGCTTTGGGCTATTTAAAGATTCCCAATCCTTCAATAAATTTTACTATTTTATGGAGAAAAATAATAGGTTCGACATACCTACTTAATATTTACACTTTTTTATTATTTTCTATTTACGACGCTGGATGCAGGTCGCTTCCAACCGGTACATATGGAGGTCCAAGGGGGAGGCCTATGTTCAGCAGTGGACGTTTTGTGGCTTAGATGATGATGATGATTATATTGAAGTAATTTAAGCACTAAATCCCAAGTAAGTACAGCACGTTGCGCTGACAGACACTAGTAGATAAACAAATGAACTGACGGACGAATGTTTAACCTGCTTAGGTCTCCATCAGAAATGAACAAGACATGTGGTTTTGATGAACCGAAAAAAGAGGAATGAGGTAATTTAATTGGTGGCTAACAAACATAATGTTTCCTTCGCAACGCATATTCTTTCATCTCTGAAATCTCTACTGAATCTTGAAAAACGCCTTTTCTTCCCGTCATGGAACCCTAAAAACGCCTCTCCCCGCAAAGGTATAAACATCTTCAATCTAAAACAGAACACCTCTGACAGCGCTGACATATTTCCGAATACAAAATGGTGTCAACGTGCCTCAGTCGCTACAAGCCGAATTAAGCCATATCGCTTTAACTCTTAGTTCATTTTCGGTTGAGGGCTCGGAACAGACCCACATCAGGTTGACAGATGTTGAACTGAGAAGTGTTTCGGTTAGCCGTGGCTACGGTTAATATGACATTATGAGGCACAACAGGTTTTTGGGGTAAAGTGGTTTCAACGAATGAGAAGGGTTGATTTTTATGGTTTCATTTCATTACAAATTTTACCATAAAAGCCTGTCTAAACTTTTCTATTTGATTCTGTGTCAAATCAAAACTATGGTCTTAAATAAATCCAAAGATTTGGGCAAAGTGACAATTGTTTATCGGAAATGACAATCGAAACTCGAAATTATGGAAAAGTTGGCTTTTCGTTTCATTAATCATTCTGAGACATTTATTCTTTTTTTTAATACGTAATCATTTCAACCGCGTTGTCCAACTGGGCCATTTACGTTTATACGATCTTTGGTGAATTATTCCATCTGTTCCTTCATTGCTTATAGTTAGGAAGATAATCAGCGCCATCTAGCGAAAGTATTAATAGTATGTTAACTTTTCACTAGCAGAAAAATCTATTAGCGTATTACAAAATTACATTAATAAATCTAGTATTTTGATGACGGTAACATTAAAACCCGCTGCGAAGTCTAAAGATCTAAGCATACAAATAACATTAGCGACTGAACTCACCAAGCCTTTGAGGACTATTCGAAGGATATAATTTGTTATTGATTTGATTTAGATTTCATATTAAAAACAGAAATTGAAAGACGAAGAGAACAGAAGAAGAAATCTATTGATATTGTTCTTTCCTTTGTGTTCATTGGTCATGTGTCTATATTAATCAGAGAATTAAGGGATTTAACACTCGAAAATAGGGATCATTACGGCCAAAACATGTCCACTGCTGGACATAGACCTCCCTCAAAAACAACGGTAGTGATTGTTGATACAGTCTCGATGAGCGCTGATTTTTTTTCTCTTTATCGTCTCTTACGACGTGTTGTGTTTGTGTGGTGCCAGATTAGAATTAAACTACGCCATTTCAATTTGATTGAGATGGGGCACTTTTATTATTTGCTTTACGTCGAACTTTTGATGATGATGGTTGTAAAAATGGCAATTTATTTAAACGATCACATTTAAATCTGTAACAAAGGTTTATAATTCATAAGAAAGAGTGCTGAGTCTATGTTCACGTCGCTGCTCGCGTCGCTAGCCTGTCAACTTTTTCTTTTACTCCGATGGTGTCATGAGACACATACAAGTGACACAGACAATCGTTCGAAATTTACGAATATCGATTTTCGCGATAGGTATCGCCGCTGGTCGCGGATCTAGTTTGTTAACTTTTATCTCTTTAACGGCTCGGCCACGACATTGCGCGAATTGCGGCGCGGCAAGCGTTTTATCTGTTTATTGCGTGTGATCCCAACTAACCGCAGTGCATTGCGCGTCTTGACCGCGCAACGAACAGATATAACGCTTGCCGCGCCGCAAGTCACGCATTGTCGTGGCCGGGCTGTAAGCACCATTAACTCACTCTCCCTCACTTTTAGGGACTAAAAATGGAGACCTATGCTCTCCGAAATATGTCGCGCGAATGACTAAAAAAGCGTGAGCGAAGCCGCCATTTTCCATAAAAAATCATAATGACTAACGATAAGTTTAAATACAAATAAGATTTTAAAGTTAGAATTCTGCTCTTTTTGAATAACGACCTACTTGTAGTTATAAAGTTACACGTTCTCAATTAGTGGTTAATTAGAATGATTAAGATCGTTGGCGTGATTCGGGTTAATGTTTCTTTATTGAAGCTTATACAGGAAAGAGACAATATATATACGTATACGTCTACATACATAGGCCGCACTAAAAGTTATGCGCAACTGGCCACTCGGAAACATTTGAATTTCGACTTACACAACATTTCAAAATACAGACTTTTGTTTATGGAATCTGATATAAATTGGCGGGAAACTGATCGACATTGTTTTTTTATGTCATATCGAAGTGAACCGTTTGCATAGAACATGGATTTGACGCGAAAAGATTTTAGAGTAATGATTTTCTACGATTTTAAAAGTTCTCTGACGCCTCACCAGTGTAGCGCTCGCCTTCAAAATGCTTTTGGGCTTGAAGCACCTCTTCTAAGCACTGTGAGGCGATGGTACGCGGAATTTAGTAGGGGTCGTAATACTCTTGACGATGAATTTCGTGAAGGTCGACCATCCACCGCGGTCAATGAAGAGAATGTGGCTGCCATTAGAAGACTCGTCGAAGGAAACCGGCGAATTACCTACGACGAAATTTGTGGACAATTGGGGATAGGTTTGAGCCAAATACAAAAGATTTTACATGATTATTTAAAAGTCAGGAAGCTTTGTTGTCGGTGGATTCCGCATGAACTGACTTCAGTGCAGAAAGACGTGCGAGTAGATTGGTGTAAAGAAATGCTGCAAAAATACAAGCAAGGGACTTCAAATGCCGTTTACGACATCATTACAGGAGACGAAACTTGGATTTATTGTTACCATCCGGAAAAAAAACAACAGTCCAGTGAATGGGTCTTTGAAGGCGACAGTAGGCCAACGAAAGTTCAACAAGCCAAAAGCGTTGCCAAGCAAATGATCGCCTGTTTTTTTTCAAAGACTGGGCATATCAGCACAGTTCTTCTAAATAATAAAAGAACAGTAAATGCCGATTGGTACACCACAATTTGTTTACCTACGGTTATAAAAAAAGTTCGTGAAAGAAGACCAAGAAGCCGCATCCTTCTGCATCATGACAATGCGTCTCCCTATACCGCAAAGAAGACTATAGAACTTTTGAGATCCGAAAATGTGGAGGCTGTCACATATCCGGCCTATAGTCAAGACTTTACACCCTGTGACTTCTATTTATTCCCCAAAATCAAAGATTTAATGAGGGGTTTGACATTTAAGACTCCTGAAGAGGCAGTGACAACATTTAATGCACGTGGAAAACATGCAATCAAGTGATTGGGCCTCGTGCTTTCAAAAATGGTTCGAGAGGATGAAAAAGTGCATAGAATGTAAGGGAGAATATTTTGAGAAGCAGTTAATGTATTGTTATTGTTCTAAATCGTTTTATTTAAAAGTTACGCAAAACTTTCAGTGTGGCCCTCGTATATAATAAGCTTATTGTTTTACAATTACATTTTACCACTGAGGCTATATTTAAGGAGGATGATGTGGTTGATGTATGATGTGCCCTTATGATAACTGTCAGTGTATAAGCGAGCGAGACACCTAATGCCTCTGGTGCGGATCAATCTACTTACAAATAATTTATTGGGTATTATGTTATTTCGTTGGCTGAGTACCCACAACACAAGCCTACTTGAGCTTACCGTGGGGCTCAGCCAATTCGTGTAAAGGATGTCCTGTATTTTTTTATTCAGAAATATAAGTCTGCTTGCTTACGTAGGTACAAGTTACTTTTTATATGGTGTTCAGTTGAGGTCAAAAATATGTATACTACAGTATATTTTACTTTACTTAGCTTAACTAAGAATTAATTACAGTGTTTTTGTTTTTCCCTATAAGTAGGTTGGCTACAGGCAGAACGCATCTGTACAAACCTATTACAGCCGGCTTTACTAACTTTCTTTCAACATGAAATAAAACAACTAAAACGGATTAAATCGCGTATACTAATTTAAACTTAATTCCGACGTTTCGAACCCTTTAGCAGCGTCGTGGTCATTGGGTGGACTGAGGAAAAATATTACTTTTAAATTTGCCTGCATCCTCTTTCAACAGTTTGAAAAAAAAAAATACCCGCCGCCACAAATTCAGCGCCAAATAGTTATGGCAACCAAAATGTCCAAATATATCAAGCAGTAAAGTTATTGATATAGCAGTAAGGATGTGTTAATATATATTAGACCATACTAGCTGCAACTAACTTTATGATATTGACTCATCCATTAAAGGGTCAAACGACTTCAACTTTATCATAATTAGAAGGACTCTCTAGAATGAATTATAATAGAATTCGTTAGTTATTCCATTAGGGACTCGTTAGTTGAGCAAGTGTCCGCATTAAAAGTTGGCCGGGCCCCAGCGGGGCCAACCGTGCGAGCCTGTGTGGAGCCAATCAACCCACTTCTGGTACTGATGAAAAAGGACACAAGTTCCATATAAGTTATATGGGACTTGTTTCGTTTTTATTTGATATAGACTCTACACATTCACGACAGGCGTTTTTAGATGTCGTGGTTATAGTCGTGCAAACAAAAGTTTTCAGTAGATGAAAACTAAAGTCTGTCTTTTTTTTACTTATAAATGTTTTACAATCATAATTATTATACCAATTTAGCCCCCTTGATTTGTACTTTATTACCAGAAAATATAAGAAATAACAAATAATCTATATGAAAAAATAAATAAAAGTAAAAGTTAATGTAGGCTCCTGTAGCATGGTTCCAAAGATTATGGATTCATTATCTCGCAGCATCGCAATACTTACGGGTTTAGTTACAAGGGTTTGCCGTGTGGTCGGTACCACATGCCAACTAGAATAGAATCACCCCATCTCCTCCAACGGGTGTCGTAAGAGGCGGCAAAATGAAAATCCTACGGATGGGCAGCAACGAACCGCACTCTACAGATACCACGTTCGCCAACCCGCCTGCCAAGCGTGGCGACTTTTAGCAACTACACCCCAAGATGATACAAGTCATATTTAGGGTAGTTCTTCATCAAGCAGTGGACGACTTAAGGCTGATATGATGATGCATGATTAAGGCTTACTATTTTTTTCACTGTTCCCATAATTATTTTGGAGTTAACGGAAAAAAAGTATTCAATTAGTGAGAGTTGTAAACAAGTTGAATTATAGATTAATTGTATAGAAGCGGGTAACTTACGTTTTATAGTCGAATATTACTCGACACATTTCACTCCGGAGGAGCATAATCATGAGCCGTTCGCGTTAACGTATTGTTGGCCAACGCGAACGGCTCATGATTATGCTCCTCTGACTTATAAATCGTAAGTTACCTGGTTTTATACAATTAATATGTTTGAATTTAACGATAGTTTTGTGTTTACAAAAGTTTTTTCCTAACTAGTTTTAAGGCACTTGCTATGAAAAATTAGGTTCGATACTCGTGTAAAAACTTCTTCAAGACTCGGGTGATTGTCACCCTCGTTTCACTCGGACTCCAACTTTCACCCTCGTCGAAAAAAATTTTTTTTCACAAGTATCGAAATGTACTATATTATTTCAGTTTGTGACGATAATTAAGCATAGTTTTTTTTTTATGATTACTTATGTTTGGTCGTTTTATAAACAACAAGCAATATAACAATGCATAAAAAGGAAAATTTAATTTCTATACAGATTTCATGCTTAATTATCGTCCTAAAAACGAAATAATGTAACTTTTCTACAACTTAAATTGAGTACAATTTTCTGAAAATTCCCAGTTATACATTTTAAACTGAGTGACAGAAAGCGATTCAATTAATTGGGACATGTAATGTACTTTACTTTACCACAACAATACCCGTGTAGTACATAGATCCCTTTTGAAAATGAAGTACAATTTAAATCATAGAGAACCCAGATTGTAATTAAGATACAGTTTTGACAATGTACGTATAATATTGTTGGAGTGTCTAGAGAGATTTAAAACAAATTTTGAAAACTAGTAGCTGTTTTACTGGTGAATATGTTGAACTTTAAATTTTGTTATTTTAAGCACCCCATTACAACTCTATATAATTACAAAAGGCTTAGTTCATCAAAATAAACTATGTGTTACTGTGTTTATGCTATGCCTCATTCATGCCACCATTGTCTCGTGTTGTCCCGGCATTTTGCCACGGCTCACGGCTGCCTGAAGATCAACTCCATATTTTACCTTACGGTTTGGTGTAGGCCCTAGTTTTACGAAAGCGACTACCCTCTGACCTTCCAATTTAGAGGGTAAACTAGGACTTATTGGGATTAGTCCCATTTCCCCACGATATTTCCCTTTACCAAAAAAGCGACTGGTGAAAATCAAATAATTCGTAAAGAAACTCATTGGTACAAGCCGAGGTTTGAACTTGCATTTCCGGACTGCAAGCCGCTTTTACCCCTAGGCCACCAGCGCTTACGCTCCACTTATGTTACGTCTTTATGACTATGGGAGTGTTTCTACGCGATAGTATCAGAAATGATATCATTCGCAGCACAACAAAAATAGACGATATAGCCCTCTGGTTAACTTGTCAGTGGTCGGAGCACATTGCTAGAACCGATAGACGTTGGGGCGTAAAGTTTCTCGGATGGCAACCACGGACTTGTGGTACAACTCTGGCGGCTCTGTGTTTGGCGACTCATAGTAACTCTACAGTATGTAAGAGACAATAGAAGGTCGCCGGCCCGTCGCGTCGTCAGTGCACGATCGGCGAACCGAATGGACACTAAGCACTCTTAGTGCTTGAAAATAAATAAACGTGAGTAAAACCGTGTTAATGTTGAATTTATATAATATGTCTCACGAAAGTTTAAATACAAATGTAAGAGACAAATTATATGACAAGATCTTCTTTGTCTTCTTCAGTGTGTGTTCGCCCACCGTTCATTTTTAGAGGTTATTCTCCCTTATCAGAGCCTGCAGTCTCTTTCATATCGTCGGACCAACGGGCGGGTGGTCTGCCTACACTTCAACCCAGCTTGGGTCTCTATTCCATAACGGACTTGCTTCGCCGTTAATGAAGTGAAGTCGGCACTTATGCCCTGCCCAGGCCCATTTTAGCCGGGCGATACTGACCTACGTCGACCACTTGTACGTTTTCGGATGAGCTCATTTCTGACTCGATCGCGAAGTAACGATTGTCGATTATATAACGAGATACAACATTAAAATTAAAAACGTACCCAAAAATGTAGACAGACAAGTTCAGTCATGTCCGCTCCGTTAAACAGACAAAGTGATTGAACAGCACAATAATTATTTTGTATAAAGCCGCCTGGGTTGTTTACAATGAACAGTTCAGTAGCTTTTGGTATAGTCAGAAAATCAAGCTATGAAATAGTTAGCGCATGTGTGTGTTCATATTATTGTAAGCGATAATTCTTACGTCATACATTTACATTATTTACTATGGCTAACTACTTTAAAGGGTTCCCAGCTAGGGCTAAAAGGGTTCACAAATGGCTCAAACGGAAGCCTTATACTGTTTTCAGATCTGTATTTATGTCAGTCCGTCTGTCTATCTCTCCGTGTGTTACACGCATTTTATTTGTAAACATTATGGCCAATAATGTTGAATGAAAATTGTGTGGCGGAATTTCATAAATGATACAGTTTAACAATTTATTTAGGCGGTCACATCAAATTGTGAAATCCATTATTATATAATTTAACTCGCAAGGTTGTAAACTATCATTTACAATTTTACGATGACATAGATTTTTATTAACTCGACTTTAGAACAGACGACTCGCAACTATCATGTCATACACGCCTGAATGGATACTATTAATGTGTCAAAACTATGTACCGAAGTCCCTTTGACCACTTAAAGTGTTAGGTGCTACGGCGTAGCACAGGCGTAATACAAATAAGTAAAGTTACGCAGACATGAAGTTCGTAGCAGCTCTCCTCTACACAATTATATACTAGGATCGGCTACGACGAGGGTGCGTAGCTTGCGGTGTCATGGAAAGTGTGACACCACCTAACCGCAGTGCATTGCGCGTCTTGACCGCGCAACGAACAGATAAAACGCTCGCCGCGCCGCAAATCACGCATAGTCGTGGCCGGGCCGTTAAGAGGCAAGGCGATTGGAGTCTGTTAGATTTGTGATATTTAAGTGAATATATTATATGACAGGTGACGTGAGGTGACTAATACAGTGCAGTTAAAACAACTGTGACTCCGCCAAAAAATCACTTATTAATATTTTAAAAATAAGCTTTTGTTCAAGAACAAAAAAATATAAGTCCTCTAAAATATTACAATGGTAATAATAATTGTTGAAACTGAATGATATAACGTAATATTTGCTGTTACACTGTATTTATTTTTGTGCTTATTGTAATCAGATTTTGGCACAAGATGTCTGCTCCAGGCCCGTTTTAGGTATCTATAAAAAACTCTGATATTAAATATAACGACAACAAAAATAGAATTTCTAAGAAATTCTATTAAGATATGAATCAACGTTAAAATATAAATGTGTGGGATCAAAAACCACTCAGGAATAATTTTAGAACTTAATTTGTAGGGATAAAATAGTGGTAGTTCTGCTTAACAACTCTAGTAATAAGAATCATGTAAGAGAAATGAAAAAAATGAAAAAGTCCTAAATTGACCTAGCGTATTTGACATATACCTACACGATTAACTTTAATTTAGCTTTGTCTTGTAAACTAGCTATTTGCCATTTAGTCCCAATTAGTATCCAACTTCCATTTCATCGAATAAGAATGAAGCAACAAACCATGAAGGTAGCAATAAGTTGCTACCTAGTAAGTCACCGAAATTAATTGATATTAGTACTGAACTATTGACTGAAATAATTTAATTGCTCAAACAGAATCTCGAACGCCGCTTCGCTTCGTTGTATGGACCATCGCTCTTAATTTCAATTAACAAACCAAATTACAGTAAATAACGCAACAATCCAATCGGAACGTTAATTGTATGACGCAACCGTCACTACGTGCATTAACAGCTGCAAGCGATGCCTGCATTATCACTCACCAATTATGGGAACCCGCCAAGCAAAGTGAAATACACTGTCCTCTTAAAGCGCAGAGTTGAGAATCACTTGGCGGTGGAAGCGTGGACATAGTTTGCGGGTTTGCGGAACTATCAAGCGTTTTTTGTCAACGTGAAGTGGACCGTAGTGGGAGTTGTTTAGAGTGGAATATGGCGTAACCTGTGTGGCATGTGTGGGTGCGTTCCACTTATCGTCAACGTCATCGGGTGGGTCGCGCTAATTGACAGCCCCGCATGGTTGTCAATGCTTTGCTTGCTTTCGATCGCGCCATCAAATTTGCGACTGCACTTCATTTTGCTGGACTATTTGCAGTGCGCTGTGGTCGGTTGGGTTTGATTTTGTTCTGGCCAATGCCGGAATGTCGGTGAGCTGCGATCATTTGATTGTAGTCTAAGCTGCACCATGTTTGCTGTCATTCGTAAATTTGTTTGGCACGTATACATGCCCCAAGATTTGTCAGCGGTGGTTGATATGGTTTCATACTTGGTTCTTTTTTGTCGTTTAACTCTAGTCTGGTGAGTAACTCCATAGGAAAAGTATAATTGCCTAGGCTTATCAAACTACTACTTCAGCCACGGATCCACTTCTGAACATGGATTTCCCCATAGACCGCGATAAGCAGCATGGGGCGTAATGCCACAATCGCCACCCTCGGCAGGTGGGTTGGCGATCACAGTATGTTTCACCTCTCTAAAGGACGCTAATGCTCGCGTTCCAGTTTACCTGTTTAGAGAAAATACTAGGGTCCCCAAACATAAAGTTATATTTTACCTACGCTTCACCTGATTTGCGTTGGTTCAGGTGGTTTGAGTCACCAGTCTCTTCGGAGGCGTGGGTTCGTATCCCACTGCTGCTACCATGGAGTAAACACAAAGATGGCTGAATATAGCTGGCTGATTAGACTAACTTATTTAGGTAACTAATTTTTTATAAATATTCATTAAGAAATAAAAAAAGTTTTATCACTTTGGTGACTATGTCACTCACAACATATGTAATACCGGGTGTCATAAAAAACGTGATACAAGATTATCAAGCCGGCATTCTGGTCATGATTTGTAACAATTTTCACTATGGGGTCAACTTTGTAAATTGTAAAAAAAAACAACTCTCACATCATTTTTTGTCAACTTATACTTGACCTTTTCTATGGAACAGCTCAATTTTTATTTAATTTTACAAAGTTGACCCCATAGTAAAAGATGTTCAAAATCATGAACGGATGCCGGTTTCATAATCTTATATCACGTTTTTTATAACACCCAGTATTATATTATGACATCCCATAACATTTCATCGTATAATTATTTCTCATATTTGCGAATACACTACAGTAATCACACGAGTTATTACATCGTTATTACTATTTGCTACATTTTCAATTTACATCGGCCTAGTCTGAAGTTACGTTATGTGGTTTGAATCATCGATTGGCAATAACTTTTCAGATAACCAAATAAGAGCTGACGTCCTGTGTAGCACAGCCTACCTACCACAGATGGTATAAGTTTAGTTTAGTCAACGGCTAATAAAAATGCTTTGAATTGTTATTAGTATCTACCATCCTTTCCACCCAATAATACGCCTACCTAATAAAATAGTACACAATTGTTTCGTATTTGAATTAGATACATTTATTTACAGAAATTACAATCGTATTATGATAACTACAAGTACTTAACTAGTTACAGTATAAAATCTAAAAAAGGCCCTTGAGGCATTGTACCAAGGATGCTGGCGGCATTTCCTCGTTGTATCGCAATGCTGATACGTTGTGCGAGGAAGCCGCCAGCTCTTCGGTCACCAGTTACATCAACCAGACGCTTTGCGATTTCTGCAAAAAGTTTGTGCGCGCTGGGACCCCATGGACCTAGAGTATCTACGCCAAACGGTACAAAATGGTACTCTCTACCCAGGCTTTTATATTTGTTACGTTTCGTATTTTATTGCTTTTCATTATCTAAAAATCATCCACCTAAACTACTATCATATAAGATATAAAGTAACTACACTTTATTACATTTCTATTTTATCTACTACTTTTATTTATTTTATTCTGTCTGTATCATTTATTCAACACGCAACACCGAACCAATTGTTTTTGAAGCCTAACGAACATAATTTCTCACCTCACGTTTCATTGGCACAGCTTTGTGTACAATTTACCGCCTGCAGCGATGAAATTTTACGACCAATGTTTCTAATAACTGCACTGCGGCGGGGTTCAAAACACGAAATCACCAATCTCACCTTTAATGTTATTATCATAAGATTCCTTTTCACTTGAGCGGCATCAAACCTAAAAATCTTTCCATAGATAATTTTTGCATGGTTGTATCAACGGATAGTTGTTGTCTCTTGCATTTTCGGCTCTATTTGTTTGGAATAGAGTATGTATTTGCTTTTCTATAGTAGGTGTGACAAGTTTTTTTAAGGAATTTATCCTCCTTTATGCCTCATCGAATCGAGTGTCACATTGTATTGTCGTAAAGTTGTTTGATACGGCTCTTGAACACATTGTTCGGTAGCAGTGTTGATAAAAATGTTTCTATTTCACTAAGTTATTATTTCACTATGTAAAACGTTTGTTCCCGTAATTCATTTGCCAGCTTGTTTGTATATTTTTGATTCCCCTTAAAATGTACCTTTGGTTTTTTATATAAACAGCTGCGCTACGAAATGACGGACATTCTAGCACAGAATACTACTTTTAAGCTTGTAGTATAAATCATTTTTTTTAAACTGCCTATATTTTTTTGAGTTTCAACTTTTAAAAAATGGTTAAAAGTTTTAAAGACCTTACCTAGACCAAGTCGCGAAAGAGGGCCTAGTCCCTTATAATTTAATGCAATAAGCAGAAGTGTTATCAAAAAGTGTAATTTTGTAGAAAAATATTTCTCTAGTTTCAGCATTAAAAAAAACTTATTGAATTTATTTTATTTTATTAACATTAGACTTTAATAAAAAAAACATTAAATACTACTTTATATTTATATAATATCAGCCCAAAACAAGTACTATACTATATGGTATGGAATATTCTTACTAAACCAGTATTCATGAAGCTCAACGAGAAACAATAATTTACTAAATCATTTATTAGCTAACAGTAGTTAATTAAGGGAAAGTCGCATGTATTCGACAATTTACATGTGATGATGTACACATTTTAGTTTTTATCTACACTAATATTATAAAGGCGAAAGTTTGTGAGTGTGTATGTCTGTTACTTCTTCACGTCTAAACGGCTGGAGCGATTTTCATAAAATTTGGTATGGAGTTAGCTGACACCCTGGATTAATACATAGGCTACGTTTTTCCCCTAATAATTCACGGGTAACACCGGCACCGCGTGGCACAGCTAGTATCGATATAATTTTACTTTTAGTGTTCTAGCAGCATTTCCCACAACAAATTTTGAAAGTAGGGTCATCAAAATTGAAGTGAAGATTCGCTTCCATTTGCACAGCTAAATCTTGATAATGTGTTCCCTCTCGGTCGGAACGACTCTGAATGGGAGCCTTTACAATAGCCGAGTGAGAGACGCAGAGGAGTGAGGCTTAATTAGGTTCCATGAGCGAGTGTGATGGCATTTTCAGCAAAATGGCGTTAAAGGCTTAGTTCTTTTTTGTGCCACTGCGTCGGTAGCACGTAAAACCTACCGCAGTGTTTTCACCGGCTTCTTGTATATAAGGCTCAATTTCAAATAAATTGATCGTCATCATTTCAACCATAAGTCGTAAAGTGCTGCACATAGTGTTCCCCCAAATATAACTTGTATCAGATTGGGGTAGTCGCCACGCTTGACAGACGGGTTGGCAGTAGCTGTATATTCGGTTTCGACGCACGCTGCTGTCCATCCATTGTTTTTTTTGCTTTATCGTCTCTTACGACACCCGTTGGAGGAAAAGTGTAATGGTATTCTAGTCAGCCATCACCACAGATAAACTATTCTCACTTTATAAACACACCATACCAATTGCCACTACAAACTCCCATAAATATATTTATTATAGTTATTTGAAAGCTCCAAAACTGCACTCGATTAAATTTTTTCTGAACTCAAATTTTAATTACGAGTACTACAGTCACAAAACAAAACGTTGCTCGTATCAAATCAATTTCAAAATCCGAATCCCGAAAACCAATCGTAAAAAAAAAGAATTTAGTTGTGCTTTTCGGACCTCGATGACGGATCAATGGCTGTCTATCGACGGCTGTAACGACCCGATGTTTGTACGGACATTAAAACAAAACAAATGGGTTATATAAACAATTGTTTGACAGAAAAAACATTTCACACGGTTGCATTTATTTTGTTACTTGTGGAAAAAAAATGCAAATGAAAATTGGTGTAGGTGAAAAGAAAACATAACTAAATGACTAGTTATACGTATGCAAAAAATAATATAGATTTATTGTCGAATTATAAATCGATATTTCGCTAATACATGCCAACATGTTTTATAGAGACAAAGCTTATTGAAATAAGTACAATAAAACGATTACAGTACAATTTACATCAGAATGGATATCGCTATTTCACATTTACAAGATACGATCAATTCTTATATACTGCTTTCCATGCAGAGCCCTGAGTGTAAATTTTTGACGTAACATCACGTCACCATCGCGTTAGTTACCCAAATAAATAACATTATCACTTACGCGTTCGAGACTTATTTTTACGTCAAAAGAAACTTACACTAGAGCCTCTGGTTTACTTTTGACCTGGGCTATTTAATTTTTATGTAACATGCGTATGTAAAATTTTAGTAGAATAAAAACTGGTCCGATATCAAATAAATTCAAATACACTAGACGAAAAAGTTTAAAAGCCATTAAAAATAAACACAGGTGTAACAAAGAGTTAGACGTCCCATTACACGTTCACTCAACAAATGCGCACTACACATGACAAAGCCCGCGAAGCTGAGCAGCAGAAAAAGCATTGGCGAACTCGGTACAAAGCGACAATAAGGCACAAAGGTGGACCTGCTTGTCTGACGCACACTCGATAGCAGTCCATTGATAGATGTGTACTTTTTTTTCTGTTGTGGTTGGAATAGTAAGGATAAGGTTTTAATGTTTTTTGTAGGTTTTATGTTATTATTTATTTTTCCTCTAAATATGTCAGATTTTTTTACCTTTGTCTCATCAAACACGACAAATTCTCAGCCTTGTCCTTCGTTAACTGACCTAACTAGTGAGCTATGGTTCCAGTTTCATGGAACACCGCTGTCAAAACCATAGGCCTTCTAATAAGGTAAATGAGACAACAGTATTTAGTTACTGTCTTTGAACGGGTGTGAAAGAGAGGCTGTAATAATAAGCAGTTGCCCGGGCCGCGAATAAAGAAAAATATAAAATAAATAACTAGTTATTGTGTAATTGGAGACAGTTTAGTATACATAAATATAACGAAAAACAATTTAATTGAATGAGTTTTTGTCACACTTTTCTATTGATTCTCAGAGACTTTTTGTTCTGTACGAATTAAAAATATATAAATACAATACATAGTATAAAACATTTGTAGATAACAAATACATTTCACTGACTATAATTAGTTTTCTTCTCTGCACATTTTCCACTGTCTTCTCTACTCCTTCATCTCCTGCAAGGATGACATTCGAGATAATTATAATTCTATATTTTTCAGATCTAACGTTAAACGTACAGAGATAATAGACAGAGAGACTAAACGACAGTCAAACAGACACACGGACTATCAAACAGACAGACAGACACAGTTTTTAATTATTATTTTTAATAAATAATTCGGGACAATAACAAATCGACCTAGTCCTACGGTAAACTCAGTACGGCTTGTGTTTTAGGTACTAGACGACGATATATATAATAGATAGATACATATAAATACTTAAATACATAGAAAACACCCATGACTCGGGAACAAATATCTGTGCTCACCACACAAATAAATGACTTGACTGGGATTCGAACTCAGGCTTCATAGGCAGGGTCACTACTAGGCCTAAGTTTAAAGTTAAATTAATTATGTAGATGTAGAAAAAAAGAAGAATAACTGGAAGACGCAGCGTGGGTAGGCCTCCACAAGGTGGATCGACGACCTATTTAGACTCACGGGGAACCGCTGGATGTAAAAGGCGCAGGATGGGTCTTCTTGGGTCGTTCTGGGGGAGGCCTATGTCCAGCAGTGGATGTCTTTCGGCTGACATAATGATGATGATGATGTAGTGTAGGGACCCCCGGCCGGACTCAGGCGGGCTGTCGAATTGTCGATCGCTTGTTGCAGTCATTCAGTTCCCTGTAAAATTTATTAAGTACCTACCAGTTTTATTTAACAGGATCAATATCATAAATAGTGGCAAGCTAGGAACCGAAGTTTAAAGCTATTGTTCTCTCGCTAGTTATATTGTTTGATGTCTTCGCAAGCGCATCTCGTCCTAGGGTTGTAACTTGTGGTAAATATTGAATATATACTTCCAATTAGCTGTTACCCCCGGGTTCATCTACATATATTCTCAATACAAACTTTCACCCAGTTTTCACTACCTGAAAGGATGATTTTCGGGATCAATATTATTTCATGTCTTTCGGAATTCTAACTGACATGACCTCGTTTGGTAGCTGGGATTTTATTGCAGTTTTCTGAAGTCGGTCTTTGGGGGAGGCCTACTGTCGGGGCTTCCAACCCCTGTACTGACCAGACTCTGACTGTACAGGCTGACTGACATATTTTGGAATGACCGACACAAAATTTAAATACTGACAGGAAAAAACATTGACAGGAGAAAATCGACAGTCGACGACAAGAACCAGACAAAGACGGTTCACCTACCTATGTCCAAAAGTGGATTTCTATGATGTTTATATAGATACATATTATGTAGTGCAAAACTATTCCATCGGGAAAACTAGAAAATGCGAAGGCACACGAGCTGTCAATCAATGATTGTATTAAATGAGCGACGTTTTCATATCCATTAATATGGAACTTTATTGTTTAAAGTTAAATATCATTTTAAACTTTGACGTTTGAGGGTATTGGGTTCAAATCCCCGTCAGGGGATGGTGTGATGAGCATAGACATTTTTTTTTGAGTCAAAGGTGTTTAAATTTATTTAAGTATGTGTATATTAAACATATTATTATAGTTCGCTGAGTAGGTACCCACAACGCAAGTATTCAAGAGTGAATAGGCTATTTCTTAACCAGCGTGCTTCACCCTCGACCTCTTCCACACTTACCATTAGGTGCGCTTTAGGTCAAACGTTGGTCAGTCTTGTACAAAAAAAAAATCACGAGCTTATCGAGGCTTGGATGTTCTGTTATAATAATTAAAAATATAGTTATATATAATTAGGCAATATTGTTAACAAGATGAATCAGCATTTTTTAAACGACTAAAGGATCATTGATTCGCTATCTGGCCATCAGTACAATTAATTTCGCTAGTACCGTCTATAATGACAAATTAAAACTGAATTTTGCCTAATACTTATATTCGTATCAATTGTACAACATCGCCAACCCTACAAAGTATTCGACTCGATCTCACTTGCTGTCTCGACACTATTGTTAACTTCGTCTATCTGCAGACAGAATAATTAGTTGGAAACGTTAACTAATAAGTAAATAAGTAATATACGAGTACTCTACGAGAGCTATTGTATCAAAATAGTCTACTAACGTAAGTACACGTTACACCTCTTGGTGAAAAACTTAGCTAAAGGACCTGAGGCTCTAGTGTAGGTAAGTTTCTTTTGACATAAAAAACGTCTCGAACGCGTAAGTAAGTAATTTCATAATAAATAACATTATATTTATATGAAATACACTAACGCGATGGTAAAGTAATATTACGTCACCATCGCGTTATAGTTAACCATAAAAATAACATTATCACTTACGCGTTCGAGACGTTATTTACGTCAAGAAAAACTTACACTGGAGCCTCAGAGCCCTGAGTGTAAGTTTTTAACGTAACTTTACATCATGAACGCGTTTGCGTTTCCCATATAAATAACATTATCAGTATTATCACTTACGCGTTCGAGACGTTTTTTTTACGTAAAAAAAACTTACACTAGAGCCTCTGGTGTAGGGTAGTAATGTACACGCATTTCGAACGACTGAAATCGAAATTTGTCAATTATATTCAATAGTACTTATATGTAATCTTGGTTTTATGAGCATGGTTTATCAGCTGAAAGAAAAGAAATAAGTTTACCAGATGAAACACTACATGCTTGCACCTCTTAATCGAACCACTTCTGGTATTCTGAAATAAATATAGTTGTCAATTATTTCAATTTATTCATATAATTTGTAATAGTGTTACTACTTAACCTCTAGCCGCCCGGAGACCTATAAAAAGGTCTCCCATTGAACGCCATTTTGAATTTTAATTATGACAAAGCATAGTTGCATTTGGCCTGGCAAGTTTTTATCTTAGGGCGGCTAGAGGTTAAATATCAAAGAAAATCAAAGTACAGAAAATCAAAGTATAAAAAAAATGATTTGTTCTTAATTTAATTGAATAATTTAGCTTTAAAGAGATCCTTTATAGCGATAAATTTGCCTTTGCACTTCTTTTATCTGTTTGTTCTATACCTTCCTAATTTTGTGCAAATTTCTATCTCTGTATTTTATCCAAAGAAATAAAATATCTACCCAATTCGTGTCGATATTATTCCGAAATACTCTATTCTAGATTTGCGATTCAACGCGATTCAAATATCTGTAACGTTCGTGGCACTTAAAACATTAATAATTTAATAGACTTTCATTTGCGACATTTAAATTAAGCATGGGGCTTTAAAGCAAGCCTCGGATACTTCGGGGTAATTCAAAGAGGTATAAATGAAGCGCACATTCATAATTGAAGTGGTGAAATTGCTATCTGTTTCAATTTCAGTAGTGCTTTGTTGAATTGTACGACAACAAGTTTGTGAAATCTTAATAACTAGGATTATGTTTGCGATTGGCAGTATTAGAAAGTTTTAACCTTGCTAAGTGCTAGGTATAGCAATTAAGATATTGAAATAGAAACGAAAGGAGGTCAATCGGCGTACTCAACTCAGTTGGGCAGCTGCGTCATATTTTCTCGTCCAATATTTATCAGTGCCGTCCAGTGAAGACTAAAGTTAGAAATTGACAGATTATAGTTGTCCGCAAGTGTCTTATTCAGAAACGATTTATTTGTTTAATGTATTCATTTATACTGAATCTTAGAATTATTTTCATGTATTCTATTGACAGTTTACGATCCCATGCAAAACGCTTTTCAACTCAAACTCACCGCAAAAACGAAAAACCCTCCCTACTCACAGAACGCTGTCAGTGTAAAATATCAATTTAACCGGCAAATTTGAAAAGTTAATTGTCATTCAGTCGGTCGAAGCGTCGGATGACAGCACAATTTGGTCGCGTCAAAAACGTCGTTCCCGGCGGGAACCGAACGAATGGTTGGAATGTCATTAGAATCGCTTACAGAGGACAAGTATTTTATCTACCAGCATAAGCGCTATGTTCAAATAACTGTCATTGAATGGTGCGGTGAGGTCACAGTTTATATGGTCTATCAGGATGGCTTGACAGACTTGCGCTCGGTATGCAGTGGTAATGACAAGTGACTGTCGAGTGTTGGCTCCGTCCAAAAATGACGGCATGATTTAATAGCGTGTTACTGAAATGTGAGCAATTAAGCTGAAATTGATATCTTTGTGAGCATTTATTATCAGGAATTGAATTACGCATATTAAATCTGGTTTGACGGAAACGTTTTGTTTAAGTAAAATTTATATATTACTGGTGATTTCAGAATTAAATTCATTTAGTCACAATTATTATTTTACGGATACGTTAAAATGCAAATATGTGCGAGGATATAATATGAAGTATGAAATAAGGAATTATGTTAACAATGAATTGGGTGTTTTGTTTAGTTATTTACGTAAAAACTAAATACTATGAGGCAATTGTTATGAAACAGACCAAATAGTTTTAATGACCATTTTTGATTACGTTATATTGAGTAGAAACACTGCTAAATTCTGTTTCAATTGTAACAAGATAGTTTATGCAACCGGAACATAATGAATATCCTAAAAATACAGGATGATTCAGGAGACGTGAGCAGGACTAACGAATTCAGGTAAAATTAAGCTACTGTACGTAACAGTCTTAGTGAAAACAATAATCTTTTTTATTTTAAATGTTAACATATTAATATTTACAAATCAATTATTTACAAAGTGCATGGGTTATCCTTCAATATGAATGCTCCCGCCAAATTAGATCCCATCAACTCATCAGTCTGATTAGGTACCTATTTTTGACAATTCAATTTCTTCATAATCAAAAAATTTTCATAAGAATAAAGAGGATTTGTGTTTACTATTTAGGTGTTGTAGGATGACCATATTTTATTAACAAAAAGTGCAAAAAAAGAAAAAATATTTCGGGACAATCTCACACATATCGACCTAGTCCTACGGTAAGTTCAGTAAGGCTTGTGTTGTGGTACTAGACGACGATATGCCAATGTTTAGATATAATTTAGATATAATAGATAGATACATATAAATACTTAAATACATAGAAAAGGTGTTTTACTTAAGTGCGATATTAAACGATACAGTATAATTTACTGTGTCTGTGGGCTCAGTCCTGCTCACGACTTACGAATCATCCTGTATGACTGTGTTGTGTCCTGGTTTCAGCAAAGATGAGTTTTATAATAGCATCAGACAAGTGTGTTAAGACCTAAGTATATACAGTTGCACACTAACTAATATGTATACACTTGAATTTCTAGTGTATAGGGATTATAGCGTCTGCTGCTCAAAAGACCCGAGCCCGACTCTAGTCTTTGTTAAACATATTCACTGCAAGTTTTTATAAAGTTGTAGAAAAACGATATCAAAACTTTGTCTTATCTTAAATCTAGCTTTACTCGCTACTTCGTTTGTGTTGTATAAACTAACCTCTGTTGTGCAGACTATATTTTTAAGTTGTCTATTTCTATTATTTATTGTTTAAAATTCCTTGGTTACATCGTTATAATAAACACACGTGTCAACACGCATCTCATATAATATTTTTTCTCTTATATTTACATTTAATTTATCTACAACAGTTTGCTCAAAATCAGTACTGGAAGTAACTTTCAATTGCACAACATATTTATAAATTATAGTATATTCTTCTGATCTATGAGCTATACGGTCATCAAATTTCGGTTTGTAGTTTTGTTTTTTTTTTTTATGAAAACTCGATAAACATTAATTTGTACAAACTTTGACATTTGTGTAAGTAAAAATTGTAATTAACCACAGTCTACAAAGTTATTATTGTATTACGAAAATGGTGAAATTTATACAGTATATTTTAGCCTAGAAACTAGAACAATAGGTTAAGTGAAACAGGCAGGCGAGATAGGCGGGGATAACAATGGATTCATGTTATTATTATTTTAATAATTATGTATTCCATTTATAAATGTTATTATATCGATAATAAAATAAAGTCACAGTTCATTTAAATAATTTTCAAGTATGCTATAAATAATGGTTTATTGGAATAATCTATTTAATGTGCAATCATTAAACAATGCTCACTTGTATAATAACTTTTTATACGAAATCATTAACAGACAAAGGCATTAAAAACATCTTTTTGCATTTCATAAAGTTCATGTTAAGAAAGTGGATATATTAAAAAAATTGTCAAGAATACAAACAAAATATACGCTAATTTACGTTCTTTGCACTGGCTCAGTGATCAGTATATTAAAAAAAACTCAAACTCATACGTTTATTCAGTAAGTAGGCCACAAGGGCACTTTTAGTTGTCGAGTGAACCAAAAGTAAAAGAGATATCTCTGTCTATTTCCGATAAAGTGTTTAATTAAAATAAAAAAAATACATAGAATGTCCCCTTTAAGTTTTATTATATCTGCCTCCGATCGCCAACCCGCCTGGCGACTATGGCAACTACCCCCCAAAGTGATACAAGATCATATTTGGTGCAGGCATATATCCAGGAGTGAAAGATTTACGTCTGAAAAGATTATGAGGGATATATTATTTGCCTTCTTTGTTCTGAAAGTCACTCAAAGTTATGAATATTTCCCTTATTTTAAAAAGTTTGAGGTTATGATTTCTTTTCGAGGCCCCAATGACACTAGCTGCGACAAATAAAAGGCAGCTGACTTACACAACTGGACGCGTCGACAATCCCACTTCGAAAAATTGAATTAAACATTCCCGTCTATCCCTAGATTCGACCTACTAGTGCGAAAGAGATGGACAGTGTTCTGGAATTCTCGACGCGAACCTTGAATTGAGGTCGGACAGTTGCATCAGTAAATTGAGAATGTAAAATCTAAACGAGAGCGCTTGAGAGTTATGACGAGTTTTAATAAAATTGCTGGATTACATTGTATTATACAGTATGTATCAATATGAGAGGCAAAGGTTGAAAACCGTAAGTGTAAGTAAGAAATAAGATTTTGGTAGATATTTTATTGACATACTAGCTCTTTTTTTCCTCAGATGAAGATAAATCTATTTTATTTGTGAAGTATCCCGTATTCATTGTTTACAATCTTAAGATCTGACAAGTCAAGGTTAAGATCAAAACGAAACGTCAGTTCAAGAAAGTTTGTCAATCAAAATGGTAATAACCTTGTTTATTAATGTCAGTAAAAAAAAATGGCATTGACGTGACATCTAAGATATTGATAACGTCTTAATGGGCACTGTTTTCACGATAATTTAAACATAATTCGGCTGGTACTTCTGCTAAATTATCTAGTATTAAAACTTACAAGTTGCCCTTAATGAAATGCCTTATTAGTTGTGTTTACAGTTACATGGAGGTGTTTTTTTTTTTGATATGACAATTACATAAAATTTCACAGGATCATATTCTCATTTCATACTATATGGGAATATCATTGACGACCGGTCTGGCCTAGTGGGTAGTGACCCTGCCTCTGAAGCCGATGGTCCTGGGTTCGATTCCCAGTCGGGGCATTTATTTGTGTGATGAGCACAGATATTTGTTCCTGAGTCTTGGGTGTTTTCTATGTATTTAAGTATTTATATGTATGTATTTATTATATTTATCGTCGTCTAGTACCTACAACACAAGCCTTACTGAGCTTACCGTAGGACTAGGTCGATTTGTGTAAGATTGTCCCGAAATATTTATTTATTATTTATTTATTTATCATTCTGTGGAATGTTATATTTAGACCCCGCTATCGGAGGTGCAAAAGGGTAGCTGTCAAGTTCTTAGGGATGGGTAGTCAATTAATCATATTTGTGATGTCGATATCGATACTCGATTTTTCAATACATTTGTTTTATGTACAAGCACCAATGCACCATTTATTTGTATACAATTTAACTTTTTTTTTTGGATCTAATCATTGACATTAAAAATATAAATCGTAAAAAAATCTATGGTTGCTATTACTTTTCTTATATTTTTTTTTTGTACTAATAACGATTTATATTTTTAATGTCAATGATTATCATAGATCCCAAAAGAAAGTTAAATTGTATACAAATAAATGGTGCTTGTACATAAAAAAATGTATTGAAAAATGGAGTATCGATGTCACAAATATGATTAGTTGAATACCCATCCCTAAGAACTTGACAGCTACCATTTTGCACCTCCGATAGCGGGGTCTAGTTATATTATTGTTAGTGTTAACCAAGATAGAAAAGGTACAATTTGTCAATCATATAAAAATGAATCAAAATATAATCGGTTAACACTAACACAAAGTGCGAAATAGTATTACATTCGTCATGGCCATTAACGGGTACAATCGCATTGATAAATACTGTATTTATTAATAATACAATGTTTAGATATAAAATATAAAATTTACTGTAAAAAAAAATATAACATTTATCATTAATATTTAATTTCAATACGTTGCTTCGATATAATAAAATAACAAGCCTAGATAAATACCGAAAGTCATAAGACCTATGAGCCAATTTATTCAATATAACTACAGAAATAACCGTTAAAAAACTTAATGCGAAAATCATTTCCTTCAAGAAACGAAGCGTCGATGTCAAAAGTGTACTTTGACTTCAAGTCAATATAAGTAATAAATGAAAACAGAAATGATTCGAATCGTTTTGAGAAAAACATTTCGTTTCACAGAAACATTGGCATACAGATTTGGTATTTGAGTGAAAAGAGTCCTTTAAATGATTTTTAATTGTAAAACAAAATATACCAAAAAATTGTTTTCTATTTAAACCTGTTGTTGACTCCTATTATACTATTTGATCTTTTTGAGAGAGTGGACTAAACTTTATATCACCATCATCATAATGTCAATTATTTATCACCCACTACTGAGCATATGCTGCTCTTCTTAATACAGGGTATAATATTTTATATGATACAAATTATATTTTTCGAACTCCATAATACTAACTCTGATTGAGATAAAACATTTTTTTTAATTTTCATACATTTTCAGGATATAACTATGAATATAGCTTTTAAAAGATATTTAAAACATTTTTTTTTTCTAAATTACTTTTACAAACTGGCATAAATCACAAAAAAATGTTACTGACAATTATGATTCAAACAGTTCATACAAGTTACTAATTTATCCAGATCAAGTATTAAAAGTAAAATAAATTACAAAAAATAAAAATAAATATTTAAATTATTTTGTTTATTTGTAGCGAGAGTAGGAGCATTCAATTGCAAGTTGTTTATGGAGTTAAAATAACATATTTTGTATTATGTAAAAAAATACACCATATATATCCTAGCTGTCATAAGAGATTTCTGTTCCGAAGTTGTGTTCGTTGGCTGAGTACCCACGACACAAGCCTTCTTGACCTTGCCGTGGGGGTGGGGCTCACTCAATTTGTGTAAAAATGGTCTGTAATATTTATTTATTTATTTTATTTTATTTTATTTTATTTTATTTTATTTTATTTTATTTTTATTTCCACACTTACAACTATTTGTTATGTTTTATACTGGTACATTATATAGTCACATCCTGCAATGTTTATTTATTTATTAGGTCGAATAAATAATTTCTTCTTCTTCAGCATACAAAAGATTTTGTCAAGTAATTATAAATGTATCTAATATATTTATATTTTTTGTTACAGGTATGTTTTAAAAACGATTAAAAAGGATCACATTAATGCAGTAAGTTAAAACGAATAGATATACTTGCATTCCAACTACAAACGTTCACTGCTGAGCATAGACCTCCACAGTGGACAACCGCAGGGAGCGATGGCTAGCATACTACAGTCACCAACTTGCGACCCGTTTTAGGTGATCGCTCACTTTATTCACTACGAAATTCACGAAACGTCAAACTCACTTTATTCTATGAAACTTATTTTTAAAAATGTATGAGATTTAATTTTCAACCCCGCCATCTTATGGGTTCCAGCGATCTTTATCAGGACGTCGGTCCACGCCGCGCTTATATTTTTTATCTTTTCATCGATTCTGCGTGCAATGTTTTCCATCCACTGCCGCTTAAGTTTAGCGATCCGGAAGGCTATATCGGTTACTTTAGTTCTGCTGCGAACGCCATGGTCATGGTCATTTTAGTACATCGTTATTATCATGGAGTACCTACAGCCAATGTTTATTATACAATACAATGATACAAATACATACAATACATACAAACAATATATTCATGGATAGATATTAGTTTACTCTTCAAAAAGTAATGGGTTCCTGTATCATATATTACACTTTTTATCGCTATAAATATTATCCGTGCATATTATGTTGTGATCTTAAATAAGCTTTACATAAAATACCTCATATTTAGAGGAAATCTTCAAAGATTACGGTCATAAGAAAGATATTTAAAAATGAATAGGATGTTAAGTAAAAATTAATAATAAATGAACTTTAAGTGAAAATCCGTAGAACGTACAGATTGGAGCGTTGGAAATTGGAAAAATACAAGTTATTTTCTGTATTTTTTTAAGCTCCAAGCAGCTGTTTCATCGCATTTGCACAATTGCATTCGTTCCATCCACTTCTACTAAGATCTACTGAACTAAAAGACCGATTTAAACCTAAAGAAAGGAACCGATCCGAATTCGGAATTCATTCTTACAGTTCATTCATCATTACAATAACAGCTCCTAATCGACACACGTCTCGTCAGCTTAAATTTTTGTCTGTATTCACTCACCATTCAAATTTTTTCTAGTATTTATTTTTCCTACTATAAATCTCATGAGACGTAAATAAAAGTTTGTCCTTCTTTCTAAGTATAACATCACTCTGGCAAAGTTTTTTCTAATGCCAAGTAGGTATAATTTACCTCAGTATTTTCGTATAGCACGTGAGGCTTCCCGCAAGGTAAGTTTCCTGTCACTAATGTCACGTAGGGAGACAAAAACAACATTATAGGGTTGGGACGCGCATTAATTTAGTTTATGATTTGCCATCTAACCAGAAATATAGTTAAGATGCCAATGGATTGTAGAAAGACAATCGAAACGAAAAAAAAATCGATTGAAAGATCGAACGTCAAGTCACTTTACATTGTAATCTTGGCTACAGATATTTGATCATTTTTTTTATGACATAGGCGGCAGACGAGCAGACGGATTGCCTGATGGTAAGCAATTACCGTCGCCTATGGCCACCCGCAATACCAGGGGACTCACAATCGCATTGCCGGCCTTTTAGGGAGGTTGGAGCTCTGGGAACCTTACTCATCATCAGGAACACAACACTACAGACCTGAAAGGTAGCAGTGCTTTTATGGCTGTGATCTTCTGTAAGGAGGAGGTACTTCCCCAGTTGGGCTGCCCCAGATTCAAGCGTGATGGTCATCGCTGTGCCCTACCTCTCATAAAACATCTAGTAATTTTCGAATTAGACAATGGCGTGTTTTAAAATAAAGACAAATACCTATTTTGGTAGTTATATCTTCTCCTTTCTCGCGTTGGCCCTGCATTTTGCCACGGCTCATGGGAACCAACCCAGAGGGTAAACTAGTATTTATTGAATGAAATGATGTTTTTCTTTACTTAAAAGCGACTGGTAAAAACCCAATGATATTTCGTACATAATTTCCGAAAACAATTCACACTTTTTTACCGCTAGGCCATATTATATATTTTTAAATATCAACCTCCAGTACCTACAACACAAGCCTCATCTGATCGTCTGAGACTGTTTATAATATTGATTTGTCTAAAATCTAAGTTGATTTATTTATTTTAGTATTCGAGTTAAAAATAATGACCGTTTTCTGTGAACAAATTGACGCTTATAAACTTTTACGGCAGTAACTGACATTTGATCTTTTAACTCAGAGGGAAAACAGCTCCTTGTTGGGATTAGGTCCGGTTACCTGAACGTTTTGTTGTTAAAACAACTAGAAAATATCACATGACGTCGTGCATGAGTTCTGAGTGGTACAAAGCGGTACGGCGCGATAGGATTAAAGCTTATAGCTGCTTAACCATATACAGCTATTAAGAGAAAGTGTAATTATAAAAAAAATGTACCTGTGGCAACTATGTTTTTTTTTTTCTCTTTTCATTATAATAGACCAAAAAAAAATCCTAGAAAATTCCAGGATTTTGAAATTTCTTTTTTTAGTAGATTAGTAATACTGCTAATAGGGCAATAGTCTTTCCTAGAGTAAGTATTAAAAAGAGCTTGTGATTTCAAATGGAAGAATTTTAGCTAAGTGTGGGGGGCACTTTTAATTGGCATTGGCGTAAAAAATTAAATATTAACTTTTTTTTTGCATAAAATAACGAAACTTTGTAAAATGTTTCTTTTTTTTGAGAAATGCTCATAAAGTGTTTTCACCTCTATACGGACACCTTTGTAAATCATTTGAATACTTTGAATGCTATTTTAGAACGAAGTGAACATGAATTGATAATTAAGTAGGATCTCTGTATGTAACTAATTTATTGCCTTTTTTGCATTGCAATATTGCTTATTAGTTTATAAAACGAGCACCAAATTGAATTATTTATAGAAATTGAATGCTTGATTTTCGTCACAAAACTGACATTATGTAACTGACTATACCCTAATGGTTAAACTAAAGCATCACTTCAGGTGCACCTAAGCTTCTTTACAATTAACGTGGCGATACAAAACCCGTTAACCCGACGTATCAAGTTCGTCTTTCAGCACTCAGCGTCTATAATCTCTATATTTTCCCCTCCCTGTTCGCCGTAGATTAGCAAAAGACGAGTGACAGGCCCAACACAATGAGATCAAGTGTCGTGCGACATGAAAGCTTATCGATCCGCTAGGTAATGATGTAACATCGGGAACAATAAACGACATATAAGGACTAAAAAGTATTATATCGAGTAATAACTTGTTAGTCATTACATAACGGAGTTTTGATCACATTTTAATGTTAACAATCAACGAGTACATGCAGTTTATCGTCTTGACAAAAGAGGATTTAATGAAAACTAAAACCTACTTTATAAACCCTTTTTTGTTATAACATCAATTGTTATAGGTATCCAATAAAGCAAATTAATATTCATTATGTTATTTTGTTCCTATAAATACATATTTGGATTTTGAATAGAATTTGGCATTCATTTAGATCTCCATTCTTTTTGCGGCGAAGCCCACACTCAAGCATAATTTTTGTATTGAACTTGGCTCTCCTTTATTACATTTATGTTTTTGGTGGGTAACATTTACTTTAAACTCGCTCAGCAAAATGCAAGTGTGAAATATCGTTATTTAACAAAATAGGTCACTAGAATACTCAAGGAAATTAGTTTCCTATGGGGCTGAAGTACGTTTGTTTTTGAATGGTCTTAGTGCATAATAAGGCAAGTTTAGGTGAATTGTGGCAGTTAAAATTTCTAAAGCTTTTACTGTAATTTGAGTTGAATGCTTGAAAAACGGTTAAAATGGTTGGTTTTATTTCACTGATGTGGTAAGGTAAGGCTGCCGATATATTACACACTTTTATTTAACTATGTAATCTATGTATGTCCTTATAATGTCGGCTTCTTAATATTTGTTACCTCAGATTCTAATTATTATTTATTAATGCCGTAATATTTTTAGCAAGAGCACAAAATTGTGAATACTAGATGAGCGATGTTGCATTGCAGCCTAATCATAAAAGTCTTGGTTAGTAGAAATTGATCCGTTGCCCTCCATAACAACAATTTAATCCGTTTGAAAAATAAAAATACAGCTATATAAATAGTTAAATAATCAAACTAATAATCAGGTATAGTAGCGCTATTGAATGAGTTATTAGCTGAAAAATGTACAAACCATGTGCCATGAAAATAAAAAAATCCCCATAAATATGCCGTTTCTGTTTTATCCAATAAACATGTGTAATTTACAAATTTTGGCACTTACAAATTACTAGCATCTCATAAATCACATATTCAAACTCATTGTATAACAAAGATAACGCCAATAAGTACACAGATCCTCAATAAACTTACCCAGATCGACAAGCAAAGCCACTTTGACGACAGCAGTTAACGACGACATAAAATCTGGGACACACCAACATACATAATCAACAAACATAAGTAAGTATCCCGGTCTGACGTTAATATGTGTCGTCGATACCAAATCTCACGGGGCATATTATGAGCCGTAAGCTCATAAACTAGACGAGCAAATGTGCTAGAAGCATCGTCATTAGATTATCTTTTGAAATGTAGTATGCAGTAAGCAATGCCTTCTCATTGTGTGGTTTGACCACCGTTAAATCTCGCAGTGCTTCAGTTATCCCGTGAGGATTGCTGAAATATCGGAAAATCATAAGAATGAACGTACATGGTAACAATCCCGTTAAAATTAATTGTTTTAATGTACACTTCATATTATTTGGGTCTTTTTAAGGCAAGAGTGGATAGGCTGTTACTGAACCAGCGTGCTACACCCTCGACCTCGTCGACACTTACCATGACTGTCCGACTGAGGTCAAACGCTGGTCAGTTTTGTTTGAAAAATGACACTGTAGATACTTAATAAAGCAAGATACCTTGTTTCATAGAGGCATCCGATATTTATACTATAGAGAAAATTTTTATTACTTGGTACCTATAATTTGGCCCCTGAAGATCATAAGTGAGAGGCCTGACTGGCCCATTCTGGAACACTGAGTGCGAAAACATGTGCACATACCGGGTGTTTCAGAGGGTGGCAGATATGTAAATGAAATTAATAGATACTTAATCAATTTTTCTACAACTGACATAGCTTAAGCGTTATGTAATGAATTTTTCAATACTATATGGACTCGAAATAAACAAATAATAATTTATTTATTTTTTTAACAGACGGAGGGAGAAGAGGCAGCCGTGTATTTTTCTATATCCATATTATGTCTGTCTATTACCTCTTCACGCTTAAACTGCTGAACTAATTGGCATGGGTATGGAGAGAGTTTGAGCTACGAAAAAGGGCATAAAATATTTTTTATCCCGCAACTACATAAACATACTTTAAACCTGGGCACGGCTGGCCGATGAAGTCGCGAGCAAAAGCTAGTATTATAAATCTGGCTATCAAGTATTTTTCTAATATATCAGTAAACGCTTTATTTTAATTGGTTGATATTAAGATTATGTTCATAAGAAAGTAAGATGAGCACAACTAAATGAAAACTGACAAACTAAAGTTTTATTTCAGTCTAAAAATGGAACCAAAATATAAACTTGTGAGAGCAGATTAAAGGAGCACTTTATACAGTCTACAGCTGAGACCGAGTTAAGAGTTAGTGAGGTCAAACTTATAAAACTAAAGTGGTTTACTAAGAAATAAATGCTGGTCTGTCCATAAACGACGACAATTCTCTGTTTCAGTTTATGACTCATCCCCTTTATAAAATACCTATGTTTTTCTATTTTACTTATATTTTAAGATCTTGGATGATTTATAATTTTAATTATAATCTCCATAATAATTATTATCGTATTCATTTATTTATCAAGTCATGCTGAGTCGAATTGCGCATGCAAGGAGACTAGTAAGACGCTCTGTATTGAGATTCAAAGACTGCTTCAAAAGGGACCTGATATGCTTTAACTTCCAACCCCACAGCTGGGAAGCTCAGGCTGAGAAGAAACCGGAGTGGCGCCGTGACCTGTAAAAAAAAAGAAAGAAGTGGCTTATCATGAGATTCTTAGATAGAAACAGATCTGTAGTGCCAGACTTCAGGACTCATGTCATGTCTACGATCGCTGTGGAAGAAAGTGTTGTTCGGCAATCGGTCTTTAACAGTCATCGGAGACGCTTTGGGCACCCTGTCTGAGGCATCCTATGATAGCAATTTGAATGGACGTTGCAACAATCATGTGTGAAGATGCTGTGGCCAATATATATAAATATATATATACTGATTTAATCTTTCACGGTTTTTACACATATTATTAAAACTTTTATTACTTATTAACTTTATAAATTACCCGACGTTTAGAGAACAAGGTTGTCCCCGTGGTCTCGGATGAAGGTCATTTCAATGCGATAAGGAGCATGTTCAGATACTTTTAAGTACCTTGGCCGTTCCGTTATATTTGATGGCTATGTAATAGAATCATTCTGACAAATTGACAAAGCATATTATATACTTTCCCTCGATATTTTAAAGTAGCATTCACCGTTACATTTTGTCCTGAAGCTTGTTCATTGGAAATGGGCTCTTAATCTCGTATATTATACGGCAACAGGCTACAGTTGAGACCCCATTCTAAAGTAAGAATGCAGCACATAAGCTCACAGGGGGTAATAAATTCCCTAGTGCTGTAAATAGCATTTTTGCCATTGTGCTAGAAGTGGCGCGGCAATAACCGTTACCGAAGTCCGGGCGCGCTTCGACGGGTTTACACGAATATAGTTGTTCTGGAAACTACATGCAGTTGTTATAAAAAAAAGTCTACATGTTTTTGTTAATTGCTGTGGTGCTGACCCCATCTGATACAGAAGTTAACACCACGGAATATGTTTTTTGATCTGTGCGCAGATGTAGTTATAATTGTGGGTCCGACTATTGACAATAATCAAGGAAAGTGCGGTAGGTAGTTCATTTTTACAACACATATTTTGACCTACACTATAGTTTGACTCTTATTCTCCCGAAACGTCAGGACTCAAGTTACAATACATTCTGATTTGCGATATACTTGTGTTTGTATCAAAAGTAGGAGTGCAAAAAAACAGACAGACCATGGTCAGTCTGTTTTTTTATTAGTCACTTCTAGAAGCTATAGCTCCGCGACAAGTTGCAGCTATGAGGCGATTACATTACGCTGAGCGTTATGCGCGCGACTGCTGCTGACCTGTACTCCTACCATGAGTTGTGACTTTGAGGTTTTCGATAACGAGTATCGAGTTTACTATCTATGCATCTCGTTAGCACTAAAATGTGGCATTATCTAGCAAAAGGGACCTTATTGTCGACGGCACTTACATCGAACCGCGTTGCGTTTGTATTGCGGCATCTTGAACAACGGCGTAAGCCCTTAGTATAGATAATGTCACAAATAGTACAAGCGAGATGCAGAGATAGTAAACTCGATACTCGTTATCGAAAACGTCAATGTCACAATTCATGGTAAGGGTATTATTATACCTATCGTTGAAGACCCGTAAATAATATAGACTGGGATAAGTTGAAAAGTTTTATCCTTTATTATATCCTGCCTACTGCCACAGATGTCCACTGCTGGACATACACTGCATAGACGGCCATAGCACAAAGCGATCTCTGAGCTCAACGCCATAACCACACGTTTATCAGGTGGGTTGGTGATAGCAGAGAGACGCAGGTAACAGTCCGCTCGTTTCTACTCGCAGTTTAAGGACAATGCCCTGGTTACGATTGTATATCAGTATTACAGTTTGTATAGGTAGTAGTAATAACCATATAGCTAATAAATCAAATTATATAAGTATAAATTATGTCCGTGAGGTGTTCGGATACTTTATCAAGCAGTACAAATCCAGCTTAAATAACTGGCTTGCCAAATTCTTACTAAATAAGTGAAACATTTTTAGTTATTGATCCAACCGTTGACATTCCAACCGTTATAAGAATTATAATTCTAACTGTGAAATATTATTAAGTAAATTGTATGGATTTACTCCATGTAAATATGTATGCTTGAAAATCACCTCCTATTTATTGACATGGACGAAAAAAAATACAGGATAAATTTGACATCAACATCCGTATGAAATTCAATTAAATGTTTATTCGTTTTGGTATATAAATTCATGTTAGTCTTGATTTCGCTGTTTAAACTGTTTAAAAAATCGTCTACTACTAAATGTTTTTTTCTTTTTTTTATTGTTGTTTAGAGGACTATAACACGTACAGACTTATTCTTCTTTAAATTAGGTTCTCTATGTGTGCGAAAGTAAGACACTTTTGGATGTAAATTATTGAAAGGTTCCTTTAGTTAAGTAATATTCTAAAATAATTTCTGGCGGAACTGCGCATAATCATAATGTGTTTTGGCATTGGATGTGTAAAGCTGTCCCGCTACCGTTAAGTTTCTTGCCAGTTAGAATTGTTCTCAGTTCAGATGTGTAAGGTACAGTTGGGTATACATATTATTTCCTATATATTATTTATTATTTCTCCCATGCCTAGAACATGATAAAGATCTTTATCTTATCATTTGTTAATCCAAGGAAAATTCGTTAGAGATCCCACATGTCAGACAAATAATATAATACATAAGCAATATTTCGCCTTTTGAAACCAGATAAAAGCTTCTAAAATCATTGAGATCGCATTCGGCGACAAACTAGATCTAGGGTAGCTGTGCGGTGATCACATTATGTTGAGCGTTATACGGTTAAGTGGCACTATGACCTTCCTTGCGCCAGTAACTGGCACGTAGCTTTTGAAATGTTTGCGCTTAACAAAGTTATCTGCTTTGACAAGACCAAGCAAGTAATAGTAACCGGAAATATACAAGCCAAGAGATTCTGATGTTATGCAAGACAGACTTAATCTTGCCGCATCACAGACGCAGTAATAATAAAAAAAAATCTTAAGAGCTGTAGAGGGTAGATGTGTATACTTAAGTGGCGAGGTGGCTATATGTTTGAAGTCCAGTGACACATTTCTACCCTTAGCCCTATGCACCGGTGTTGCCCTTGAGCCATCTTAGATGTCGCTTTTAGTGAGGGCCCATCTCGTTAAGGGCGTCACCGTCTGCCAGAAATAAAATTATACACCATTTTATTAGGCAGGCGTCCGGTTTTTATCAAATAGCCCAGTAGCTAGTCCATTCTTTCCACCCAATAGCCTAGTACATTCTTTTAGATTAGTAGATTTTATTAAACCTAATAGTCCATGGCGGGTGTCTCTGTGTGAGTTCCATCATACGGACAGGGGCAACATCCGCTTAGTGTACCCCTTACATTTAATTAAATTGTCGAAAGGGCCTTGGCGCGTTGGCTCGATCCGGCTCCACGTACGCCTCCCAAAATGTCCGCAACACCATTGAGCCGTGTACGAAAAAGACACAAAAAATCTTTTTATTTTTAGTGAGATTTATAAATATTCATTCCATTTATTGTTGTATTTTAAGTAAGACAAATATATTTTTGATATACGTGGGCGGCGAGAGATTAAAATAACATAGCAATACTCTCCTTAATATAGTTTATCTAAAGATAGACCTCTGAGTAGTGACTTAGCGTGTAAAAAGTTAAATTAGCGCTAGGGCTTTTACTTTTTCAGCTTTAGAATTGTAATTAACTAAGTGTTTTTGCACTAAACGAGCTGATGTAATTAATCTGGACTTAATCTAACTTTGCTAAAATTTTATGAACAATTTGATGTAGTCCTCGCTGGTAATCTGTAGTTAAAACTGATGGACTACTTAGGATAAAAATAAGATATAAGTATAAATAGAAAATAATATTTTCTACCGTTTATCTACGGACAAGTTCAAGATTCATGCCAAACTAGCGAAGAGGAAAAAAATGCTTATGCAAAAGTACCCATCAAAAGACCCATAAACTCTGAATATTATTAAAGTATAACTTGGCTACGTATTCGAGTAGATTTCACTTTGCATTTCTCCGCGCCCATAAGCGTCTATTCTATGGAGTGTTACAGACGCCGTAATGTATTCAGATCGTATTGCATATTGGATTTTAAGTCTTGCTATTGGAAATATGTACTTGTACACTGCAGTTGTAACAAGAAATGTACAATTCTTTGGCACAGAATTTTTAAAAGTTTCCATTTAAGATGAGGTATCTATGAAAATAATAGTCAGGATATTGCATAAAATTTTCTTCAATACATATTAATTTATAAGATTATTAATAAAGACTTTGTTTCAATGGGTTTTCCCTAGGTATGAGGTCCTTCACAAAAGAAGTATATAGGTTCTTAAAGGGTAGGCAACGCCCATTTGAATCCTCTGGAGTTGCAGGCATCCATGACGGTAACTGCTTACGATCAGGTGGGAATTATTCTTGTTTGTTATGTTTGTTTGTATAAAAAAATAAAATTAAATAATTTTACATAATTTTCAAGTTACAGTAAAAAAAATTGTTATTTTTTTATGTCAAAATCTATTTACACATTACTTGGATATGAAGTTCATCACACATGATACATGTTACTTTTACTTACATTTTCTTGTACTGTATTTTCTCATCAATATTTAGATTTTTTATATACTCATATTGAATGTCCAAAAATACTTACGTTAAGAAGGAATATTTACACTTACGATTTATTTGACCTCTAAAGTGTGACATTCCAATTTTATTAGAAACTATTACTTAGGTTCTATAAATATTTCATAACTGATCAATAAAATGTACTTGTTTTGCATGAGCTATATGATACATATGATAAAATCTATAATCTGTCAAGAAATCCATGCCTCCATAATTAATAACACCAATTGTTTGAATATCAAATAGCAAATTTGGACGTTGGATCCAACTGACAACAATGGACCCTCCATTCTGACGGATTTGTAACAATAGGCGGAAATTATAGGCCGAAGTGGATATATGAATTTAGTATCAGCATACAATATTCAATGTGTGGGGCAGCGTTGAATAGTTAGACGTCACAAATGGTAATAAGTAATGATAAGGGTGGATAATGATGTTAGATACATCTATTCAATGGAATTGAAGGAGTTAATAAAGGAATGTGAGACGTAAGGATGTGACGACCCCATCGCCCACTGATGAAAGTGCAAGCAGTCAACGCTGAGCAGCTTGTGGCGAGTTATTGGAGAGTAGCGTGCTACTTGAGTGTCCCTTGGCGGCCCTGTCGGGCTTGACTCAGTTAGCCGGTCACAGTGCGGTTGATAAAGTTGCGAAATAAAAGTGGCGAGTTGTCGATATGATAAAAATCCAGTGACACATCCTATCCTCAGTCCTTGGCACCGGTGTTTCCCTTGAGCTATCTTTCATTACGATTTATATCCTAATATCTTGTAGAGGGCGAGTCACCGTATGCCAGGATTAAATTGTGTGCCATTTAATTAGGCACGCGTTCTGCTTTATTATCCATTAGGCCAGTAGTTAGTCCACCTTTTTCACCTAATAGCCTATAACTTTTATATACCATTAACTCTCAATTATATCAAGGTGGGTACTGTTTCTGTGCCGTCCTATGACTTGGACATGGGCAACATCCGTTTGGTGTTCCTCTTTCGTTCTACAAAATAGTCGAAAAGGCCTCTGTGCCTTGGCTCGATCCCACTCCGCATACATCTTCCGATTGTCCAGAACACCATTGTTCCGTGTACGAAAACATGTATTATCTATCCAATGTAATTGAACGAGTTACTAAGTCCTAAAAAGTGAGAAATCAGACGTACCCCTTTCCGATAATTTATAATCATGACCCTATCGTTGATCATGCGTAAAACTGTTTAAACACATACAATAATAGAAAACTATATTATTTTCTTCTTTGTAACTGACATTGCTCGAAGAATTGTACTGTTGAAGTCACAATGGGCATTGGGCAGGCCACGTAGCTCAGAGAGTCAAAGGCCGTTTGGGGCATAAAAGTTCTAGAATGGCGACCACTTATAGGAAAGCGCACTGTCGGACGTCCACAAACAAGGTGTATCTATGAGCACGGACGGGTCGATGGGAGTCGCTACTGAAGTCATTACGGCGGTACTGAAGATCGCTCTCAGTGGCGATCTACGGGGGAGGCCTATGTCTATGGACGTCCGTGGCCTATAGATATATATTTATAACTAAATATATATCTATAGGCCACTAGATGCATAACAAAAAATCTCTTTCATGATACATTGCAAATATTGAAAACCGTACCTCGCTGAACTATCGCAATCTTTATATAATGGCGTGGATAGAATAGTCAAAAATACGACAATCAAACACGTGACGTTTTAGAACAACTCCTACTTGAAAGATGATTCGTATGATCACAATATTGTGTACAAATACCTACACACAGTCAAGTATGTGATCTTGTATATACATATATGTATAACGGATACCGAAAATTCCCATCTGCGAGGCCTTTTGCTCCGTGTAATTGGCTCAAATGGGGCGAAAAGATAACGATCAAACGGTCACTCCTACCCTTCTCATCTAAAAGAATTTTCTATACTTCTAACTGCTCATATCGTAAGTCACTTTTTAGTGTTATTTTTCTCACATTTTTAGGTGTAGCCTCATTTTTGTATAGAAATCTAAAAGAAATGTGTTTTAGATAAAAGTTATTTGGTATATTTCTTGCCTGAATTGTTCATTTAGTGTGTTTTGATGACTTTAACGTTAATGGTACTGAAGAATTTGAGTTTAATATTATTATGACGCTCTACTCGTGTTTTTTTGTTTTTATTAACATAGTGTAATAAGAAGCCTAAGTCAATAAGAGATTATTGAAATAACTTTAATACTGAATTTAAAAGCAAAAAGCAAATACATTTTCAAAGATGTGGCTTGGGTCGTACGATTGCTTATAAAATTTCAAAACGGGTCAGCGAGGCGTCCACTTTGATTGAATGTGCAAATGCAGGCTAGTCGAGTTTTTGATTCAGTATAACTTAACTTTAGACTACCTACCACACCTACCTACACTATCTCTATTATACTACTACCAAGTGCCTAATAGCCATGGACTGCTGGAAAGAGACACATGCGTCTCCTGTAGGCAGTCCTACGTCTAAATCGTATCGTCGTATTTAATATGAATACTTTCTTTGGTTGCCACGTAAATTATTCATGAAATAAAACAAATGAAAACTGATTATATCGCGTATACTAATTTAAGCTTCATTCAGATGTTTCCACCCGATGACCACGGACACTGCTAAAGAGGTCGAAACGACGGTATGTGAAGCTTAAATTGTTTGATTTGAATAAATAGTGGGAGATGGGGTAGAATCATACAGGGGGCACCTTCATACATTAAAGATATTGGTTGTCAGACGGAAATCGAATGAATGACCCGCATGTGGGGTACATTCGTACATTTTTCTTTTTTTATTTTCATTTCTACATGCGCAATTACTTAAATTACGTATTTTTAATGTAAAGGCAGATAAGAAGACTATCATATTTTGATAAATTGATGTAAAATATTGGAACCACAGAAAATTCTATACGACAAAGTATAAAAACTGTATGAGGCTACCCCATCTCCCCCTACTAGTAAATTCACTTGTCGAATTAATACTTGTATAGGAATCCGTGTGAATGTCATTTCTGGTGTATCTGACAATATTTGCATTGAACTTTAGTTTATGAGTAACTTAAATGTTATGATATTTTTAATATCTGATTTACTGTGTCTTGTTATGAAGAATATACTTGACATAAGCGAGTTTATCGATACATACCTAGTTGATTTAGTAAAAAAAAATATTGTATTAATAATTGACTTGAGAACCTCCTACATTTTTTCGTCGGTTAAAAAAGTAAATAATGGGCGCTCATTTAATTTTGTTTAACTTAGCAAGCATCTTTAGAAGTCAACTGTATAACAAGTACTTACGAGTAGATATTAAATATTGTACTTTTTGTTAATATAAACAAATTGATATTACATTGTTAATAAAGCTGATTTGATTTTCAGATTTTGGTTATATTAATATCTACCTACATAATTTTAATAAGTTTGAAAGGGCTAACTTGAAGAGATAAAACAGAGATATATATTCATATAACTTTCTGTTGTAATAGTATGAAAAAATACAGCTAATATTACTTAAATAATATTTTTTTTGTTAAAATTGACATCACATTTATATAACATGACGTATTATTTTCGCCAAACTGATAAGAAAACAGTAATGATCACAGAGATACAGTATAAATCAATGATAAAATCTTTGTTGATCTTACAACCACACATTTGACAATTCCAAAGGATTAAGTATGCGCATTAAAACTTTCGTAACTCATAGTAATCTACAATTCTACACTAAAATTATAAAAGCGAAAGTTTGTGAGTGTGTATGATTGTTACTTCTTTACGTCTAAACGGCTGGAGCGATTTTGATAAAATTTGGTAGGTATGGAATTAGCCGACACCCTGGATTAACACGGAGCGCGTAGGGTACGTATTTTCTCTAATAAACCACGGGGCACAGCTAGTATTTTAAAAATGAAAAAATTGGTAATTATGGGTAGTCTTGTTTTAACTTATTTTTGCTAGTCATATAAGGTACCTGCGCCAGAGATGGCGCGATTTCTAAGATAGCCCACACAATAAATTATATACTTTTAACTATTTTTTTATACACCGACGGTGGCAATCAAGCATAGGGCCCGCCTGCTGGTAAGCAGTTACAGTATGGACGCCTGCAACTTCAGAGGATTCACATGCGCATTGCCTACCCTTTAAAAACCTAAACACTCCTTTTTTTAATGAATCAAAATGTCACACCAAGACCAAGCGTGTCAAATTTAAATTCATTTAGTGGGCTAAAATTTATTAAGTGGGCTATCTGAAACCGTGCCATCTTCGGCGTAGGTACCTTACAGGGTCACACTAAAGCTTTAGTATTTTTGACTAGTGTATCTAACTGGCTCGTTATATTTTTATTCTTTTTCCTTTTGCATCATCATTTGTTTCAGATTTCGCACGGATTTCAGATTAATAAATTAAAAATAGATTTATTAATACATCTTCATTATAAAATAAATTATGAATAAATTTAATAATAAATTTATAAATTATTATAACTTTATCTTCATTAGCAGCCTAATATACATTATTATGGAAATGTTTTAATTATATGTGATAAAATAATTATAAATGATTATAGCATGTGTCACCTCTAAACCTTACTAAAGCTGTATTCACCTGAACAATTCTAAGCCACACCAATAACATTCAATAAATAATTTCACAGCTCAGTACTCTCAGACACTTCGATATCGCCGAGCCTTCCTTTTCATGTTTGATTTGAGCCTCTTTAATTTATTATAACGACGGAGAAATTTTCATTAATTCCACTGAAACTTGTGAAACCGCCAACTTTACCAATTAAATTGGATTCGATTTGTTTTAGAGGAGGTCGCTTGTGCTTGCGGTGTTTACGAAAATCACTTTGAAAGTCGCCATCGAGTTTTCTCATTAACTATTTCGTTGCAGGTTAAATTCGCAAATTGATAGAGTGCATCGCTAAAGTCTTTTTCTCAATTATCTGAACCCCAATTTAGTGTTTACCTGAAAAATTGTGTTTTGATTGTATCCGACATTGTTTTAACTTTTTAAACTGCATTTTTCGAAACCTTATCTATTGGTGATGTTGTTATTTTTTACATAAAGACTGTATCGATAATTATAGGGACAACAGTTTCGGGTCACATTTTATTTTTTATTTGTTTTACGCTATAAACGTCACATGTAGGTCTCAGGTGGCATATTGTAGAGCACATATTTTAATTTTTTTTTCTTTGTATCATTTTAATTTCGCAAAATGAGGGGTCTCACACCAATACAACGAAAACGGATCGCGGACAAATATATACGTGAGAAAGGCATTTCCATGAGAAAAATCGCGCAAATTGAAAATGTAAGTAGTTCCGCTGCCTTTAATGCAATCAAAAAGTATGTCCGGGATCTGTCCTTAAAAGATAAGCCACATAGCGGTAGAGAAGTTGGTTCATATAATCGCAATGGGGAGTCAAAGATATTCCAAATAATCAAAAAATTACCTAGTGCTACAATTAAAGACGTGGCGAAAAAGTGTAGGACATTGGTAGGCATAGTTTAGAGGGCAAAGAAGAAAAACAATTTAAGGACATATCGGAAGCAACTAAAGCTTAAACGATCTCAAAAGCAAGCCGCAAGCGTAAAAACTCGCCTTAGAAAATTTTACGACACCGTATTGACGAAAAATAATTAATGTATAATACAAGATGACGAGACCTATGTGAAACTAGATTTTTCAGTACTACCGGGGCCTCAATACTTCACTGTCCGCAAAGGAGAAAAACTGGACGAGGGTAAAACGTCAATATACGCCGAAAAAATCGGGTCGAAGGCCATGGTATGGCAGGCGATATGTGAATGCGGTATGAAATCCGCAGCGTTCTTTAGTACTTCCACAATGACTACTGGTGTTTACATCAGGGAGTGTTTAAAGAAGCGGATTTTGCCCATGATTTGACAGCATAGAGAGCCTACTTTATTTTGGCCTGATTTGGCGAGTTGCCACTATGCTGCTCGCACCAGGGAGTGGATGGAATCCAATGATGTCCAATATATAGACAAGTCTATGAATCCGCCGAACTACCCTGAAGTACTCTACCAATAGAAGAATATTGGGCTAATATGAAGAGGATACTACGCCAACGCTTCTCGGCAAGAGATTCCGCAGACAGATTAAAAAAAACTAGGATAAAACGGTCAAAACTGTCACCGTTAGTGTTGTCCGCACCTTGATGAAACATGTACGAATCCAAGTTCGTAAAATTTCCAGGGCTCAGGAGCAACTTACTTGAAAACTTAATAATTATGCTTTAAATATGTTAAGGTACATCTCATAACGACATTAATGTTCAAATATACAAAATGTGTAAAATATGTCACTTTTCATGTGTCCCTATAATTATCGATACAGTCTTTAGATTCACGCTTTCAAGAGACAGATCCTTAATTATAAAGCCTTGCACACTATCATATTAGGTTATCAAGCACGTAAATTATTCTTGTAAAAGGCACTGAAAATATATGAGCCCCATATGGTAGTTATAACGTTTTCTCTAAGCGGGTTATGCGTGTCTGGCATAGCATGTTTTTCAGCCTGCAGCGAAATGTTGTTGGAATTTTATAATGAACCTCGTGCTTTGGTAATGTTGTAGAATTCTTCGCGTTTCCCTTTTTAAGTGAAACATGTGAACCTGATTTTGCACCTTCAGTGGAATAAAATACAAAATGTTGCAAAATTTTAAGGTTAATGTGTCGTTTTTCTATTGAACAAGCGATTTGTGTTTGTTCAGTTATGCGTCTTCATTTTCATTTTTAATATGAATGTGTCATGAATGCTTTCGGTTTTTATTTTATTTGAGTTCTATTATTTCTGTCTTTACTTTTTCGTATTTACTGTATTAAAATAATTTGCCTTAGTTTGATGCTTATAATTTTGGCGCCCAACGTGCGTGTTCACAAACTGTACCTACACTAAATGCTTACATTTTTATTTAGTGAGTCTTTTATATCAAATAATGTGTCTATATTTACTTTTATCGTCTGTGTGACTTAGTTCTGTTTGGATATCATTTATTAACTGTCGACTGTTTTAAATGTGAACATTTCAATTATAGGTAGATTTTTATTATTATTTTATGTTTCTTTCTTTCTTATGATATATAGGTTTATGAGTTCTTTCAATATTGATATTTATTTGTGTTTTCAAATTATCTATTAGATAAATAGGAATAGTATAAATATTATCTACTATAATTCTGTATTTAATTATTATTAAAGTATTTAAAAACAAATCCTGTTAATCGTAAAATTAAATTCAAGACAACCAATACTTAAGCCATAATTATATAAAATTATAATCTGACAACAGGCGAATCTATCACTAAAGAGTTATTTTAGCCAGATTTGAATTTAGGTATGATATTCTTATTTTTTTTATACTTCGAATTTATATTACTTAATAACACAATCTCATTTACCTTCAACCATAAAATTTAACTGAAATTAAAATAAAATTGTATTAATTCAGTAAAATTAAAACATTCATTCCAGAAACCCAATCACATTATCGTTTCAGACCTCATTTACGCCAATTGCATTTGCATCATTACAATAACAGAAAAACCAATGAGACATGACCCATTACGTCCCATACCTTAAAATATCGACAAACTTAACTATGCAGATCGGTAAATGCGCCATTGACAGGCGACCTACAAACTTGCACGGGTGATTCTGGTGGAGTCGTCAGATAGCCTGCATAGAATAACTTTGTGACAGTGTATTGGCAATTCCATTTAACTTTTGGAATCGGCCTCCCGTCAGCTTCGCAAATTTAAACATACCGATAGTTTGATTGCTTCGCGTGAGTTTGATTCGACAAGCGATACATTTGAAAATAGAACGATTGCTCGATAAAAACATGTTTCGGTTAAATAACGGGAGAAGGATTAATTTGGTTTTACGTGTCGAGGGAAATATATGACGAAGTGTATATGACCACTAATCTGGGTACTCGTTCATTTTTTATTTGCATTGCAGTCGCCAATAATATCTGTAGCTGTAGTAAAATTGGTATAAATCTTACATCATTTATATGAAACTGGCATCATTCTTCACTAGATTCATCATTCATCATTCTTCAGGTTGTTTATATTTAAGTCTTAACCTACTTTTAGTATAATTCTTGTTCGTTGAATATATATTAACAAACCTGGTGTGGGACGCCACCTGCACAGACACCCTGGCCCCTTCTCACCTCACTGGAACCATCAGAGAGGCTGGTGCGGCGGCTATATCGGTCGAAAAGCTTAAGCACTACAAATACAGGGGTCTGGGCTCCGAATACATTTTTATGCCATTCGTGGGGTCCCAGCGCCCATATCATGTTTAAAGACATTTCTAAAAGGCTCGTCGCTCCATTGGTGAGCTTCCTCGCGCATGCATCAGTATCCCGATACAGCGGGGGTATGCTGCCAGCATCCTCGGCACCATGTCAAAGGCTGAGAAATGAGTGCAAAAGTGTAAGTTTAAAACGAATTTTACTGATGTATACTGAGTATAAAATATGAAATAAATTCACGGAATGCATTTTTTTAAAGCCTAATTAAACATAAACCGTTGCTTGTTTATATTGACTATTTAGTTAAACTACTCTTCTCGTTAAATGTTTTTCATATTATTTTATTCCGATTTTAACATAACTGCCAATTTCTTTGCATTTTAATTCACAAATGTTTTAACATTTAAAATTTTTATAAAATTTTATTTTTGCAGAATGCCTATCTACTGGAGGTGTGCAATAAAGTATTCATTCATATTCATACGTTACTATGTAATTTCAGAGACAGTCTAGTTATTGAATAAATAAATGAAATAAAATATCGTGAATCACAAATATTTTAAATGATTTAAAATTTAATGGTTTTTACACAGTGTTACAAATAAATGGGACTTAAAAAACGATACTTATGGTTAGGTTAGTGTAGTTTGTCGACCGTCGTAGTGCGCAAAACAAGATCAAGTGCGGGACGTTTGAAAAACTCACACGACTAGAATATGTTGATTGCCCTAGCTATTCTAGCTTCATCTGAGACTTTCTCGAAACGGAGGCAATTTTAAAGTTGATATACACGATTTCCAGTTTATTTGTAATAATATTTTAATTTGTAGCGGAGGTGCGTAAGGGAAAGCCAGAGAGGGTGGTCAATAATAAACTAAGATTGACGTATTACGGTACAATGAGAACATACGACGTATTCCCCAGCCGGCAAGGGGTTAGGTGCCGGAGCGGATGCACGTTTTTAGAGACGATAGCTAACTCTAGCGCGTAGTTCCACGAGGAAAGTAGGGGGCTATAGTTAGGGATAATCTCGGTTGGATTCGATACAAAACAATAATTAGCTGGCGGACCTAACCAAACTAGGAAAAATCCGGTCGCTACTGGTAGGCTAATCCAAGGCTAGATTTATTTTGCCTTGTTACAACATGTATTAATTCGGTGTACTTACCTCAGCTTCTCTTAGTCAAACATTTATCGCCTACCTAAGAATACTTTCTCTAAACACGATGAAAAGAGATTAAATATACTTTATGTAGTGCAGTGCCTTGTTTTTGAAAAAAACAATAAGATGGCGTGGCCATCTAACCATTGAAATCACTTCTATATAATTAGGTTTACTCACTGTTATGTAAAACCACATGAGAAATTTAAACTAAAGAGCGTTCAATATAGGTCCAGTAATCTATTAACATTGAATTATACTAATTCTAAGACCCTAGACGGATTGGATACAGATGGGTGCACAGTGATGATGATGATAGCAGATACATTATAAAAATATGTCAAACCTTATAAAATTGTAACGATGTTGATAATTTTGATAAAAAAAAAGAAAATAAAACGAATAAACGATTGACATGAATTGACCAGTGTTTTCGTCCGCAGTTGACATAGAAATAAGTAGATCCTTTCAACTGAACGGAATCAAAAGCTATATCCAATCTTTTCTCCCATTCTCTTTGCTTCATCGACGGAACGGTTCAAATATTCATTCTTAAGGCTCTTTGTGTTCACTCTGACGATTTTTAAACCAGCTACCTATTCAGTCGCACGATTTTTGTGCGGTTATTTTTTACATTTAAAAGACTTCCCTTTGGATGTTAAGAAGATTTTTGCTTAAAGACAGATAAGATTGGTTAACGGGAAATATTTTTCGTAGCACGAACATTAGTGGTTTGAGTTCCCGGGAAAGACGATAAGGCGAGGCTAATCTTACGGAGAGGAAGTCGCGTGAAAAAGTTAGTTACTTAGAACTCAATAAATAGCATTTTTTAATGTCTTCTGAGTTTTAATTTTTTGTTGCCCAACGCTAAGTGTTTGCAATTTAGCAATCAAGTCAAAGCAAATCTGCCATCATCGACGAAGCCATGCTATAGTAGGGGTTTATTTTATAGGTCGGTTATTTATTTTTATATTATTTTTCATCACAACTGCTCGTCAATTGCGTTATTACTTGCGAGCGTACAGATCAGTTATAATATGGCCGTTTTACCTCACACCGGCTGTTAAGTTTAGTTTTAAAAATGTATATGTAGAACTCATACTTCACTTTGGAAGATGTTTCCAATCAGCCAAGGTGTATTTCATATCTTTGCTACAAACAACTTTCAACATGTATAAAACATATACTATATCTTTAAGTTTAAAATATATATATCATATATATCCCGCCCTGGCTTCGCACGGGTGCAATGCTTATATTAGTATTTTTCCACTATTTAATGGATGTTATTATACATATAAACCTTCCTCTTCAATCACTCTATCTATTTATTAGTAAAATCGCATCAAAATCCGTTGCGTAGTTTTAAAGATTTAAGCATACATAGGGATATAGGGACAAAGAAAGCGACTTTGATTCTATGTAGTGAAGTCTCAAACATCATTATTTTTTACACATTGTACATAAAGCACATATATATTGAACGGTTTTATTCTGATAACCCAACTATATAGTTGACATACTTTTGTTCAGATAATTTGTATACCTCGCTTACTGTTGATAAACTATAAAATAGGGAAGCTGCGTAATAGATAGCCGGAAAGCGGCAACTTAATTAATGCTATTTGCGTCCGCACTCATCAGAGAGCTCTATAGTCCGCAGCATCTCTGAAATTTAATAAACTTAAGCGTTAAAAAGCAATGTAGGTAGACAATAGCTCAGGGATGCACAAGAAGGCTAAGTTTAAATTGCCCCATCATTCCGTGCGAAGTTTCTTGTTAGGAACTACCGTAATCCAGTTATTATATACTGTGGGAGCCGTGCTACATGGGCGCGCGGATCAAGCTCTGAATCACAGATTAAAGTAAAGCGTACACAACTATAGGTATTACAAAAAATGGGACTTAACACGTTCAGCCCCGACGACACAACGTCTGTGATCTTATTAAACCTTCTCCAATACCAGTGACACAACGTCTGTGATCACAAATTATCGAACTCCTATGCCAGTGACACGTATAGGTATGTGGCTAAAAAGATCGTACTCCTATGCCGGTGTCACGTAAGTGTATTCAAATAAATTTACCGCCAATGCCGGCGACACAACAGTTGTGTTAAAAACGTTCATATTCCTATACTACTCGTACTGGCATAGAAGCAAGAACTTGACTTATGACAGAACAACATTGTCACGAACAAAATTGTCCTCGTGGTCTCGGATGAAAGCTGACTAAAATTGACCTCAACATCTTTTAACTGCGCGAGTTTTTCGTACCACCCACACTTGATTTGTTTCATCAACTTGAACGTTATGCGCACTAGGAGTGTCAGTTGGTCGACACACTACACTAATTAGATCGGTATTTTTCTTGAGGTATTTTGTTGACGCCTGCATTTACTAATGACTGGATTCCATAAGAATGAGATCCTAAAATCACCATCCTGATTGATTTTTTTATTTTATTTCAATGATTTCATGAACCGTTTTGCTATAGAAACGTCAAGTTTCTTAGGAACTTGGCGCTAGATCGCGATACGACGGCACCTGAAACTGTCAATCAATTTCAGATTTGACACTAAAAATATATATCTCCATGTCTACGTATATGTAAATGTCACTTATTTTTTGCAATCATTGATCGACAATTTGGGTGCCATGGTATTTCGATCAAGATCCAAGTTTTGCCAATGAAAAATAGTTTTTGCACTACATCTACCTGTAGCTGTGATAAGATACGAAGTGATTCAGAATGTATATAACACAAGTTGACATTTATTCCTTTAATGTCCAAAAGTCACTGTGGTTGTGCGTTCAAGCCTCATCGCGGTTCGATTATCCTAATGATTCTTGTTAAGAAAAAAATACAAAAAGACTATGTTGTTGGGTGGTCATTTTTGCATTGAAATTTTGAATTTGCCCTATAAAGGGTTATAGGTCTTCGAAACAACTCAGTGTTTACTGTTACATTAATATTATTCAGAAAAAAAAAAACAGAATACTTTCTTATTTTTCTAATCGATAGTACTTGTAATAAGTAGTAACAACTCATTCGTTAATATTACCAGAAAAGTAAATGGTAGTTTTTCTCTTGTAACTCCCAGGTATTAGTTTGAGGACTTTTCTACCAGTCACGAAAAAAGGGAGATGAATCATCTCTTCATACGAATAGTTTTGACTGCTTGTTATCCGACAATTACATAGTCATCCGACTAATTTTGGTTTGAGTGGGTAGTTTTCTAGCTTAATTAGTAAATTTATATTGTTAATATTGCTAATTCATGTTATAATCTTTTGTTTTTTCATCAAGATGCATTTATTTGCAGAAAGTACAATCGTATTATTATAACTACAAATACTTAACTAGTTACAGTATAAAATCTAAAAAAGCCCCTTGAGGCATTGTACCAAGGATGCAGGCGGCATTTCCTCGTTGTATCGTATGTGCGAGGAAGCCGCCAGCTCTTCGGTAACCAGTTACATCAACCAGACGCTTCACGATTTCTGCAAAAAGTTTATGCGCGCTGGGACCCCATGGACCTAGCGTCTCTACGCTAAACGGTACAAAATGGTACTCTCTGTCCAGGTTTTTATATTTGTTACGTTTGTTTATTTATCACATAAAAGAAAACTACACATATTTCTCAATAAATGTAGGTAGCTTTAACATGTACTTAAAAGAATATTGATTGTAGTTGTTCATAATATTCGGTTGTATCATGTATAAAAAAATCTCAAATATATGATTATATCATTTGTAAAATGCTATAGAACAATTTTGAGAATTTGGAACTGGGTATAGGAGGTACCTACATTCGGCTTCTTAAATTATACTGATTGAAGTTATATAAGAGTATGTATATATGCTCTATATACCTACATACGTATTTACTGCGTAGTATGCAGTATTAGTTTTATGAAATCTAAGTTATATGCTTCGAAATAATCTCAAATAATGTTATAAATACAAACTAAAAACAGATCAGCAGTTGTTATGCAGATCATATTATTAAAACTGTTGTGAGCCATGTTACTACTACTTAGTTACAAACGGATAAACTCACGTGTAATTATATCGCACTAGGCGACATGTTTCGGGTAAACTCTGGTACCCATTAAAAGTTGAAACAGATAACATATACTTAAGAAAACACGACGAGGACCTCCGGTGTTCCCGCCTCGAACACCGGAGGTCCTCGTCGTTTTTTCTTAAGTATATGTTATCTATTTCAACTTTTAATTTATATAGTAGTACTTAAAAATAAAAGCAAATCAAAAAATATTTCATAAACAATAATTTGATTTGTTCTTAATTTCTGGTACCCATTTTGAAGCCGAGTCAGGACACACCGCTCGCGTTGAGGGTGTATCGCTCACTGCTATTCGCTGCCTTACACGGCGTTCCGCATTGCTTGCACTTTTTGAGCAAGCTTGTGACTCCCTTGGTGTTGCGAGTGCCCATGGGCGACGGTAATTGCTTACCATCAGGCAATCCGTCTGCTCGTTTGCCACCTTTGTCATAAAAAACAACATGCGTGAGTTTATTCGTTTGTAACTAAGTAGTTATACAGATCATTTACGGGAGTTTTCAAAATTTGGTACACCCAATTAGCTAAAGATGTAAAAAAAAATTAAATCACTGTCAGTTTCGTGACGACAATTAAGCATTAAATTTTTATGAAGATCGACTTTTTGCCTTCTATTATGTTGTAATATCGATTGAAGTTTATAAAACGAACATCAAAACCAAGCTTTTATCGATATTTAATGCTTAATTGTCGTCACGAAACTGACAGTGATTTAACTTTTCTTAACAACTTTCACTAATTGGGTGCACAATTTTTTGAAAACGCACTTACACACTCTGTATACTCAATTAACTGGTATATAGCATCCTTGGTGTGTTGTACTGCATATGAGTCGTGAAGGAAATAACGATAGCTCCGCGGGGAGTCATCGCGTCTTGTTCAACAACTATTAACTGTGCAATTACGTATGTATATCGTAAACACACTCGCCTTGGGGCTTTTATGTGAGCGATGAAGAAAAATTAACTTACGACGGCGCCAGTAATGGACAAGGAGCCAATCATGAACATTAGCGCTAATTTCAAAGGAGTCGAGTGTTTGTACAAGCATTTGTTAGTACATATTCAATTTACAACGTTATGGTTTTTGAATTAAGAACTAAGTGTCCATCATTGGTGCCTGTCAGCTTAAAGTGTCCAACATTTTTGCCATCACCCTAAGTAGTAGAGTTTCAAATATTTTGTTAGTATATATCCTTAGAAGAACCGAATATATTGGTCGCGGGATTGGATAGTTGAAGTGAAAAGAGCGCTGGTGGCGTAGCGGTAAGAGTGTGCAACTTGCAATCCGGATGTCGCAGGTTCAAAATCCGGCTTGCACCAATGAGTTTTACAGAACTTATGTACGAACTAACATTTGATATTACTAGTCGCTTTTCGTTGAAGGAAAACATCGCGAGGAAAATGGATTTATCACGATAAGGCCAAGTTTACCCACTGGCTTGGAAGGTCAGATGGCAGTCGCTTTCATAAAACTAGTGCCTACGCCAAATCCTGGGATTAGTTGTCAAGCCGACCCCAGGATCCTATGAGCTATGGCAAAATGCCAGGACAACCCGAGGAAGATGATGATTTCATATATTTTGTTAATATATATGATATCCTTAGTAGATCCAAATACATACCTACATAGGTCGCGGGATTACAATCCCGCTACTATACAAGTATAGTTGAAGTGGCAATGAGTAAGCTACATAGCCTGGAGAGGCAGAATGGCCGTTGGAGCAGAAAGTCTTAAGAGCAGCGACCACGCATAGGAAAGCGCAATGTCGGACGTCCACAAAGAGGATGGACGAATCACCTCGTATGGGTCTGGACCCAACTTGGGGCCCTTGAAGTGTCACGTAATGAATCGGTGGGGATGAGAGCTCGCATCCTGGTGGTTTATAGGGGAAGGCCTATGTCCAGTAGTGCCTGATGGATATATAAGCTAAGCTCATAGCTAAGCATTCGAGGAAGCATTTGACTTATTTTTATTAATTTAATGTATGATATTCAGCTAATTTAGCATGATTGAACATTTATAGCCCGTATAAATACTATTTATATTAAAATAATGTTGAGAAATAACAGTAATACGATTAAAATATACGATTCAAATGATTTTAATGTAGGTTTTGAAACTAAATCATGCTGCAGGAAGTGCCATTATTACAAACTTTAATAAACTGTAACCAAATTTTGTAGTAAAGTTTATAATAAAACGAAAACTGTCCACAAACAATTTTAATTGCGCCCCTGGGCTAACAAAATGTTCATTGTTTTCCTAGAAATTCGTCACTATAGTTTTTATTTCACCATTAAAACACAAAAAACTTTTACGTTAAGCAAGAATGACAGTTCGATACGTTAAAATCTCCGGTGTTGTTAAAAATGGCAATAATAAATTGACGTTCGCTATAACGAGGGGATGAAGGCTATTTGGTACAGTGGGGCTAACGAGCAACAGTACACCGGAAATTTACTTAACTGGACACTAAAAGACGGTTTTAATAATTGACATGTGCAAAAAATGCATTGTAATGTAACGCTTGCAATACGTGGAAAAAATGCAACGTTTTATAGTGATATTGAAACTTTTTTGTGAATCACTAACACATACGCTTTAAATCCATTCATAACTGGAACTCATGCCGAATTTATCTAGTTATGATTTAATGTAGATGACATATACAAACTTAATATGTTCAGTTCCGACGACACAACGTCTGTGATCTTATTAAACCTTCTCCAATGCCAGTGACACAACGTATGTGATCAAAAAATATTGAATTCCTATGCCAGTGAACACGTATTTGTGTTTAAAAAGATAAATCTCCTATGCCTACAACACGTAAGTGGTTTCAGATAAATTATGCCAGCGACACAACAGTTGTGCTAAAAACGTTCGTATTCCTATACAACTGGCACAGGAGTAAAAACTTGACCTATGACAGCGGTATAGGAATAATACTTTCGTATAATGCCAGTTGCATGCTCTGAGTGATCGAGATAATGTCTACCGGCATATTGTAAGCGTTTAGTAAAACAGTACCGAGAGCGAACGTTTTAAAAAAGTAACCGAGGCTGAAGCGAGATTTGACCCCGCGTCTTCAGTACCCTTACCATGAGTTGTAACTTTGAGGTTTTCGAAACGAGTATCGAGTTCACTTCACTATCTGTGCATCTCGTTCGCACTAAAATAGTACAAGCGAGATGCACAGATAGTAAACTCGATAGTCGTTATCGAAAACCTCAAAATGTCACAACTCATGGTGCTGACGCTCATCCAACTACAGTGGAACCCATAGATATTATCGGTTTTAGGCAATAAGGTGAAGCAGTGTGTGCTTTCCCTTTCTGTTCGATTCACTTACGTATACTCATAGATGACAATAAAAATAATAATTAAATAAGGATTTTCACTAAAAAAATAGATGATATTATACGTACTTAAAAAAAATATTGTGTTACTACCGTAAAGTAGAGTGGGGTTAAGAATGGGTTTAGGAGGTTTTTATAAGCTACCGCTACCTAAATAATTTGTTTTTATCACAGACACTAATATTTATAATCCAAAATTCTCCATTTATTCACTTATTAAACGCCCTGGCGTAATAGAATACAGAGTTCCTTAAAGTTGGAAGATCTGATAAGGGTGCTCACATAAACTAACCCCTATCGAAAAACATGTTGAAGTTTTATTTACGATAATACTTTCCGTAAAGTAACTGCTAACGCAATTAAAATTAATATGAAATCAGCTATGTTCACATTATCAAATTAAATTTCGTGCCCATTTCAAATAAAGGGCCTCGATTATTTTGTCATAAATTCTAGTAATGGCTGTTATAACACACTTTGCTCTCTGGGCACGTGTAAAACGCTTTTATAATTTTACATGGCGACCCTGCTGCGCATTATATTCGCATCAGTATAATACACACATGAATGACAACAGCGTTCATATCTGATAAAATCAATTCTCTCACAAAAGCAACACTCGCGTATTACCTTAAACGTTCGAATATATCACAAAGAGTACTGACGGTACAGTGATGGTGCTCGTTAAAATTCAATTCACCACAGCCCGGGAAAGCGCATTCGACAAAATCGAAACAACTTTCTAAACCTCGCATCTCTCTCTCACCTATATTAAATATAGACCTTGTTACTTGTCGTTTAAAGCCTGTATTCGAATAGCAGGTAAAAGGATATTCGAGGTTCGAAATGACACTAGTGCAGGAAATGTATTTTAGCGGCTTTATAACCTTGCAGTGGCGCTTGAGCGGCAGGTAGCGGCAAAATTGCGTGCGGCAATTTTTGGCGAAAAATTCGACAATTGTATTTTTGTGGTGCGATGAGTGGATTGTTTGAGCTCATCATAGTAATTATTTATAAATTGATTTGGACGCGAGCGGTAATTTAAATACGCACGGTATTTAAATTGGAAAATATAAAAAAAAAATCGTGCCAGGCCAGTTAGGGTTTAGTGTGTAAAAGGAAACTATACTTAACTAGGAAACTAATCATATATATTTTGAAGAAACATTGATATTATTTGTATTTTTAGGTAAAATGAGCGTCATATCATCCAAAGTACTCATAAGTCTTAAAGTTTGGTAAATTTATATGGTGTACCGAACTATTTGACCACTTTGAATGCTGCTAACTATATATGACGCTGACTGCACAGTAGTCAACCCCCAACTGTTTTAAAAGAAAAAGATTACAATAAAACCTGCATAAATGCATTTACAAAAAAAATGTGTTCAGTTTTGAAATCGACCCCAGTTGTTAAAAATAAAATTAAAAGATTTTGAATAACAATGCATTTTATTCATTTGAGATATCATGTTTCATAGTAACTTTTGCTGCCTAACCTACCCATTCCATCTTTCCAAACGGAAATAATTAAAAGTTTTATTTTCCAAAACAACCTGGTTCGATTCTCAAACAGATCTCATACAAGATATTTTTTTTTTAAATTTATGTATGCAGTTTTTCATGTCCCTGAAATCAATGACATGGTTCCTATGTACAAATCTTTGCATGTCTTATAGTTCCAGATTTCCCCATACTGACCGATCCGAATGAGATACCCTGTATAGCTAGTAATACCATAGTTTCATAGCACAACCCTCCACATTCACACTACTTCATAAAACCGTAGCCTACCTTATCTCACGGCTCAGCAGGGGCCCACCCCTATTAATTCGGCTCTCGATGACGCAGAAAATTGATTCCTCCAATGGCAGCGCCGATGACTTTTTTAGAGCCAATCATAAACGGATTTGTCTCCCAAGTGCCGGAATTAGCGCTGGGCAGGAAGGAATGTGAAGGGAATTTGGGAATTTTAACGGGATAGCGTTTCTTGTAAGTATTTTTGTAGGGTTCGATTATCTGTAAGTATTATTTTCTTAACGGGATAATTATTATAAACATTATATTAACATTTGATTTTTAGCTAACATGGTCGTTCAGATTATAGGTAACTGTTACTTAAAATTGGATAGTTAATATCGGAAACTCATAAGAATTAACATACACGGTAACCATCCCGTTTTAAGTGATAGTTAATATCATTATCGTAAATTTAAAAGCCATGCTCTTGTTGGTTGAATAACCGTCATTTACATTAACCCATTTGGATTATGGGTTAATGTAAATGGGTATGTCCTTAAACTACGTCCGACAATGAGAGGTAGGGCGCAGCGAAGTACCATCACGCTCGAGTCTGGAGAAGCCCAACTGGGGAAGTACCTCCTCCTTACAGAAGACCGCAGCCATAATAGCACTGCTACCTTTCAGGTGTGTTCCTGATGGTGAGTAAGGTTCCCAGAGCTCCAACCCTCTTTAAAGGTCGGCAACGCGCTTGTGACTCCCCTGGTGTTGCGGGTCCCCATGGGCGACGGTATTTGCTTACCATCAGGCAATCCGTCTGCTCGTTTGCCACCTTATGTCATTAAAAAAAAAACACTGTCTTTTTTAGCTTGATTAGTAAATGCACGTCACGTCACGCACCTCATCTCATCATCATCATAAATTAATTTCTTTTACTTTCTGTGTTACCTGCCGTGATACTTTTTCACTTGATGGTCTCATCGGAACATAAGCGCTGGATGTCGCCAGCATTACGCTGAGATGAGACCATTTCGTGGCACTTTCCACCTTGTATGTTTTGAAATAGAAATAGAAATAGTTTATTCATGACAAATACAAATACAGATAAAAACACAAAGTACAATTTGGACATATAAACGACTTGTCATGAAAGGGTCGCAACTCAGCGTAATGCGGCAACACCAGCGCTGATCTTCCGTTGCGACCCCTTGGTGAAGTTTTATGTTATTTGTATTTCTGTTACCTTTGTGTTTATGTCTACGAATAAACAAATATTCATTCATTCATCTCCTCACGTGGGTGTCGTAAGAGGTTACAAAGGGATAAAAACTGACGATTGGGCAGCAGCGTCCGCAGTACCTTATTAACAGCTGCTGCGGCTGCCAACCCGCCTGCTAGGCATGTCGGCTTTGACATACATATTTTTCTAGATCTTTTAGCTAACATTGTAAGGCATGTGGGTGGCATAAAGCGATTTAGTCCCGTTTTATTAATAATGAAGTGCCTAGTTTGAACTTACATAAAAAATATTTTTCACATATAAGTAATATTGTAACTAATAGAAAAGCTATTTAGTCTAGTCTGTTTGAAATTAATTACAATTTTAAATACCTAAGTAAATTGTAGACGTCCCGATCCGTCCCATAAAATGTAATAGCGTTCACTTTTGTTCTATTTTTTTGAGTAAATTTACCACGGGAATACGTCGTTTGCAATGTTAATATTGTAAATAAATCTCGTAAAAACTAGTTAGGTAATGAAACCTCTAAAGCCAATATTACTTTTAAATAAGTTTTACTTGAAAAGTAAGGTACGTATTCCGTACTCTTTGATCCAATCTATTTGTATAATTGTTTTCTGTATCTTTCTGTATGTACCGTATAAATATCTAGGTGCATTATAATACACGTACTAAGTAAACGGGTGACTAGAATAGTACGACCTCATCTCCTCCCGCGGGTGTCGTAAGAGGCGACAAAGGGAAAAATCCTACGAAAGGGCAGCAGCGTCCGTCGAAACCCAATATACAGCTACTGCGGTAGCTACCCGCCTGCCAAGCGTAACGGCGACTATGGTAACTACCCCCAAGATGATACAAGTCATATTTGTGGGAGGCCTATGTCCAGCAGTGGACTGCATTCGGCTGAGATGTATGTATGTGTTATATACGTAAAGGATTACCTTTGTCTGTATTTTTTTAAGGTTTTGATTTCTAGGTTTAGCCCAGTATGATGCATCGAAGCGCAATGGCAACGATAAAGTAATGTATTGGAATGTTACGAGTAGATCGAGCAAGTCACGTTATTATTTCCATAAAATTTATTTCGATTGTATTTCAATTGCGATTCTACAATCACATTCTATGTTGTATGTTTTTTCAACATACACTATGATACAACATACAATCATATTGTATGTTGTATGTTTTCACAACATACAATATGATTGTAGAATCGCACGTAGGTTGAATACAGTTATACAGCATAGTTATACAGGGTGACAGTTATTATGAACAAACGTATGCTTTTCTAACTCCATAAACAAGTAGCAATTAAATCCCGTGTCTCTGACTAAAAACATTTGAGATTTTTTTTACGATTTATGTTGTCACTTATTTGGCTCTTTATTTATTTTCATTCTTAGATTAGGTTTTATACAATATTTTTATAAAAGTAAAATATAAAAATACATCTAAAACATATCAAAACAATAAAAACATTATAAAAAACCTAACCTAGAGTGCCGCCGGCAACGGAGCAGGGCCCAGGCTGCCGGTGGTTAGGGCTGCAGAGAGAGGAACCGTCGGACTATGCGCGCCGTGTCCAGGATTACCGCCTTCTGAATCTGACCCTTGATCTAACCACAACCACGTAGCGAGAGTCTCTCAAGATGTTGGTCGAGACTCTTCGCTATGAGACCGTTCGCGGAAACAACTATCGGTACAATGATCGCCGAATCAACTTCCCATATGGCGGTTACCTCGTGAGCCAAGTCTAAGTACTTGCTGGACTTGTCCTTCTCGGCCTTCACGAGGTTCTCGTCACATGGGACGGTGATATCGATGAGCATTGCCCGGCGCTGCGATCGATCTATCACCACGATATCAGGCTTATTGGCTACAATAGTCCTGTCCGTGATAACAGATCGATCCCAATAGAGCGTGGCACGACCATTTTCGAGAACTGGCGCAGGTGTGTACTTGTAGTACGGCACTTCGCGGTCCGCAAGTCCATACATAAGAGCAAGCTGCTGGTGTATAATCCTGGCTACATCCTGGCTGGTTATGTCTGTGGAAGTACTCGCCGTTAGCAAGATGAGAACAACCGGAAATTATATGCCTGAGTGACTCTCCGGGACGGCGGCATGCCCGACAAATGTCGACCGTACCGTCCTTCAGGATATACTTCCGGTAGTTATTCGTCATGATAACTTCGTCCGCAATTGCACAGGCAAAACCCTCGGTTTCTCCGAAGAGTTCCCCGAATCGTAGCCAGTTCACCGACGCGGGCAGGTCTACGTCTGGTCCCGTTAGGGCCCTGTAGAACCGCCCGTGTAGCTCCTTACTCTTCCATACGGCCTTGCGGTCCTCGGTGCTTAGTACCACTGGTTTGCGCCAGTTCTCGTTTGCCAAGGAGAGCGGTGTGAGGTTCCTGTCTACTGCCACCACATCACGATGCATCCCACACTCGTGGTTCAGGAAATAATTCCTGAGATTGCACACCTCACGGTTATGGAGACTTTTGGCATTTAAAAAGCCGCGGCCTCCACACTTCCGTGGGATGTACAATCTCATAACCGACGAGCGTGGGTGTAGCATGCGATGTGTGGTGAGTAGTAGTCGGACCCTCCGATCCAGGGCATCCAGCTCGGTCTGAGTCCATCTTAGTATGCCAAAGGAGTATATATCACTTATTTTATTTTTACATTATTTTAAGTATCTTATTTTATTTTAAAGATATAAAATTATATTAAAAACATTTATAAGACATCCAGGATTTAAAATTAATTAAATTTCATATCTTACTGAGATTTTTTTTTTTTGTAATTACTGTTGCGGTTCTATGAGGATTTTCAGTATTTAAATTGCTTAAAATAAAGCGTTGTCAAATGCTAAAATAATCATGAAAAGTAAAATAAATGACAAAATTATTAGAAAAATGAAATAAAATAATTGCCTATCTTTAATGAGAGGCGAGGCAATTAATTGCTTGCACGCTTAAATGTTCACCTTCTACTTTTGCAGAAGCATTTATCATTATATTAAGTTCTAAAGACAATCACGTTTGCAACGCATTTGATGTGACAAAAACATGAAGCCACATACAGCTCAGACATAGGTAACAGTTTGAACTCTTAGCTAGCAAGAAATGATATTACTATTAAAGTCGAAAGAAAAATAGAAAAATTTGACTCGCAGCGGGACTCGAACCCACAACCACTGGATTCGAGTCCCGCTGCGAGTCAAATTTTTCTATTTTTTTTTCGACTTAAATATCTTTGATATGCTAGCAGACGTTTCTGCTTAATATAAAAAAAAAAAAAAAAAGATATTACTATTATCATTTTGACGGCAGAGTTGGCCTAGTGGGTAGTGACACTAGTGACCCAGCCTATGAAGCCGATGGTCCTGGGTTCAAATCCCAGTAAGAGCATTTATTTAAGTACTTGTATATTATACATCTTTGGCTGAGTACCCACAACACAAACGTTTTTTAGCTTACCGTGGGGCTCAATCAATTTGAGTAAGGATATTCTGTAATATTAATGTATTTATTTAGTTATTACACTTTTGTTAGTTTGCTCAATCGACTATTTTACGATATGTGATAAGTATACGAATAACAAGTGACGTTCCTGGGTAAATTTTTCGACAGATGCACAAGTGATCCTATAACGTTTCCGTTTGTTAACTTTTTTTGTGTGGAACCCTAAAAATAGTTGATTCACTCAGATAATAAGTAAAGTATAAAGGAGCATTCGAGAAAAATACTTGCGATGACAGGATGCGATGAGAATGAAATAACGTTTCACAGTCGGCAGAGCACCCTTGGGGCGTATTTCTTGAATAATAGCCGTCTAATGCTGGCTTCTATTAAAAGTTACTAAGATTATGGGCATTAGCTCCAAGGGAGATTCAACTTTTTGGTGACGCGAATCATTTTGTCTGAGGCTTATTAAAATTATAAAAATGAATTTGACATAGGAATCCTTTTACAGACGTTTGGAAGGAGCTGGAAGCCTTCTTAACTTTTTTTCATTTATTCTGAGTTGGTTTACGAGGTCTTATATACACACTAATGACAGGTATTATACTATTACGAGTACTTAGCTGTTTACTACATTAAATGTAAAAAGGCCAGGAATTGTACCAAGGATACTGTCGGCATTTATTTTTAAAAAATCGGGACAATCTTACAAAAATCGACCTAGTCCTACGGTAAGCTCAGTAAAACTTGTGTTGTAGGTACTAGGCGATGATATATATTTAATATATACATACATATAAATATTATATACATAGATGTTAGTACTTAAATATGAATTATTAACTAAAAAAACGTCATATAAGTTACTCAAGACAAAGCGACCAAGCCAGTATTTAAGGTGGAGACGCTTGAGAGATAGCGTGCGTCGGGTAAGTTAACCAAATGGGTATGCCCGTTGCACGCTACTCAAATTCCTTTGAAACTTGACACAACGCTTCCCACTCCGCCAATCGCTCCACTTTGGTCGAGTGTTCACGTCCAGATTTTATTTTATTTAGCTTTCCTCTCAGGGCTCGGACACACTAGCGGCAACTACTAGTCGATTTCCTGAAAATTCCATGTGATCGCAGTCTCCGCAGCGTGCAATTTTATATGCCCGTGACGGTCTTACGCCCTTGTGGCGTACCAAATATTTTTTTCAAGATTTGCGCTGTGACCTGTAGAGCTAGGAGGTCTAGAGGTTAGGACGTCGCCAAAATTAAAACTAGTTTTTAAAAAATAAAATACCTAAACTTAATTGAACATCGCCTAAATCAAAGACTGATTTAAAATATTCAAACAAAACTTTGATCTAATTCAAGAGCAGAATAATTTTTTTTATCATTAAATATCATTTAATCAGGGTCGCCATGCAAATGCATTCACGTATTGTGACCAGATTCAAACCAAATTATAAAAATAGTGGATATAAATCGACTTAAAGCACCCACGCCAAATAGTTCATTGATTATTGCCGCAACTTACCGAAATCGTTCAACTTAATACATCACAAAAGCATTTATTATCAAAATCTACACAGAACCATAAATTCAGTTAAACTACAATATAAAAACGACGTCGGACCGTGGGCGAACGAAATAAATCTGCCCTAAATAACGCTGTTAGGAATATATATTCCCCCTAAATATAGGGAACGGCCGATCCTGGCAACATTTAAACTACTTTGGGAAAGTGATGGGCTGGGGTGCATGTCTAATCGAGAGGTATCGCGCCTTGGCTGTTTCCGCTCCAGTGTTGCCAAACTGTTGATGTTTCCCCCACTTACATTCAATAAACTTACGACATGTGTGTTCAGTTGTGTATGTTATAACACATTCCTATAAACATAAACTCTACCGCCACGGGAGTGCGGGAGCTCATTGTACGTAGAACTGATAGCCATTGGTTCGTAAAGGTTCTCGAGTGGCGACAACGTACTGGAAGGCGCAGCGTGGGCGGGCAACCCACAAGGAGCTACGACCTGGTAAAGATAGCGGGAATCCACAGTGGGTGATGCAAAGCCGTTCATTTTGTGGGTAACTTTAAGGAAGACCTGTGCCCGCCAGTGAACGTCCTTCGGCTGATATGATAATGATGATGACGATTATTACTTCCCACTTGGCCTCAATTTTTTTTTTTTTAGCAGACGGATTGCCTGATGGTAAGCAATTACCGTCGCCCATGGGCACCCACAACACCAAGGGAGTCACAAGCGCGTTGCCGACCTTTAAAGGGTGTTGGAGCTCTGGGAACCTTACTCACCATCAGGAACACAACACTACATACCTGAAAGGTAGCAGTGCTATTATGGCTGTGGTCTTCTGTAAGGAGGAGGTACTTCCCCAGTTGGGGTTCTCCAAACTCAAGCGTGATGGTACTTCGCTGTGCCCTACCTCTCATTGTTGGACGTAGTTTAAGGACATACCCGGGTCCAAAAATTCATGAGATTGAAAAAAAAGAGAATGATACATAGAGTAGTATTTTGCGTTGTAACTCGTAATTCGTAACTGGCAGTCACTGACGTCTCCAGGCTGCTAAGACAGTCAACTTTGAATTAAAAAAAAATTGTGAATATAATTATATGGTACTTAGTCAATTTATTTAAAGCAAAGCTGCATTTTTTACATTCTCCCATTTGAATTGCCTATTAAAAATTGCAGCAATATTTTTTGGTAAAGCTCATTTGGCCGTCTACACATACTGACAACCCGTTACTTCCCGGTCTCTTTAGTAATGTACTAGGTACCTATTACGCCTGCTTCAATAATAGTACATTACTGCAGCCGCCGGGAAACAGGGGGTTGAAGGCTGAGTTGTATATACGGCCGACCGTAGGGAGGCCGGATAGTATACGAAGCCTTCAAGACCCTTTCACGGCTAGGCATGTATAGTGCTTTTCTCAAACTAATGCAATGAAATAAATAAAAAAATACCACTGAACAAAACAGCTTCAAGACATAAGTTTTTTAATTTTCCCTCCAATCCCGCTTTGTAGTTATGGCGGTAGGCACGTAATAGTGTATGCAGTATCTCGGCGCGTGACGATAGGTTCATAGTATTTTATCACGCGCCGATTCTGTAAGATTATGATTGTACATATGTAGATTAAGAACGTAATAATAAGGAAGCACACATGTATATATGCACTAGTAAGTAAGGAATAAATTAGTCTAAGTCAACCAGTCAACGGTGTCTTTACTCATCATGCCGCTACCCCTACATTGGTGACCCCGACGTGATACCCCTACCCAACCCGGGTAGGGGTGCCCTACAGTGGTGACCACCAACGCTGTCGGGTTCGTACTCGACATGGTGTTCCAACGCCATTTTTCCGCCAAATGGCATCCGCCGAGAGGAACACGCGACTGCAAGGAAGCCTGCCTAAGAAGCTCCAGCGAGATTTGAAAGTAAGTGCCTGCGATAACTAGCTGATGGCTGAGAAGGACTGCAAAAGTGATCTCGCCATGATATGTTACCAGCACTCCTCCAATAACATGTAACCATCAACGTCTAAGTAAGATGAACGTACGTGGGGAGTTAGCGGCGATCTCCATTTTATTTCGGTTTCCGGATTCTTGGAGGAAGAAGAAGAAGTTTAATAGGAGCTAGAAGAAGATTAAAATAAGCATGAAGAGCCTCATTATAATTTTGAAGAAGAAAATGGTGAAAATATTCCTACGCAAGTTAGATTTTTTACGCTTGCCTTGTCGGCTGTGAGCATTTCCGCTCGCCACTTGGTTACAGCGTCTTCGGGCCAGGAAGAGGTCTGACATGTCTCCGTTTCCTCCCAAGAATGACAAGTTCAAGGCACAAAGGATCGGGATATAGACTGTCGAAAGGATCAGAAGAATAAGAAGAGCCCCAATTCAAGAAACAATAAGATGAATAAGTTGTGAGCATTACGGAATTTTGGGTCATAACATATGACAAAAACCATATCTATTGAATACAAGGAACGTTAGGTTATCAAGGAAGTAAATATAAATAATCATTAATATACGTTAATATCGCTATAGACAGCAAAACAGCTGTGACATAATAACGCGACTTAGCTCACTAGGAATTTGCCGATGCAGCATATCAGAAGCGGTCAGCAATTCAGTGTCAAGTTCGTGGTCAAGCGTGCATCATAAATATTAGTCAGTGGAATATGTAAAGTGTCATTTATGGTGATCAGCAGCGTGTATGAAGTCTATCGTCAACCATAATGGTTGACTGGGGGGGAATACTATGGCGGTAGGCACGTAATAGTGTATGCAGTATCTCGGCGCGTGACGATAGGTTCATAGTATTTTATCACGCGCCGATTCTGTAAGATTATGATTGTACATATGTAGATTAAGAACGTAATAATAAGGAAGCACACATGTATATATGCACTAGTAAGTAAGGAATAAATTAGTCTAAGTCAACCAGTCAACGGTGTCTTTACTCATCATGCCGCTACCCCTACAGTAGTATTTTTGCCTTCGATGTAATAATTAATGACTATCATAAATAGTCTGGCTATAATTACTATTAGGTATATAAGGCCCACCATTATTTAAAACGAAATATCTGTCGATATAATCAGGATAACAAGTAAAACTCATTCGATATAGACGACACGTTTATTTAAATTTATTCATAAATCAAAATAACAGTGAAAATATTAGTGTATTTGAGGTTACTGAAAGTTTTTTTAAACTACTGTTTTGGGCCTTATTAAACACTATGTAGGTAATAAAGCCCGCCAAAGAATTTATCATATTAACGTAAATAACATATTTTGAAACTTTTTAATGTCACACTTACACATGAAACAATAGTTGGTATCTTCATAACATGAAGATATTTATAATTTGCCTTTTTATTTGCCTTTGGGCCTTATTATACTAAACATATAAGAAATCAACGATTTTCCTTTAAAATAGTAAGAAGTAACATAAATTTAAACCTTCATTTGTTACAGCACTGGTAACATTCATATTTAACAAAAATAAAAAAGAATCATAATTTATCAATCAACCATAATTTTGTGGGCCTTTTTGAACTAAAGGCTTTATATAGAAGCTAATAATCTTGTTCTTGTGTTTTTGACGAAGATTGGTGCTAACAGGTGCTGTTGGTGACGACATTTTTGTCTGGAAAGAAAAAGTCTAAATACATTAAAATTTATTTAGTTAAATTGTCAAAATTAGCTATTTAGTGCTGTTTTTTATTTATTTATACCATTACGTCTCATACGTTTAATAAGGCCCGGGGCCCGGGCCTTATTACCTACTCTAATAGTGGGCCTTATTAGCTAAAGTAAAGGTTCTAGAATAATGACGATTATTAAACATAAAAATAGACAAGAAACTAAAGACTTACCTTTCTACATACAGCCAGGTTAACCTCTGTTTAGATCCAAATTAAAAAATGTGTTATTTTTTTGTTTTGCATAATCAAAAACCTCGAGAAAACGCAATTTTCTTTTAGTAAAATTTACATCAAGCGCAGCCGCTGCCTCACCCAAAGACTGTTTGGAAGGTATTGACAGGATGGCGGCGCGTACGAATCCAACCGCTGCTGCCAGCTCGTTTTATCGACTTTTTCTTTGTGTACGTGAAGTGTCGAACGAATTATACTATTGGAAATGTGATTTTTGGCTTCTGGGCCTTGTAACCAGCTGGGCCTTATATGCCTGACCTACCTTATACAACATTTAGAAAAACCACCAAAAAAGAATGCACTTACCTTTTAAATGATGGCGCTACGGCATCTGCCTTTGGCGGTACACAATAACAAAATACACCGGGCCCGGTTAGATTATTCAATTTTTATACACCCGTAACACTATATCTAAGTCACAAAAGCATTGAATCACACCATTTACCACTATTTAGTCTTAATAAACAGAGTTTTACACGCCGAGAAACTTTTCCATTCCGCCATTACTAAAACAAGCAGAAATTTCCTGTGATTGGTTGACTTAAAAATGCGTTCAAAAATGCGCATGCGTGGTGTAGTGTTTGGTGTTGCCAATACAATTTTAAAATTGAGAGCATGAATAATAAATATAATAATGTAATAACCTGATGATATGAATATTCATTTACATGATAAATAAAATAAATCTCTTCATACCATTTCGTCTGAAATAAGCGAGATTATTTTTTAGCCCGCTAAACATTTTGTCACTAAAAATGATAAAAACAATATAATTCAGCTGTTTGAACAGGCTTCATGAACACAGACGCCAGGTATACATAAAAATTAAAAAAAAAATTACTTCCCGGCCTAGGCCTTCAATGTTATATGAAATTCGTTACCTGTCCTCTGGAGTCGAACCGCCCTAAACGTGATACTTCGAAGCCTATTATGACGCACGTAACGAAGACATTTCATTGCATGTTTGAGAAAATGAGTTTTTTGGGTTTAATAATTTTAATATTATACACGCAGACTGAATAAATTATTTATATTTTACTATTGTTATCAACAACTACTTACTTATATTTAGTGCTTGTTGCCAGGTCCACTTGAACAAAAAATTGAAATTGAATTCAAAGTATTTTGCAAATTATGAAAATGTTTTCTTTTTATCTTAAGCCCTCGAACGTCTGTAATGTTCTTCTGACAAACTTTACAAAAACATTTCCAATAAGCGTAGGTAATCATTAAAATAAATCTCTTTCACGTTCTTAAAATGTCTCATAAACGAAATAAGTTAAAGCCTCGGCTTTAATTATAAAAAAGGAAAATCGAGATGACTCAAAGGAAAAAAAAAATTGGATTCGATTCCAGTGTGATCTTAGAATCGTTTGTTTACCTTACAAAGTAATAAGCTATCGGGGGCCTAAAGACTCTTGACAACTGCGAGAATTGAAGAATAACGATTCATGTCGCTTGTTTATGAAAATCAATGTATAACATTATTTTTATAAGTCATTCACAATATCTGATTTTAGTAGTAAGGAGGAAGATTTGACAGTAGCTGCCCGCAACTTTATCTGCGTAGATTGTCTACTCCCGTATAAACTCTATAATATAAAATTTTCGGTTCTCAAACCTTCTCCACGCCAGATATCATTCAAAAAAATTCAGTAGTTTAAACGTGACATCTTACAACTATTACTTAAAACAGAACATCTTGCAACTAATACTTAAAAGAGATAGTTATCATGTACGTTAATTTAACTGAGTTTCCGATATATTGGTACTGTTGCAAGCGCTGTACAACGAAGAACTACAAGATTTAAAGGTAGTCAAACCACACTACGTAAGGATGGCGTTTGCAACAGAACAGTACCCTTACCATGACTTGTGACATTGAGGTTTTCGATAACGAGTATAAAGTTTACTATCTATGCATCTCGCTTATACTATTTTAGTGCGAACGAGATGCACAGATAGTAAACTCGATACTCGTTATCGAAAACCTCAAAGTCACAACTCATGATAAGGTTACAGCACTCTTAGTGCGTGAAAATGGAGGTATACGGACATACGAGTATATCGAAAACTTATTTAAAATAATATACGTGGTAACTATCCCATTTTAAGTTATACAATTGGGCCACCCAAACTCGTGTGCTCTTTGTTGATTTGTGTGAATCATTTGATTTGTTCTTAGTTGCAAAGCTAATGTAGTCTGCATAAGGAGTAAGGACCCCACAAAAGTTGGTCCATATAGGCGTAGTTTAAAATATAGTCCTTCCACCGCGCAAAAGGTTTGACGGTTGGAATTTGCTTATTCGATAATACACAAAGCTGAGGAAGAAGGTTAAGGAATTACTATCATTAAAATATTGAGATCATTTTTGGAAGCCATTTTCCATTGGAAACGAAGTCTGTGTATATTCAGTCGCTGTATTAAAAGGATTCTATTTGGACCCGGGTATGTCCTTAAACTACGTCCAACGATGAGAGGTAGGGCACAGCGAAGTACCATTACGCTTGGGTCTGGAGAAACCCAACTGGGGAAGTACCTCCTCCTTACAGAAGACCACAGCCATAATAGCACTGCTACTTTTCAGGTATGTAGTGATGTGTTCCTGGTGGTGAGTAGGTAAGGTTCCCAGAACTTCAACCCCACTTAAAGGCTGGCAAGGCGCTTGTAAGTCCCCTGGTGTTGCGGATGCCATCAGGCATTCTGTCTGCTCGTTTATCCTAATATCACAATAACCTGGTCCAAAATATCACTTAATATACGATAAAACTTAACGTATTAACTGAACACAAAATGAAGTTGTCTTACTAACTGTTGTTCAACAAATCAATAGAGCCCTCCTGTGACAATAATTTTCACTAAACACGTACATAAAATGAGACAGTCCTCCCTAACGTCAGAACTTCCACGATAATAGCGAGTAGGACCCAAGTACCCGTTGTCCTTGGACTGCGGAAATTATGGGCACATTATGCTTGATGGCTGTAGTTTTTGTATGTAACGGTGCCTTGAGGATTTAAATGTTTTTCGAGATCGCCTGCCAGTGGGGAAAGTAAAGATTAAGTTTGAGACTTATAGCGTCTTTATAAGAGCTTATCGATGCTAACATCGTTTGTAATAGTTTGTCCTTTTCCGTCTTTGAGACTTATGTATATTAGATAAGGACAAACTGAAGTCAGCTAAGGTTTATTAATTAAATAGTTAGATTTCCATTAGTATATTATATGTAGATACTATTAATAGATGTGAAATAGAATTTAATAAAAAGCAAGCGATATCAGACATGGATGTCCACTGCTGGACATAAGCTTTCCCCATGGGGGTTTCATGCTATAATTGCCATGCTTCACACACGGGTTGGCCATCAAAATATTTTCCACCACTTTAAGGGACGCTGCTCCCCGGTCTTCACTAATAGTGTCATAGTCATAAGGTTAGGTTATCTTAATACCTTATGCACCTTATTTTATTAATTATATGTTTGATTTATAATAAAGTAGTATTGTACTATTTTCAAGATTTATACAAATTAATTAAATCGCTGAATCAATGTTATATATTTATCATTACTTCCTATACATGTTACTTCAATATCAGAAATAGTAAATATTGTCACAATAATACAGATATATTTAATAAAGAATGCTTGTGTTTTAAAAAATGCAATCAATTTTATCCTATCACGATTTAACTCACACACATCAGCATAATTTCGACATATGCCATACATTTATCATACTTAATATTCCTCCAAACACTCAACTGAATTTATTTAGCAAACCCCCCAACAGCGCCCTAGGCAAGTGCTTAAACTCGCTACTAACACCATAATAGCTCACAAAAAACGGATAAGGGTCCGGAAACTTCTACCTCACGCGTCGGAGTCAAGTGCAGAAGTTATCGATTGCCCTAACGGCCGACGGCAACAAAAACAAGACAAAGAAAGTCGTGGCTAACGATAGATAGATGGCGTGACTAATGATTGTTTAATTGCATTAAATAAACCTAGTTATAAGTTCAGCCAGACAACTAATTGCGGTTTTGCTGCCGTGCTAGTCAAACATCATTGTTTTGTTTTCGCTAATTGGAAGATGTTTGTTCATTGTAGACTATTTTGTACTCTTAGCAGTTTGGTGGTGGATCATGTTTTGACTTTACGAGCTTTACTGGAGCTATTAGAGAAAAACAAAGTTCCTGTGGATTAATTTACAATAATTTATTAAGGTTTTTTAAATTTACTTATTTTAATCCTTTTGGTAACGCAATCGGGTCGTCGACATATAAAAGGATTAACTAAAACTTAACTGTCGCGCAAAAAATTATTAAGCTCATTTCTGTTTACTTTGTACTCACATTACTCGTTACATGGGCGCAGTCAACACGTCGACTACTATTGTGTCTATTATTGGTGTCTAAAATTTGGTTACACCATGCACATTTAACAAACTTATTATTACGAGTACTTAACTATTTAAAACATTAAATGTAAAAAAGGTCCTTGAGGCATTGTACCAAGGATGTTGGCGGCATTTCCTCGTTATATCGCAATGCTGATACGTTGTGCGACAAAGCCGCCAATTTATCAGTTATCCTCAAATATCACGGCGCAGCTGTCACTTCATATATAACTGTCAAATAAATCATACAAAAAAATATCACATCACGTCTATTATGTACTATTGTTGCTTCCATATTGATTGGTTAAATCTTAGTAAAGAATAGTATGAACATACTTATTTGTTTTGATGAGATTACATGTTTATGTAGTATAAAACACAATTTAGTAAGATTAAAATTATTCAGCACTTCATAACCAAACCGCCCACGTTAACTAATTCTTAGTGCAAACGTACTTGTACTTGCACTAGTGTGCCGACATCCGCAAAACCACGGAGTTACAATAGAAATTACTCCCGCAAATATATTGCCGTGTTACGTCGCGCGAGGCCGGGAAAGTCCTGCGTTGTGCAAATTTATGGTAACCCTAATTGGGAAGCACAATCAGAGAAGTCATTTGCTGTTTGCGTTTTGTTAACTTGTTTATTAGTAGTTTATGCATTGGATTTACTGTAATAATAATAACTTTATGAATAGTAAATGGCATAATCTAGGTACTAGGTATGTAGGTGACCCTCTAGTAGCTGGGCCGTAATATCTGGGCTAACACCCTGAGCACCTTGACTATCCGGTCACTGCGGGATCCGTCGAAATTCCTCAACTATAATACACATTTTTTTTTAATTTTAGCATCGATGTATAATAAACGTAGATTCACAAATTAGCCCAAAAATGGCTCTAAAAACGAAAATTTATATATTGCCTATGCTTATGAATTTTGTAATTAAATTAACAATATGTGAACTCAATAAAGGCCGGGATTTCCTAGTAAAGATATAAATACACGTAACAGGAGATTACGATGTTGTGTTATATCTCTGAAATGTTAACAAACACAAGTAATTACTCTATTTAATAAGTAATTTAACAATGGCAAGCTTGCAAATATACAACTATTAATTACAGTGTATGATAGGTAGTCTCTTTCTCTTTGTGTTGAGCGATTACGTATATATTTAACTGTATGCGTTATATATTTGTGTTTTTTTTAACGTTTTAGTTTTTTTTAATCTATTAGATGTTTATACTCGCAACGCAATATAAGTGTACTTTTATTAAATTAAGTGGTTTTGATTAATTATAGAAAAATCTTATTTATGACTCTTTTCTTTGTTTTCTTAAGAAATCGAAGTACAAATAACCAATTAGATTTACCTGTGATTTGCCTGCGATATAATCGTACATGAACAACCATCATCATCATCATTTCAGCCGTAAGTAGGCCACTGCTGGACTTAGGTCTTCCCTTAAATATGACTCGTATCATTTGCCATTGTCGCTACGCTTGGCAGGCGGGATGGCGACCAAATTCCTGCATAATTAACTTGTAGAACTTTATTTCTAAAAGTTGTACTAGTTTATATATATTTTATATTATCGGGAGTATATTCATAAAGACTCAAGAAAAATGATATTAAAGGATCTTCGTATTTATAGTCTACGAAAACATCAGACGCGCTCCTATTCATTTAATTTTCCATACTAGGTTTTCATGTCTCCATTGTGTCTACTTCGCTTCTTTTTTATTTCTATTTTTTATACTGCGACAGTGGTAATCAAGCACTTCGAAAATTTATATATTGCCTATGCTTATTCATTTGATAGTAATCACCGTAGCGTAGCATCGATTATCCTTTAAAGAAAGGAGTTAATTTGGAACACATGCATTTAACATGCAAATACAAAATACGTATTTTATATTTCATTCTTAAATACTTATTTTTAATATTTTGTATTTTAAATTCTAAAATACTTTTTTACTGCTAAGTTGTGAACATATTACTACATAAATTCTCGCTGAATGGCTCAGCGATTCGGAAAATTCCCACTAGAGGCGCTGCAACTTTGAAAGTCTATGTGCAAAATGACATGCCGTATTCCGAATAATTAATTTACTACATGAACTGCCTGTATTTAATTTCAATAAATTATATTGAGAACACCATTATGCATTTTGTATTTAAATATCTACAAAAACCAAATGTATGTTGAATAAGAAATAAGATAAATAGTAAATAAGAAAAGTATTTAAATACTTTTTTAAAAGTATTTTGTACATCCCTGTTAAGAAACTATCCACTTCTTTTTTTATCTTCTTGGGGAAACCTTAAACTATCGATTGGCTTAACTATTAAACGATAATGTTCTATTAATATACCTTCCCGAACGTACCTATCCGGGCCGAGCAGAAACCTCCCAATTTATAGCCGCCATTAATATCTAGCAACCGCCAACACGATGCAATTTGTTCGTCTCAGTGTTGCCACGGACAATGCAATCCCTTATATTCCACGGTATATATAGTTCATTGATTACGCGAGCGAGGGCAAAGTTCTCCTAGCGCAACAAGACCTCAAGATTTGTTTCAAATTCTAGATAGGAGAACGTTAATAAACTGGTCGAGTAATTTAGGCTTACTTACGCTTTGCAAGTTATAAGAATGAGACTGTTTGACCAATAGTGTACGAGGTATGCTATATCAAAACGTTTGACGTAGGTTTACAATGAAACAAAGGCGTTACTATATGGGTATTGGCATTAATCATTAATTAATTTGTTTTGTATCTTTCAGGTAAGAATATTGATGGTGAATTGGAAAGAACTTCTACTGCATAGAAGTCAATAAGGTTTGAGACCAACTTATTATAGTCAAAGATTAAAAAAATAAGAATAAGAAATTAACCAACTAATTAAAAAAATAATTGTTTTGCCTAATACGCAAACACATTTAATAGTAAGTAAACGAATCCCGGAGACATTTCAGGTAATAAAAAACCTAATAGTGGAACTGGAAGTAGTACTCCAAATCCAAGTTAAAGTATTTACATTGGGCTAATATCTAGTTAAGTATCTAAAGCGCTTATTTATTATTGACGGAAGGGGGACTAGTATAAGATCGCCCATGCTACTACACCGTTTTCTACAAGTACAAGTTGGGCTCAAATAAATAAAATGTTTTTATTATTCTCTTCATATAGTTCATCATTTAAGCTAGGTTTTATTGACATTTTTATAAATGTAAAATGTATAAACAGATTTACAACGTATCAAATTAGTAAAAAAAACCTAACTAAGGGTGCCGTTGGCAACGGGGCAGGGCACGGCCCAGGCCACCGGTGGATAGTAGAGAGAGGAACCGCCGAACTATGCGCGTCCTGTCCAGGATAACCGCCTTCTGAATCTACCTACTAACTAGAGTCAATACAGCAGTAAAAAAAATACGTACAATACATTTATGTTTTGATAATGGGAAAATAATGAATCGGAAAAATATTTCTAAGCAGGCCAATTGTCAGAATGATATTGACACGTTTTAACCATAAAGTCGCGTTAACGATAACGTTTTAACCTTAAGGTCATTCTGCCGCTGACTGTACCTTGTAGTAAGATTTTGTAACATTTGCGTCGGCAAATAACAACTTATTATTCAACACAAAAAAATGGTTATTAGATATGGATTAAGGCTCCTAAACAAAACATAAAAATAAGTAGATTTATAATAAATAATATAATTAAACTGTTACATCGTCCCAGTGGCACGTAAGAATTCAATTAACTTATTAGAATAAATTGTAAAACCTTTTCACAACAGGTCAATATTTGGCAATTTTTCCGAGCAAACTTCCTATGGCAATAACAAAGCTTTAATTTAATTAAGTTTTTTTGGCCTGCAAGGGATTTGGGTTAATTTTATGGCAACAATTTTGTAGGAACTAATTTCGCTTGAAGCTAAATTGCTTATTACACTGTTATACGGATGACAGTAATCCTGTTTAGCTATTTAGTATTTTTTTGAAAGATTACTTGGGTTTAATTAGTACCTTTATACATCGTTAGTGGTACTAGTTTGTGTCGTGGATTTAATGAAAAGGTTACTTTATGGTTTAGGTTAGCAAAAATACTTTATAAATGTTTATGTTATCTAAAATACTTCTGCAACTTAACAAAATTTCATGTAGAAAATAAACGTTATTTCTAAGTTACAGATGAATCTTTTTTAAATAATTTTATTTAGGGCAAACTTTGGCTTATTGGTAGTTAGCCACAAAACCCCTTTCTTTTAACGGCCTATATATTTCAGTGTTAAAGCGGAAGCTAAACGAACAATGTTGTACTTTAATTTTTAATTAATTAATTTACATATTAACAAAACTAATTTTAGGCGAAATGAGGACGACAGCAGTAATGTTGTTTATTACTGTGGTGATCAACACATTATTGTTCCTAACGGGTGTAATATTATGTACAGTCAATGGCATGAGTAAAAAGCCCCATTTAGACCAGGAAAGAACTTGTATACAATTTTCATTACATTGCGGGCTATCGGCGTACCGCAAATTCGGTCACTTTATATAATGCCGCAATGTAATGAAAATCGTATACAAGTTCTTGCATGATCTAAATGGGGCTTTATTGAATTACTTTTCAGCAGCCAAGGGTGCAAAATTGTATTACATTATAATTGCATGGCCATGGTAATGTACACTTAATGTATAGATTAAAAACAATACATTTTGATAATCATCTACAGTACAATAACCAATATCTATGTATGGAGAAGCGTTAAATGACAAGCATATAACACATACAATGTTGGTTGACTGGTGAAGAATGCCATGGCGTTATGTCCGCCATTTTTACCTCCTTGTATTGTACTAAAAACATGAATGAAATATAGAAATTTATTAGGTACATATTTATGTGTCTCTGTGTGAGTTTGTGTGTGAGTATCATTTTCATTATATTTGTTCCTAGAATTAACAACTACTACGGGGATAGAACCCTTAGAAAACGTATCCCATACATAATGAATAGTTTGCCTGAAGTTATCAGAAGTGAAAACTGAAACAGAATTTTCAAAAGACTGTTAAAGAAACACTTTCATACACTGCCTATACCTTAATCATAGTAATTTGTTAAATTAGCTCGTATTTTTTTTTTTATGTCATAGGCGGCAAACGAGCAGACGGATTGCCTGGTGGTAAGCAATTACCGTAGCCCATGGGCACCCGTAACACCAGAGGAGTCACAAGCGCGTTGCCGGCCTTTAAGAGCTCTGGGAACCTTACTCACCATCAGGAACACAATACTGCATACCTGAAAGGTAGCAGTGCTATTATGGCTGTGGTCTTCTGTAAGGAGGAGGTACTTCCCCAGTTGCGCTGCCCTAGATTCAAGCGTGATGGTCATCGCTGTGCCCTACTTCTCATTGTTGGACGTAGTTTAAGGACATACCCGGGTCCAAAAAATTATCGTATAAAAATTATCCACTTAACTAGAGACTTAAGTAGAGTTTTATGAGGCTATATTTAGAAACCATTGTATGACACATTTTTGATAATTATATTAAATAATAATAATAATAATAGCCGAATAACGTCCACTTAAAGACCTGTGGACGACTTATGGGTTATGACAGTTTTTCACTTCATTTTTACTTTTTTGAAGACATTCTATTAGTCTGGTTTCCTAGGAAAGCGGTTTCGTCATGTAGCAGCCGTTTCCATTACATTAACAAAGTATGGACACAGCAGCTATATAAGTATGACGGCACAGCTATACTAAGAAACCAGAGCTTGACGAATATTTAGATGACATTCGATGCTCACATGTTTATATGTCAGAACCTGTCTCTTTCACTCGCGTGTGATTAAAACGTGAAGCCTTATCACGTGTTAAGCCGTTTGCAATAATTTGATTGCAGTCTTCGTAGTAACATTTAGTAACATTTGTGTCGGCAAAGACCAACAAAACTTTCAACACAAAATAAAGCAGTTATTTAGATTTAACATCGGGGACTAATCGCTAAGATGTGCCGATAAGTGGCGAGCCATTTAGCCGTAATGGTTTACTAATTAAGTTACTAAAGCGGTGGCTTGAATGTATTTTTGTTAAAGTGGCAATGACATTGCATAAAATGGATATAAAAGGAGTTTTTCCTTGAGTATTGTAGAGAATTCGATAGCTTAAACAATGGGCTGAAAAAACTAAAAGGCGACCGTGGTTGAAAAATATATTGACAACTGTAAAACAATAGAATCACAAAAATATATAGACTACAAAACCAGAGACAATATGAAAAGTATAAAAACCTCGTCGACATCGTCCCCCCCGTGTAGCGAAGCTACACAACTTCGCCATTTTTTGCCATTCGTGCCAGTTTTTTTGCGGGTCTGCGTAGCACGCCGCCTTTAGTGGCCACATCAACCACTCGCACTACACCGTCTCTGCCCGGATAAACTTTATCAATACGGCCTATGGGCCACACACCTCTAGGCATGCTAGGGTCTACGACTAGGACGTCAGCGACTTTCAAATTGGAAAAGTGACTTCCAGACGAAATCGTTCTTCGTGTGCCGCTGTCAGATAGAATTTTGCTTCGAATTCCTCGACGTGCAATGAAACGGCGAATGCTCATTATCGGCAGAATCAGCTGACAGGCTCGTGACAATTTCAAGGTGGACTGCTCGTGTAGTCATGCAGGTAAAAAGAGCAAGTCATCGCTTTTCTCGTCGACGACCAATTGTCACTTCAACGGGATCAAAATAGTCCAAACTGATGTTCGTGAACGGGCGCTTAAGGTGCTCTAGACGGACGTCTGGCAAGTCGCCTGTTGGAGGAATCTGAAGCGTCGCCTTCTGTTTGATACAGTAAGCGCATTTTCTCGCAGTCATTCGCACTTCACTGCGGCAACGAAAAATCCAGAATCTCTGTTTTAGCTCATTAATCACCAACTCGTTAAATCCATGTGTGGCAAGAACGTGGTAATATTGGTTGAGAAGTCCATCTAGGATTACCGGGGCTTTGATAGCGTAATCAATGTCCTTTATGCGTTTTATGCGGTTATCCAACCCTAGGAGGCCATTTTCATCAATTGTTGGGCAGAGAGGATTCAATTTGCTTGATTTTAGTAGCGGCTTGGCATTTCGAAGCAAGGCGAGTTCTTCGCCGAACGAATCATTCTTTGCTTGTTGAAAAATAGCAATTTCGGCTTTCTTCATCTCTGTAGCGGACAGCGACGGAAGCTTGGATGAAGAATGGTTAGAAATGTTATTTGAATTTGGATCATTATGTGCCAAAGAGATCGAAACTTGTTCGCACATTGGATGACGCGTGCAGTTGCACGAACAAAACGTAACCATGCACTGAAACGTGCAGGATCTGGTACAACCGATGAAGGTTTATCCAGACTGATGTGTCCTACATGCACCTTACAAGGTTTTAACTCTTCTAAGGTGGATGCAGTTATAGGTGCAGATGGTTCTTTAGGCCATTTGCTGGACGGCAGCAATAAAAAATTCGGTCCAGAGAACCATCGCGCTAAATCAACCTCGCGATCTTTTAGTCTTGTCGCGTCGTCTGCTACATTCAAACTATCTGGTACAAACTTCCAGTCACTGACGTTGGTTATTTCGGTAATTTCACCCACACGGTTTGCAACAAATGGTTTGAATGTCCGTGCGTCACTACGGATCCAACTCAGAACTGTGGTTGAATCCGACCAAAAGTAAGTTGATTCTGGGATAATGTTATGACCGGTACCTACACACAGTGTTGGCAAACCGAGCAGCAATCAAGCCTGCTTGGAGCTCAAGTCTTGGTATGGATGTGGGTTTCAGGGGACTAAGACGCGCTTTTCCACCAATTAGAGATAGCTTTACAGAACCGTTTGCGAATGTAAAGCGCCAGTATGCGACACACGCGTATGTTTCCTCACTCGCATCAGCGAATGTGTGTAATTGTCTGTCTGTAACAGTATCATCTTGGAAACCACACCTATACCAACGAGGAATTTTGACGTTTTTAATCAAAGCCAGTTGTTGAGACCAAGCCTACCACTTTTGAAAAGCGCTGGTGGCAGCTCAGTATCCCAATCAATACCAGGGTCATAAACCCTCACTAAATAGGACAAAACCTTGTCATCTACGGGAATTGGAGAACTAGTGCGTAATCCAAAGGTGTCGCTTTTAGGATAACAACTCAGTCCTAAAGATTTCACAGGGGCCTCAGGGCCCACGTGAACAGTTTCAGTTGCAGGAGCTGTTAAATTCTCTGGCATGGAAGCTGGGACGTTAGAAACTCGACTGCGCAAGGGAAAATGAGGTAAATACCAGCCTAAGAATTTATGTGTATCATTTGTGTTCATCATTATATCGTGGTATATCTCCTTTGAGCACTCTTCCGCATAACCTTTTGACATCATGTTATTACTGAAAGCACAATAATCTTTCTTAAATTCTAAATCCCTAGTCATGCGTCTTTCCAAACCATGGAACCTCGAAAGCGCATGAGGATAACTGTCAGGTATGTTTGGCGTGTCCTTACGCCAAAGTAGGCCTACTTCGAACCTGCCTGACGGTAAACGATTAGTCGTAGTATCTAATATCTCTAAAGCGTGTTTATCCTCCTTGGAACACAAATTTTCTGGCTTAGAAATACCTATAGCATCAAGACGAAAATAATCCTTGACGAGTTTATCCATGGATGAATCACCATCATCTTTAGTTGAGACGTGGTTAATAAAATAGACGGGTTTTGTTAAGACATTGGCTTTTCCATGTAATACCCAACCTAAAGCAGTGCGTGTGGCAACTGGTTCAGTTTTAGTACCTTCCCTAAGTTCACGGCAAATTGTTAGATACCAGTGTTCCGCACCGAGCAAGACTCTAGGTGTGGCGTCAGATAATGTAAGAACATCCACAAGATCAGTCAGATGAGAATATTTCGCAATATCACTTTGGTTGACAGTTTGTGTAAATAATGACAGTGAATCTACGGCCTTGGCGTTATTCACTAAGAATGTTTTAGAACATTGTTTACCTTTAATTGAAAAGCTTACGTATTGCACAGGTTTGTGTGTTGACATACCACAGGCTCCGTCAACCTTGATAGAATGCATGGGGCCAGTCGCTCCAATGTGACGTGCCACCTCCCAGTCGATCAAAGTTGACATGGCGCCGTCGTCAAGCAATGCATATGTGTCATATTTTCCTTGAGGTCCACTAACTTCAACAGGAATAACTTTTAAAAACACTTGAGAATTCTGAGATTGCGTGGTGGTTGTTTGGTCGTTTGAGTGTGATTCGGTAACGTTAGAAATTGTAGCAATATTATTTTCATGTTCAGGTGTATTGTAGGAGGACGATGGAAACTCGTCAGCAGTTTTAGAAACCTGGGGTAATGACGCTGAATGCAGTAGCGGGTGATGGAAACGCACGCACCCGTCAACGCCGCATCGACCAACCATACACGACTTCCAACGATGTGATTTAGTTTTTAAACACTTATAGCATATTTTAGCTTCACGCAACCAAAGCCACTTATCATCTAATGTCAGTGACTTAAAATCTTCGCAATCCGTTAGTTTGTGTTTTTTATTACAATAACGACATAAATCAGTATTTGTGTGACGTATAGATGCCACATGTATGTTTTCACTTTGTATAGGTTTGTGTGTGAAATTATTATTGTTGACTGTACCATGACCTTTATTTGGCCAAGAACCTGAATTAGCACCAGTTTGCCTACCTAAAAAGGGCATAAATGTGCCAGCTCGCCTACCTGAATTGGGCATAAACGTGCCAGCCCGCCTACCTGAATTGGGCACAACATTGCCAGGTTGCTTAGCATAGTCATGTACTAAACCAAAACGGTTGTGTTTTATAGCTTCAATATCCAGAAATTCAGAAAGTAATTGTATTTTGGGCACTTGTCTATCACTTTTATACGCAAAATCTTTCCACTGACTGTACAATATAGGTGTCAGTTTACTTAACACAGAGTGAAATAATTCTACGGAATAAATATGTTCTATTTGATCTAAATTTCTAATTACTGCTATGCAATTGCGCAATCTACTAGCAAAGTTACCGATTTCTTTTTGATCAAAGCTTATCTTTGGCAGATCCCGTACGAGACCAATCTCGTGAAGCACGATCATTTCAGGAAGAGCAAAAGTTTGCTCCAGCACGCCGAGAACTTGTTCAGGGTGCTCCGCCGTGTACAGCAACGACGACACACTCTCTAGGGCTTGGCCGCGCAGCGCGCCGCTCAAACGTACAAGATTCTCTGTGGGTGTAAATAAGTGTTGAGTATCACGATAGACACGCTTAAACATCAACCACTCTGTAGTCTTACCCGAAAAAGGAGTGAGTTGCAGTTTATGAGAACATCTCTGTGAATAAAATATAGGTTCGGGTTGTTTGTAATGTTTTGACAGCGCTTGACATTTATTTTCATCAAGCGATTGCGAAAATGACAGTGCCTTATTCGCAGAGGTTTGCAAAGGGTTTGAGTAGTCATTGACGGGCATTTCAAACCTAATTGGTTTTTTGCAAAAATCACGTTGACATTCACGATAATCATGAATGTGATTGTAATGGTTGTGATTGCGATGCGATGCAATCACATCATTCGAATGAAACTCATGATCTATAATATTTTGTTCCTGTGATAAATCTAGGTTTAGTGGCTTGTTCATTTTATTTACTTGAACATAAGTAGGCTCTAAACCTAAATTTATGTTTTGTACAGGGGTAGTAACCGCTGCCTGCGTAGGCGGGATTTGTGGTACAATACTATTAACGTTATAGTTAATAGGGTGATGCACACTGTGGTTCACGTCGTGAACCCACGATGCGGTACGCAAATAAGAGTGACTTACTGTCTGGGTAGTGGATTGTCTGTCAGCTCCTTGCGCTGCTAAACTTGCCTCAATTTCGAGCACTTCCACTTGTTTTGTCTGCTCCAAAAGTTTACGCTGAAAATTAAGTTGCAGACGCGCGACTTCCTGTTCGCGCTCAATACGTTGTCGCGCAAGCTCCTGCTCGCACTGAATTTGTTGCCGCACGAGCTCCTGCTCGCGCTCGAACAGCTGCTTCTCCCGTTCCAGGCTGCGACGAGCCAACTGTGCCTCCGCGGTCAGTCTTAGTGCCTTTACAGTGGCAGACGACCGCGAAGACGACCCGCGTGACCTGGAACTAGGGGAAACAGTAATGGGCTGTTCGGAACTAGCTGTAGGGGGCTGAAGAGGCGTCCCGGAACTCTCAGGGACAGCGGCTACGGGAGCACTTGTGGCTTTAGTCGCAATTGTGCCCAACTTAGGGGCCCGACCGAGCCCTCCCGCGGCGCTGTCTGAGTTTGCCCTTTCAGCATCCTTTGCTGGTGTGGTCAACCATTTAGTTTTAGATCGCGTCAGCATCGCGGTGAGAAGGACCAAAAATGTAGAGAATTCGATAGCTTAAACAATGGGCTGAAAAAACTAAAAGGCGACCGTGGTTGAAAAATATATTGACAACTGTAAAACAATAGAATCACAAAAATATATAGACTACAAAACCAGAGACAATATGAAAAGTATAAAAACCTCGTCGACAAGTATAATATATTGTGTTACTTGCAAATGTTTCCTTTGACTAAATATGCATGGTGTTTGCTTAAAAAGCTTTAGTATTTATGATTTTTCTGGCCTAGTGGGTTAGTGACCCAAGCATTTCAAAGCCGAGCCGGTTTTATTGTGTTATGATTTCAGGATTTTTACAGTACACATCTCTAATAATTAACACGACATTGGTATAATGTTATATGTTTTCTGTCTTATAGCATGAATTTTACTAACTATCAACAACTTTTATGTCATAAATATGTAACACAAAGGAACAGGCGTTTGTAACGCTTGTGAATAGCACCCTAAAAACCAAACTATGCAATAAACAACGTTATCGTTACAAACCATCCAAAACTTTGCACCCATGTTATTTATCTAAAGCGTTCACCCATCTAATTTTAAAACAACATCAATCACACATCAAAACCGCCCCTCGAAGCATTTGTCAACAGAATATCTAACCCACATAAAACTTGACTTCCAAAGGTCTTATGTCACATACACTCGCAGCACACATACACTCTTTCGTAACAGCATCGATATATACTACCATCAATCCTACCCAGAGACAAATGACGCTCACTGCCGCGATAAAAAACTATTTAGCTATTTTATTGGCTATAAAGATAGCGTTGTTTACGGGGAACAGTACTTAATGAGCTTTGCAAAAAATGAGATCTGATAAAGGGAATAGGGGCAAATGCGATTGATTTTTAAAACGGTCGATAAACCTAGCAACATACTAGAAAGAGATGCTTTTTAGAGTTAGAATTAAAAAAATGTGTGCTCGATACTCTTGGCCATGGTTATAGTTCCATAAGAATACTTTTTTTTAAGTGGCATTAGCCTACAACTACTTCCTCACTCATCTGTCATCTTTCCCCATAGCCCAACTGCCCTCACAATTTCTACTCACCCCATTTTACGGTACTAATAGTTAGGTATACGACTTAATATGACTTTATACATTTCACGGACATTTTTTTTTAATGTTTGTATTTTTGTCTGCTTCTTAATAGTAGCAAACCACAATACCCTGCACTTTTTGTAAGGAAGGCGCAATATTAATCATCTGTGGACAAGTTCTGTTAACATAAAAGTGCGTGGCACCTTCCACAGTGGATGGTTCCGTTGCTTAATATTCGTAAGTATAATATTAATTGTATAGAAGCGAGTAACTCACGTTTTATAAGTCGAATACTGCCCAATGTGTTGCAAAACGTGAGTTACCCGCTTCTATACAATTCATATGTTTGAATCTTACGATAGTTTTGTTTAAAATCGGAAGTATAATGTTGATATACTCTCCTAAAGATTATACCACTTACTTTAATGAAATTTAAACTATTTTCAGTTGAAACAGCGTTGCGTTGCATCTTTGGTTTAATTCGATTTTGCAATAAATTAAATTCCATTTTTATATACCTATTATTGAGAATTAATTTGACTGGAATTTTCCTCGTATTGTGGTCCTTAGGAGGATATTATTATTTACAAAACTATCTGTATAAAGATACTCATTAGCCTATTTAATAGCTATTTAATATAAAAAATTGCAATAACTAACAAAAAAAAAAACATTTTTATATTAAGCAGAAACGTCTGCTAGCATATCAAAGATATTTAAGTCGAAAGAAAAATAGAAAAATTTGACTCGCAGCGGGACTCGAACCCACAACCACTGGATCACTAGCCCAGTGCACTACCAGTTGTGCTATACGAGCGCCGCTTAGACGTGTCAAATTTTTCTATCTTATCCTTCTTGGTATATACGTCATTACGGGTGACGTGTAGCGACATCTACAGAAGAGTATTGAACCCTTTTTACGGAATCGATGTCTCAAATTTAGATTGAGAATTCATCGATAACAATGTCACCCGTAATGACGTATATTCCATTCCCATATCAGATTCCGTCCCAAATAAAAAAAAAATCGTCTTTTGATGTACCATTATAAATATTCATTATGAAAAATATAATGTATTTTTGTTGACAACCTGGCTTACAAAACACGACTATATTCTGTATTTCATTAAAACTTTATATGTAAGAAGGCAAGGAGTCAACTTCAAATATAATTTGTGTATTTCATAATTCATAATACATTTTGTGAAGGCTGCCATCAAAATCAAATAAATGTGCTAAGATTGAAAGAAATGGAGTGGGTTCTGATCCATCATCATTATCAGCCTTTTGCAGTCCACTTGAAACAGGCCTCTCCTAATACGCCACTGAGTCCGGTTTTCGGATTTCCACATCCAGTCATTGCCAGTGTCAGCTACCATGCGCAAAACTTCGCTCTATCTAGCCGGGGGCTGTCCACGCTGTCTTTGTTCAGACGCGATTTCCAGAACTTGTTCATATCCTATCGATAGGTTCTACGACAAATGTGACCAGTTCAGCCATTTTCACTTTTAAATTAATTTAAGCTATGTCGAATTTTGCCGTGTGTTGCCGGCTTTGCCGTGTGTTGCCGGTTGACTAAAATCGCCAACCCACCTGTCAAGCATGGCGAATATGGCAACTAACCCCGAAGATGAAACAAGTCAGATTTTGGGCAGGCCTATGTCCAGCAGTGGGCGACTTATAGCTAAAATGATTATGATGTTGAGTTGTGGTAAAAATATGAATGTAGGTACGTTATGTTCGTTAAACTTTGAAGAGACTGTGAACTTTTCAATACCAAGTTTATGAATAATAAAAACCCAACAGCTGTGATAGGTAGATGGCCGTTTTCACGAACCGTGGTTAAATTAAGTGTTGGTTATATATATTACATATTTCACATTATTCTTAATCAAAATCACAAGTTGATTCAATTTTAATAGCACACAAATAGTGTTTCACTTTTCTAGAATCCCATTAAGGTATTTTCCATAGGCACTTTGTATGGTGGTAACGTAATGGATTTATGTAGGTATTTTCAAAACTCCATTACGTTAGGTATTCATTGGGACATTTTATACGCGATATTACGAGTAAATATTAGATGACATTCTTACACAAATTGGCTAAGTCTCACTGTAAGCTCAAGGAGGCTTGTATTGTGGGTACTCGGCCAACGATATTATAATATACAACAATAAGTGTCCTTACTGGGATTTGAACTCAGAACCATCAGATTCATTCATTGTTTGCCTCCTTTTCTTTTTATTTTATTGCTCCTTTGTGTAATATTGTTCTACTTTTTGAGGTGTGCAATAAAGTATTCATTCATTCATTCATAGGCAAGGTCATTATCACTACCCACTAGGCCAAACCTGTAGTCACATAGTACAGAGGATTCACCTTACGATTATGACTATGATTAATCTGGTTTTCTCGAAATGCGACCAGCACCTGATTTGAACAACGATTCGTTAAAACGCCCAGATACAACGTAGCGTCTTACAAAATCCACCTACATCCTCAATGTCATAAACCATATACTAAATAGGCTAGTTTTCGAGTTAATCAGAAACATTGTAGGTAGACGCTGTGTGATGCCGGCTGTCTAGAATAGCACCAGTAGCACCACCCCATCTCCTCCCGCGGGTGTCGTAAGAGGCGACGAAAAGAAAAATCTTACGGACAGGCAGCAGCGTCTATCGAAACCCAATCTACAGCTAATGCGGTCGCCAGCCCGGCTCCCAAGCGTGGCGACTATGGCAACTATCTACCCCCAAGATGATACCAGTCATATTTGTGGGAGGCCTATGTCCAGCAGTGGACTGAAATGTTTGTAGGTATCAAGGAAGTGTTTACGGAACCCTAGAAAAAGCCGTTGTCATTACAACAACATTTATTAAGTACGCCAACAAAAGTGGCAGAGTTAAATTAATCAAGCTAACAGTTCAGCAAAATAGCAGGCGTGATATTTAAGCAGTGGCTTTTCGTGGAAGTTCTTAGCGAGTATCATTTGAATTGTACAAAAGGTTTAGCTGCATAAAAAATCGGTAGCTATTAGCGGCACTAATTATTCTAGAAGGCTTTTAAGCGTTCTATAAAACGAGTTATAAAAAGCAAGTTTGAATAGCTGTTGTAGTAAAAGTAAAAGTTGTTTGATATTGGTATATTTATTTGCAGTCAAGTACAATTTAAAGATTTTGACGTTTTTATTATGACTTATTAGTTACAAACGGATGAACTCAAGTGTAATTACTAGGTGACATTTTTTGGGTCCAATCTTCAAGCCAAGTCAGGATACACCACTCGGGGTGAGGGTGTATGTGACTTTATCCGTTTGTAACTATTTAATTCGTAGTAACATGGCTCAAAACAGTTTAAATTATATTTATAATCATGTTTTTATTATGTTTTTATTTCAATTGATATTGCGTAATCTCAATAATCGTAGTAGTAAGAGTAATCTCTTATATGCAAGCCCGCCGCTCTGTCAAGAGCTTCTGACAATCATATTAATTTGACTGCAAAGTCAACCATATCTTTCATAATGCAACTTAAATAGACACCTAACGACATCTATCGTAAGTATTTTAGCACTAAAACGGAGTCCTGATCCCCGTAATAATGACTTCGACATTCGATCGAGGCAGTAGAATTTTTTAATTTTTCCTTTGATTATAATATTATAAACATTACAGGTATACTACGTATCCAATAGTTTCTTCAAAAAAAGTTAATAGCGCAACGTTTTTCGATATTATTTGCAGATATTTATGGCGCTCATAATAAAGAGGGTAAACTCCTCCGTCACTGTTCTATATTTAGGTTGGGACAAGAGATAAAAACAGCTCAAAAGGAATAATGATATTTAAGCATACATGTAATGGCTGGATTATCCTTCTCACAATGTCTAAAATAAGACCTTATCTTTTATGAAATATTTTTGTTATTTCTACCATTTCTTCTTCACATACAGGATAAATATAAATACCTGTAAAATATTCTTTTGACTTTATGTTATTAATAATCATAATTCGCTGTTCTCATAACAACTTTGGTCCCTTATTTGGTTACTTGGGCTACAGGGCTTCCGCACTAAGAAAGGAAAGATAGAGACGCTAAGACTTAGGTATATAAGTATGGTTCATAGTTATAGTAAAAAAAATTGTAGCAAAGTTTAACAATTGTTCTTTTGGGAATTCAGTTATCCTCATTGTTGTATTAAAACTTATATTATAATTCTTAGAAACAAAGAAAATAATTTATAATCAACCGATATTTTTAACCGATTGAGTTGAAATTTTGCACACTTATGTAATTTTGCTGACAATGCAATATTAGCGTACTGCTGAGCTTTAACCGAAATTTACACTTGCAAGTTTTCTTGCAGCAAGTAGGGACGTAGCTATATGCAAAAATGAAATAACGATATTTATCTCTCATTCTTCCTTATAGCTGTGTTCCTATTTGCTGCAAGAAAACTTGTAAGTGTAAACTGGCCTTTATTGATGCTTTAGCGAGAAGTTAACCATAGCAACTCCTAAAATACACAAAATAAACCCATGGTATTTGGACTTGTTAGAATCTTCTCAGTTTATGATTGTGTAAAAAAGTACAGTCGCCAATAAAACCTACCAAAAATGAAAATTTTCACAGAAACTTATTTCAATATATTTTTTCTTACACGGGTATAGGTATATGTAAACTAACATATTCCTCGATGAACATAATAAAAAGGTCAAATTATATATATGCCTTAACCACAATACATTACATGGTATAAGTGGTGTCCTCACTTTTGGCAGCCCACAAAGCCAATCATCCCGCCCACTTTTGCCCACTTTTGTAATCCTCAATTATTCCGCATTTCCCAAGCCCGAGAGGTCCACTTTTGTACGGGACAATGGGCCGAACTACGATAAATCAGGACTAACCATATACACATGAGAATGACGTAAGCACGTGTGTACTTCAAAGGGGCTTATGACGTTTTCGAGTTGAGTAGAGCTGTAATGGTTTAAGATGGCTTTTTTCCCTTTCGTGCGTTGCGCTTGGCTTAAGCGTTTTCTAATGCTTTTGATGATATTCGCTAATGCTTTGACAGGTTTTTGTGAGATGAAAATAGTTGGGCTCAGTAAAGTGTAAACCCCACGTGATATATATGAAGATAAGTTAATGTAATACTTTCTTATCTGACTTACTTTTCTTAACAATTTGATAAATACTGCACGATACTGTGACCTGTTTTCTGACAAACGTATTTTCTGCTTCTTTGAGAAACCTACTATAGACAATTAATGTACTTTTACGCTAGCTTGTAGTACCAAGTTCGAGTCTTCTTCAGCTGAGGTATTGCTTATTTTCTAAGTTTTTTTTTTACTCTTATGTATAACTTTTTTATGTGTACCTTACAGCCTCTTGGATGATGTTCGATTTATTTGTGATACAAATAAATAATTAAAAAAATTTTTAGTAAATTATTTAATTAGACTAATTTGTGATATTTTAATGTTGTTTTTAACAGGGTCTGTATTTTTTGTGTTTTTAAGTTCATGTAACTTTGTCAAATAATCTGGAAAGGCTGTAGTATTTTTACGTAAATTAAAATTAACTACGTAAGGTTATGTATGTATAAGGTTACCTCAAAAATATGGTTTAAGATCGCATAGATTTATTTCACACTGTTGTTTGTGTTTTTTTTGTCTTAGTTAACCTCATTAATATATTCTTCATACATATCCTCAATCTTAAATTAATTATTTATTGTCAAACAAAAGCTAACCTTCCTAAGTTTACAATTTTTCTCCATACTTTGTAACACAACCTAAGAATGTTAATAACTTTGAAATTGACGCACGAACGTACCATAATGTCCCGGCAAGTTAGTGCTACGCCGTTGAGGAGCTACGCCACGTAGCAGATGCTACGAAATGCTACGAGCGCAATATATTGCGATATTAACAGATGCAATATTGCATGATGAGAGTCACGCGTGTTACCAAATTTAACCAAGCAGACATTTTCTGTCAATGACTATGTGTTATTGAGTTAGGAAGCATAATTAGAGCGATTGGATGTTATCTTGTGGCATTGAGAGACTATCCGTATTCAGAAGCCAAATTGTGGTGAATTATTCAATCAATTGTATATGAATTTGACTTCAACTAGGTTATTCGTCGAATCCGATTCGGTTAAGCACCGTTAAGTTAGCTAACTACACATCTATTCTTTCAATATTCCGCAATGTTTCAAGGCGAAAGTCTTTGACCAGTGTTGACATATGGTACTATGGGGCTCAAAAGAAGGCTAAAACTAATTCAAAGAGCAACGAAGAGGGCTATGCTAGGACACTCTCAAGTATTTTTGCGCGATTGCATCAGAAAAGCCGTAATTTTATACACACGATATTTTATGTCGGATCCGACACAAAATCGTTGTCGTTCGTGTGTGAACATCTTCATATAAAATGTTTTGCCGCTACGAGACCAGATTTAAAAACATTCGGACATAGTGGGAACAAGCTTCAAGACAGAACACCATATCCACACCACACATATTATACCAACTCGATATATAGGTAACTAGTAGTTTATGTAACTGCTGCATAATGTAAGGTATAAAAACACAAGTTTGGTCTTATGAAGCGAAGCGAAGCTGAGTTTGATAATAACATCAAACGAGTATTTTTTATGACTATACATGTACCATGACTATAAGTGAAAAACTTAACTAAAGGACCATGTATAGGACTGTGTTGTGCAGAGAATTAATATGTAAATTATGTCATTTGTAAATGTGGGTCGCTCTGGGGAAGGACTATGTCTAGCAGTGGACGTCCTACGACTGTTTTTTTTTTTGTTTTTTACACAAGACTGACTAGCGTTTGACCTCGGTCGCACCTGACGGTAAGTGTCGACGAGGTCGAGAGTGTAGCCCACTGGTTCAGTAACAGCCTATTCGCTCTTGAAAAGACCCAAATTATAACGTGATAATGAATATTTATGGAAACGGCATGGGAAAGAGATAGTGCTGTGCGTGTCTATAGCACTGTCTTTTGCACACCGTCACCGCATCCAAAATTCGCAACATTGTGACAACCGCCTATATGCCTTTGTTGATTATGAACAACTTTGACCCTAGTGGAAACGTGTATTAATCGAATTGGCTCAGAAAAAACGACCACAACTCCTATAAAATGTACGGCACTTACGCCGGCACTCACTGTGCTAATTTAAGTAGTTATTACTTCTTATTGTGATATTATGTAAAACATGAATAAAAAATATGTTTAATCAAATTTGAAAATTTAAACTCCCATTGTGCTAGACCGAGAATGCATAATAATTTCTTACAAAGTATGTACTAGTAATAACACGATATTACCCTCTCACAATGTAGTGAGTTGCAGCCGCCACAGATTACATATGACAGAAGGTGCACACTGCACGTTGGCTATTTCTTATTTTTTTATTGAGAATATAACATTCATATGCGAAATGTGTACAATAATGCTTTATAATTGGCATGTTTTGAAGGGAAAGTAAGAAATATCAAACACGCATTGATATTATTTTCGGTGTGTAATAAACAGTGATTTTTTAATATAAACATTCTTGTATTAGGTGACATACTTAGCTAAAGCATTGCCTATACAGTAGTTAACGTGTGTATACACGCATGTCGGCGAAGAATATAAAAATACATCCAAAACATCCAAACAATAAACACATTATAAAAAACCTAACCTAGGGTGCCGCCGGCAATGGGGCAGGGCCCAAGTTGCCGGTGGTTAGGGTTGCAGAGAGAGGAACCGCCGGACTATGCGCGCCGTGTCCAGGATTACCGCCTTCTGATTCTGACGACCCTTGATCCAACCACAACCACGTAGCGAGAGTCTCTCAAGATGTTGGTCGAGACTTTTCGCTATGAGATTTTTTTTATTATTATTATTATTGCACTTACTGTTATTTGTGCTAAGCTCACCAACGCTGGGAGCCGAGAGCGGAATTAAATCTCATTGTTTTAAAGATGCTTTCAAAGTTGCTTTGAGTTTCATATCTAATTTGAGGATTTTTGCGGACGTGATAACGTGCCGCGTCACTACCGGTAATCAACTTGGAGTATTTTTATCCTTAAAAGATTATTCTTCACTTCCTTATTCGCAAACTTAACAAACGTCCCTTACTAACAAATATAAATTTCAATTAGACGGAAAGAGATAAGTAATTATCTGCAACGCAACTTTTAGGTTTGACAACCGTTTTGTGACTTTCGAAAACTAAGTATTAATGTCACTATAGTTTGAGTATCTAATTAGCCGTAAAGTTAAATAAATAAATGATCAACATATATAACAAAACTCCTCTGTGATGCGAACAAAAATGGCATATAATGACCCACATAATAATATAGGTGAAATACTTAAGTGAGGAACCATATAATTTAGTTGTGCGGTGATCTATTAAAGAACTTATGTCAAAATTTAAATATAAATAGGACGCCGACACAGAGGCACTAACATCCGATTAAAATCGTCCCAACAGCCGACCAGTGTGAACAGAGGCACCGATACCCGAGGCTCTAATGTAAGTTTCCTTTGACGTAAAAAAACGTTTACGGACGCGTCTCCTCTCTTGTCGAATCTCCTCCTGCGGGTATTGTAAGAGGCGACTAAGGGAAAAATCCAATCCTACGGACAGGCAGCAGCGTCTGTCGAAACCCAATCTACAGCTACTGCGGTCACCAACCCGCCTGCCAAACGTGGCGCCTATGGCAACTACCCCCAAGTTGATACAAGTCATATTTGTGGGAAGCCTATGTCTAGCAGTGAACTGCATACAGCCGAAATGTAATGAACGCGTTAGTGACAATGATATTTATATGGGAAACGCAAACGCGTTCGTGACGTAAAATTACGTTAAAAACTTACACTCAGAGGCTCTAGTCTAAGTTACTTTTGACTTGAATAAACGTTTACGAACGCGTAAGTGATAATGATATTTATATGGGAAACGCAAACGCGTTCGTGGCGTAAAGTTACGTTAAAAACTTACACTAAGGGCTCTGAGCTCCGAATAAAAATCGCCTCGACATCCGACAGTGGGAACGAGCTCTTTTCCCATTCAAAACTGACTGAAGTCTCTTGACGTTCAATTTGAATACAACAGCATACAGCTTTGCATTGTGAGATTGACGTAAACTAAATGCGCCGAGCGATAATTTGATCGGCAGCTGTCAAGTGCGCGAGGTGAGGCTAGGTCAGTGGTTTACTGAATTATCGGTTTGTGCTCAAGGCAATATTAACAAGCATAATAAAGTAAATGAGCGATACAATTTGGAGTGCTGGTAGCCTAGCTAGAACATGCGAATTGCAATCCGGAGGTCGCAGGTTCAAACGACAGCTTGCACCAATGAGTTTATCGGAACTTATGTACGAAATATCATTTGCAGAAACATATTTAGTCCCTTTTTAAAAAGAGTTCAATTCTCTTCGGTAGATTTCGCTACACGTCACCCGTAATGATGTATACCAGGAAGGATAAGATAGAAAAATTTTACACATCTAAGCGGTACTCATATGGCACAATTGGTAGTGCACTGGGCTAGTGATCCAGTGGTTGTGGGTTCGAGTCCCGCTGCGAGTCAAATTTTTCTATTTTTCTTTCGATTTAAATATCTTTGATATGCTAGCAGACGTTTCTGCTTAATATAAAAATATATTTAGTCGCTTTTCGATGAAGGTAGGTGTAGTGTCATTTTCATCATTATCAGAATCTCAGCCGTAAATCGTCCGCTGCGGGACAAATATTGACAGACACTACACTAGACAGGCGGGTTGGCGGATGTCATTTTAATCTCCAATTTTTATTTACAAAAGCAATAAATACCATATGAATATCAGTCAGTAAACAACTGGTATCGTAATGAAACCCAAAACCGTTCCCACTCTCTAAAAATCAATATAGACCCAGCTAAAGTTAACCCCTATACTGCCTCGGAAACAATCGACGTGCCGGAAAGGGCACACGTCGACGTCCTAAACCACGACTTGCCCATCGCTGTCAACCTTAAAACCAAAAGAGCCAATAAAATCCAAAACAGCCGGCGGGCCATCTGCCGACATTCCAGTTTTTATTTTCAATACTATTGCGCCGTAGTGATGTGACCTGACGGTAATACTTAGAGACGTCACGATTAAGACTGGTGTTCATATTTTTCCTATATTTGCTTTTAAATAATTAAATATCCTATAGGGCATCCTTACATCAATTTACTAAGTAAGCGCCACAGTAAGCTCAAGAAAGCTTATGCTGTGGGCTAACGATAACATTATATAAAAATACTCATCACACAAATAAATGCCAGTACGCATTTGAATCTACGTTCATCGGCTTCATAGGCAGGTCCCCTACATACTAGGCCGCAAGTATCGCAGTGTTCTAGTTTTAATTTGCCATGTGGACATGTCATTCATTGTGTTAAAAATGTTATACAAAAAAAAAACAAGTATTTAAAAATTACTTATTTATATTACGTTATGCCAACATTTTGATTAGTTTAAGACTTTCAGTAGACGAAAAATAATGTCTGTATTTAATAGGATAAAAAATAAGGTTATCAATATAGTCGCATCTACGTAGACGTAGCGTATTGTGCAACAGGTGCTACCTCTAAAAAGTAGAGAATACACCAACCTGGAAATTGATAGGATATAGGCTATTTACCTGCTTCCCCGCAGGTCGAGCACACTTTAGATGATAAATCATATGTTATTTTGGCTTCAGTGGGAAGCGATTATAGATATATTAATAGTATCTATAGGCAATTCTTTATTAACTTCCCTAATTATCGATTTAAAAAGCAACAACTACATATATTTTATCTGACTCAGAGCGGAATCATTTTCTAGCACCAATAGTCTAATACATTGGCATGGTCTCCTAGTTAGTGTAGTCACAAATATTCTCAGTCATATTTAAGTCATCTTTTATTTCGCGAAGATTCGTAGCGAAGGATAATTGTTGAGGACCATTAGATTGCACTGCGGTGATCCAGGATAGGTAAATGAAGTAAGTATAAGAAGTATTATAATAGTTCTATACAACACACCAAGGTACAAGATGTAGGAAACGTTATTACCAAACTAAAGTGAGGTTAGGCGAAACATATTGCCAGGCAGAGTGATGGCATACCTGCCACCTACCTGCCTGCATAATTTTCACGGATTAGTGGCTACTTCGAAAGATTGCGGTTCACTTCTGGATTAGATTGGCTCAGGATCGGAATACGTGGTGGACACGAAAGGAAGCCTACGCTTCACAGTAGACTATAGTAGACTGAAAATTATGATGATAAGTTCCAAACAAACAAATGCTTCGTTTCCTCGCCCACGGCAGAAACGTTGACTTATATCGATACATTTATCGACAACCTACCATTACTATCCGCTTTTCGCCATTCGCGTCACGTTCGCGCTCACAGCGCCACCGGCGGGTAACGCGTTTTTATGTGTTTATTCTTATTGTGCGGTGCAAGGATTACGTTTAGTTTTTATAGGCCAGATTAGACCCATCTGCGCAGTTAAACGGTTAACGATGTGCGGTTAACATTGTAATCACTAGTTCTGAAAACGCATGTTTGTTTTAAACAATGTATGAAAAACTCCTAATTTTCACTTTATTATTTAAAAAAATAAACATTTGATAATAACAAATATTTTTTTCTTAAAAGTCTTTACTAAGCTCTTTTTTTTTCATATATATTTTGGTTCAAAAGTTAAAAGGCACGGCACATTTAAGAGCTCTGCTTGCTTTACTCTGGAGCAATTATTTACAAAAATGTTTATTTTATCAAATAATATTTAAGGCAAACCCCGTAGTATCAAATACTCCACACCCGGATTAACCGGCAAAAAATTACCCCCACAATTTTTTTTCCGGCACCCTAAAAATTTTTCTTTTTTTTTCACTATTTTGTCCGCATGTCTTATTACCATATACCTACATACGAAATTAAAGCTCTAGGACTAACGGTCACTCAGCATAGGGAAATATGGCGAAATTATAAGAGTTCCTTGACTACCTTAAAGTGGCTTGGTACAGTGTGTGACAGGCCTGCGACGCAAATGTGCTTAGTGCTTAAAGTTGGTGACTCTCCAAAACATGTCGCGCTAGTGACTAACTAAACATAAATTGTTCTGACTCCTTCATAATGAGGTGTATGCACTCGTACAGTGTGTGGTGAGTACAGCTTAAACTCTACTCACTGCTAACTGTACACTTTTGCACCTTACCCCATTGTAATACGGTGCAACCGTGTAAACATAATTATGCCGTTGGCTGTACATAAATCAAATAGTGTCCTGTAGAAAGTTGCTAATGGGACATTTATGCTAAGCAATGGGTTTATAGTCGCCGTCATAATTGTATTTTATTTTAATTTTACTGAGTGCATGGAATGATAAATCTTTAGCAACTTCGTTATGAACGTTGGTTTATTTCTTAAAACATTGCTGGCTTGTTAGCGGGCCTGCGGCGCTACCGCGAAACATGATATTCGTTTCGGATGATTGTCTCTATCATTCTCATGACGCCTTAATTGGAGTAAAAAAGAAAGATGCTCGAAATATACGAACTTTGATGTTCGCGGTACCGGGCCTGTAATGTGGTACATTTATTTTCATCATTTCAGCCATAAATCCATTGCTGAACATAGGCCTCCCCCAAATATGACTTCTATCATCTTGGGGGCGGGGGGGTTGTTGCCATAGTCACCACGTTTGGCAGGCGGGTTGGCGACCTAAATAACTGTAAATTGGTGCTGCTGCTCATCAGCCCGTCATCAGCTCTTTGTAAGAGGCGTCTTACGACACCCGTGGGAGGAGAAGTGGTGGTGCTATTCGAGTAAGTCGGCACCACACGGCCCATTTTACATTGTAATAAAAATTTTACTTTATGGAGATGACTGTTATGGCTTTAAGCCCCACTAGCAAACAGTGGCGGGTATGAGGAGGCCTATGTCCAGCAGTGGACGTCTATGGCTGACATCTATACGTGTAGTCACGTACTTGGATAATGAATAACCGATGTTTGCCGATGTTGTCACGCCCGATTTTCAATTCTAATTTAATAATATTGGTAACCGGCTCAACAATCCCTGTACGTGACTGTTCATACCGTTTATGAATACCCAAAGCTCCCTCACGATGTCCCGGCATTATGCCGTGGCTCCCAAGCCTGGGGGCCGCTTGGCAACTATTCCCAGGATTTGGCATTGGCACTACTTTAACAAAAACGACTGCCATCTGGCCTTCCAACCCAGAAGGTAAACTAGACCTTATTGGGATTATTCCGGTTTTCTCACGATGATTAATCGAAAAGCCGGTGGAAAATACCAACTTCTGAAAACTTGCGAAAAACTCATTGGTACAATCCGGGGTTCGAACCTGCGACCTCCAAATGACAAGTCGCACGCTTTTACCGCTAGGCCACCAGCGCTACCCTGTGTAATGTTATGAATTTTAATATCCCTTAACACTTAATACGCCGTCCCTTTAATATTCATTTTTAAATTAGCAGCGCAGGCTGAGGGTTCCAATATTTTATTATTTATGAAGTTTTTTGTCAAGGATTGCGTTGGTTAATTTCGAGAAAATTAGGATTAGGTGTCTGTGGCAACCTTTCTTATAATTGTAATGAAAATATAATTAGTGAAATAAGATTTTAAAAATTGTATTTTATTTTTAATATATTCATCTCTACAGCTTGGTAACGCTATGAGCGGAATAGGAAATCTTGGAGCAAATATTACTTGAACTGAGTTTTTGTTTAAGTATCTAAGGCTTGTTCACGAAAAAAAGTAGCCACTGCCTTATAATTTCTTTTTTTCGTATGAAACCATCGTTTTTTTTTACGTTATCATAAAAACCAACTCATTTTCTTTCCTTTTAGGAAATGTTGTGGATATTTTTAACAGGTGTTCTAAATCTATAGCCCATTAAAAAATGCATTTTGTGAGAGTTTTTTCTAATTTTAACATATGAACCATTAAGCTTGCCACTATGCTCTGTACTCAAACAAATGATCAATACTAGAATGTCCCGTGAATAATTTCTCTTAGATTTTACTATCGTAAACAAGCCAGATACATTTGTAATTTGACTCAGAAAACGACGTATTTTTGTAACGTTCATTTTTGTTTTAGCATTGGCGTTATTAATATTTTTAGACGATTGAGGCTAGATTTTTTCGATTTCGACATCCTAAACGTAAAATAGACAAGAAAATTCGTAATTCTATGACTGTTTCCACTACATGGACCCACCAGTTAACGGTGGAGACTCGTACTTTTTTTCGTGAACATGCTTTAGTCAAAAAGACGGTGAATCGATTTAGAATCAATTTAGAGTTTTATTTTACCACATATAAACACATGACAGACGAAACAAAGGCATTTTCGGCACACTATGGGCCTCATAAGAAGGCTCAATAGTCACCCAAAGGTCACAGGAAAGGACTAAGCCGGGAGTGCCTCTACGATCGCATCAGAATTGGTATCATTCGCAGCAGAACTAAAGTAACCGAAGGAGCCCTCCGGATTGCTAAACTTAACTGGCAGTGGACGGGGCACAGTGCATGTAGTTGTCGAATATCTTTATCTCCATATACCAGAATGCGGCGTGGGGAGACCCCCGAAAAGATCGCGGAAGTCCGCTGTTTGTAGGTGGCGCAAATTCGGTCGTTGTGGGTCGCTTCGGGTAAAGCCTATACCCAGCAGTGGACGTCGTTAGGCTGATATGATGATGATGAGACAGTCACACAAACGTAGTAGGTACCACATCTTTGCGTTAGAGCCAAAAAAATTCAATTTGGGATACTCCTCAAGATGTAGGTAGTTCCATGAAGTTATAAAACTAAAGTTTTAACAATGTTGCCAGCGAACACATATTTACCCCAATACCCTGAAAAGTTGGATAGTTTGGAGTCTGCATTTATCGCAGGTGAGGCATGGCGTACGTGCTTCCCGTCCGATACGGACACCGACCCAGCCTTATTAAATTCTTACAAGCAAAATCTAAGCTGGGGATACGTGGATGTAATCGCTATTTATAATGTTGCGATATACAGCAGGAAAATGCTGCCAACGTTTCCACGGTGGGAACCTCATTCTAGTTTATTAACGTTTAGTTAGTTTCCGTTTGTCGCAGTGATATAACATTTTTAAGTTAAAAAAAAACTATAATTTTGTAAAGCTCGTTTTGAGCGGACAATTAGAATATCAGACTTTGACTCTCATTTCTGACCATTGTTTAAAATGAAGACACTCGGTGTTGTATAAATATCTGATCCTTACAATAAAACGATTCGATTGGTACCATAATATGAAACTAAACCAGAACGTAACATTCAAATAATATACAAAATAGCACTGCGGTTGCGACTGTCGTGCTTAAAGTCCATTTCATTGCTTAAAATAATAAGAAGAATAGTAGTAATCTGCTCCAAGCATCGCAACTGCATGCTTTGAATAACAGCCCATAATTTGTTATCTTACTACTTTTGATAACGCAAGGATACGCTAAGCTATTGCGATAGAACAACATTATTAAAACCATATGGATAAAACTTCTGTAACCCATTTGAAGAAAATCACGTGTCATATTTTTCTTCGCATAAATATTTCAAATGAAAATATCACAACGGCTGCTTTTAAGTAAATGGAAGTTACATCACTTTCAAGTTCACTTCGCAAAGAACGATAAGGCTATTCCAAAACTAATCCTCGGGTAGGTAAAGTATACGTCATCTATACGGTTATAATATTCTTATGTTAAACAGTTACGGTAGAATCTATTTCGAAAATGCGAAAATTAGGTTAAGTTATTCGGGTGTTTTGCCAAGTCGGCTCCGCTGCAGCCAAAATTATTATGTACGTGATTTTCTGTGCAATAAGTTATATTTGTAGTGGGCTTAATAACTTTTACACACGGTGATTTGTGTGTATACATGCAGGGAATTATATTTTTTAAGTTTAGTAGAACTAAAGAAGAGATGGCGGGACTACCTAGATGTTTTTGTAGCGAAAATAAATGCATTAAACCGTGATGAGTGGCAGAGAAGAGTCCTTTGCTCAACAGTGGGACACAAAGTGTCGAAAAAAAGTTTTTATCTACTTAAATAATGCTGATGATCAGCATCATCAGACATCCTGCTCACAACTGACCATAATGTTACAGCTTTACTCGGTCGTAAGATAACCTCATCCACAAAAATCGTCTACCCAGCGGTATTACAAGTAAAACCTCTGTTTCTGATCAACTTTCACCAAGAAAACTGTTATTGAAATTACAATAATAATTAAATTTCCCGTCTCTTGTTCAATTGTCTTCCTGACTTTTCACTAGCATTCCTTCGTTCATTCATTTTTTTACATTTATCTAGCAATCCTCAACAACAATAATTTATACATTTAATGCGCGGATATAAATTGCCTAAGTAAGGACTGAATAATTCTGCGCCTTAAGTACAAATATCTTAGCTATACGAATGTGAAAAGGTGTAGAATTTCCTAAACCCTTTGGCATACGGTTAACCCATCTTTAAATACAGATGTGATGTTAGAACCTGGAACAGTGAAAAAAAGATTGTACTATCATCTGTAATGTCACTATAAACTCTAATATTAAAGAGTTTTCTGAATTTTAACACCCGTATTGAAAATGAGAATTTAAGTTTAAGACTCATTTTTGGACAAAGTCGAAGCGGTAGCAATGTATGACTGAGTGTTGTACTCGTAAAGTTGATTATTTTGCCAAAGTCCCGTCAGCTTGCCACGGATTTTAAAAGTTAGGCGAAACGCGAGGTTGCCTGCGAACTTATGTTTAGTACTAATCAGTTAAAAATATACTCTTTTACAATGAAAATACGACTTAAAATCAGGTGGCGTGTATCGGTTAGCATGTATGCCTCATGTCGGTAACAGCTGACAAGCTTATAAAGGAAATTGTGTTTGAATTATATTGCCTACTTAAAGCGACTTGAGCTCATTCCGTAGCTGGTACTTGTCTAAACTTGTTTTGTTGCTAATACTTAGTTTTTTTAATCTGTTGTTTAGGAGCCTTTGTCTTAGACCAGGTTGGCTATATTAAACTATTAATAACTACTTAGTTAGAACGAATGAACTCACTATATCGAACTAGGCGATATGTTTCAGGTAACACCGTGGACTTAATTTAGAAATCATCGATAGTGCGATATAACACCTGATTCATCTGTTGTAACTAAGTAGTAGTTTAACATGACGCACAACAGTTTTTTTTTATGACAACCTCTTTAATTAACAAAAACAAAAATACAGTTTGTAAATTAGGTAACAAAGTTGCAATGTCTTTTTGGATTTTGTTCTTTCTTTCAAAGAAAAGTATAGTAAGTACTTAAACGGACAGAGATATTCGTATAAAACGTCCATGTTTAGTCTTTAATACTTTTATCTTACAGTAAAGTCTGATTTGTGTTAGAACCGAGCTATTAACGAAATGCATTGCTACAAAATTCCCCAGTAAATCCTAAATCTGTTTAAGGTAAGTGCGCCTTTGTTCGTGCCAGGCCGCCATCGCGGGACACGCAATAGTTGTCTCAGTCGTTTAAGGCCGGGTTAGAGTTTAACTATGGAACTGATAAAGCTAGCTTAGGTTAGCATGTTAACTGGCATAGCAGCTGCAACCAATTTGAAAATAATGTTCAAACACGAAACTGCCAAAAACACACGGTGTTATATCAGGCTATCAAGTAACTAATAACAAATTTAAGATCATACAATTTTTTTTAATTATATTTGTATATTGGCAGTCAACAAAACTATATTGTAAATAAATATAGCTGACTGGCAATTGAATTTGTAAAAAAAATAAAAAACATTTGACACATGACCATATATTATTATAGAAGTTCGTAAGCACTATCTGTCTATCTATCTATTCTATATGTTCTATAGATATAATTATCGCATATTTTAACTAAACGAGTATGTAAGTAGCTTAACAATGACAACTGTCCTCAGTTTTGCGGAATATATTTTTTACATAACATATAAGTTTCTGGTGATAAAAAAAAAAAACAAGAAAACCCTGGTTGTTGTTAGATCTATGGAGGTAAATAGGTTTATTTAAGTAGATTATTGTAGTTTTCTATTGAACCCGAGTGATGACCGCGACCACTCTGACAAGAGTGTAACGCCAGAGAAGAAGAAATAAGTAGTAACCCTACTAAATTATAAATTGCAATAGATGATTAAGAATTTAAATAGATATACTTAATAAAAAGGTAACGGGGTCCTCCGGCGTAGACGTGACGGAAAAATAAGTTGATTTGTTTTTAGTTTCATAGATGGCAGCACCATCTCTCTAGCTATATAATAATCCCGAAAGTGATTTGAACAGGAGGTGCAAGCAAGTGTTCCGCTATTAATTCTCTTAGACATCTTTCAAACGACTCACAAATTGGAATAACTTCGTCCTTACCTCAGTATTCTTAAGTCATTTTTACTTAACAAATGAGCCTTTATACCATAATATTTCCCGAAAGATTCCGTTACTACAACAATTTCCATGCAAAGTCAATAAGGGTAAGACCGATATACTATATTTTTAAGGGAAGTCCGTCATATGACATTAAATACCTATGTGATAATGTAGGAAATTGGTTAGTAGACGGTCTTTCCAGATAGACGGTTTTACCCACATTGACCTCATCACATATGAAATAAAATAAAGTAGCGCATTTTAATATTCTTTTAAATAGAATTCTCGTATCCGAAAAGCATGACAATGACATAATAATATCTCATTTTGCTCAAGTCAAGTGTACAGAAAGGTATTTCAAAGCGTCACTGTCACATCGTTTCCTGAGCCCACGTCACGTCGAAAGATTGTAGAAAGAAATTTGTATAATATAAACAGATATACAAATGAAAAAGTCGTCCATATAGCCTTAGACATAGTATACAGGTACAATCAGGTGAGGAACCGGGTTTTTGGACCCGGGTATGTCCTTAAACTACGTCCAACAATGAGAGGTAGGGCACAGCGAAGTACCATCACGCTTGAGTCTGGAGAAGCCCAATTGGGGAAGTACCTACTTCTTACAAGTTTATTTATCTGGTTAATTGGTCGAGTATATGTAACATTATTTTTTGACGGTTTTTTGGGCACCGTTTACCAACTCTAAGGCGAAACACCACATGCTTGTGCCTCCTATATTAATTACTTTTCGGGATTTTGATATAGCTAAAGACATGTGCTGCCATCTATGCAAATAGGAACAAGATAAATTTTTATTAAATATTTTATTTTGCTTTATTTCGTTTTGTTTGATTTGACGAGCGGTCTGGCCTAGTGGGCAGTGACCCTGTAGTTAGTGCCCCGTATTTATAAAACGATTCGGACGAACTTAATTAATGAGGATGAGTATGAGTATGAATTTGCTACCAACAACGACTCCATAGCTCTCCTTAGTCTTACCGTGCTAAAAATACTCCGAGGCCTATATATCGTCATCTAGTACCTACAACACAAGCCTTACTGAGCTTACCGTCGGACTATATAGGTCGATATGTGTAAGATTGTCCCGAAATATTTATAATAAATTTTTTTCCAGACAAGTAAAATGGTGTTTCAGATATTGTGAATGCTCGGAACTGAAGCTCCTCCTTAGAAACTTTAATGAAATGTAAGGGGTGTACAAGAATATTTGTTGCACGGATTAAATTGAGAAAATAAGTATATCACTTTATTGTTATTCCATGCTTAGTCACGCTATTCTATATTTTTGCTGTATTTGATTGGTTATTGGAACTTACGTTAAAACTAAAGGTATTGTTTACTTACTTATTGCCGACTTTTCGGAAGTGCTAATATAAAAATAATAATAACTAAGTCGTACGATTAAGTCGCGTTTAATTTTGTAATTACGTGTGAAAATCATGAGAATTTGAATCAGTTTATAATATTCTGATGTTCAAATGCACTGTTTTCAATGCATATTGAAAAGCGGCTTTGTTTTAAACTTATATAAATTCATTTTTTCTACATCATTATCGTATTTCCTTATTCAAAATCCACCATCATATGACTCCATTACTGCGTTTCCTCCTCAAACAACACACCCCGCTCTGCTCATTTCCGAGCCACGGTGGCACCTGTCGAGGCGGAAATAAGAAAGCCTTTGCCCGCCCTTCTTATGAAGGAAGCAGAAGAGGCGGCGGCCACGAAGAGAGCGACACAGGCACTAAGGAAATGAGGTGCTTATGAGCACTTGTCGTGTCGTACCCTTAGCGGATATGTGTGAAACAAAGTAAGTCAAATAACACGTTTTTCAAATACCGCAAAATATCTAGCTTTGACGGCAATATACCTCGTAGTTAACATACGTTCCATTTGTAAAGCATAGCTAATGGTACGATACTCAAGGACGCTTAATATGATTTTGTTTATTTAAAATCACAACAGAATCGTATAAAAAATACATAGGTATATACTATTAAATATAATTATAGTTTTTTTGCGGTTCGTGTATTGATCCCAATGTAAGTTTTAATCAATGACCACAAATTACCAGGGAAGTTGGAATATACGAGTACATATATTATTAAGAAAGAAAATGGCAAACAATTGAATGCATTTTGCTGCTGACTGTTATAATACCATATAAACACTATGGATTATTGTGAATCTAGATTAAATCATTTTTTTTATTTTTTTTTATCATATATAGTTAGCACTATAGCACTTTCCAGCTGCACCATCTGCAAGGCTCATAACGACCCTGGCTTGTGACCATAGGTTGTGATGCTCTTGTTTTTTTTTTTTTATGACATAGGCGGCAAACGAACAGACGGATTGCCTGGTGTTAAGCAATTACCGTCGCCCATGGGCGCTCGCAACACCAGGGGAGTCACAAGCGCGTTGCCGGCCTTTAAGGGGGGTTGGAGCTCTGGGAACCTTACTCACCATCAGGAACACAACACTACATACTGAACGGTGGCAGTGCTATTATGGCTGTGGTCTTCTGTAAGGAGGAGGTACTTCCCCAGTTGGGCTGCCCCAGATTCAAGCGTGATGGTCAACGCTGTGCCCTACCATTGTTGGAAGTAGTTTAGGGACATACCCCAAACATCTATTGTATGTATTTGTAGAAACATAGCTTTTAGACCCGAATAAATCCGACTGACTGTTTGTCAATCCCATCATCATGTCATCTATACAATCTCCGTGAATCTTTTAGAACAAAACTACTCGCGATCACATCGCTTGTCGTTTAACTCCAGCCTTATCCGCGAGCTGCAGATTTCGGCGCCCACACATCAGCGGTGCACCAACTAAATGAAAACGACAGGCATTTCTTTGTGTGTACTCGGTCCTTTGTCTTTTTCTAACGCCTCTCCGATTTCACAATCTTTCGAAAAGTCTTTGTTTTTGTGAATATATAATAAAAGCTACTATATGTTTGTAATCGAAAATCGAAACATTTTTTACGAATTCGTATTAAATGTAGGTATTTAACACATTTATTTTATTACTCTACCGCCAAGCTTATACATGGAATTAATGGATTTACATGGAATTAAGCACAGTGCATACAATGTATGATTCTTTATTTAAATTTTAATCTTTATTCCACAAAAAAGAGAACAAGAGTTAAACTCAGTGCATTATGGCTTTCTCTCCCAGTAAACCATTTTTTTTGTTTTATACAAGATTGACCACCTTTTGACCTCAGTCACACGTGATGGTAAGTGTAGACGAGGTCGAGGGTGTAGCACGCTGGTTCAGTAAGAGCCTATTCACTCTTGCCTTGAAAAGACCCAAATTATATATTTCCGGGAATACAGACGAAAGGAGCGAATTCTATTCCTTAGCAGTTCGCATTACGAAGTTTTTTATCAAACTGAAAATTATAATTGGTGCCGGATCTAACAATTGGAGATATACTTACTACGCAAACACAAATCTTAGTTTCTATTTATTAACGAGTATATATACGCATATAAAAATATAATATAAACATTCATACACAATGAATTTAAGTATTTTTACTTACAGATTTATAAACTAGAAAATTGCGACTAACCTTGTACATTTAAAGTCAGTATAGTTTATAAGCGGTGAAACGGTCAAATCTATCGTAAGCGTAACACAACTTTACTGCTTTACAAATAAAGATCAGAATCGATATAACATACTTTTCTTCATGGCTTGTATAAACGAAATAATGTTTACATTATTAAAGAGTTCTATATAAGGTGCGACCACATCTTTACTAAAACACAGCGACGATACGGAATCGCTGTGACGTACCGTATCCGTACCATTATTACCGCACGCTCCCCTCACCATTGCTCAAAATACGGTATGGAATCCCAGTGACGTGCCGTAAACTTCTATACGCATTGCTCAATATACGAATGTGATTTATACCGTAAATTGAGCTGCTCCAAAAAGTTTTTGTATGAGCACGTCACGGCGTACACCCCCGACACATACAATACAATGGTACGCATACGATGTGTCATTGTAATTCCGTAGTATCTGCGAATTTTGACAGTAGTGGTGACATTATATTAATGGAACCATTTTATAACATTATTTATATTCAGTGCTCATGCTGTACATAATACGGTTATTTTAATACTAAATGCACTCGGACTCTTCAGTTGACAATAAAAGAAAAATCGAATAAGAATTTCGTTCGATTTTCAAAATACTTAGAATGAAACTACGTACTGTGTTCGTTTTAAAATGTTCAATTTATGTAGTATGCAGTAACAGGTATATTTGAAGTGGGCGATAACCGCTCCCGTCTAGAAATAAAAATAACGGGTAGAAATACTAGAGGAAAAGTGGAGCAGTTCCTTTGTTTCTAGTTACCAGGTGACATAAAAATACGCTTAGAGGATTGCAATTGTGTCGCATTGAGAAAAGTACGGTGTCAAAACGGGGCCAAGTTTGTACATAAATTGAGACGGACAACTTTTCGAATCTGATAAGTGTTTATAAGTAAATTCATTTTACAATCATTTTGAGTTTGGATGTTTGGATAATTTCAATGGCAAACTCGTTAACCATATTTACCTTCATCATTACTCTCTATTCTAATGAAAAATAAACATCAAATATTGATTCGATTCGAATTACTTACTTAACTATAGGTATCGTTATTGAAAAATAAATTAACCTGCTATTCTTCATAATTATATCTATTCAAACAATAATTATTTTACTGCGATAGACACATAGTTTAAATTTATTCTTATTATTTATTTATTTAAAACACGCCAGCAAATAGTTATCTGTATATATTGTTTATTTTACGGTTATGACAACAAAATAGAAAATCAAATAAAGCTATCAACAAACTAAAGATAATACTGATTTAAACTTTCACGGTTTGTACACATTATTAAACATGAACGGGACTTAACCGCGTATATTAACTTTAAAATTTGCCTCCGACGTTTCGAAGACGACGTTGTCCTCGTGGTCTCGGATTAAGACTATTTGCTAATTCCGGCCCACGTCTCCGTTCATGTTTAATAAACTAAAGATAGTTTTATCTAACCAAGCTTCCATCTAGCTTCTGACAGGGCTATGCTATAATGTCTGTCTGTCTCAATACTGCAACACTTCACGTCAGTTAGTTGCTCAAAGACGGAACGTTAACTGAATGTGATGTGACGTTCTAACACTACCCTTGCCTGCAATGTTACATCGTGAATATAGAACTTGGCGCATCAAAATGATACAATATTGAAACTGCCGTCTTGGAATTCGTACGAGGAAAATTTACGGAAGTTCTTGTTAACCCAAGATATCCTATTATTTGAATTTAAATCACAATTTTATACGTTTATTGCATATACATAAGGTGGAATTATAATATACTGGAGATTTCCTACTGGAGCTACAGTTAATTTGAATATATTAAATTCTATCTTCAACCTTATAAGTTCCGTGGTATCATATATAAATAAATATTACTAGGCATCCAGACACCCACAGCTCAGGAACTAACCTGTGATCATCACATAAATAAACGCCCTTACTAAGATTTGAAACCACGACCATCGGCTTTATAGGCAGAGGCACCCAATAGGCTAAACTTATCGGCAATAGTAATGCAACAGAATAGAACTTATCTTAACAGTCTAAGCGCACTCCGGTTATTTAAAAAGTTTTCCCGGACTTGACTATCGCACTGTCCGCTAGCGCTCGGCCAAATTCATTTCTAATGGAGAGTGCACCAGGGTGGCTGACAGGTTGTTTACGCGCACCTATCGCGATCGCCACCGCCCAAGCGGTTTACCAATGCATCCTATTTTGTGGAGAAACATTGTCTCAAACATTCGTCATGATAGAAGGCCAGTTTAAATTTTGTTTGGGAAAATGATAACGGATTTATAGAATAATCTGTTGAGTTTATCATATATAATTTTTCGTTTATTGCTATGCCTTATGGTGCCATTAGCTCATTTTTCTGCCTAATACATACATACATACATTTCAGCCGTATGCAGTCCACTGCTGGACATAGGTCTCCCACAAATATGACTTGTGTCATCTTGGGGGTAGTTTCCATAGTCGCCACGCTTGGCAGGCGGGTTGGCGACCGCGGTAGCTGGTAGATTGGGTTTCAACGGATGATGCTGCCCGTCCGTTCTGCTTAATACAAGCTTGAAATTAATATAGTATCGAATCGCTACTCCATTGATTCCATTGATCCAAATTCCCGTGAATGATTTTCAATTTGAATTAGGACTTCAGTGCCACTTAAAAAGATAAAGTCGATAAAGTCTCTGCCAAAACAAAACTCAAACCGTGGACCTCCAGTTTCGTAAAATAATCAAGTAATGGCGTTATTAATAAATGCTTGTTAAAACTAGTATGCCGTTTATGTTTTGTCTTTTTCCGTCGTCATAGAATTTCTACTTATTAGAAAGTGACAAAATGTATCTGACATTTGCAAAAACTGTAACGAAATAAGTAAGTAAAAAGAAGAAAAGTAAGAAATAAAAATAAGTCAATATTTAATAAGCCATACCACAAGTTGAAAATACCGATATCGTTAGTACTGGGTTGACCGAGTGACATCTCCAATGTGCAAAACACTCAAATTGATAAACAAGATCGAGTGCGGGTAGTTCGAAGAAACGCGGCTAGAAAGATGTTTATATGTCAACTTTAGCCAGTCTTCTTCCGAGACTACGAGGACAATGTCGTCTCGAAACTTCTGAGGTCAATTTTGAATTTATATGCGCGGTTTATTTTTAACAATTTGGGAAAGTGAAAACATAAGTTAGTATTAAAAAATATATATGCCGTGTGATGCCGGCTGACTAGAATAGCACCACCCCATTTCCTCCCGTGGTTGCCGTAAGAGGCGACAAAGGGAAAAATCCTACGGACGGGCAGCAGCGTCCATCGAAACCCAATCTACAGCTATTGTGGTCGCCAACCCGCCTACCAAGCGTGGCGACTATGGCAACTACCCCCCAAGATGATACAAGTCATATTTGTGGGAGGCCTCTGTCCAGCAGTGGACTGAATACGGCTGAAATGTATGTAATGATGTAATTAAATAAAATGAGTTTCCTCGTTTTCTACCATTACAGTGCAGCAAAATTTATTAATGGGTAATGTCCCGAACGTACACTCACAGTAATCACACTGCCTCTCTGAAATAATCGCCCATTGACTTCATTCTAAAATACACATTTCACTTCCCAGCCGTGTCGAAAGTGAATTAATATTTAAATATCTTTTGCTTACTCTAGCGTACGAAACGCGAGTGCGAGCGAAACAGTGATATTAAATCTATTTTTATGAATTTTGAACACCAATGGGAGCCTTTGTTCGGAATGTCATTATGCGTCGTAATGATAATAAAGTTATCCGCATAAATGGTTTTGGCGATCTGGAACCATCGGAACCATTCAATTAACTACTTATTATCTACTGATAATATTATGGTCACAATTCTCGTTCTACGGCTGCTACTACGACTGAAAAGACAATTTCTGACTATAGTCTAATTATGAACTTTAACGCTATGTACGATCGGTCTATTATATGTATACATATCGTTTTCAGTATATTATATGTATTTCCCGTACACGGAGACTTGGGAGGCATTCACGGAGCCAGATCGAGATTTTTTTTTTTTGAAGACAGACTAGCGTTTGACCTCAGTCGCACCTGATGGTAAGTGACGACGAGGTCGAGTGTGTAGCACGCTGGTTCAGTAACAGCCTATTCACTCTTGCCTTGAAAAGTGCCAAATTATATCTTACCGGGAATACAGACGAAGGAAATGAAATATAATGAAATGTAGGGATACATTAAGCGGATGTTGCCGGGTGATTATTCGGGCGTTTGAACCGTTCTTATTACTCTGTCCAGATTTCTGTAGAAATTATCACACAGTTTGCTGTTATTTTTGGTTTACTCGTAGACCGCTAGGCTGGCTAACCAAACCAAAACCTACTTAATATAATGCTGGCACTTCTACAGAAATCTGGACAGAGTAATAATCACCCTGCCCCTATCAGTATCTTTTTTTTTCGTTTTTACAAGCTACTCGCCTACTAAACATTTCGCCCCGTTGCTACACAATGTCTTTCCCCCCGTACGGAACTGTCAGCTAAAACTTAGTTCTTCGCAGGTCTCGGCGGGCTATCGGGCGTAACAAGCGAGGCGCGCCCCGAGCGTCCGTACTTCGACGACGTGTCTCCGCGCAACGTGACCGCCGTGGTGGGCCAGTCGGCCGTGCTGCGGTGCCGCGCGAAACACATCGGGAACAGGACTGTGAGTACAGTATCACTGTTACATTTATTAAAAAAATATGGATATTGCGTTGCTAATCCGCTGTTACATACATACATACATTTCAGCTGTATGCAGTCCACTGCTGGACATAGGCCTCCCACAAATATGACTTGTATCATCTGGGGGTAGTTGCCATAGTCGACAGGCGGGTTAGTGCTAACATCATCTCTTTCTAAATGCAGTTAAACAATTTTCTGATATTTCAAACATTAAATATGTATGTATACTTCGCAACGTCGCACTTTAAAAAAGAATTATGTTTTCATTGTTATTGTATACATATGCATTTGTTACATGTACACAATAAAAACATCATTCAAAAATTCTTAAAAGTACGTATTAAATTAGAATACAAAAAGTACCGAAAATTCTGATATACAACGAAGTGACTTCGCTATTGTTTTCTAAGCAATCACTAGTCACCGCAAAGACCACTAACTAATAATTTAATAGTAGATTGTTTGACAAGGGGCTAAAGTAGGCCATATTACCACGAGATGGTTATTTTCCCGAACGAAGTGAGGGAAAATTGTTCGAGGTGTAATATGGCGTTTAGACCCGAGTTATACATACTAGTTTTCACTTCGATTGCGAGAAAATAAGATAAAATAATATTTCAACAATTAACAAATACAATTTTATTAACCCGCAATGAATTCTGAGTCAAAAATGTTTAATTTTTCAGTCTTTGTATGTTTTTCACTGCTTTGATACAGATAGGATATATATACGCCGTGAATAAATGCCATAGACAACGTATAATTGGGGCTTCAAAGAGTTTGCCAACGATTTAAACTTTTTTTTAATGCTTGTGAAGTAGGAACTAAAAAGCACCTAATGCTTAGACAATTTGATTGCGTTTCCTCATTGGTCGATTTTAATATTGTGGTATTGTCTGATTGGTTGATACTTTATACAAAGTTTTTATAATGAATTGACATGTTTAAACAGTATTCGCACCAAAAAAGAATCTAGAGTTGCGATTAACTTCGATATCTGTCGTGATTGGTGGATTTAATACGATGAAGTGTTCTGGTTGGTCAATTTAAAACGTTTTGTATATCATAAATATGTATACATATTTTCCCAAGAGGCTAAATGTATTACTTTAGTCCGCCTTGGCAAGCATAATATGACACACTTTTAGAGCATGAGAAGTGAAAAATAACTTATAATATGTCATCAAAAAACATGAAAATACTACACTAAAAAATTGATCAATCCGGCTAAAATACGGCCAAGGTTGTATATTTATTCTTCTCGTTGCTAGTAGCACAGAAAAACGATAAACATACCTATTTGCTACTACAACCCAGTTTTCATAATAATGCTGCTATTTCTGCTACTCCTCATTTGTCGTATTTTGAACAGTAAATTTCGTCTTCCATATCAATAAATCTAAATAGCCCCTGAATTGCCGTTGCTATGGCAATTATCGTATTATACATTGCTTGTGAGAAATTCGTCGGAGAAGACATTAATTAACTCAGTCTTTTATGTTTGAGGTAGTAAAAATAACTCGACGATGAAAATAACTTGGAATTTAAAAAATATATATCGTTATAAAGCTATCTTTAGTGATTATTACAAATAAAACGGTACTTATACGTTGTAAAACTAATGCTATTGTTATCTTGATTTTTGCCGACTTTAAAACAGAAGATGGTTTTATTCTTTCTCAATCCCGGAGTAATAAGTTCTACTTTTCGGTAAAATAAAAGATATCGTGAGTGTTGTCTGTCGTTCTGGAAACAACTTTAGTGTGCAATTTTAGTTGGAAAAAACTCGAACAGCAAGACGTTGTTGTTGCCCTCCTCCTCAGTCCAACCGCGACCAAGAAATCACATGATACAAATCATGGTCTTCCATGATGGCGAGAATCTAGCTATCCTTGTCCCTACGAGCCGTTGAGAATAATGAACAATTTTATTTAGTCAATCGCGCGACATGTTCAGGAGAGCAAATGCCTTCATTTTCAACCAGTAAGAGTGCCGAGTGTCCATTCGCCTCGCCGCTCGCGTCACTTGCACTGGCCTGTCACATACTGCATCGCGCCGCGCTGCCCGCGCCGCTCTTGATATTAAAACCGGTTGAGGGCGGTCCGAGACCGAAGCCTTCGTTTTGCTATGATGCGGATTTCATTAATAAAATATTACAATGACGCATGAAAGTTTAAATACAAAAATTATCAAATAACCTTAAATTAGGTAACTGAATATAGATATGCTATAGACAGTGGATACTGCCATTGATTTAATCTTCTACTAATTACGCACGTTCATTAGTCATAAATAATACTTTTGGGAGAATTTCACAAATCTACTAGATCTACAGCTCAATGTGACTTTTGTCGTAGGTACCAGATAACGATGTATATTATACAGAGATACATATTATATAAATACTCAAATAAAATAAAATAAATGACATTTGACCTATTCAACAACAGTGAACAAACACATACACAGTGGACACGATAAAACAATAGAAAAGAATCAAAATAAATAAAACCATTTCGCAAGCTAAACAATATTTTTAATAGGGCTGTTTATGTCATCATTGTGGTGAGGATTGAGTTTCTGACTGAGTGAATATTATTTCGTCAGAGGACCTTCGTTCTCGCTCGATGTGTGTAATCCTTTAGAATGTCAGTTAATATGTATTCAAGATCAATACATAAATAATGTACATAACACAAGCACAAGTATTCGTGATAAACACACAAATAACGCCCTCACACAAAAGGCGGCCCTCAAGCAAGGTGGAGTGACGACTTGCGCAAGATGGCTGGCAGTAGCTGAATGCGAACATCCGAAGATCAAACACGAAGGCGTGAAATTGGGGAGGCCTATGTCCAGCAGTGGACTGCGATAGGCTGAAGATGATGATGACACAAAAAATGCCTGGGTCATTCGAATCCGAAAATTCTCCTGTAGGCAGGGTTAATACAGAGTAGCCTTAGTGGCCGTTAACACATACTCATCTGTATAATATTTATGTTCATCTAAGAATGCTAAACTACGAAAGCACCTAACGAAACAAGTTAGAACATGCTCACCATATTCACCTAAATCACTCCATCAACTTAAGCCCTGAAAAGCCTTTCATAAAAAAATGACACGGATAATACCCGCCCTCGCCATATATTATAATGCATCGCGGGACATGTCGAGGGGCCATATATTCCCCAAGTGTACGCCATTTATATGCCAGCCGCTGGACCGTGCCTGAGGAGGGCTATCGGAGGCCTTCGACATTGAAAAATCGTGTCATACTGCTAAGTGATGGATGGAGTGTGCTGTTTGAAGTGTTTTATGTGAGTTTTAAAGGGACCAATGTATGATTGATTGGAAATGTAGGTACGTGGTATTTTGGTATATAGCATAACAATGAGTAACCTAGATTTAGAATTTTAGGTTTAATTTTTATACACTCAAGCTTTATAGACGGGACTTAAGACTAACCCCTATTGTGTGATTAAGACGATACATAAATTAATTAAGGTAGGTTTGATTTACGTATTTGAAAGCGTGTTAAAGTTTATATTCGTTGTAATATCCTGTTAGTTGTAATAATGTTTTTAGATTTATTAAAAGAAGCTCACACTATTCTCGTCATTATCTCACTCGTTTTTTGCAATAATAGTCACAGCATAAGACTTGCGTGGTCTAAGGTTGCGTTTCCATCAGAAATGAGTGAGGATGCGTTGCGAGAGATATATTTATTCACAACCAATAGAATTACGTCATTTTCCTATCCTCGATACAATAATGTGATTCTATTGGTTCTTAAAACACATTTCTCGCTACACATCCTCGCTCATCTGTGTTGGAAACGCAGCCTTAATAGCTGGATGACAATTTTTTCCTACTAGCATGCAGCACTATGACTTGTAGCATTTTGGTCGGATAATTAATAAATCTACATGTCCTATTGCCACCTGACCTACCACGGGGTTAGGGGGGAATTCTAAGCACGTAGGTTCAATGCCATAATGGCCACGCTTAGCAGGGAGGTTAGTAATCGCGATATGTTCCACCGCTCTAAGCGTTATCCAGTGATACCTGGGGCCTATTTCTCAAACACATGTAACTTGCAATACAAACAGAAGTCTCTTTCTAACAACAGGTGTCAAAAAGTGACTTCCACTTGTACTTATATTTACACATGTTCGAGAAATAGGCCCCTGATCGCAATTTAAGCACAATACACGTATCTCTCTAAAAAATTGACTTTACATACCTATTTAACGAATCGGACGCTTTCCAAAGTCTTTCCATTTTATCTTCAGTCACGTCATTAGTCACTTTTACACTCTCATGTATCAACTACAACGTGACAGCTATGTTGACCGGCTATAAAAATGCAACCCGTACAATGTTCGGAAAATTCCCGTTCAATTTAAAATACAAAGTATTTCTCCAAACACCTACTTATCAGCCCTAAATCTCTTCCCATGCCAACAGCATAAACTAATTATTTGGAGTGTTGAACCGTGATCACGGCTTGCGCCTGCCAAGCAGCGCTCCACATATCCACAAACTACAGTTCCGCTCGCGATGCTACTGTCATACAACTGTCTGGAACTTTGTATGTGATGAAGTTAGTTGTTGATGCCGCAGTTACGTTTGGGCGGCCGCGAGCCAAATTGTCTCCATTGTAGTATCATTGTTTTTACATGGCTGCCTCTAATTCGGAAACAGGTTAAGTTTACAGGTCATTTAATTTACTACAAATACTGGGAAGTAAGGGGTTGCCGGCCGAATAGAATATGATATAGGATAGTTATGAAGCCAACAACCTCTTTTGGCGCCGATTTCTCAAATATACAATGAAATTATTATTATTTTTACTCTTTAACCACAAGAAATACTCGATAGATGACGCTTTGTGCACTTAGGACCATAAATATACGTAAAACCAGTAGTTCGGGGGAACGGGGTTTTGTATATAGGTATTGTCAATCCCTCTTTATACGAATATCATTATTGGACTAAACTGAAGATTGAAAATTGTATTATACACGAGTATCTGTGCCAGACTTTGCTCTATTTTAAGCCAAAAACAATAAATAAATTGTTATCGTTCCTGTTTAATACAAAAATACATAAAGCTGATATCCGAAATCCGTTCCTGTATCATAAACGAAAGAGAAAACAACGCTTCATTTGTTCAAACAGAATTTTCATTTGACCACAACGCGATTCTTTGTGCCCTTTGAGAGTGAGCGTTTGAATTATTTTTTTAATACGAAGGTTCTGAGAAATTAAAAAATAAATTCTCCTTTGTCGGGCTTTTGTTTTTAGACGTAATTAGTGTGAGCCGCGTAAGCCGGCGTAATTAAGCAAGACGAAGCGTCCGCAGTTCTTGGGCGTCTAAAATAATAAAATGAAGTAGCGGCCGGCATTTTTTGGCCGCTCTTGAATTATTTAAGATCTAGATGTGCTAATTGTGCCATTATTGTTATTAAAATAATTGGGGCAACGATTTCATGACTTGGTGAAAAAACGGACAAAAGCTAATTATTATTTAGCACACCGACGAACTTACCGATTTGAAAAGCACCTGGAAAACGATTTTTGAGACTCGATTTGAATTCGAGTGTACGAATTCATAAACTTTGGGGACGATAATAATATATTTTTGCACAAAAGGTCTAAATATATATAAGATAAATGGCAGTAGTATTCCACTCGATGCTATTTTTGGCTAATAAACAGCCCTTTTCTTAATATTTTAAATAAATTGCGAAAACGTCATTCATTAGGCTAGTATCACCTTACGTGCTTAATGATTTTGTATTTAGACACTAGGTAAAAAATATCATCTGATATCAAAATAATTGGCTTAACTTACCCTTTACTAGTAAAAAAACATCACTCAAAGAAAGTCTAGCACTCGAATTATCCTTAATTAAAATTAGACTGGAATTTAATGAACATAAGTCCAGTAAAGAAGCTTGGAATAATTGCACTAAGTGTATCGGAAAAGTTTAACAGAGTTTTTCTTTCGTCGATATAAATTGACGGGGTCAGTTTAACTTCGACCCGACTAATCCCGGCGACTCTTTAAAATCCTCATTCAATTGAGAATTAATTCTCCTTAGGTATTTGAAAAATTCAAAGCACAATTTTCAGTAATTATGCGAATATCGATTTTCGGCTTCGGAAATTTAAAGAAGGTAATTTTTATATTACGTATTTTTCTAAATAAATAAATATTACGGAATATCCGTTGACTGAGCCCCATTAATCCAGTATAACTTACAATGTTCTCTACTTCTTTAATGTTTTCTGGTGAAGTAGCTTAAACAGGCCGACCACGTTTAAGGTCATCGTTGATGTTCTCCCTCCCACGCCTAAATTCACTTGACCATTTTTGAAAAGTGGATAAAAAAAGAGCAGACTCACGGTAAACTGAATCCATTTCTTCTTTAATAGTCTTTTTTTTTCCCCTGCTTCAGGAATTTTATTACTGCTCGATGCTCCAATTTAAGTAACATAGAAGAACCGTTCATTCTGATCAGGTCTGTTCAGCACTAGCAGAAAAAAAGAACCTGCGGGTTTCAAATTTACTTTTTGTACTGGCTATGGGACTGAGCTAATCATCTTAGCCATAAGGCGTGCCGTGCAAAACATCATCACCATCAGGTGATAATGTATATTTGGACCCAGTATTATTGAAACTAATTAATTGGATATAATTGACTTAAAAGTAATTAAAACTGAACCATTTAATACAAAAAAACACATTTTACAGTTGAATGTGCAAGCGTGCCTCATAAATTATGCATGTTGTAGGAAGTGGCAACACGCGAGTGTTTCAGACTGCACATTTTTATGACGCTTTGCATAGTGTTTAAACAAAGTAATGTAGGAATATTTGTGTCATTTAGCGTTTAGTATTGTAATGAATAAGTATATCACTGCATTGACTGCATGAAGAAAAAACATTTTAAATATTAAGAAATTATTGTTAATATAAAAAATGCTTTTTCTACATCCAGTAAAAGCAATGATAAACTTATTAATATAAATAAATATTACAGGACAGGACATTGCCTAGGCCCCACGGTAAACTCAAAAAGGCTTGTGTTGTGGGTTACTCAGCCAACGATATAAATACTTAAATAAATAGAAAACACCCATGACTCAAGAACAAATATCTATGCTCATCACACAAATAATGCCTTTACTGGGATTCGAACCCAGGACCGCCGGCTTTATAGGCAGGGTCACTACCCACTAGCCCTGTCGTCAAACGCAACAATAATTACACTACTATCCATTTTCTATATCTTTGTGGTGACTTTGACATCTTTATTTACTTTCCAAAAGTTTTGCCTACCTGTAGTACTAATTGTTATAATGAAATTTTAATTTTATACAATTGGAACAGAGTTTAATTTCATTTGTTTCCTTCGATTTTGATACAAAAGAGATTGTACTTTATTTCCTACACTATAAATAGCAAATTCAAGTAGGATATTATTTGTATGGTGGACCTTAGGCACTAGTCCCACAGCGAGCTAGAAAACTTTGAGCTATCAGCTCTTTCAAGGGACAAAATATAATCGCTCCCGTGTATATATATTTATAGCTCATCGCCCGGCGATGAACTACCATCGCCCGGCTATGACATATATGTCTCTTTTATTTACACGCGTTCGATTGTCTTTTGTCCCTTGAAATAGCTGATAGCTCATAGCTTACTAGCTCGCGATGGGACCAGTGCCTTAGGAGGTTAACCTGGGGTTAAACTGTACAGAAATATTTGCACTGTAACATTTTAACCAATAAAATCTCTCCGCAGGTATCCTGGATGCGCAAGCGGGACCTGCACATCCTCACGTCACACATCTTCACGTACACCGGAGACGCGAGATTCAGCGTCCTCCACCCCGAGCCCTCCGACGACTGGGACCTGAAGGTGGACTACGTTCAGCCCAGAGACGCTGGGGTTTACGAGTGCCAGATCAACACAGAGCCGAAGATCAATATGGCGGTGTTTTTGACAGTTGAAGGTAATTATGCAAATATATAAATGTTGGGTTAAATGAAAATGGTGATACAAAGTTATATTAATTGTATAAAAGCGGGTAACTCACGTTTTATGAGTCGAATATTGTTCGACATGTTTGACATGTCGTTACGGAGTGAATAATGTCGAACAATATTCGACTTCTAAAACGTGAGTTACCCGCTTTTATACAATTAATATGTTTAAATCTCAGGATAGTTTTGTATACAAAGTTATGTTTGAATATATTCATGTTTACAATTAACTTTTACTATGGAGCCATAACTGAAAACTCAAGTGTTAAAAAATTACCTGCCAGTATGGGTAGGTAACTAAGCTAAGCTAAGCTAGCTAGCAGCTAGGATGTGAATGTCTCTTTTTTTTAACTGATTTTTCGGTTGTGACCCCATAGTAAAGTTTGTATTACCATTTTGATTTCACCTGGTATAATAAATAGCCTTTGCTGCATACGAAAATATATAACATAACATAACGTCAATTATTTTTATCAAAAATCTCAAGTAGAAAAAAAAAAACAAAGAACACACAAGTAAAAAATTAGAGTTAAAATTACTAGCGGTGCTGTTCGATATCATATACTCGTAAGGCAGATAAAATGATATCTGCCACATACCAAAAAACAAAACAGAATCATACAAATATCGTCGAGATAAAAAAGTAAAAAAAAAAATTGCAGCACAAGTTTTCATTGCAAACACACATAAATTGACAAGATTTACCACTATTATTTACTTTATTAAATTTAATTTTGAATACTGCGTGAGATCCACGTATTTTTTTCCTGCTTTAGGCTGCGTTTTCACTAGAAACGCGCCCGAATGTGTGGCGAAGAATTTTTTTAAAAATCACATTATTTACCAAAGATAGGGAGTTCAAGTCATTCTATTGGTTGTTAGCAAACAATTTGCAACTCTCGCAACTCATTCTTGTTCATCTCTGGTGGAAATGCAGCCTTAAGGAATGTTTAACAATAATATTTCGTAGATAATATTGTCTTCGGTAGCCGCGATAGTTATTTATGAAACAAACTTCGGGATACAATTTGAGTTCATTACACTAAAAGACAGAGAAAATTTGATCTTATACATGTTAATGAACGCACATATGCGTTCATTTCCATATATTTTTGGAGGGGGTGGCAGCGAATGCGTTAAAGCAATATGACAATGGTTGTATTCACAGAAAAAAATTCTTAATTGAACACAACTGACGGGTAGGGTAGGTTAGGTGTACTATTAACCGCGATATGATCCATTTTGCACTTGTTTTATTTGATGAATATTTCGTACGTTTTACACCAACTTATTTCATTCAACACGCCAACACGATGTTGAAGGCGTTGTTTTAAAAGTTTCCCGTTAGGAGTAAAGTTGTTAATTCAGCTGCAAAATTAAAGTTATTAAATACTGCAATGGTTTCATGACATGCAAGGCAGCTGTTGTGAAATAGTGATTACGTTGGCAACATTATTGCATAAGGATGAGCGACGGCTAATAGGGATTCGCGACGCTAGCGCCGCAGTTTCGCACAAACACCACACCGACTAAACGCCGCAAGCGCATAAACCCGCGTATCCTGGATAATAATAACTGTAACCTACACTTTTTTTTTAAAGAAAAGTAATGACATGGTCAAGTTAAAATTACTAGCTATGTTAATAAACTAATAGTTTACACCGAATAATGATTTGTCTTAGCTGATTACCGGCGGAACAGAATACACGAACAGAATATAATAGATATCTAAAAATACACGCTTATTAATGTTTCAAAACAATTAAAAACTATATTAATTAGACAATTGAATTCAGTCTTTTAATTAAAAAAGCACATGTCAAAAATTGAGACAGAGATTTACACAGACAGAAATTGACATTACAGAAGCATTGGAGATCTCTTAGCGGCCTTGAAATACATATAAATGAATCAATAAATTATCACGCTTAAAACATCTTCTAACTCATTAAAGCGATGGTAAAATATTATTATACAAAGTTTATTTTTCTCTAAGTTTTCAGATTGTTTCGTACAATTATTTAATTATATTTGATGCTCAGTCACTCATTTCTAAATGTTGTTACAATAAATGTCGAATAATCGCAGCCAAGTTGCGCAGTCGAGTATGAAATAGAAGAATAGCCTCGACGCTTAAAATAATTAAACAAAGTGTACATATTTTTTGTGCAACAAGTACACAATTTGTCTGGCGAGCTCGTAAATTACAATTTGGACACAAACGCAAAACATGTACAGTCAAGCTTAGCATTAAACAGGATTTATTTTTGGTTTAAAGCTTTTATCAAGCAAGATTTTGGTAAAAAAATATGTTTATCATTTTTTTTGTAAATAAAGAATAAATAAAATTAATAAATACTTCGGGACAATCTTACACAAATCGACCGAGTCATACAGTAAGCTCAGTAAGGCTTCTGTTGTAGGTACTAGACGACGATACATATAAGAGATAGATACATTTAAATGCTTTAGTACTCAACTCAGGAAAAAAATTGTGCTCATCACACAAATAAATGACCTGACTGGAATTTGAACCCAGGACCATCGACTCCATAGGCTGGGTCACTATCCACTCGGTCAGACAGGTCGTCAAAATAAATAAAATAATAAACTGTTGTAGCTTTTAACTTTTCTAACAAAAAAAATAAAATCATATTATAAATTATCAGTTGTAAAATCTCTTTTATTTATACTTATGTCAAATCCTTAATTAAAAGTTTAGATTGTAGTTAGTGTAGATTTTTATCTTTACACCGCGTAAGAATTTCAACACGTTTTAGAGTTACAACCCATTACAAAAAAAAAATTATAACTTAGCACTGTTCGCTTTCTTAAGGGCGATTGTACCAATATTGAACTCATTGTTTGATTTGTGGCATAGTTTTGCCAATAAAATTTATTTTTCATGTCAAATAACATGAAAAACGGAACATAAAAAATGTTTTTCTTTTTTGCCGGAGTGGACCAAAGTTATGTGATATTTTTCACTTCTTTTGGACTCAGGAATACGCTGTTAAAATTATTCGGTTTCCTCATGTTACACAGTGTATTTTTGCTATTTGTTTATAAATATGATACATTTGCGTATTATTTGAAACGTTGTATATAGAAAACATTAACTCTTGTTCTTGTTCAATCAGGCAAATTCCTCAAATCAATTGTTTCTATCATTCTAGTGTCTATGAACGTATAAAATACTATAAACCTAAACTTTAAAGAGAACTATACATTTTGATTTAAATTGATATGTTACTAAACCTAATACTGAAAACGTACGAATACTAAAAACCAATATCTATCATGCATTTCAGAAACCAATTAATGAGAATAATTGGAAGTGAATACAAATTGTTTCCTCAAGAAATTAATTCAAACTCTATTTCCATTTATAAATTGATATTCTTATTTATTTACAAATATAGTAACTCGGAAACTAGTGATTATTTTTGTAAAAAGTGCTTTGACTAATAATTTGAGGCTATGAAAAAAATCAGTACAATATATCGTCGCTACTTTGAAAAAACCTAGTAACTCATTCTGGAAATCAAAAAAGAAAAATGGCGTAACCATGTAAGGGATGAGTACAGATTTACTGCGTTTCAACTTGGAGTACCTATCTGTATCAGATACGAGATTTTTTCAAAGTAGCGATGACATTTATATTGATTAATCAGTTTTACATAGGGTTTCGTTGTCCAATAGGAACCCATAGGTATTTATTCATAATTCCTTAAATAAATAATTAAATACTTAAATATTTTTGGACAATCTTACACAAATCGACCTAGCCCTACGGTAAGCTTAGTAAGACTTGTGTTGTAGGTACTAGACGACGATATATATAATAGATACATATGAATACTTAAATACATAGAAAACACCCATGACTCAGGAGCATGAATCTGTGCTCATCACACAACTAAATGCCCCGACTGGGAATCGAACCCAGGACCATCGGCTTCATAGGCAGGGTCACTACCCACTAGGCCAGACCGGTCGTCAATTCCTTGGCATTGGACAGCAGAAATCTCGTAAAAAAAATGCTTAGTCCGTGAAAAACACAGACAAGTTATTAAAAAGTTTATGTAGTAATTAGATTTTTTGTAAATATTTATTATTATAACACATATTTTCTGAGAGGTTACGAAGTCGTAATCGTTTGGAAAACTTTAAAAAAATCTGTATAAGAGGATACTTATAAATCTTGTTAATTATTTTTTCATTGTAATAACATTTGAAAATAATCATTTTGAGATTTTTTATTGTGCCTTGACTTTTAAACAATGGATCTTAATAATACGGGAAAAAATTGAGGGTTCTGAGTAGAAGGTAATAATTATATGCAGCAATATACTCTGTTTTGTATATTATGACCATAGTTTGTAGTGGGTAGGTACTTATAAAAACCCTATGAAAACAATAAAGACCCTTTTTAAGTCATTTAATGAAAAAATGTTACATGATAAGCGTGGTTCAACGTGCCCATTGTCTGGATCTCCTATAACTTGCTACGGAACAACATACAAGTAAAGTAGCCTTTTATTTATATTGGATAAATTCGGGATTTAAAAATTTCAACAAAAATACATTTTATACCTTTAATATTTGTAAAATGATTTATGGAATAAAACGGTAACTGGTTCAAAGATATTTTAAATCATAATTGGATTTAAGCTTGTATTTTTATTTTTAATATTTTCAGTCATAAAATCCTCATTTACTCTTCCATCATCAAGTTTTATACTAATGTCGCTGAACCTAATAAAAAAGCGAATAAAATATCAAAATGCCGCCATTTTTCAATTCCGGGTATACATAAGGATCCACTTTGTCCCACTCCCCAGCTGCCATGCAATGCGAAAACTGACGAAGATATAATCTCACATTCATCTCTTGTCATATTAAGGGGCTAATGCCCGTATACAAAGTGGGGCAAATCTGTCTTTGTTATGCACGTGGAACTCAGCGCGTGTTTGATATTCTTACTTTTGACTTGGCGTTCTCGAAAAAGGACTTCTTGGTGCCTGACTTTCTATTGAGAGGTGTCCCTCAAAATTGGCCACAGACGCGTAGAATGCGACTCGGTCAGTTTGAAGGATCGATTTGTATTACAGAAAATTAGACCTAAATTAGAATTAGAATCGATTGTAGAAAAACAAATGAAACGAACAATAATAAATGAAAAAAACCATGTACCTTCTCCTTCCATCAGTGATTGCAATATTTTTTCGATTCGATTACGTTACAATTGATTGGTACCTAGGTAGTTTCAGTGCCAATAGAAAATGAATAAAAAACAGAAGTGAATTAAAATAAAAAATAAAGAAGAAAGAAAGATTTATTGCCACACACAAGAATAACAAGAAAAAGTAAAAAATATAAACTAAAGCAAAAAACACAATACAAATCATTTTAAAACACTTATAAATTGTAGCAAAAGGGATGTGCTTAGCTTTTGCTGTAAGGCAGAGTAACTGCCACAGCGTTGATTTTCAGCCTCCCTCGACAACTACTACATTAAAAAATCACACTGCGGGATCTGGAGTATACATTAAAATGAGAGAAGAAAGTGGGAAAAAAAAAAAAAGAAAACATATCCAGCACATAAACATAAACCAATCACAGAAAGAGACTCCGGTGAAATTAGGCTAGGGCAATGTCAAGTCAAGTGAACGTGATAATTGCATACATGATTGAAGTTTCGATTGCCGTCATTTCAATATCGATTGCCACTAGGCCCCCGCGTCCCGTTTGCCATCAAAGGCGAAATTGAACATTAAATATTTGAAGGGTCCGGGTTGAGAGTATTAAGTAACGAGCCGTGTTTTATTAAATATTGAATGTAAAGAAAATTAAGTCTTATATTCAGGTATAGTGACACAAAGTTTGATTTACAAAATATTTTCTCCTTATTTTATTTATTTCATTTTTGCATCACCATTTTTACATATCAATATTAGATTTGTCACAGTAATCATCATTTCAGCTATAAATTCAGCTTAAAATCGTCCACTGCTGGAGATAGACCTCCCGCAAATATGACTTGTATCATCCTAGGGGGCAGCTGCCAAATTCGCCACGCTCGGCAGGCGGATTGGGTTTCAACGGACAACGGACGCTGCCCATCCGTCAGTTTTGTCTCTGTGTCGCCTCTTACGACACCCGCGAGAAGAGATGGAGTGGTGCTATAGTATAGTCAGCCAACACACGCGGAATTGTCACAATGGCGGATCTCAACATCAAGTATCTAAAAATTGGCAACGAACGTCTAGCTGTTTTAGATTTATATATTTGTATGTGAAGCCGTATCTTTTGTTTCACCTTAACACGGCGGTAGGGGGCCTATTGACCCCTCACTAAGTATGGTTAACAGCGATGTTAACTAATTGCCGCAGCGAAGGTATTAAGGTTTTTGACTGTCAGGAGAGATACATTAAAACTAACGATCTTATGCAATAAATTTAAAATAAGCTTCCTCATATTTCCCTGTCACGAATGAACTTTTCTTGTTAAATATTATTTATTAATTGATATCCATTTTAAGGCAATGCAGATACGAAATCTGTCCAGCATTTTAAGGTCAATTAAATTATTCAGAGATTTCAGCGCCGTCTCGCCTTTGATCGTTTATTAGTGGCAGCCATTTTGGATTACCCGGGTGTCAAATGCTGCCATGAATTAGTAAATAATTTGCTGAAACCGTAGTAATTTAAAACGGATAGTTATACGGAGAGATAGCAAGTTAGTAACAATATCAAATACATACAGATTCAGATTTTTAACGCCGCTGTTATTATTTATTGCCGTGTGAAGCCGGCTGACTAGAACAGCACCACCCCATCTCCTCCCGCGGGTGTCGTAAGAGGCGACAAAGGGAAAAATCCTACGGACGGGCAGCAGCGTCCGTCGAAACCCAATCTACAGCTACTGCGATTGCCAACCCGCCTGGCAATCGTGGCGACTATGGCAACTACCCCCAAGATGATACAATTCATATTAAATTTGTGATTGCCCTATGTCCAGCAGTGGACTGCATACGGCTGAAATGTATGTATGTATGTTATTAAATATTTCTGCCATAATATCCAAATATTTATTTGACTTGACGTTATTTAAAATTGGAATTATTTGTAAATAGAGGTAAGCTTAAGTACCAACGTTTCGACACGGGTTGCACAGGTCATTTTTGCGGATAACTGACATTTCCGCTAGAGTCAAATCATTAGTGCGTGTCAGAATTTTTGTGACTACCCGAGGAATGTTTGTGAGGAATATTTGTAAAGAGGATAGATCCGTTCTATTTTTTTGTAAATATGTGTAGAAAATAGAAAAAAAGAGTGTCGTAATATACTGACGACTGACGTTCAACTCAGTACCCTTACCATGAGTTTTTGATAACGAGTATCGAGTTTACTTTCTGTGCATCTCGTTCACACTAAAATAGTAGAAGCGAGATGGACACGTCGTAAAATCGGTACTCGTTATCGAAAATGTCAATGTCACAACTCATGGTAAGGGTACTACAGTACTCATAGGGACCATACAGCAAGTCGAATATTTTTTTGCGGTAGGTAAAAGTACGGCTTTCTTTATTGTAAGTTAATAATACGAAGAGTTAACAACAAGGCCCAGTTAGGAATCTAACAACTATACGTAAAACTACTTAATTACGTATGTAATGTCCACAACTAAGAAATAAATATACTGGCTTAGTCTAGAATTGCAAATGACACGCAAACGTAATAAGGATTTGTAAGCCTTTTTTACTTAGAAATAGTTTTTCATATCAAGTTAATGAGTTGCCGAACGAAAGATAAATATACCATTTAAATATGGAATTAAACTGTCTTATTTATAAGATTCAGATTCCTTTGACGTCCAGTTCATAATCTGTTTATTGCTACCATATATACCAGAATTTAATCGTATATATTTTTACGAAAACATACTGCAATTTGTCGTTGGATTACATTCAACGTTACGTAGCTTAACAGTCTTATTTGAAAATGAAGCATTTATTAAACGTAAGATTTATGTATATACAAAAATCAATTACATGTTTTTTTTTAAGTAAATATATCTAATAAGTTAATAACGATCAGTTTTGTATAGTTAGATACAAATATCACTTACAGTTGACTCGTAAATTTCGGACGATTGTCTCTGTCAGTCTCACGACGTCTTAATTAGTGTAAAAAAGAAAGATGCTCGAAACATACTAACTTCGATGTTCGCGGTACCGGGCCTGGGGTCTCTCTGCCTGTAGGTCTGTGGTCACGGGAGCCTGGTATTTTCCGATAACGAATACTATCTGACCTTCCAACCCAGAGGGTGAACTAGACCTTATCCCAAAAAGGCCTAGAAAAACGTGTTCTCCTTCACCAAAAAGCGATTTTTGAATATCAAATGATATAGGAAGGATGTCATGCAAAATAAAATATGAACTTGATTTAATTTTAATGCCCTCACATCCTATGAGTTCTATCACGATGAAATACAAGTACCTATCATTTATTTAGTCTTATGTGTTATGACAAGCTCTGCTCCTTTAAAAGTAACTTTACGATTAACATCACACTAATATTAAAAAGCGAAAGTCTGTGAGTGTATATGTTTGTTACTACTAAACGGCTAGAGCGATTTTAATAAAATTTGGTATAGAGTTAGCTGACACCCTGGATTAACATATAAACTACGTTTTTTCCCTAATAAATCGTGGGTAACACCGTAGGGCACTGCAGCTAGTAATACGTAAATTCATTTATTAAATTCAGTTAATTTTGATCTCCACGATAAAACTCAACTATTCATTTTTTTTTTATCTACCTACATATTTTATACTAGCCCTCCCTTTTTGATCCCTTAGAGGATGAATTTCAAAAAACGCTGAAATAACTTTCCTTGTAATTGTATAAGGAGTGTTGACACAAAATTTCAAATCTCTAGCTTTAAATTTTACACAATCGCCATACACACTTTCAACCTCTTTTTTATCCCCTTAATGGTGGAATTTCCAAAAATCCCTTTTTATTGGGTGCTTACGGTATACAAACTACCTATTGTGAAAAAATCAGTTAGGTTAAGCGGTTTGGGCTGTGCGTTGATCAGTCAGTCAGTCAGGACTTTCACGTTTATATTATATAGCTGAAAAATTAAACTACACTATGTTTTTAAAATATAAACGATCTCTGTGTTTCGTTTTTGCAACCTTTATACATCAGGCTTCATATTTCTTTTTGCTCAATTACCCAGCTTGTTATACTTGAAAAATGTACATAACCCGTTTCGAATATTTTCCGACGAAATGACTTTCGTTATCTCTTCAATTTGTTTGTGTCAGGTGGTTTTTAAGAGCCGATTTTCGGAGCGGTTTTTAGGTTTTATGGACAACTGTATATTAAATACATGTGTCGTGTTGTCACGATGGTTTTGTGCGAATTATTTTAACGTTTTGTGTAAAATAAAAAAGTTTTTACTAGAAAAATTTAATACTTAATTCACAACAATGTAATTTGTTCTGGCGTGTTCTGTTCGCAGTTTGATTTAAGAAAATACCACATATTTACTTTTTCTGCTGAAACTACGAGTACCTTACACTGCAGCTCATGAGTCCATCAAGTCCACGAGTCGGCCGAAACTCAATTGCGAAAAGTATTTGTAGAGAAATTGTACAACCGTTTTGGGTTCATTTATGGAAATAAAACAACAATCCACAGCAGAACTCATTATAACGATTCATGGATAAGCCTTATTATATATTTAAGTATGCATAGAACGTCTATTAACAATCGACTACAAACAGTATCTTATATTGGTAGCTCATGATAATGCTACTGATCACAAAATGTATTAAGAACATTGTTCAAAACATCATCTTTTTTAACAAGCATTATTTTACTTATTACTTTATTACACCAGCCTTCATAAGCACGCTTAAAATTTTGACCTGACTAATCTAACCCCATCTGTCTCTTTCACTGTCCCAAGATTGCGTGACTTTGTATTCCCTTCCTTCCTGATCTGTTGTCTTGTGCATTGCAGATGAGTCCTTTACCCCGGCGACCGAGGCCCCGTCCCGCTCCTCAGGTACCTCTATAAAACCCTATTCTATTATCATTTCTTCACGCTTTTCTTGTTAATAAATTTTAATTTGCCTTCTTGTTGCTTTTGTTTTGAATGTGATCACTAGTTCGTCATTTGTTCATGCAACCTAACCCTATCCAACTCACGATACCCAAAATATGTTTAATGGACGCGGGACTTACATCTGAAAATATCGAATATATTGTTTTAAAATAAATGGTTTTCAAAGAGAAAAAGCAAACTTGATAGTTTTTTACGGGAAGTTGCAAATGGGTTTTCTAGTTTTCCGTGGTATCCATTGAAATGGAACATCACGTCGGGTAAAATAAATTCGGTACTGAATTGTAAAAAAAAAATGAATTCAAATACTGCAAGCCACCAAATACTTGTACATTTAATATTATTTGATACATATTTTTGCCGTAATATCTTACAGTAATCTCATAAGCCTTGATAGTAACGTAACATTAAGTGAAACCGCGCGACTACAGTTAACATATGAAATACAAATGTGCACGCAGTCATGTTATATATAAAACCAATTACTTTTCTGATGCGCCACGACACAACACAACAGACAAATATGGTTAGGGCTTAAGATCTGTGTCTGCAAACCATTTTGGTTAGTCATCAAATCATCTTTTTGCCGGTCCACTCGAATATTCAAAAGAAAAATACAATTCTAGTTCGTCTATTTCAATTATCGATATAGTACTTTAGCTTTAAGGATGACTCACGTTAGACCGTTGTGTCTCCTACACGTCGCCCTCCGGAGCCCGAGCCTTCCGTTGACCCACCGGGCAATCACCGTGGCGGCCCGGGCTCGAGCGGCCCGACACTCGAATATTGACATTAAAACGAGAGTCGTTCCATCCAGCCATTTGTTGCGAGTAGAAGATTGTCACATACCTGTTGATATCGCGTCGACATTACGTAGCCTTCCCATCACGGGGCCGAGCAGTCTTTTTACCTAGCTGTAACGGCCGTCGCATGACCGACCCGAGCCCGGGCGAAGTGTCACGGATGGCTCGATGACCCCATTTAAATGTGGATAATTTTGCAGTTCGAAGTTCGAATCATCGGGATGAAAAATTCAGCATACGCGATATAAACCGTTATTATTTGTTTCATTTCTCTGATTCAAATCGGTAGAACAACATTCCAAGTACCTTTGCAACCCCGCCGCGTACTAATTAACATGTCGTAAATGCATGCATCTTTCTGATATCGCGTTCCATATGAAAACAACATTAACTAGCTTCAACGTATCTCCATAATGACTTTAGCATGAGCTCATTACTCTAATGTGATCTTGCAACGAGGTTCAAGCCAAACATTATGACGATGCATTGAGTGCTTCCACAGTACTGCTAGCCTAAAATGGTCGGGTTTTTATCACTTGTCACAATACCTGTCACGCTTCAACAAGTATGTGAGTGTGAAAGTGACGGGTAGCGCGATAAACGATAAAATGGCAACCATGCTACGCGTTCTGGTATTATCAATGTAACTAAATGTATGTTATGTAGACTCACCATACATTTAGTTTTTAATTACTATGTTAGCTGTTCTTTTTAGATATATTTGATTTGATTTCTGATTAACGGCCTCCTAGCCTAGTCGGTATATAGTGATTCTACCCATGAAGAGGTCCCGGGTTCGAATCTTAGTCTTGCATTTTTTGTGTGTTTATTATAAACATTTGTTCTGGGTTATGGATGTTATCTATATACTTAAGTATTCATATGTATCCATCTATTATATATAGTCTTCTAATACTTACAACACAAGCCTGTAGAAATAGGTTCGTTTGTCTAAGACTGTCTCAAAAAGGTTACCATTTCTTTCATGTCATCTTCAGGTCATCTTTTTACTGTTTTTTTTTACTTATGTTTTATAAATTCTAACCCGCTTGCTAAACGTCTCTCAAACGTACTAGATTATTTTTTGTCCTTATCTGTGGCTTCGCCAATTGTTTTTGTAAAAGTTTGTTTGTACAGACAAAATATTTTTGAATCAGCAGGTATGTAACCAATCATTGATCACGCTTCAATATAAAGATAATTCTGCTAAAAAGCACGAGTGATATTCAAATTAAAGCAAATATAAATTTGTAAATATGTTCTATATCCTACAAAGAAAAGCTACAAAAATATATGTAGTTGGAAAAAAAGCGTAAAACTGACTGCGATTCGTTTTACTTTTACATAGACTGCGTATCTATACACAAAATTTTAAACACATTGGACGCACGTGTTTCCAATATGATGTGTCCGACTTAACCCTTACCATGCATAACTTAATCCAATTTTAAAAGTATATCAACATCCTACAGCGTTTGAGAATAATCAGAATTCGGATCACGACAGCACGGCCCATGAATATCAAATAGCACTTCTTACAGCCAACCAATAAAATATCCGTGTAAAATCTAAGCCGATGCAAAAACTTACAAGCACATTTATCTTACAAGTAGAGGACACAAATATATACAGGCTCAGTGAGAGGAAAAGAGGAAATAAGCCTTACAATATTGTTACATAGAACAGAAATGAGAATTTTATGGCGTTATTCACGAACGCCCGAAAAAAATATTTCTAATGGTTCTGTTTATTAGAAAGTAAGACGTACTTACTAGACGTAGTTTAAGGACGTCCAACAATGAGAGGTAGGGCACAGCGATAACCATCAAGCTTGAATCAGCCTAACTGGGGAAGTACCTCCTCCTTACACAGTCATAACAGCACTGCTACCTTTCAGGTATGTAGTGTTGTGTTCCTGATGGTGAGGAAGGTTGACAGAGCTTCAACCCCCCTTACAGGCCGGCAACACGCTTATGACTCCCCTGGTGTTGCTATCTAGTCATGGGCGACGGTAATTGATTACCACCAGGCAATCCGTCTGCTCGTCTGCTCATAAAAAAAGTAATAAAATGCATGTGATGTTTGTCAATAAAAGTAGAGTACTACTTACCTACCTACCTTAACCCCACACTAGGTCCAGTGGCTTCCCCGAAGCCGCCACAGGGGCCGAATTGCTCGGCACTCTATAGCACAGGGATGAATCGCAAACGATAAATTGCTGCCAACACAATTGCAAGCATCAAAAACTACAGTACACACAATATACGTACAGTAGTAAACTAGTAACGACATGTTTGGCCTAGTGGGTAGTGACCCTGACAATGAAGCTGATGGTCCTGGATTCAAATCCCAGGAACGGCATTTATTTGTGTGATGAACACAGATATTTGTTTCTGAGTGAACTGCCAGCTAATTTCATAGTTTGCTTTCTATAATAATGAAATATCTTTGTAATTTCACGTATAGGCGAAGTCCATTTAAAACTGTTAGTTGAAAACAATAAGCTCTTCAAAATCGCATATTTGGTTTAATTGAAGGTTTACTTGTTAGCAAGTTCAATTAAGTGAGGCGTCGTTTAAACCCGTATAACCACAAATTATCCTCAAACTTACTCGAGAGTTGCTTACGTGCTATTTATCAACTGCAATGTCGGCGCTTGCAACTGCTGAAAACATTTCAGACAAAACGTTCCAAAACCTTCTTTAGCAACAGTTGGAACTTCGATGTTGCCAGTTTTAAGGCATTGTTAAATATAAATAGGATATAAATAAAATCTAAAGACTGATTGTTATATTAAACAGTTGTGTTTTGTAGGTGCACAAAAAAGCTTTCCATAAATCTGAGTCACACTGAATCCTACCTTAAGAAGTGTACACGCTATTACATATATCATTATATGTCGAGAATTATAATCAATACGAAATAAAAATTTAAAAATGTCAACTAACCTAAATATTATTCAATTATTTAATGGCATACTCCAAGTAATCCTTAAGCCCGTAAAACACTTATTGAAACGTATACACAAATATGACCTAAACGTGCGAACATTATACCTATTACATTACATTTAACATGCCATCTCTATCCCACTAAGCCCGTAGCTTAACTCTGAAACTCATAACCAATCTATTCACGTGAAGCTTCATAACCGTCACAAACCTACATACAAAATCTGGAACAGAGATTTCAACTCGAGCTCTTGCAAACGTACATAGATTACACCAAACGCCACCTAATTTTGTGGACCATAAAGTGCATTTTACGTTGCAGTATTACCATGTATCATGTTAGCTTATGCTAATTTAGACTTTGTTTAGTGGGTTTAAGGTTGGTTTTCTTGTTGCAGCTGCGGCAGCCTCCATCTGGGGTTCACAGGACGTGTATGTGAAGAAAGGAAGCACAATATCTCTGACTTGTTCTGTGAACGTGCACTCTTCACCGCCGTCGAGCGCGTCCGTGCTCTGGTAAGATATCATTTGTAACTGTTCAATGGAAAATATATTTTACCATTGTTTACTTAACGTCGGTTTTCGTTTGAACAGTGAAGTTTTATGGTTGCGTAACGTGTAGAGGGATGGAGGGAGTTATCGGGTGTCGATTTTAGATTCAGACACTTGATGTGTTTGCATTGACCTTGGTTGGGTTAATGCTGCTTGGGGATAAAATTGTTACAGAAGTGTAAGAGATTTTTATGGATAATTGTATTATAGGCGGTAAAATATACGTAATATGAAGCAAGGATTGTTTAATTTAAAGCCTTTCTGCGATACTTTTTGATAAATGCAAATATTTTCGAATTCTTGTGGACTTCATTAACAAACTTTTATCCAACTCGCAATGTAAGCATGTAAATGTACTCGTATGTAAATATATTTGAGTGAAATCTTACAACTCAATTTTGAAGCAGATAGCTTTAACCGATTGAGCTGAAGTTTAGCACATTTATGTAACTTCGGTGACAATGCAATATTATGGCACAGTCTGATACTGGATCTAGAGGGTATTAGCCATAGCAACTGCTAAAATACATAAGATAAACCACTTATGTTTAGGCTCTTGAGAATGTTCTCGATGATTGTGCAAAAAAAATACAGTTGGCAATAAAAGCATGTACCAAAAATTTAATTTTTGACAAGAACGTATCCTTTCGCAAGATACGCAATCCATCCCTCTTTTATGCATCACATATATGAAGCTTACAAATGAGAACAACGGAATAAAAATACAACTGAGTTATTTAAAAAAATATATTCGAATTTATCCGAGACAGAATTTGAACCCACATATCCAGCTATCACGGCTGACGCCTTAACCAATTGGGTTTTGCTATATATAGTTTTTTTTTTTGTAACAGCGTCAAATAGTCCGGTACACCATTTATAAATTCTATTGTGTACCAAATTTTAAGAGTATTTTGGGTGGTACCAACTAAATGACGCTGACTAATGCGTTTTAGCTTTACGTTATACTTTGGCATTAGACTGTAGATATTAACCGAACCCTTTAGTTTGATTCATTGGCAGCTTCGTTAATTTTTGTAATACCTTCGCGTTCAGATATATCGTAGCTGTAAAGATGGTTACAAATACCTAAACATACACTTTATCGCCCTGGTATACGCGGATTGGTTTATATCGCTTAGACTTGTATTTTTTTTTTTCTATTTATCCCTCGTCGTATACTTTATCATGGGTGACGTGTAAACACATCTACCGCCAGCGTATTGAACACTTAACGGCATCTAAGTCTCAATTCATATTGAGAATTCCTCGATAACAATGTGCTACCCCTTTCTATTTTTCTTTTATTTGAAAAAAAATATGTCTTGGAGTGTTTGACTTTTTGTTACATACCTATATACTCGGCCATTTATCCCCCAGGTACCATGGCAACTCCGTGGTTGACTTCGACTCACCCCGCGGCGGCATCAGCCTCGAGACTGAGAAGACGGAAGGCGGGACCACCAGCAAGCTGCTGGTGACCAAAGCTGCCCTCACTGATTCGGGGAACTACACGTGCGTGCCTAACAACGCGCACCCGGCCTCGGTTTCCGTGCACGTGCTTAATGGTAAGTGCCAGGCAATCAAGTGATTTTTATCTTCTTCACTCACGTCTCTACAGACGTTATTTAGTTGCTCACGCGATATGTTTTGTAGAGCAGGTTCCCATTTTCAAGAAATATTTATGTGACTTCTTTATGAAAGTAGATAAAAAAATGTACAGTCAATAATTATATCGTAACACACCCTTACTGCTATTAAGATCTGGACCGATATACTCGTACAGGGTGGCCCATTTAAATCGGTCAGTATGGATACAAAGATTTGTTCTTAGGAACAATGTCGTCGATTTTAGGGAGTAGAAAAACAGCATAAGACCACCCGGTTGTTTTGCAAAATTAATCTTTTAATTATATTCATTTGGTTATGAATTGTGTAGATCACAGGTAGTAAATGTTGACATTAAACAGACAAAATCTATGTATGCAATTTCTCTCTAAAATCAATGACATGGTTCCTAACAACAGATCTTTGTAGGTCTTATAGTTTCAGATTTTCCCATACTGACCTATCAAAATGGGCCACCCTGTATATGGCCATTTTGGTTGCACCTATTTGACGCTGACTATATGAGTGTACGGGTCACAAATATTTATTTTCTTTGTGTTTGGAAACGTGGTTTTTAAATTCTTTAAGCTAAAAATATTGTAAAATGGTTTTTTTTTTATTAAAATGTATTTTGTCTACGAAATTAGGGGCCTAAACATTGTTTACTGATATTTGTTAATTAGTTATTAAAAATAATTAAAAAGTCATCGTGCTCATTTAATTTTCTGTACAAATACTTTTTTGTGATGCGCCTATTTTTTTTTTCTTAGGTGAGCACCCTGCCGCCATGCAAACTAGCAACAGAGCGTCGTCCTACCTCACTGCGCAGCTGAGCTGCGCGGCAGTCACCTATCTGCTCTCTTCTATGGCTTGCAGATGATCGGCTTAACCGATACGTTAGAAAAGGATGGAGCTTCTTCTGCGGTTTCGATTTTGAAGACCGTTAATTTTCAAATCAAACTTCTCTATGTTGGAATTGACTATCGAGGAACAGAACTTGGAATAGATGTTTGCATTGTTTATTTATTTTATTTTAAGTGCTAAGCAAAAAGGTATAAATACGTATATCGTTTCCGAGAGGTAAAGAGCTCCACTCATGTGAAAACATTAAAGTTGTTAATATAGACTTAATTAAAACTAGATAATACTCAAACCGTTAGAAAATTGTTATAAAATACGTAATAAGAAAGAAAACAGTATTTGATAATTGAATAGGAAAATACGTTTGATGTAAGTTTAATGTTATTGATTCTATACTATTCTTCAATACGAAAACGAATCATGTTAAAAAGGTAACTTATTGATTTAAGTTACATTAGATCGTCCTTATTTTGTAGCAGTACGTCACATCTGTAATCCATGTAAAATTTTGGCATTCGAAATTTAAAAAAATGTCCGAGGAATACTTTATAGTAGTAGTATGTTCGGAATTTTGGTTTTCTTATGTGGAATTATGGTAAACCTCCGGTTGCTCGACACTGTATCAGTTATCATCTTCAAACTAAAACCATTGACAATAAAGCTTTATCACCATCTAAAATCAGCTGGGTGTCCACTATTGGGTTAGCATGTCGAGCATTGGGGCGTGTACTAACAGATTATGAGATAAATTGTACTTGAGAAGGTAAAGTATGTTATTAAGATTTCAGGTTGAAATCTGATAAATTGATAATAAACAACGCCAATCAATTCAACTTTTATGAGAATCTCAAAAATGTTAAAAACATTTTTGATCTCGCATAAGTGTCTGCCACTTACAGCGAAAGTATTCTGCTGAAGCAAATTAATTCGTTAATTCCTCGTTTAATGCATTTTCGATTACAAGGGTTGTTAAATCAATTATCCTCTTTAAATCCATTTCCGAAGCGATCATTCTTAACTTGAGTAGGCGAGAGGTTTGTAGGGAAAATATTTAATTGAATTAAATAATTTAATGAGATCATCCTTTAGTTCATAAATAGAAAATCATTTTATTTTAACCCAAAAGTCTAGACTACATTGGTAGTAGAAGGGGACTTTTTTTTACTCCCAATCTCAATAGATTGGGAGTAAGCCTGTAATATCAGACTCGCATTTTGTGAGCGAGTTTTCTATGGGAGCGAGTATGTTGCGAGTTAGACGAGTACGAGTTTCGTATAGGAATCGCTTGCAAATCGCTCAAGAATGATAACGCACTAACCTCAAGCGACCGAGTAGTTTAGACTGTAAATGGAGTGGGTTCGAATCCTTTGTATTTTGCAGCCCTTCGTAATATAGGTATATGATCTTACCTTTTATGTAATAGACCTCTGTTTACAATTTGTGGTATTACTTATTTAAACATGAGCTGTAAAGTGTAAGTATGGTCAGAGGCGCTACCGCCAAAAATCATATTCGTAAATTTCGGTAATCTTTCTCTTTTACCCCAATTAAGACGTAATGAGAGTCACAGAAACAATCGTCCAACATTTACGAATATCGTTGTTCGCGGTAGCGCCGCAAGTTATCTTAGGCGATTAACACAGTGCGTGAATGCGTGATCTAACGTTGCTTGATAAATGCTTGTAAGTATCTCTGTTTGTACTTATAGAAAACACGCACAGTCCACACAGAAAATGCATTCATGCGCGTTCATGCCGATCGCTTTAGTTGCGGCGAGACGCATCATGCAGCGTGGTGCGTGGCAGTGTGTTAATCGCCTTATAAACACATACTACGTGTCGTAATTCACAACATGGGCACAAGAAAAGCCGAAACGAAACATGTTTTCTATTTTAAAGTATTATCTGACTTCTAAATAAATAAAAAATAAACATAAATCTATTAACAACGGATGTCCACTGTCTGCCACATCACATGCTTCCCCATAGACCACCAAGGGAGCGATTTCTAAGCACTGGGAGTCATTTCATAATTGCCAAGCTTGTTAGGCGGGTTGGCGGTTATATTCCACCGCACTAAAGGACTTCCGCCCTTCATCGGTTTCTGATGGCAATTTAGGAATTCTATATTACGGTTATCCAAGTGGATCCAATAGTATTTGAATATTAATTATTTTGTATAACTGCTTTGCAACTACTATAACAGGGATAATAACTAAGCAAAATGGTCGCTTGATATGTTTTAAATACAATAATTATAGTTACGTAGAATTCGTCATCGTCTCACAAAGACTAACACTTACTTTGCAACGCTTTCATCGCTACATTAATGTATGCTTCGATAATTTTGGTTCATCATTTATGCATTCGAGTTAATAATTTATTTCAATACGTACAATATTTTCTGAAAATAATAACGCATGTAAATTTTATTGTAAATAAGGTAAAAGAATAGATTAAAATTTATATCATCGCATTGTAAATATTTTAATTCGTTGTAAATAATGAAAAGTAAGTAGTTGTTTTTACCATTCTCGTGGTAATAAATATTATTGTGTTCGTTCCTAGAACAATTTGTAATTAAAATGAAATGTCTGTTTTGATTTCTTTTTCGAAATTCTGAGAAATTTGCCGAAAAGTACCGAATCTTATTTAAATCTTGTACACACTTTGAAAATAAAATACTTTTATAGATATTTTTTTATACAGAACAGTCTGTAGGATGAAAGAACACAAATAGTCTTTTAATATTTTGTGTTATTATTTTCTGTATAATACACAGATAAAACTTAAACTTTATTTAAGCATCATTACTTATGCTGTTATATTTCAAAGGTATTTATTTTAATTAACTAATTTATACTGAGAGAAATCTATCTACATATAACAGTCTACATATACACTTATATCAACAACATTTTAAAGATAAATATAGGAAATAATTCAACTTAAAACACTTAATATTTTTCCATTATTTCCATAATTTACTACAATTTTTCTTTCTTTCTTTTACAATTATGTGCATAATTATCGCACATCAGTAGTCGATGCCAAGTTTGAGAAGAAACAAAAGACAGTGCCTCGGATTTAAATTGATATACATTCATTTGTTACTGTTCGTATTTTTTAAATTATAATGATATTATACACCGATTAAAGACATAGTCATTAAACATGATCAAAAAACCTACTAGTTTTCTATTTTGATGAATATTTCCATTTGAGCGTTCGATTGCCCCTCTTTGATAACCCGAAAATTTGTTACATGGTTACACACACAGACCCACTAAAATTGTGTGCGTAGCAGAGATAGCTCTGATCATATGTCCCTATTGATAATGAAAATCAAAACTTGTTGACTCAAACATGAAACATACAATGAATACGAAAATAAGTTTAATTAACTCACGTTGTTTTCAAAGAACATCGACTTTTGCCATCGTGAGTGACACTTTCAAAGTCATATTAGACTTCGAATGTAACAAGGTAAAATTCGTGTAAATCGTTATATCTGATATCATGCTAAGACCAGGTGTTCTCGGGTATTTGACAGTTTGAATACAGTTTAAGCCGTTTTGTGATATCAGTAATCTAAAAATGGCTCGTAGGTATATAGACTTATTTATGTATCTTAATCCTACTTATCTTATCATCAAAACAACTAAAATACACGTTATAAAAATGCATTTGTAGATAGGTGCTGTAATTAATCATGAATCATGGCTTTGTTATCGCAGTATTCCGGAATTGGTTTACTATGAAAAAACTTCAATTCATTTCTACAACGGGTTCCATTTTGTTACAAAGATTACAGTGCACAAGACCAGCTAAACTTATTTATTTAATCTTTATTGCACAATTCAAGATGGTACAAATAGCGGACTTAATGCCTTAAGGCATTTTCTACCAGTCAACCAACGGGGCAATCAGAAAAATGTAGTAGGTTAGAGGTCTAAAAAACTTATTCCTAAATGTTGTGTTGTCTATTATATAAACACATTTGCTGCAAATTACTGACAAAGTAACACAACGGAATCCGCTTTTGATACACTTGTGATATAAATAAATAAATATTTTGGGACAATCTGACACAAATCGATCTAGTTCTACGGTAAGCTCAGTAAGGCTTGTGTTGTAGGTACTAGACGACTATATATAATAGATATATACATATAAATACTTAAATACATAGAAAACACCCATGACACAGGAACAAATATCTGTGTTCATCACACAAATAAATGCCCTGACTGGGAATCGAACCCAGGACCATCGGCTTCATAGGCAGGGTCACTACCCACTAGGCCAGACCGGTCGTCAAATGAATTCATATATAATTATAAAAAGTTGCTTATCATGGCTGTCGTAGCAAACAACTGATTGTACCTATGTTCTGTTCTAGAATTTTAGGTTTTAAACAATCACACACATACAATCTCGCTCACACAAATCCTTTTCAACACATATACCGTTATGTCAAACTTATATCCTACACTTATAAAACGTATTTTAATTTTTGCTGCCCTGTCTAGACATTGGTATAGACAACCACAAAATTATTTCAAGACGTGTTATCTTATCTATTTTAAGTATATAAACACGTCTGCTGCGAGTTATTTACAACGCAATACAACGGGATTTGTGGTTGAGACACTTGTGATTGTGATATGAATTCATATTTATGGCATACCTATTCTCTGATACTCTAGACATAAGCATCGGTAGGTACAGTAGTTTACAAAACAATTTTTTTTTTTTTTTTTGTTAAGGGTATAAGATAATGTCGGCTAAACATGTAAATTAAAACAGACATTTCGTCATATTTATTAGGAAATAACGACAAATAATATGAATGATTATAAATCTATCGACTGTTTTAAATAGAAAAAACTTTTTTATGATACGCGTTTCTAATATTGTTTTAAATTCTCTATTTCTCTGGCTCAATACTTTTAAGATTTATATTGACAGCTGTCAAATCTGTCCATACAGATGTAGGTCACGACGTTTTTCCATCTTGAAAACTCGGATCTCGATCGAAATACGACGGTTGTTTTTTATTGTTTTAAATGACTGACTTTATCATTCCTATTAATATAGAACTTTATCGTTAATGTCAAAGCGAAAAATGACATTTGACGTTTAAGAATAAAGTTCGATATTTGAATAGATGATTATGATTATCATGTCAGTTATTTAATACGATCATTCAATGACAGTTCGGGTGTCATCGTATTCCGATAAAGATCCGAGTTTTGGCGATGGAAAATAATTTCTCACTATATTCTGTACCTTTCTAAGTAGACAGGGCATTAGTCTAAGTGTCGACGTCCCTTTCCACGTAGGATCTCGTTTAGTTTTCCTAATATATAGTCAAATGACCAGCGTAAAAATTTGAGTTTGAAAATTTCGGACAACTTTTTCTTTTATTCCAATTAAAATATAATTAGAGAAAGAGACAATTGCTCGAAATGTGCGATTTTCCATGTTCGCGGTAATCTTTATTGGTATTACACGTGTGAATTCTGAGTTAAAAAAATACGTACAGATACGAGTATCTAGGTTTTAGTGTTTATCAAATTTCAGCAAACCCCAAAAAAAAAAAAAAGTGATCTTTTAGAATCCACTTCGAACTCGTCATTGAACTTTGGTCCCCCGACGCCTACTTTTCTTGAGAGTTTTTCTATTTTCCCTCATTAAGGCATTACCGATTTCTTACAATTTATATATAAGTTTACTCTTATATAATTGATATACAACCACTTATCCGCCACTTGACCAGACGTTGATTAGTATGAACTTTCAACAGCCATAACGAATTATTGCACGTATTTAATACAGTTAAGTACATAAGTGTATATACACTTTTCACCTTACATGCAATATGTCATTGACATTGGATGAAAGAGTGTATTTATAATTATGTCCTCAATTGTAAATGACCGACGCAATAGTTATTTGTTATACAAGGGAGCAAAGTTGGTGTTTACAATCACGTGCTAATATTGAGAACTGCAACAGCGAAAGCTTCCAAAGAGTCGAATTTTAAGCATTGGGAGGGTTTAATTTCAAGGCACGAGAAGGGAATATACTTTGCTGCCGAATGAAACGCACAATTTTTCACCTCGACAACAAAAAAATGGGAAAAAAACTCTAAAATAAGCAAAATTGTTGGTATCCATCAGTTCACATTCAAAAACAATAAATAAAAGAACATCGAAGCAGCTAACGTCAAAAAAAACACTCGATTAATAATAAATATATATTATGAAATTACTTTGCACTCTTGTGAATAAAATGCTTCGCTATCTCTTTTTGATGAATGAAACAGGTTATTTGCGAGCTAGTGAGCTGAAAATACGTTTCACTCATATATAATGACTATTGGAGCGAGATCTCTCTCCGGTCCAATAGTTGAAGGAAGGAAGGGGCCGACAATGTCGTTCTAGAATCGTCAGAGGTAATTTTTAAAGTTATATACCGGGTGTGGCCTGTAATAGGAGCTTTAACTTTAGGCATCGTTTCTACACCAAAAACGTAGCAACATTTGTTCTACGACTTTTGAAAATAACTTACAGTTTAATAAATATGAATAAAAAAAGATTTTCCAAGCAAGCAATGTATTGCAAAAACTATGAAGTTTGTAAGCTGACAGTAAACGTCAACTAGACTATTGGATGCTGTTCATTGAAAATACTATTTAGTTTGTTCGAAAAAATCACAAGTAATAAATTACCCAATTATTTAAAGTTGTAGATCAAATGTTGTTTCGTTCGTGGTGTAGAAGCGATCCCTAAATTTTTTGCTCCTATTACAGGCCACACCCGGTATAACTACGCGTATACGGTTGCGTTTATTTGTAATAACGTGGTTTTACGACTAAATTTGACTTGTGTAAATCTTAAAAGTATAAAGCCAGGACCGCTACCGACTGTTGATCCTTCAACCTCTTGTATACTTGTAAAGTAGATAACTAATACGGTAGCTGAATTAAACTTAGCTATTCTTAAATATTGTAGTACGATGTTATATGTACTTCGAAGTAATTTGTACGGAGTTGTGTTGATCCACCGTTTAACACGTTTGCGGATTTAATTTTTTGTATTTTGTAAATAAATTGTATGAGAGAAAGGGCGTACTAATAAATATTATGAAAATTGTTTGCGAGTTTTATTTGGACAAACATTAGTGGCATCACAAATTGAGTTTTGTTTTGTTACAGCGTAATTTTTTTGTTAACTTTAGATGATATTTGACAAAATGTCGTAATTTAGTATTCTGGCAACAATTATTATACATGAGGGAGGTATAGTCTGGCAAACAAGATTTGTTGATAAAAAAATTACAATAATATTGTTTTGTGGTAATTCGACTAGCTTAAACAGTATACATTCTCTTTGTCTATATTCTTAATATAAAAAATACTGGCCACACAAATATCACTTAAATATTTTTGCGTAACAGCATACTAAGCTAACCGATATTATTAACACTAGAATTTTTGTATAATACTTTTCAAATAGCAAGTTCTGTGACACCTGTCATTACCATACAATATTTATAACCTCAAAACGTGAAATAGGTTATAAATTATATTGTAATGACAACCATCAGAACTCAAGCTTTTTGATTGATTGGATTATAGCACTAGCTAACAGATTAAATAGAGTTAATTTTTTTTTTATGACATAGGCGGCAAACGAGCAGACGGATTGCCTGGTGGTAAGCAATTACCGTCGCCCATAGGCACCCGACACCCGATGAGTCACAAGCGCGTTGCCGGCCTTTAAGGGGGGTTGGAGCTCGGGGAACCTTACTCACCATCAGGAACACAGCACTACATACCTCAAAGGTAGCAGTGGTCATCGCTGTACCCTACCTCTCATAAAAATTAATTAATTAAAAATGTCTCCTTTTTCGCCAAACAATAATAAAAAACATGGCAATTTAGTTACAAATTATTAATTAATTCCATGATTAGAACTACGATCAACTAACGACACTGAAATCCAGATCAAACTGGCTGATCAAAACATGCCCCACTATTCTTTTCACATTCAACTTTGCACGCTGTCAATGGAACTCAGTCTGACCAACGCCAGTGGCGGAAAGAATAGGGCTGTCCCATTGCCAGACAGCTCGACGTGAATACGAGTGGCAACCCTACGTGTAAGGTTGCGTGTGTGACAGCTTTCCAAACAATAGGGATCAATCTGGGGCTCTCGGGAGCCGAAGTATTGTCAACGGCGTACGTTTTGAGAGGCTCTTTGTTGTGTTTATGCAGACTTGTGGTTAGATTTCCTGTGTTTGTTTGTATCAAATACGAAATGCTATTTTAAAATAAGAACGTGAAAGGTTTTTTTACGGTTGGACGACTTTTATGTAATAAAAACATAATATTTTAAACATCAAAATATTTACAATACATCATCATATTTATAGCTCTTTATTTTCCCGACATGTTGCTTCTGTTCAATGGACTAATTTTAATGAAACCAATTGCCGTCAGACCTTCCAACCTAGAACGTATAGACTATATTTATTGAAGTTAGGACCCATTTCATCACAATATTTTCTCTCACTGAACAAAAATGGTTAAACGTCCAATGGATAAGTATGAAAATACTTACATGTATGTTTTGGAAAACATAGTGTTATGAGTCGGAATTAGAACTTGACCTTCGGATTGAATGCAGCATTTCTTGCCGCTAAGCCGCCAACGAAAAAATATAAATATTATGTAAAAAGGAAGTCCTCCGGGTTAAAGAAATTAAAGTGGTTCGTCCTAAGAACGGGCACAATAGGCAAAATTTTTAAGTAAATAACTTGTTATGGAAATGCTTAATCTGATTATAATGTCAATAAGTTTTTTTTTATGACATAGGCGGCAAACGAGCAGACGAATTGCCTGATGGTAAGCAATTACTGTCGCCCATGGGCACCCGCAACACCAGAGGAGTCACAAGCGCGTTGCCGGCCTTTAAGGGGTTGGAGCTCTGGGAACCTTACTCACCATCAGGAACACAACACTACATACTTGAAAGGTAGCAATGCTATTATGGCTGCGGTCTTCTGTAAGGAGGAGGTACTTCCCCAGTTGGGCTGCTCCAGATTCAAGCGTGATGGTCATCGCTGTGCCCTACCTGTTGGACGTAGTTTAAGGACATACCCGGGTCCCATTATTAGTCAAAATAACAAGTAAGTATATTACTAGAGCATCAGAAGCAGTAAGTACTACACGTGAATTACTAACACAAAATTACGATTTAGCAACAACCATAATGGCACAGAAAATAATTATATTGTAATTTACGACCCACAGTCGCAATCAAACCTCATTTCCAAGTGAAATTCACAAAAATAGCTAGCAACAAGCCTAATCAATGTACAATATTCCGCAGTGTCACAAAACACGCAACGAAATGGACCCTGGGATGGGATCTGAATGTCTCAAAAGACTTGTAACATACATGTAAGTATTGAATTCGCCTTTTTCTAATACCTACATAAATTTTGACTTCTGTGCAATATAGGTATTACAAGTAAACGCGCATCCTTAGTGCGCAAAACGGTCGAATTAATAAACAAGATCAAGCGCGGGTAGTTTGAAAACTCGCGCGTCTAGGAGATAAACCTTAAACTACGTCCAACAATGAGAGGTAGGGCACAGCGATGACCATCACGCTTGAATCTGGGGCAGCCCAACTAGGGAAGCACCTCCTCCTTACAGAAGACCACTGCCATAATAGCACTGCTACCTTTCAGGTATGTAGTGTTGTGTTCCTGATGGTGAGTAAGGTTCCCAGAGCTCCAACCCCCCTTAAAGGCCGGCAACGCGCTTGTGACTCCCCTGGTGTTGCGGGTGCCCATGGGCTACGGTAATTGCTTACCATCAGGCAATCCGTCTGCTCGTTTGCCGCCTATGTCATTAAAAAAAAAACACAATTTCCAAGTTAAATTCACATAGCTCCAATCCAAGTTAAATTCAAAATAGCTCGCAACAAGCCTAATCAATGTACAATATTCCGCAGTGTCACAAAACACGCAACGAAATCAAATTAGAGCCGGGAACGAGACATTTTGCGTACAAAGCGTTTGCGACTTACTTATCACATTATGCAAGCACCCAAAACGAATTTGAGACGAAAAAATGGCTTTGAAGGCGAACCAATCTCGGAAATTATGTTTCCTTATAATCCTCTAAGTACAATATTTTCTTTTCGGAATGAAATCTGAATTGGTCCACAGCGCAGGCTGCCGCACAAATATTTGGTGTTTGAAATTGGAATGGAGCATCTAATGAAATTACATCTAAACGGCTTTCTCGCCGCCATTTTGAATCCTATGTCTGAAGCTGTGACCACCATAAATCGCTCTTTGTTGTAATAATTGGCCGATTTATTCAGAAACCCTCGTGTCCTTGATTGCATTGAGCCAGCGGTTGGGGAAGGTCAGCAAGAAGGCCTTTCTTTTGACTCACCCTTCGAGTCTATCAGTACCCTAACCATGAGTTGTGACACTGACGTTTTCGATAACGAGTATCGAGTTTACTATCTGTGCATCTCGTTCGCACTAAAATAGTACAAGCGAGATGCACAGATAGTAAACTCGATACTCGTTATCGAAAACCTCAATGACACAACTCATGGTGAGGGTACAGGCTCATGTTGAATTAACAACTATATAGAAAAGGTTTGACGGAAAGTGATAGGTTATATCATTTACGAAGAAGAACTGTCTTGCGGGTATCTATTTAATAAGCGGTAGTCAAACAGAAGTTTTAGAGCGGAAAAATCAATTTCAATTCTTTAAAGGCACTAAGTTATTGAATTGTTTTATTTTTTCACAAGTCACATTCAGAATAATTTATGTTGGTTAGGTTGCTACACACCCATGTGTGGCATGGTTTACCTATACGCAGGCGGGCGTGTGTATTTAATTTTTTTTTTTTTTTTCATTTTTTTGTAAGTGCTAGCGGCCGGTATAGCAGAGAGATGACACGTAGCCAAACTCCAATTTAGGCAAAAATATGAAAATAAACTGTGAGTCGTAAAGGTTAAATAGCAAATATGAAAAGATTTTAGATATACAATTCCTTTAAAAGTAATTCTAATGAAATGTATAGATAATACCTTAAAGAGCTCGGTGTGTAAGACAGATTCTTTAATTACATTCTTGCAAACACTAAGAGGATTTTTCTAAAAGGTAGCGAATTTAAATTAAACAGCCTTCTCTTTCCAACTCATTATCTTTCACGTTGCATTCAACCAACCTTTTAAAACCATCGTACTCCAAAAACGTCCTAACGATAATTAATCACCGAATAAAAACGACTGCTCATTAATTACGATAAATTACAAACAATTGCGTTCTTACTTGAAACAAAATCTCTCGGACGACAATTCCGGTGGCAGCAGAGGTAGCGATATTTAATCTAAAATTTCTTTATAATTTCTAACTTGAACTCTAATTCAAACGCCTAAGGTTGATATTAAAGGTAACTAGCAAGTTCTAATACCAGGTAGAGAGAGTTGACAGTCGATTAGAAGTACAAATCGCTGTACAGGGAAGAGGCTTATCTAGAGTATTCTGCCTCGCCGAACTTGGGATTCCAACATGAGGCATAGAGCGGAATCTGTTGAATACTGGATTGTCTATGTATTTAATTTAAATGGCAATGCAAGTATGCATTTGATATGTATACAATACGTAGTGGTGTTAATATTGCAAAATATTATAATTATGAAATCTGATACGAAGATTCGAGATCGAGAGAGAATTTCTTGATACTGGTTGTACGATCTTTACTTTTATTGACAATCGCTGTAAGAAGCCACCCCGATGACAACCATACCCAGCCTCTCATTTCAATGAAAAATTATATTTGAAATTCATCATAAAGTGATAAGGCAAAAAAGTTTAGTATTTCGAAAATAGTTTTGCACTACATCTGATTATAATAACTAGACTTTACGCTTCGGCTTCACTAATAAATTATTATGATAAATGCTAGTGATCCAGTGGTTGTGGGTTCGAGTCCCGCTCCGCGTCAAATTTTTCTATTTTTCTTTCGATTTAAATATCGAAGATATTCGCTAGCAGACGTTTCTGCATAATAAAAAAATATTATGATAAAGATTGTATTGCAAATTTTATCATAAAAATTGATGCCGGCTGACTAGAAAAGCCCCCCATATCTCCTCTCGCGGGTTTCGTAAAAAAGAAAAAAAAACGACGGATCGTCAGGAGTTCCGTTGAAATCCAATCTACAGCGACTGCGGTCCCCAACCCACCAAGATGATACAAGACATATTTGGGGGAGGCCTACGTCCAGCAAGGGACTAGTTGCGGCTGAAATGATGATGATTTAGTTACTGAATCAACATGTTTTGGATAATCTAGGATTTCCATCGTTAAGCACTATAGTTAAGTCCTCAGTTTGACATGATTTGGAGAGTCGAGCTATCCGTCTTTGAGCACTATGTGCTGGATGCCGGCCTGTGACACGTTTCCTTCGATTAAACGTTAGTAGTAATGCTCGTTAATTCTTCGTCTTTCTAAACATTTTACACGTAAGTACTTAACCTCTAGCCGCCCGGAGACCTATAAAAAGGCCTCCCATTGAATACCATTTTGAATTTATGACAAACCATAGTTGCATAAACTATCCTTAAACTACATCCAACAATGAGAAGTAGGGTACAGCGAAATACCACCACGAGTACAGTCACGAGTATTGAGTCAGAAGAAGCCCAACTGGGGAAGTACCTCCTCCTTACATAAGACCACAGCCATAATAGCATTGCTACCTTTCAGGTATGTAGTGTTGTGTTCCTGATGTAAGGTTCCCAGAGCTCAAACAACCTTTAGGGTAGGCAACGCGTATGTGAATCCTCTGGAGTTGCAGGAGTCTATAGGCTGCGGTAACTGCTTACCATCAGGCGGTCAGTATGCTTGTGTGCCACCGTTGTATAAAAAAAATAAAAAAGCGTAATGTGCTAAAGCGGTTAATACGCCGAATCTTGGCTTATAAGAATTAATTCGGTGAAACCCCTGTATTATCTTATCACATACAGTCGCTATCATAATATATATCGGAGCTGATGATAGCTGTCAGCTTTGCTAGCAATCTGGTTGGCAGCAATTTAATTCATTGTTTGGCCTAGTGGGTGAAGCCGATGGTCCTGGGTTCAAATCCCAGTAAGGGCATTTATTTGTGTGATGAGCACAGATATTTGTTTCAGAGTCAAAGGGTGGTCATATTATATATATCATTGGTTGCGTACCTACAACACAAGCCTTCTTGAGTGTGCCATGCCCATGGGGCTCAGTCAATTTGTGTTTTTTTTTCATTATTATTGTAAGCTAGCGTAATATAAAACAATATCACCGAATTACCTAGCATCACTATCAATAGATAGGGAAATGTTTGGCCTGGAATTTAGTTAACTATTAAAATTAAAAATATAAAATAGATTAATAAAAAACAGTTTACAAATATCGTAAACGTTTTAACACTTAGCCGAGAGTAAATATGGCGATCACAATTCGATATCCTCTAGAATCATCAACACATTATGGTAAGAAATCCATTTTAGGAACTGTTTGCTGATCGAGTAGATAAAACGATTGACCTTTACCAAAACCAAGTATCAGGACTACATCAGACAAGAGGTATTCAACTAGGAACAAATTTTTGTAATATTGTCTTCGGTTGCCGCGATAATTACTCATGAAATAAAACAACTAAAACGGATTAAATCGCGTATACTAATTTAAACTTCATCCCGACGTTTCGAACCCTTTAGCAGTGTTCGTGGTCATCGGGTGGACTGAGGGAAAATATTAATTTACCTCCATCCTCAAAAAATTACAAAATGCAAACCTACCCACATATAAATTATTAAACAATTTTGGGGGCTTACACATGATAATTACACACGCCAGAGGGGCTTATTACATTTTAAAGTCCAAAACATTTTTATAAACTACAAATTACATTGTCCACACTGTCCAACACTATGGCCTCACAGTCTTGCCTGCTGTTTTATTAAATGAACCACAGGATCCCAAGCTGGTGGTACTGAAAAGCCATCCTCTCTATTGAAGTTTGGATACTTCTTAATTTCAATAGCCTCTCGCAACATTCTGGGAATATATCGTTTCTCCTTGGCAAGGATTTGGGGCTTATCAAACTTTATCGAGTGATTAGGCTTATCCGTGACATGCTCCCAGACTGCAGACTTAGGTCGACGATGCTTAACATCAGCTATGTGTTCCTTGACCCTGGTTGAGATGCTCCTCTTTGTCTGACCTACATGTGAGAGACCACATTCACACTCCAATTTGTAGACTCCAGCACTTTGTAGAGGGGTGGCACATTTCACAGGCCTCAGAAACTGTGACATCTTCTTCAGTGGCTTGAAATAAGTTTTTATAGAAGCACGCTTCAAGATGTGGCTGATCCTGTCGGTGACCCCTCGAACAAAAGGCAAGACAGCAGGCTGGCGCTCGACTGTAGGAATCTTCGTTTTGGTCTTCTGCTCGAGCCGTGGTACCTTCAGCCCGTTCACCCGAAGTATGTTCTTGGCATGCTGGAGCTCCGCTGTCAAATGCTGCTCATCACATATCCTCTGGGCTCTCTGAAACAAAGATTTGCCTACAGTAGCTAACTGACTAGGATGGTGGTGTGATCTACCATTTAAATATCTATTTGTATGAGTAGGTTTCCTATATACAGTACGGCCTAAGGTATTATCAGGGTTTCTTAATACAAGTACATCTAAGAAAGGAAGTGAACAGTCATGTTCCAATTCCATGGTGAATTTAATCTTACTATGAATGGAATTGAGGTGGTCAAGAAAAACTGAAACACAACTCTTAGGTAGTATAGCAAAGTATCATCTACGTATCTTTTGAATATCTTCGGCTGCACGGGAGCCAATGAGAATGCCCTCTCCTCGAAGTCCTCCATGAAGATGTCAGCGACTACAGGAGATACCGGGGACCCCATTGCCACACCGTCGACTTGTAGGTAGAATTCATTATTCCATAGAAGATAGCCAGATGTAAGGCAGTGTTCCAATAGCTTGGCATATTCTACTGACATATTCTGCTCAAATAACTTCCTCGAAGTCGGGATGAAGTTTAAATTAGTATACGCGATTTAATCCGTTTTAGTTGTTTTATGTCACAAATTTTTGTATTAAACATTTTTGATTTGCTTTTGCTTAAGTTAGTACTAACACGGTTTTCCGGACGAATTACTGTATGGGGTTCTACAAAAAAATTGTGCACAGATTTGTAAAGGGTCGGCCACGTGCATGTACCTAACACCTTTGGAGTTGCAGGCTTCCAAAGGCGGTGGCAACTGCTTACCATCAGGCGGGCCGTAAGTTTGTTTGCCACCAATGTAGTGTTAAAAAAACGAATATTAAGAGATTGCATGCTCTATAAGAAACCACGGGTTTCGCTAAGGCCGGGTGGCCTAATTCGTCAGGGTGAATGCGGAAGAATAATTTTTTATTCGTATATTATGTCATCATCATCACCATAATCATATCAGCCGATGGCCGTCCACTCCCGATCTTCCCCAAAGTGATCCACAATGACCAGTTTTGCGCCACTGCATCCAGTGGATTCCCCCAAACTTTACAAGGTCATCAGTCCACCTAGTGGGGGGTGTAAGGCGGTATACGTAAGCCCCAATATGTTTTTGTGTGTGTGAGTATGTGTGTCTCTATGGGTGTGTATATATGTGAGTGTGTGTGTCGCAGTATGCATTACCATTAATGACATAATTATGGAACTGAAACGTGGTCGCTTACTATGGACCTCTTGAGAAGTCGCCCAAAAGGCAATGAGGGCTATTCTAGGAAAGTCTCTGAGCGATTGTAACAGAAATGATGTCATTCGCAGCAGAACCAAACCAAAGTAAGTAAGTAAGTAAAACAAATTGCACGTAGCATGCTTCATAATGTACCTATTTCAATTTTCTTTTAAACATTTCTATTACAGCACTGCGCTAATTAAAAATAATACTAATCAACTGCAACGTATGCGCTTCAAATTGAGGTTACTTTTGAGGTTTCTTTCTCAAGTCGACAAAACGTTCAACTTCATTAAACATATACTTTTGAAAGTCTTGAATAAGTAATCAAATTTTTAGCACACAATGAATCTTGACACCTAGACTCTTCCCAAAACGGGTCAATAGGTGAACTGGCATTCGTTTGTGACTTAGTTCCTCAATTATGGATATTATCTATGTAATTACGTATCAACGACCTGCTACTTCTCTTTATCAGGGTTGTTATGTTACCCTGCCTTTAAAACTACAGGTCTCGACTTCAAATCCATATTGGACCATTTATCACAACATGAACTAGTATTATTATTTTACTTTATAATTCGATTCCAAATAATTAATAAATATGAATTATTTAATGATTAATAAATATGATCTACCTTAAACTACATAACGGTTGCTATGTTTTAGAGTACGGCAGGGGTGATCCACAGTGATGCTGCGATTTCGAAAGCCGGCTTAGGCGAGAAGGGCTTTCGTTTGTTGATGGGCTAGTCGATAAATTGAAATATGCTATTCGAGGCCTAAATATACAAACCTACTCAATTACTAACTTGAACTGTCATTGTCGTATATCTAACTAAAATATTTATTTGAAGCGGACAAAAATAGACCAGCTAAGTTGCTAGTAGTAGCAGGCATATGTTCTCTAAGTATTTGTATATTATATTTATGTATTATTGGTTGAATAACCACAACACAAGCCTTCTTAAGCTTACCGTGGGGCTTAGTTACTTGTGTCAGATTGTTGTAATATTTATTTATTGTATTTTATTTATTACGATTGAAAAATTGAAAAATTAGACTCGTAGTGGTATTCTTTTTTCGATTTAAATATCTATGATATTCGCTAGCAGATGGTTTTGCGTAATAAAACAGCGTAGATAGACTTTTCAGAATCATTTGCTACATTTAGACATTCTAAATCATCTCAGAAAGTACAGGTGATTCACAAGACGTACAGTCAACCTATTTAATTTATAATCCACTTGGTTCCTTGTCACAGTGAAAATCTATATGAAAGCCAAAAGATTTCTGCACAAGGTTCGGAGTGGCCTAGAAATCATATTGGTTGACTGTACCTACAGTTTGTGTCAAGTATCATAGAAAATATAGATGTCTATCTGTGTCTATCTGTACGACCCTGTGGTCGTGTTCTTTCAACATTCTGGATATTTGTCTGTTTTTAGTACTGTTGCATAAGTTCGTTCAGATTCGGTTGAGACCGCCTCACCCAAAGCTGAAAGCGTAAACTTAGTAGAAGTATTCCAGTAGTAAAAAAGATCAAGCCTAGTGCTGAAAGGTCCTGGATTTTTCACATTCTATCTCTGTCCCGACATAGTCAGCCTGTACATACCGGAAATTTGATAGGCTTACATGGGGATACAGATCCAGTTTGTGGAGATCCTTTGGAGAATTTTACTATGTAATGTGCCTGCTAGAAGAACAAGGAATTTACGTGAACCGATCCCAGCAGACCCTAACGCAACTACCCTCAAGATGATACAAGTCATATTCGTGGGAGGCATAGGCCATAGTTACATACATTTCCGCCATATATGTACTACTAGACCTATCTAGTAGTACGAGTACATATATGGCTGAAATGTATGTATGTATGATCCCAGCAGGATATGGGGCTACTGAAAGTAAAATGTAAAGTATACTGGGCTATGTTGGCTGAGTAAAAAAATTGGGCTATTACGTAGGTCACCATTATAATAATTTATCATAAAAATAAAGCAAACCTTTACACATACTGTCATATAAAATGCGTACCCAATCCTTTCCTATCACGCATGGTAATTATTTCACGTTAATTTTAATGATACATTACCCAAAAGCCTGAGCAAACAAAAAAGCTACACAAAAGTTTCACCGGATGCGGTGGCTTCCAAAAAATTCTGAACCGACATTAAATTGTGGGATTTAGAAAATGAACAGGGAAATTTAAAAATGTGTACTGAAAAGTTGGTGCGTGGAAGTGGTTGCCCGAGTTCTGGGGATAGACGCGGAAATGGCTCCTTGGGGAGCCTGCGGTTGTAAACGGGCATGGCGAGGAAAATGCTTAATGATGTAATATGACCATTTTAAGCCTGATGCTTATGTTGATTATCAAAATCATTACATATCTTCTGTATAGATTAGGTGCGGTTGAATACAAAAATGTGTATCAATAAGTAAACCCTCATATTGTATTACGATTTTTATTCGCCGATGTTTGGGATATGGGACATACTCGTATTCCTGTATTAGCTGTACGCGCCGATTTTTTTTAATTCATTAGAGATGTAATTGTCATAGTACCTACGTTTGGCAGGCGGGTTGGCAGCTGAAGTAGCTGTTGATTCTGTTTAGACGGACTCTGCTGTCCACCCGTGGGTATTATTTCGTTTCGCTACAACTACCTTCTAACTCCATCATCAGATCAGATCAGTGGTACCATAATATTGCATTGTCACCAAACTTACATAAGTGTGCTTTAAGCTCAATCGAAGAAGAGAACTAAAGAGATTAGTCTAGATTAATCTAGATTTTGCCCGAACATATTTATATACAGGTCAATTAAAAATTCATACTAATATATAGAAATTCTGTCTGTCTGCCTGTATCATCGGCTATTTTATATCTAACGAACCCTACCGCTCGTGACAATTTTGAAATCAACAGATCTTCTCTGAAGCAAGATACATGGTTCTCGTTTCTTTACTTTTGCTTACTATATTTATTTATTATTTTTGCTATTATTGCTAATTATTTTGGCTGGCTTATCACAAGGTGAGTTTATGTAGAGGAAAGTAATTATTTCATTCTTTATAGCAAAAATAAAGAATTGTAACGAATATCCTCTAGGCACCCAGAGACCTATAAAAAAGTCACCCATTTAATGCCATTCTGAATTTTAACTATGACAAACCATAGTTTTATTTGACCTGACAGGTTTTGATCTCTGGGCAGCTAGAGGAATATACATAATCGGAATTTGTCAAAAACAACACCATCAATTTATAAGAACAGTCACTAGTTCCACAACTGTCGAACTTTTGGACCCGGGTATGTCCTTAAACTACGTCCAACAATGAGAGGTAGGGCACAGCGTTGACCATCACGCTTGAATCTGGGGCAGCCCAACTGGGGAAGTACCTCCTCCTTACAGAAGACCACAGCCATAATAGCACTGCCACCTTTCAGGTATGTAGTGTTGTGTTCCTGATGGTGAGTAAGGTTCCCAGAGCTCCAACCCCCCTTAAAGGCCGGCAACGCGCTTGGGACTCCCCTGGTGTTGCGAGTGCCCATGGGCGACGGTAATTGCTTAACACCAGGCAATCCGTCTGCTCGTCTGCCGCCTATGTCATAAAAAAAAATAAAGCTTAGTTCAGATCTTTAAAAGATACAATTCTTTTATATTACGAGTACCTATGTCAGCGTTGATTGTGCCGAGAACTTTGTTCCGAGTTGTGAAGTGGCTATTACAGACTATAAAAAGTTGGTCACATCCAGCCACACCATTACGAGTTGGACTGTGTGATGACTGTTTCAGTTGAGCTCTGCCGACCCGGCAAATATACTTTTTTTGTACACACAACAAGTAGACCTTATTATATAAGGCATAAGGTCTACCGATGTACAGCTAAAAGTGTTGCTGTTTGTACTTTGCTTGTTACAAGCATAGACATATTGCCGGTATAATATTAACAATAATATACATAGTGATTTCCGGGTGAAGAACCAGTTTTTCTAACTCAGTCTAACTGATCAGTATTATCATAAAAAAATAATTAATTGTTTTATTTTCCGGCAGTACACCCCAATTCCTAATTATCAAGATCAATCCATAATAATATGCATATTTCCATACTAATATTGCATCCATACTAACTCTCTGTTAGCTCTTCACGTTTTAACCGCTGAACATACTTTAAAGACGGGCATGGCTGGCCGACGAAATCGCTAGGATACACTAGTAGCTCATTAAACATAAAATATGTTTACAAAAATGTTAGAAATATACTCATGGTCATTTTTGTTACAGTTTTGGTGCCAGTTTTTGTACCAGTATATAAAAATATTACTATTCATATTGCTGCGCACGGACTGTAAAATGACGTTCCAAATCATGGTCAACCTATGCTTTTTGACATACACTACTACGGTTTACCAAATATTGCACTTCAATTAACAAATACATTGTTTGAGGAACTTCAGTTTCAAGGTCACAGGCAGTTGAGATAACCTTAACGGTACAAAAACGCACGAGAAATATAAATCTCTGCAAATATTAAAAGCGGTTAAAAATTAAAGATGTTGGTCCCGATTTGCAAACCTAACTCAATAAAGGAACTTCTAACTTTGATTTACTACAGATTTAAAGCGAGCAAACACACCGGCAAAACCCCTTAAAAAGATTAATAACAAACTTTTTTCAATATTATAAAATTAGAATAAGATCAAAGTCAAAGGCCGCCGTGCTGGAGTTGGCGGGAAAGTTAAATTGACACATTTTTAACAAGTTTCGGCTTGTCTTTTCCTTTTGGGTGCAAGTAACTGGTCTCAGCGTTCTTGTTTTTGACAGTGAAACAAACAAGAGAGCGTGGGTACACTAGCTTTTCCCGCGTTTTCTCAGCGTTCCCATATAAAATTGTGCGTTCACACGGCGTGCTTAAATATTACTATGGAATCGCTAGGAAAACGTCAAACGGCCGCCGCAAGTGTGCCCGCCCCCTAGAGAACTGGATCTATCTTATAATTCCATACTCAAAAATGGGCAAATGGAACCCCATTAGGCTGTCAGTAGGTTTTATTTCAAGACAGCTTGGGTTCTTTTAAGTTTGTCTATTTTTTTATTACCAAATGCAATTACCTTCAAACAGGCTATAAACCGAAATTTTCAGTGAATTATCAAAGAACTATACGCATCCTAAGTATTTGACGGCAGATTTGGCCTAGTGGGTATAGTGACCTTGCTTATGAAGCCGATGGTCCTGGGTTCAAAACCCATTATTTGCGTGATGAGCACAGATATTTGTTCCTGAGTCATGAGTGTTTTATATTTGTATTTAAGTATTTGTATAATTATATATATCGGTGGCTGAGTACCCACAACACAAGCCTTCTTGAGCTTAGCGTGGGGCTCAGTCAATCTATGAAAGAATGTCCTGTAATATTTATTTATTTATTATCCCTAACTATTATACCTAAATATTCACAAGCTAGTTAACGAACGAGCTCCATGAAGCTCACTTTTTATGCACCACAAGCATTGTTTATGCACAACTTGAACACTATTAATTTCCCGTGTAAGTAAACCGCAGTCTTTTGACTTACACCAGAGCACCGGAGATTTCTTGCAAGTTTTATAATCAAAGTATAATATTCCTTTCGCCGCAATGTTGTGGGTTATTTGCATAATCTTAGTCCCTTTGTTTTCCATCAGGCACCTATGGACTTTGAAATTCTTTGACTACCAACTTTTAGATTTATGAAATACGAAGGAATTCGTGCTCGTCGAATTTGTGAACAGTTTTTCCTATTAGAACGAGGGTTCTACTTTCCCTAATGGACATGAGACTATTAAAGTAGAATCCTTGGTAATAATACTATTGACAGACTATGAAGTCTAGCCGGTAGTGATTCTGCCTACTAAACAGAAAGATCCCGGTTTATAGGCAAGTGCATTTATTTATTAAGGGCACACTACTCGTATCCTTTTCAAAAAGGCCATAGTCATATTTCTATAATAAATGAAATTGAAATAAAAAAATTGTTTCAAAATTAGAATTTCTTTGCTGAACATAGCATTAAGACACGCCTACAAAATAAAACACAACATTTACATTTGACGTAACAGTCGGTTTAATATAAGAAATTAACTTCCACTAAATCATTAGGCCCTATTCATAGCATGGGGTACATTAATACCCAATTTATAGTAATTGTATAGAAGTATGTAACTTGCGTTTTATAAGTCAAATGTTTCGCTCCATAACGAGGTGCATAATCATGAGCCATTCGCGTTGGTTGACCGACGAAGTCTTCATTTGTTTCAGTATTTGACTTACAAAACGTGAGTTATCCGCTTCTATCTCACGATAGTCTTGTGTTTTAAATACCAAATTTAGTTGGATATTGATTCATTTTATCGCACGCGGTCACTTACATTTTATATTTATGAGAGCTGTACGATAATATATCCAATAACAGATACTATTATCATAATATATATTGCACATTATACGTGATTACTCGCAGTGGCCAAATTATCTGTGTGATGGGCGTTATTAACATAATGGACGTAATTACCTCGTCAGTTATCACTTATTTTAGCAAAAATAGTTATAAGGTTAACTATAACAATCGTAATACAGTAAAAGCACAGCATAGTAAATTTAACAATCATTGACAGTCCGTACCCTTACCATAAGTTGTAACATTGACGTTTTCGATAACGTCAATGTCACAACTCATGGTAAGGGTACAGAACTACCAGTCTTTCGAATGGTCGGGATCGACCGTTGTCCAGCAATGATGATACTTAAAAAAAAACCGGCTAAGAGCATGTCGGGCCACGCTCAGTGTAGGGTTTTGTAGTTTTCCGTCCGTTTCAGTTAGTGTCCGCTCTTAGTTTTAAAAAAATGGACTATTTGTTACATTAAGTTGACATATTAAGTTCAGAACCCTAAAAAAGGGCCCACAAAGTACGGTGACGGTGGCGGACAACTAAAGAAAGTTCCAACTATACGTAGAAAATTTGAAAAAATGTTCTTTATTTCAGTCCCACACCACGAGTAGTGAGAAGGGGTTGTAACATGGAGTGATAACCAGCGCCATTTCAAGTCAGTCAGTCAGTTTCAACCTAATGTATGGGCGCACCTGCTCCGACCCCATACAATCAGGAAAAATCTTAACACCGCCATATAGGATATGAGCGTTCCAGGTACAGTGACATCTATCGGCAAATTAAGTAAACTTGCGCGTGAGCTTAAAGTATGGAAGATGATTTTTATGGGATAAAGCACATTGTGATTTTGTACAAATAGGTACACGAACAGACAGACATGGCAAAACTATAAGGGTTCTTAGTTGACTACGGAACAGATTCTGAGAAATAATTAATTATGCTAAATGATGAATTCTGAGATTCAATCTTCAAAGGTACTTACGTAAATGGTACTCGATACAAATTAGTATGAAGCACTAAATATCCTTTTCCTGTAGGTGCTAAGAGCATTTCAACTAAGGTCATCGAAACAAAGCACTCGAAAACACTTGGTTCAAAGCCTTTGTGCTTTGATTGCTGGTTCGTACTGAGAATGCAATCCGATTACTGGAATTGCCTTTACACTCAATGCCTTCTCAGGCTCCAAGAATAATGAGTGCTTGGAGTTTTACGCGCCATCATTGATTTTTGATACCGTTAAGATGTGAAGTCGACCAATTTGATTTATGGGCAAACTTGTACCGCGCAATTATAGTAATAGTTACGAGAAATTAGGCTGCATGCTAATAATGCTTGTCATGGACAATAATAAATGAGGTAGATTTAATATTATTATTTGATATTTTCAATTTGTATATCACAAAACTTTGCGTGAACTATTTTGTAATTGGTAAAAGATTATCTTTTATTTTAAATTTAACAGCTATATCAAACATGAAAAATGGACACTTTTTGTATGTCTTGTCTTACTTGTGTAAATATATCTGCCCCTGCGTATCAACTAATGGTGGTATTACATTATACCTACTATGGGCTCCAACCCAGCAAATTACGTGTCAGAAGCGCTACCGCCAAAACGATATTCGTAAATTTCGGGCATCTTTCTCCCCCAATTAAGACGTCATGAGAGTGACAGGGACAATCGTCCGAAAGCGAATATCGTGTTTCGTGGTAGCCTGACGCCTGACTCCGTGTTCGCGAGCTGGCATTGCGCGGGCGGCTAGCGGCAGACGAAATTTGAGGCGGTGCTGCGGTGTAGCAGTGTCGTTGCTGTGCTATAATTTAAAACAACCCTTATACTGTTTTATTTGTCAATGAATCTAAATATTTTACAAGTCTAAGCAGTACTCGTATAGCACAATTGGTAGTGCACTGGGCTAGTGATCCAGTGGTTGTGGGTTCAAGTCCCGCTACGAGTAAAATTTTCCTATTTTTCTTTCGATCTAAAATCGAAATCTAAATATATGTCTCAGCTGTATGACGTCCACTGCTGGACATAGGTCTCCGCAAATATGACTTGTATCATCTTGTGCCATAATCGCCAAACTTGGCAGGCGACTACAGTAGCTGTTGATTCAATTTCAATGGACGCTGCTGTTCATCGTTTTTTTCCCTTTGTTGTCTCTTACAATACAATACCCGCAGGATGAGCTGGGACTCTTATACCTGTATTTACGTACGTACTGTGTAGACGACCGGTCTGCCCTAGTGGGTAGTTACCCTGTCTACGAAGCCGATGGTCCTGGGTTTAAATCCCAGTCAGGGCATTTATTTGTGTCATTAGAACAGATAGTTTTTGAGTCATAGGTTTTTCTATATATTTAAGTATTTATATGTATTCTCTATCTACATATTATGTATATTGTCGTCTAGTACCTACAACACAAGCCTTACTAAGCTTACCGTAGGACTAGGTGGATTTATATAAGATTGTCCCGAAATATTTATTTATTTATATTATTTCGCTCCATTGCCACAGTTTCATACAGTTCTCGACAGCTTGTTGACAGATATCTACCTTCCATTTCATGTGTCGTTGCCTCAATCACGTCATACATAACTGCGTACATATTTACATAAATTTAAATAAAACATTGTTCTATTACTATTCGGTACTAAGTAGTAAATAACGTAGTTCGTACACAAGCTCGCTGTCTATTGCTTCATTCTCGATAGCGCAAAGTTTTAAACAGTCGAGTTGTCAGTTTATTTAGTACTAGCTCGAGGTGAACAGCGCAGGCTACACACTTTGCTAGAAGCTGCGCGGTTTAACCATTGAATGGACAAACATTATATAGATATAAAAATCTTCATAATTAGAGTTTCATTACTGGTTTAAGACTAAAATAATATAATAGGAGTAATAATGCAAAGATCATCTTGGGGAATGGGTGGTGAAAGACTGATATTGTCTACCCAAAGCCAGAGCAAATGAAATAATATTCGACCATGTTCATTGAATATGCATAATAACAAACAAGATGAACGGACGCCTCAGTTAGCTACGTAACTACTTATACCTATTTACGCATAGTGTACATAAAAAAAAAATATTTCGGGTCAATCTTATTATATACTTGATATTTACATATTGGCACATATTTTTGTTTACTTTGTATATTCATATTTGTAGTAATAGTTGACTAATATGTCTATGAATTGAATAATAAATCAATCAAATGCAAGTGGAAGAAGTCCACTACTGGATATAACTCCAAGAAACCCTAGTAGAAGCTGAGAAGTGCACTGTCATTCAGCCAAATAATTTCTTAGCATCATAATGATGTAAAATATTGTACACTATGAATATGGTATACCCTAGGAAATGGTCTGACAATAAATAATTTCGTTTGATTTTATAACTACTCGTAGATCGACGGGTCGCTTTTTATAAGCTACCTGTACACACCTCTTCGGATCAGTGGTTTCTCGATTTCTTCCACCAAATTTTAGATCCAGTTTTAGTAATTTCATTTTAACTCTATCTTTTACAGACTAAGAAAGTGCAACAGGATCGGTTGTCACACGGGACTTATACGCCTTCATATTTACACAAATTAAACTCAACTTTTAAAACTAAAGTAAATAAGTAATACTCAACAAATATCAACCTTACTACAGGTAAGTAAAAACAGAAGTAAAACACGTTAATAACGAGATTAAAATAATCAACAAAATATCTACCTTAACTACCTTCGTAATGAACTACAATGTGAAGCCTTATTTTAGCGTTGTTGCATATAACAAAAATGCTGATCTCTCTGGCTACAGCGGCGATCCGGGGGATAAGTTGGTATTGTCACTGCGTCTGCCGGAATTGGCGCGGGCGGGCGATAAGGAAACTTTTTGTGCCCGTTAAAACCTGCCTATTGAGAGAGCCCAACAAATTGGCGATTATTCTGTATATCTGCTTTATAGATTTTTGGGACTGTTGCGTATTTAGTCGATGAATACGGAATTCAACATAGTTGAATATCAAAATTATATTTACCTAACTAAAAATAAATCGAATAATTCAATATTCTCAACAAGGTTAACATTTTATACATAGAATATATATTAGAAAATAACATTAACGTTAGGGATAAAAGTGAAGATCTACGAATGTATACGAGGTCGCGAAATGTGTAAGCATTTTTTCTAGTACAAAATGTATTTTTTTTTTCCTCTTTATAAAAGTAGTGTAGACTAGATAGGCTCTCACAATACGATGATAAAATAGGTGATATGAGGAGCAACTATGTCTATCATGCTTATACAATCGTCATAATTTCAGCCGTAACGGCCCGGCCACGACATAGCGCGAACTGCGGCGCGGCAAGCGTTTTATCTGTTCATTGCGTGTGATCCCAACTAACCGCAGTGCATTGCGCGTCTTGACCGCGCAAGAAACAGATAAAACACTTGCGGCGCCGCTAGTCGCGCATTGTCGTGGCCGGGCCGCAAGACGTTTACTGCTAGGAGCCTCTCCATAATTTTACAGCTGTCACTCTTAGGCAGTTAGCGACCGATGTAGCCGATCGCCTTTTACGGCACCCGAGACGGGATAGTGCTCTCACGTGATCGCACATGGAGTCACGCCGATACACAACACAGCAAATATACTTCCAAATCAATTATTCATCAAACACAATAAATGTGTACCAAATTGGATATACGGCGTCCAGTGACACAATATAGATCATAAAACACTCGACGCACGAGTGATAAAAGTTTTACGTTTCTCCAATGGACAACTTTCTTCGCTGGAAGACAGCTATTGGTTGGACATGGAATATAATGTTATAAAAGTCTAGTTTTAGCTTTTATGACATTAGTTTTCACGCCAAGTGCAAGTTTGGTGCCAAAAAATCATACCTATTTGCAAACTTAGTGTAGAGGATCATAAAGTTATGGCGACCGATCTGGCCTAGTGTGTAGTGGCCCTGCCTATGGAGCCGATGGTCCTGGGATCAAATCTCAGTCAGGGCATTTGTTTGTGTGATGAGCACAGATATTTGTTGGTCATGGGTGAGTTGAACAAAAGTTATGTATAAGATATTTTTCACTTATTTTGGCCTCAGGAATACGCTGTTAAAATTATTCTGTTTCCTAATATTTCAAAGTTGTGTCAAATATTAAGTACTTTCGTACTCTAAGATTTTCTTTCATCCAACAAATATAAAATAAATCTACATCTCAGTACTACAATTAAACGATACGAAACAAGCAAATAATTTTTTGGCGCCAGTCTCAGGATCTCCAGCAATATAAATATTTAATATCATTGTTTTTATAGCCCGAGAGCCGATAAAGAAATAATAGCTGCATTATGCCACTTGATATGGCATTATATGCTTTATGGCCTACACGTTACGAACGTTCCTGGTTTAGTGTTATTGCTACTGTGATTACCAGAAATTGGGGAAGTGGATGATGCTTTTATGGGGATTTAAAGGTTTTTATTGGTGATCGCGAGATATACTGTTTATGTGTTAATGCGTAATAAACGAATATGAGATATATTACCATGAATGTATTGGCTTTTTTGTTTTACAGAATGAAATATGAAAAAGACTATATTAGATATGAGTTTCTATGTAGCAGCGGCTGCTACATAGAAACTCCATGCAAGCCGATTCCTGCCGGATTGCCCAGCTTTCCCGCAATGCAATAGTCTTTGAACGCAAAGCTATATTGAGTCGTCTTACCGAAGAAAACAATGGACTCACTTAACAATTTTTAATGAACTCATGGAATAGATAATGGACTCATTTTAAACCTTAATCTGCTATAATAGGAGAGCAATCTAAAACCAGAAACCATTACAATCGATCCACCGTTCTTAAGTTAAAAATCGATGTAAATAATTTTCAAGTTGAAATGAAATGAAATGAAAAATGTTTATTTGGTGAAAAATATTGAACTTAATCAAATTACATCTTATACTAAGGTCGATAACACCAAAATGGATGCCGCTCAGCATATGCTGATGACTAAGTTTTTAGCCATGGCGCTGATTTTCAGGGCAACCAGGCAAGTTCATACTTATACATCGGTTGAACCGATAGTTTAAAATTCGAATAGACGAACCCTAATTTAAAAACTCGCCAACAGCTTTCTCACCGCTCAATGCTTCCGTTTCACTCAGCTAACCCACAATTTTCGAACTAACTTAAAAAATCGTCGATCATTCTACCCCATGTTTAAAGCAGCGAATGAGACGTTCGCTCCATCACCGCAGCTAATGACAGCCGGCAGCGGCTACTACACATTTAACTGTAACCCGGCAATGTCTTAACCTATTCAGCATAAGGTCTCATTTCCTTTGGCCATTGTCAAGTTTAAATTGGTAAGAATGTAGGCGAACACGCGATACAGCCATCTGTCTCTAGCCACTTTGAGGGTAAGGAAAAGCGGAGATATTCTTGTGAAACACATCAGAGGTTAGCTAGGGTATTAAGTACGAAAATACGGTAAGTCTAATATATATAAATATTTCATTAAATTGTCGAAAGGGTCTCTGCGCGTTGACTCGATCCGACTCCACATACGCCTTTCAATTGTCCGGCACACCAAATAATTAATAATCCAGGGCATACTTACACAAATGAGCACGGTAAGAAGGCTTGTGTTGTGGGTACTTAGCTAACGATAAACATTTATAGAATCTTATATATATATATATATATATATATATATATATATATATATATATATATATATATAAAAGAAAGTCGTGTTAGTTACACCACTTATAACTCAAGAACGGCAGAACAGATTTGGCTGAAAATTGGTAGGGAGGTAGCTTAGAGCCAGGAGACGGACATAAGATACTTTTTATCCCGTTCGACAGCGTTCCCGTGTGACTTCACATGAAACGTCAGTCACTATAAAACGTGGTATAACAAAACGCAAATCTTATATCTTATCTTATATATCTATATATATAAAAGAAAGTCGTGTTAGTTACACCACTTATAACTCAAGAACGGCAGAACAGATTTGGCTGAAAATTGGTAGGGAGGTAGCAATATAATATATAGAAAACACCCGTGACTCACACAAATAAATGATCATACCGGTATTTGACCCCAGTAGCGTCGGCTCCATAGGCAAACCTACCTACTATACCTGACTTGTCGTCAATTATTTAATGTATAATTCAGCATATAATATGTACATCAAAATGCAGACAGTAGAATTGCATATATTGTTATTTTCAATAAACAACTTTAAAGATAATCTTAAGTAGATACAATAAACATTTATCTTGACAGTTGAAGCTTATAAATTAACCTATCATTAAACCAAATTAAACATTTTTTGTGAATTCCCTACTTCAAAAACTATTAAAATCCATGAAAGCTGTTTGCGAGGGGAGGTCTAAACGTTCGTGACCTTTTAATTTATTTAAAATAATGTATTATTTTTCTTTATCAATATAAGTGCAGGAAAGTTTATTGCCCAATATTTATTAGAGCGGGGAAGTAAAGTTATTAAATGCAAGTTAGGTCAATTCAGGGGACCGTATGTAAGAAATATCATTTGATATTTACCAGTCACTTTTCGGTGACAGAAATCATCGTGAGTACCGGACTAATCCCAATAAGGCCTAGTTTACCTTGTGCTTTGGAAGGTCAGAGGCTCTATACTCCTCGCGGCGAATCAAGATCCCTATGACAGTTCATGTTAGTGATGGGTCGTGTCGATGTAACTTAACTTTTTTATAGGCAAAGGCGTGACTTGCATTCAGCCATGTCGGTAAACATGATTTTAAAAATATAATCTGCATTTCTTATGTTTGTTATATTGTTGTTATAGTAATGATTTAAGTTTTTTGGCCAAGAAATGTAACTTTTTAACATTTAGCATCTAGTATTTTAGGTCACGCTTGACGAATAGCATAATATCAAGATAACCTTACTATATGTATAACTGAAAACGATTAAAGGTACATAGGACACTGAAAGCGTAGGTACTATTTATTTTGTACACTCGTTTCCATTATCGACATTTTGTTTTTGATACTTTTTTCACTAGTCGAAATCTTCCAAACGAAGTATGTTTTGCACGGCGTAAACGTAATATCTGATTGAGATAATTTCTTGAAAATGTTAAGAATTGTTACAATTCCAAACGGAAAATCATTGTAATGGCATATATCTCCCTAAAATGAAAAAACGGCATTTTTAGACGCCTCCAATTCGATTCTAATGTAACGGTGACGCCACTACAAGTTTGTATCCTTGGAACTACTGTCAGTGTCATAGGGATCAAGATTCGCCGCGACGAGTATAGTGTAAGTTTCTTTTGATGCAGAAAGCGCCTCGAACGCGTAAATGATAATGTTATTTATATGGGTAACTCTAACGCAATCTCGCAAAACTCAGGGCTCTGATGGCAGGCGCTTTCGTAAAATTAGTTCTCCAACTCCTGTTACCAAGTAGACGGCAAGCCCAGGACCCATATCGAAAATGCCGGGACAACGCGAGGAAAATGAACTATATTTCCTAATCACGATAATCTTTACAATTAAAATTATGGGACAAATTTCCTTATTAATCACCAGACGAGACCGTAACACACTGATTAGTAAAATTAAACTGTAATTTCATTAATCCGATTTAGGCTTAATTCGTAATCGATAGAAGATAATTACTTCTCTTTTCCAAATCAATACTCTATTAAATATTAAAATTTATACGTCAGCTTTTCTAATATATTTTTTATACAAACAAGCATACGGCCCGCCTGATGGTAAGCAGTTACCGTAGACTAAGGACGCCTGCAACTCCAGAGGATTCACATGCACATTGCCTACCCTTTAAGAACCTATACACTCCTTTTTTGAAGAATCTCATACTGTAATCAATAGGGTAAACTTCGGCAGGGAGTTCATTCCACAATTAAACGTCACAACTATTACTCATAACCATTGATAACTTTAACTTATCTTGTTTAATTAACTTTATATCTAAGAATATTACATTAAACACGTGTAGATTAGATTACTTTATATATCTATCCAGGAAGTATCGGTAGGCGACTCGATCTCAAGTAGGTACGACAATTAAATAGCACTCAGTATTGTCCAATATTATTGTAAGATTTCATCGTAAATTGTTTTTCACCTCACTGGCTCGGTAAGAACTCTTTTCTCACAAGAGTGCAAAGTAATTTCATTTAAAAATCAAGGGTATTTTTGACGTTAGCTGGTTGCATTTTTATGAATATTATAACCAATAATTTAGCTTTTTTTTTAGAGTATAATTTTTCCTCGCGGTAGTTGGTTAGTTATCTATGGTTGATCGCGTGGCGTGGAAATGGGTACTTCATTAGTTACTTCTTACTTAAGTTAGCGCTACAACCCTTTGTGGCTCTTGGCCTCTTCTACAATTTATCTCCTGTTGTCTCCATGCCTGGAGACTTTCTTCCAGTTGGTGAACTTCTCCATCTACCTGAAATCTTCGTCCACACAATCCAACCAACGCTTCTTAGGCCTTCCATTCGGTACTTTTTTATTGCGGCGTCCATTGTCCGCCATGTTTGCTGCCCTTTCGTCCGGCATCCTTTCAAGGTGACCAGCCCGTCTCAGCTGTTTCCACCTACATAACCTGACGATGTTGGGTACTTAATACTTATAAATTTAATTTCAACACACTTAAATTATATGTGTCCATAAAATTACTACTATACACGGACAGGTATGTGCTGTTGGTATTACGGAGCGCAGCTATTATAGACCAGTAAAATTACGAAAATAGATCAGTAAAAGTCCCAAAACCTGGACATAATTCGATTACTGTAATTTTCTTTTGCTATGAAATTCTATTAATTAACTGTTGCATACTTCGACTTAAATTATTAAATATTGTTAATGTTTTACCAGATTACGTATAATATTTGTAAGCGCATACCAGGAATTGTTGAGTCAGCCGTCCGTAACTTAGATTCTTTACGAAGTTTATGAAACAGGGCATGACACATTATCGGGATATCTTCGTTACCTAGGTATGTATGTTTGCAAAATGTGACATTTTTATCAAGTATACTTATAATACGATGTTCCGTTTACAACTGTGAAGTACTAAACTTTATGATAAAAGATAAAAAGGAAATAAGATGTTTATTTTTTAATTTAGGCACATTACATGCACTTATGAACGTCAAAGAAAAATCTACAAATGTACAGTCACCGATTTTAATTGTTGAGCCACTTACGGTTCAAGCTATTTTCTTTTGTATAATACTAACTCTATGAAATGCCCAATATAAAGTGAACCCTAAATGGTTCAACAATTAATGTCCCTGACCGTACCACTGGTTGGAATTAGTGGTAGATTTACACCTCTGACCCGAAAATATACTGGCAAGAAACCATGGCGGGACTATTTTTTTCAAAACAGTGATACATCAAATCTTAAAGCACCTACATAATTATGCGTATTCCGAAAAGAAATCATATCAAACAGTATGGTGAATTCCATTATAAGATCTTATAAATATATTCATTGTATACATAAAAGCGGGTAACTCACGTTATCTAAAAGCCCCATTTAGACCATACAAGAAATTGTATACGATTTTCATTACATTGCGTGGTTATATAAAGCGACCGAATTCGCCGTACGGCGATAGCCCGCAATGTAATGAAAATCGCGTACAAGTTCTTGCCTGGTCTAAATGGGGCTAGTCGAATATTGCTCGACATGTTGCTAGATATGTTGCTAGACATATAAATAAACGTTATCTTCTTTATCTCAGCTCAGACAGCTCTTTAGACACGTTATCATATTGAATTAAGCTTCTTACGATAAGGAGTAAATCTAAACACCAAAAAGGCATATCTGCACTTCATCCTCGTAATTCATTCTGACATCCAAAATAAAAATGACGTAACTATGTATGGGATGAGTTGAGTGTTACTGCGTTTCAACTTAGAGCATCTGTGTCAGATACGAGATTTTTTCAAAGTACAGACGATGTTCAGGTTTTCAATGAAATCCTAACCACCTTGGACATCCATTGCAGGGCATAGGCCTCCCCCATGGACCACCGGTGCTATCTCTGAGGTTCAATTCCATAATCGCCACGCTTGGCAAGCGGGTTGGCAATCGCACTAAAGGACGCTGCGTTGGACCTCTTTCGCTTTTGAGGACAATACCCTGGTTCCAAGGTCAATACTAATACAGAAAGAAAAAAAGTAATCATCCTTCCTTACACACAATCCGAGACAGTACTTCAGAAACCGCAGTCTGGTAGAATGATAAATCAATGTACAGTCGAGACAAGGGTAATGGCCGGTGGACGAGCAGTACAGTCAGCAACAAAGGGCAACCCTAGCCAATTTCTGACCCGCGTCCTTGTTGCTAAGGCATTAAGGCTCATAAGGAAATGTGTGGTTACATCTGTCGTGCACTGTACTGTGAGCTATTATGGCTATCATTTGTCAAAGCTGATTGTTATAAGGAGTTTATGGCTTACAGTTAATTGTTATGTCCATTACGATATACGAATGGATATTGTAAATATTTTTTATTTACAATTATACTATAGCTGAGTAAAAGTTTCAGACAATAAAGTATGCAAGTTCCAATAAATGATAAAAACTATAGCCGATTATTTATGAACATGTTGTTAATGGATTACACATCGAGTGTAAGCAATCAATTAAGCTATAAATCAATTATATGTAAAAAAATAAATATATAAATTAGTTGGTCCATAAAGTACGCCAACTTTAGATATATTCCGGCTAACCTCATAAAATAACTAAATGTACTAAGTAAATGTTTTGACGACAGGTTTGGCCTAGTGGGTAGGGACCCTTCCTATGTAGCCGATGGTCTTGGGTTCAAATCTCAGTAAGGGCATTTATATGTGTGAACATACATATATGTTCCTGAGTCATTAGTGTTTTCTATGTATTTAAGTATTTGAGGAGGAACCGGACCCGTACCCGGGTATGTCCTTAAACTACGTCCAACAATGAGAGGTAGGGCACAGCGATGACCATCACGCTTGAATCTCGGCAGCCCAACTGGGGAAGTACCTCCTCATTACAGAAAACCACAGCCATAATAGCACTGCTACCTTTCAGGTAAGTAGTGCTATGTTCCTGATGGTGAGTAAGGTTCCCAAAGCTCCAATCCGTCTGCTCGTTTGCCGTCTATGTCATAAAAAAAAAACAAAGGAACTGTAGAGGAACCAATTGAAATTAAGTTCGCTTATTTTACTAAACGGCAAAGAGAAGCAAAAGTTAATTAATAAGTAGCACCAATGATGATGATGGCACCAATGATTGACACTTAGTTCGTAATTCAAAAACCATAACGTTATAAATTGAATATGTACCAACAAATGCACAACACTTGACTCCTTTGAAATAAGCACTAATGTTCATGATTGGTTCCTTGTCCATTACTGGCGCCGTCACCCTATATATAGACTTCAATTCCAGTATAAAATGGCTTCAAAAAATTGCGCCAATATTCTACTGACAGGTATCCTCTTAAGCCAGGGATAGACTAGGGGACAAATGTCCGGCGACAATTGTCGGCGAGGTATCAAATGAACTCGACCGACAAGTCCGGCGACTTCGCCAGACACTTGCAGGCATAGTCATGGCTTGTCGGGCGGTGTCACCCAACGTCGCTGGCGATATGGGTTGCAGGACATTTGTTCCCTAGTCTATCCCTGGCTTTTTACTCTCCTTGAGGACTCAACTCAACAAGTAAATCAATACAATACAATACAAATATTCTTTATTGCACACCATGATAAAAAGGAAAACAAAATTAGGTTGAGAGTACAGGCAAACAACAGGCGGTCTCATCGCTATAGAGGAATTTCTTCCAGACAACCTTGACATATATTTAAATCCCCGTTATTGAAATCAAAGTTTACTCGTAGATTGACTAAAATGGAATTTCATTAATCAAACCTCATGCGCGGTTAAAGGACTATCTTTTAAATTCCGCCATTCTCGTCTACTTTTTTTTTGGATCATTATGCAAAATTCATTCTTCACCTATGTATATTATCAATCCTGAATCCCTTTGCGAAGTGTTGTGGTTTAAGTGTAATATGTATGCCCTTATAAGTAATTAATTTAATGTCCGCCTACGACTTTGTGCCGGTGGCGATTGAGACGGCGGGGCCCTGGGGGGTGGAGGCCATTTTATTCTTTAAGGAGCTGGGGCGTCGTTTGCGGGAGAGGGGTTGCGATCCTCGCTCTGGATCGTATCTGGTTCAGCAGGTGTCTATTGCTGTCCAAAGAGGCAATGCAGTTGGTGTAATGGGGACATTTGAGCCGGGTACGATCAAGGGGGGGCTATTGTAATATGTAATTTTAAGTTTTATAAAATAGATATTTTATTTATAAAAATGTTGCTTACTCCGAATAACCAGAATTCATTTTCAGTAATTGATTTTTACCATAACTAGTTCAGGCCAAATCACTGTACTTTTGACGTCAAAAATATGTAGGTATACACAATTTTCACCTTAATCCTTTGTAATAAGGTGCAAAAGTGTAAACATATCTTTGACGTCGACTGTATATAATAAATACTTAAATATTACTACCTAGCTTTCCCTCGTGACTTTGTCGGCCAGCCATGCCCATCTTTCGTATGGTTGCGGGAAAAAAATATCCTATGTCCTTTCTCGTAGGTTAACCTCTCTCCATAGCAAATTTCATACCAATTGGTTCAGCAGTTCGTGAAGAGACAGACTTTCGCATTTATAAAAATAATAGTAAATAAATAGTATAGTATACTAGTATATGTAGTATGAAGGGATAGTATGGATTGATACTGAGGCTATATTATAGCCTATAAGACGTTAACTTAGAACATATTGCAAACTTCGAAGTTTTTTTTTTCTCCAATTAAGCCATAATCATAAAAACAAAGACTATCGTTAGAAATTTACGAATTTCGATTTTCACGGTTTGTCCATAAAATAAAAAATATATATAAAAAAAAAATATTATTCTCGTTCCATTAAATAAAGTAGTCCATCTTTAAACAAAGTAATTATTTATTTATTAACGGTAATTTCCCGTGTTATCTTGTAACTATGTTATCTATTTTATCATTCAGTATACTTATCACTAAATCAATATTGACTTTATTCTAGACTTCTTAAGATGATAAAGAGATAATTTCATGCAATTATTAGACACTTTAGTCGCCATTTTTTTTAACAATTTCTGATACAATCTCTATATCAGTAATAACATGATGTAATTTGATGACCGGTCTGGCTTAGTGGATAGTGAGAATGCCTATGAAGTCGATGGTTCTGGGTTCGAATCCCAGTCGGGGCATTTATTTTTGTGATGAGCACAGATTTTTTCCTGAGTCATGGGTGTTTTATATGTATTTAAGTGTTTATATGTATCTATCTATTATATATCGTCGTCTAGTACCTACAACAAAAGCCTTACTAGGACTAGGTCGATTTGTGTAAGATTGTCCCGAAATATTTATTTATTTATTATGTAGCTAAGGAATCACTGCATTGAAAAAAAACATCATAATTATGATTATTGACATTTAAAAAAAATATCGTTTCTAGAGAAAAATAATGTTTTAAAGCTACAACCCATCACTACTACACACATCTTCAGTTACCTATCTGAAATAAACCTACATTTATTTATACACAACTATAACACCTTAATCTTACGAGTATTCTCTGAAGCTAGGAAGAAACCTAAATATTTTATTAAATATTTTGTATTGAGTTAGTTTATCCTCTAGCCGCCCAGAGACCTATAAAACGGTCTCCCATTGAACACCATTTTGAATTTTAATTATGACAAACCAAAGTTGCATTTGGCCTAGCAAGTTTTCACCTCTGGGTGGCTAGAGTAAATAAATAAATATTTAAATAAACTTTCGTGACACATAGTACTCACGTTTATTTAGTCAACACGGTTCTACTCACGTTTATTTAGTCACTCGCACGACATGTTCCCGAGAACATAGGACTCCATTTTCAAGCACTAAAAGTGCTGGGTGTCCGTTCGGTTCGTCGATCGCGTCGCCGGCCCGTCGCGCGACGGCGAACAGAAACATGTTGCGCGAGTGACTAAATAAATGTGAGTATAAGCGTGTCAATCGTTAATTATGTATTACTGTTGCCGCTATAACAGCACATACCAAAAACAGAATTGTATGTCGTTCATTGCTCGATTTTTTTTTATACAAGATTGACCAGCGTTTGACCTCAGTCACACCTGATTGTCAGTGCCGACGAGGTCGAGGGTGGAGGATATATTAGTAAGGGCAACAGGTTGACGTTTGAAATAAAATAAAAAAAACACTGAATATTCACTTGTATATTCACTTTAAAATAAAAAAGTAATTAAATTAAAATAATAAATTAAAGAGGCTCCGGTCTGGCCCGGGTCCACGGGGTTCCCATGTACTCGTAAGAACCGTGATTTTTCATCGTATTTTCTTTCAGTTGTACACATAATGGTACAGAACCCTTCGTGCGCGATTCTAACTCGCACTTGGCCGGTTTTTAACTAGTAAAATTAACACTATATAATGTCCTCCCTCGGGTTTCGTAAGAAGCAACAATGCGAAAAAAACCGCTGGATGGGCAGCAGCGTCCGTCGAAACCCATTCTACAGCTACTGCGGTCGCCAACTCGCCTGCCAAGCGTGGCGACTACGGCAACTACCAAAGATGATAGAAGTCATATTTGGAGGAGGCATGTGTCCAGCAGTGGACGATGATGGCTATATATAAAATTAAATTGAAATATATTATATTGTGTACTTAAGGAAAAGTGGTCAAGCTCTGGTCCAAGACCTGGGAGCTTGTTCCCTTTCTCTTACGTATATGACTTCTATTTAATTTTATATCTTTCTCTCTTTAAACATCAAAGGTAGACCCCCTCTAATAGACTGAACAATACCCGACTTTGGCTCAACTACAGGTTTGCTAAGGGTTTCTGGCGCTGGTGACACCGTGAACTTGGAGAGGATAGCCGCCAGTCCCGCGAGCGACTGCATCAGGCCTAGTCTTTCACCTGAAACAAGACAAAATATAAAGGGTAACATGCAAAATTTAACTTACAGCACCTGACCTATGGAGTAGTAGTGTGTGTATACACCTAGGAGGAACAATGACTGGAGAACACATCCGTGAGCGCCAGTAAACGACGAAGATATTCTGGCTTTTGTAGCCCAAAATGTAACAATTCATTATTGTTTTGCTACAGGACATTTTTTGTAACGAACATATTAGCTTTTTCTGTATAAATTACCGCAACTTGGGTCGAAAACCCAAGAAAACTCCAATTGTATTTGTTTGTTGTCCACCTTTGACAGTTCTGAAGAGTGCAGATTGGAGGGGAACAAAAATATGTGAGACTATGACAAGGACGGACAAAAATAGCGCCGCCTCTGCCTATGGAAAGTTACATAAGACCATCCCTTTCGATCGTAGTATTATTATTAGCACGCTCCGTTTAGTTAAATGCTATGTCTATGGTATACACGAATGTCGGCGTTCTAGATTGAAATTTTGACGTAAGCTCTATATTAATTCTCTGCACATCTACATACGGTCCTTCAGTTACGTATTTCCATATACCCATATATTAATTTTGCTGCACAGGTCATTTGAGATTCAGGAGTTGGCTGCGAGAATGTTCGATGAGACTGGCATCGAAATGTAGCAACTCGAGGTAAATAAAGTTTATAACGCGTTCTATTTTTAGTTGATAAGATACAAAATAAACATGCACAGGTATGATGATAGAAGTAAGCCTAATTACACAAATATATGTAATGTGTCTCAGATTCTGGGTTTTTAAATGTTTAAATTTAGCAGTTACTGATGCTAAGTCTAAAACAACTCATAATCATAAGTTAATAAGTCTGAGTCGATTAGTCTGAGTCCTCTAGCACCGACACACAAGCGTTACTGAGCTTACCGTAGGAGTAGGTCGATTTGTTTTTCAGCTAAGTTCACTCATTTTAAATTTAGTTCAAAATGAATTCCCTTCAACCTTATAGGGGAAATCCAACTCGCAGTAATTTAATGATTTTGGGATTTGTACAGAACCGTTAGCGTTGCCAATGCCGTTGAACGCGTATGGTCGTGGCGAGGTCAAAGTACTTACTTGCTCACATTACCGTTTGCACGACTGCACGTGCACATTCAATCCAATTCAATTTATTTCATTTTAACAATATACATTGTGTTTTAAATTACAATATATTTGAAATTATACACTGTGTTTTCTCGTCTTTCCCATATAAAATTTCAAGCCGCGCGAACGCGGGTGTAAATTCGTAAACAGTATAGTGCAATAGTGAGTCAATTGGTTAATAGACGAATGGCCTTCTTAGTGATATATTGCACAGATATATACATATTTAATATATATAGGGTTATTTCTAAGAAAGCATGACATTCATACGTGAGGCTAATTGTGTTAAACATTATTTTTTATCACCAAAAATACTTATTTCGTCTATTTATTCATTTTGCCACCCTACTCGATGTAACGTAATATTGCTGCGTATGTCAAAAGGCAAAGGGTGACCATAATTTGGTTCGTTTAAGATTATTTTAGCTGGAATAATAAGAAAAGATCATTAACGTTGTTTTGATCAAATACAGCCATAAGATAATACCTATGGACCAGTTACTGAGGTAGCTAAACTGGTTCTGGGTGACGACCCAGTATACACTATACAGCCGAACAATTTGCACTTAGAACGTTTTCAAACTAGCGTCGATGTAGCTGTCGATGTAACTTAACTTTTTTATAGGCAAACGCGTGACGTACATTCAGCCACGTTGGTAAACATGATTTTAAAAATATAATCTGCATTTCTTATGTTTGTTATGTGGTTGTTATAGTAATGATTTAAGTTTTTTGGCCGAGAAATATAACTATTTAACATTTAGCATCTAGTATTTTACGTCACGCTTGACGAATGTAAAAATAAAATTCCGTCTTAAATATAGTGCTATCGAAAAAAAATAGCATAATATCAAAATAACCTTACTATATGTATAACTGAAAATGAGTGTAGGTACATCGGACACTGAAATCGTACTATTTATTTTGTACACTCGTTTCAATTATTGACGTTTGTTTGTTGATACTTTTTGCACTAGTCGATATCTTCCAAATGACGTAAGTTTTGCAGGGCGTAAACGTTATATCTGATTGAGATTATTTCTTATAAAAGTTAACAATTGTTACAATTCAAACGGAAAATCATTGTAATGGCATATATCTACCTAAAATGAAAAAACGGCATTTTTAGTCGCCTCCAATTCGATTCTAATGTAACGGTGACGCCACTACAAGTTTGTGTCGTGGGAATAACTGTCAGTGTCATAGGGATCAAGATTCGCCTCGACGAGTATAGTGTGCGTGAAAGTGCGTATGCCAGAAACAAGTGTATAGGCGCAGAAAAGAAAAACGCTAGTCAGAAACCGCTGTTAGGAATCTTATGAATAATTTAACTACTACTCGAGTTTATTTATTGCTTAAAAGAAGGACTTCTCATAAAAAACGCGAATAATTGTTGCATAAATTTCATATTAACGTATATGTTTTTAATTATCCGACAAACCAAAATGAAGTTATAATCAGTGATCGTCTGATCGCAAAATGCGAACAAATCTATTAAGGTCGACACTTGTTGTCATAATAATTATGGCATAAATAAGAATTATGACATAATTATTATGTCATTTCAATTGAGTTTTCTCGCTGTTTAGGATCACTGGTTATAAATGTTATAATACTGACGTTTGATACTAGCTAAATAAAAGTTATTGTCCGTTTAAAATTAAACAATCTGTTACTTTAACTTCACTTAGTTAATTAGTACGAATGATAGTTATTATCATAAAAAATAATATGCTAATAATTAAGATGTTATGGACGACTAAATATATTATCGTATAAAAGTTATATTTTAATGAGAGGAATCAGATAACCCGTCACTATAATAATGATTTAATGCTAATGCTACTTTGAAGACAATATTGCCCTACTCTCGAATACTAGAACATTCATATTATGTACGCCAACAGAAAAATATTTAATCTCAACTTGATTCCTTAACTTTTTTATGTAAAATGAATTTAATATTATATCAAAGCCCTGTCGGCGTACCCTAATAAAAAAATGTGGGTAAATAAAAAAATGTCTCACCGATGCATGCGCGAGGACCGACACCAAACGGCAAATATATACTCTTCTGCACCGAATTAAATTCCTCCGGGCTAAATCTCTCCGGCCGAAACTCCTCAGGATTCGCGAAATACTTAGGGTCCATATGCAGAGCCTGTATAGGGACAAGTATTCGAACTCCTTCATCTATGGTCACGTCAGTCTCCGGGATAGTATATTTGCGGGAACACTCCCTCATTAGGAACCCAAGCGACGGGAACATCCTCATGCCTTCTTTGAATGTCCAATCAAGATACGTCATATTTTTCACAGCATCGTAACTAAGCTTATTATCGTGCTCAGAAAGAACTCTGTCAATTTCCTCTTGTACCTTTTTCTGTACATCAGGGTTGTAAGCTAATTTGTGTAGCGTGTAACTTGTGGCTGATGAAGAAGTTTCAAATCCAGCAGCAAAGAATATAAACACTTGAGCGGCCATCAACTCCTCATCCATTTCTAGACTAGCAACTTCTGGAGTTCCGTCAGGCTTCGTATGTTCAATTGACTCTCCTATTATCACCCCTTTCTGCTTGCTTTCTATCAGAAGATCTATAAAATCATGTCTGCCCGACGGTTGATATTTTCTTTCTTTTAAAATGGCACCAACCAGTTCTTTTATGCCCTTCTCTACGTGACCTAATGGTTTTAAAGGGTAAAATAATCTAGGCATAAATTGTTTCAAGAGCGTAGATATGAAACGAGTGGCATCGATTTTGAAGATTGCTGCCCCTAATTTGCGGAAAGCTGATTCTTCCTCGTTGAGTGAGTCCGCGTCGATGCCGAAGCCGCAGGCGCCGATGAAGTCGGTGGTGTAGCGAGCCATGAGGTCGCGGGCGTCAATGGTGCGGCCACAGCCAGCTGCGGCCAGCGCGCGCTCCTGCAGTCTCTCAGCGCGTTCCACAATCAGCGGGAACATGGCCTTCAGCTTCCCGCTCGTAAACGCCGGTGTCATGCGCTGCCGCAACAACCGCCACAAGTCTCCGTCAGCAAAGAACAAGTTTCGCATAATCGGCTCAATATAATTCCTGTTAACCACTAAACCGCGGGGATAAAAGTGATAAAAATCGCTTATTAACAAATGCTTAATTATCTCCGGATCTCTGATCACAAGTTCTGGTCTGGTCGATCTAAAAAATCCGACTATTTTTTCTTTAGGATATTTCCAATACATTTCGACGGATTTTTCGGTGACGCTCTTGCGCATTAGATAATTTTCTGCATTATTGCCGAAGAATAACACGGGTTTGTCATGTTTGACGCCTCGTTTCTGCCAGTAGTCAAAGTTTCTGACATTGTAGAGGTATAGTGTGACGAGCACTATTAGCATTATAGCGATTGTGAGCATCGCGTCGGCCGAGCATGAATGCAAGTCGAAGACTGGTGCGAGACAGGATGTTCATATACTTATTATAACCGGTTGTGTACGTCGGTCAGTAACTACTACAATTGTGTCCGCGATTAGGTACGTAATTATATAAAACAGACTTATCTGTATGTTTATAGACATTACGTAATTAATAGGTTAGCTTTATAACATATAAATTATTAATATCATATTATATAACTGGCTGCTAAGACGTACTTAATTACAATTTTATGTCGACATAAAAGATAAAGATTTTCCCACAATATTAAATATAATATGCTATTTGACGACCGGTCTGGCCTAGTGGGTAGTGACCCTGCCTATGAAGCCGATGGTTCTGGGTTCGATTCCCAGTCAGTGCATTTATTTGTGGTGAGCACAGATATTTGTTTTGTGTCACGGGTGTTTTCTAAAAAGTATTTAAATGTATCTATCTATTATATATAACGTCATCTAGTGTTGGTAATATACGACGATATACATAATACACAAGCCTTACTGAGCTTACCATAGGACTAGGTCGATTTGTGTCAGATTGTCCCGAAACATTTATATTTTGTCAACTGTTTATACGTATATTATTTCTTAAATGTCCCAGAAATGCAGGTATTTCAGGATTATTCTTGTATTGCGCTTCCAATAAAATGATTTGCACAATATTTCGTATTCATTAAACTTTAGACTAATATTAGGTCAGTATTTTTCACAATAATGATGACTTGCAGAAAACAACCATCGATTAAATCGTTATAGATTTTACTGCTGTCGTAGTAAAGTCCCTTTTGAAATGGCTGGAATGATTACTCGTTTCCTCACGATGACAAATTAAAAATTCGCATACAAACCAGAACTTGAGGACTTTACTCTTTCAACTTTAGATTATCAAAAACAAATGAGTCAAACATACTAGTTTGTTGTGGACTTTGTGCACTCAATGGGTAAATATAACGATACAGCCAAAGTGTCATAATATGTAAACATGTACCTTAATAACAAGACAATAAGGTGCACGTTCACATATTTTGACACTTCGACAGCGTCAATATCTTTGACTTTATTACCTAATAATTCTTGAATGTCACCTTGAATCATGTTGTTTTAATTCGACAGGCCATAATAGAACATGATGACTAAGTAAACCTTTAAGGTAACAGTAAAGATATAGTTATTGTGTGTTGGTTCTTTTTAGTCTCCTCTACACAATGGGTCATCATGGGCCATTATAGGGACACAACTATGCATTAGGGAGAGCCAACGATATTGCGACCTTGTTCCGTCGTACTGCTGCGTCTCTTACACTCGGCCATGATGGTTTAACGTGGAGAGCAGACATATCCAGGTAAGAATTTATTACCCAAGTAAAATTAAACTAATAACCTTTGGAACAAAAAACAAAAATATCGACTAAAATTACTAATCTACCTAAGAATCTTGTTATTTATAAGGTCTTAATCGGACGTCTTTAATGTTTTTTCAAAACGAGAACTTGTATAGATATTGAATGCCTTGTTTTATTCGTTTACGGTACGGAGATACAATATCTGACTTTGTTTCACATTATTACGGATGTTCGCTTACAATTATAAAAAGATAAATATGATTCTTTTTCAATTTACAATTTATACACATTACTATGTTCTTATGAATGGCAAAGAAAAATCTACCACTGGTTGTAACCCTACACCTCTGACACGAGAAGATTATATTACCGGCATGAAACTCGGCAAGACTTATTTTTTCAAAGCTGTGATACATCAAATCTTAAAATACGTAATTATGCGTAGTCCCACAAGAAAACATATGAAACAGTGTAATAAGATATAACTATGAATACTAAAATATAAAATTAATAATGTATAGAAAAAATACTGCACGAAAAAGACATGGTATGCTTTCTAATCTAAACCAAAAATAGGCGTCATTAACAGACACAAAGTCATTCAGAGTCATGCGGAGCTATGTTCGTAGTATCTCTGCTAGATCGAGTCAGAAATGAGGATATATGCAGAAGATCTAAATGCACCGATTTAGCTCAAACAAGTACACAGCAATGGGAGGGCACCTTGTTAGAAAAACCGGTGACGGACGCAGAAAGGTTCTTGACTGACCACCATGTACTGGACGTACCGATGGACGGCCCCCAACTAGGGGGACCGACGATCTGATCAAGACCGTAGGAAATATTTAGACTCGGGCGGCACAAGACGTTATAGAAATCATTAGGAGAGATGATGAATAACTTGGACCCGGGTATGTCCTTAAACTACGTCCAACAATGAGAGGTAGGGCACAGCGTTGACCATCACGCTTGAATCTGGGGCAGCCCAACTGGGGAAGTACCTCCTCCTTACAGAAGACCACAGCCATAATAGCACTGCCACCTTTCAGGTATGTAGTGTTGTGTTCCTGATGGTGAGTAAGGTTCCCAGAGCTCCAACCCCCCTTAAAGGCCGGCAACGCGCTTGTGACTCCCCTGGTGTTGCGAGTGCCCATGGGCGACGGTAATTGCTTAACACCAGGCAATCCGTCTGCTCGTTTGCCGCCTCAGTCATAAAGAAAAAAAAAAAAAAACTTAATTTAAGCTACACTTGTAAAACAAGGTTATAAATATTTACTTAAAATGTTACTTTTGTATATGAAAGCAACATAAAACATACTTTTAACACAATTTGTTAGACCTTCTTCAAAACATTTGGTACTAGGAAACACTAGGAGAGTCATAAGTTAACTTTTATGAGCCGCGCTCGCTCCGGAGCAAAATGCGCTTTATTTAGACATTTGTCTGGAATAAATCGCAATTTGCGAAGAAGCACGACCGTTGCCAGGGAACAGGGAGTCTCGAGTGCGTTGTGAGGGAAAAACACACGGCAAGAAATTCTGGACGATTCCGCCCAAAATATATATTTTTTTTTATACAAGACTGACGAGCGTTTGTCCTCAGTCGCACCTGATGGTAAGTGACGACGAGTTCGTAGATAAGAATAACACTTTTTGTCCTAAATAAGAAAGTTCGAGAAAGAATAAAAATAAAAAGATCCCCTCTTCCATCTTACCTAATTAAAGAAAAATATTTTTAATACTTTAGGTCGATGTTTATTTTCGTGTCTAATTTCTCAATATACAGTGCGTTTATGTTTCTATTTTTAAGAATATGTGAAGAACCCGATATCTTGTCAACGAAATTATATCTTAAGATATTAATTATAACAGCTCATATCACAAAACGTATCAAGATTATTACAATACACGAGATTATTAGTCTCCATTTTGATGAATTGTTCATACTAAATTGATAAGTAAATGAAAGCAAGGAAAGATCTGAGTCATATTTAATCAAAGTTAATGCAAGTTGAAAGATAACTTAAATAGATAATCTTTGTATATTTGATTATTTTTATCGCAAGACTTTATATTTTTCACTTTCATCTGTCCCGTTGTCTGTTATGAAGTTTCGCAAGACCCATACCCCTGTTATAATCATGTAAGTTGGGTGCCATCTACCTAATCTGAACCTGTTAGGGCATGGCAAATTTTACCTGTTCAGTTGCCTACAGAGGCAAATTTTCGACCCACTTCCTAATTTCCGATAAAGTTGACAATTTGCATACTAAGTCGTGGGCAATGCATTATTATGGTACTATCAACATTATCTCACCATGAGAACACGATATAGGAAAACAAGGCAACATACGCCTTTGGAGTTATTAGACTTTCCTCGAAGAGAATGAGTCTGAGAAACTGTGGAATGGTACAATCTGCCATATAATTTTATAGCTAAAATAACATCCTGGTCAAAATTTGAAACGTATTTGTTTCGAGGCAACATTGCAGCGAATTATCGGAAGGCGTTTGCGAACACACCTTCCTACCGTATGTAACCCCACAACCTGGCTCAGTGCTCTGCCAATGTTGATATGACCTCTATACTCCCCGAATTTACATAACCTGCTTTATGATACTTTCTGCTTTGTCTGCTATATAAACTCAATTTGACAATATTTGCATAGAGTATTCCTTGTGTGTTTAAGGAATACATTATTTGGTGAGTGTGTACAGATTTGTGAAGTTCGGTTTAGTTTGTGTAATTTGTGTTACATTATTGACATTTGAATAATTCTGGAATTAGTTGATGTACAAACACAGTGTAAACGTCGCGTCTTTCATGTATACAACATGAGTAAATTAAAATTTAACTTATTTTCTGTATTTTTTTTTAATCAATGTACGAGATGATTTGAGCATAGTAAAGAAGCTCTGCCATTTAAAAAATGGGGATATTCTATGCAAAAACACTATTATAATATGCTAATTATATCGATATATTAACAATAACACTGCTAAGTGTTCAAAACATCGGGCTGGTTACATAGTTTTATTTTGAGATTCACGTCCTATACATTAGGTTGAGCCCTTCGCCGTCCGTCATATGACTTTTAAATGTCATACAGAGTAAAAACTAAAATTGTCATTCGTTAGGGTGAAACTTAACACATATCAAATAGGAAAAAATATTAAGCTTAGAATTATTTCATTCACACAAATCTTAGAAAAGATAAATAATAAATTATAAATAAATATTTCTGGACAATCTTACACAAATCGACCTAGTCCTACGGTAAGCTCAGTAAGGCTTATGTTGTAGGTACTAGACGACGATATATATAATAGATAGATACATACGTATAAATACTTAAATACATAGAAAACACCCATGACCCAGGAACAAATATCTGTGCTCATCACAAATAAATGCCCTGACTGGGAATCGAACCCAGGACCATCGGCTTCATAGGCAGGGTCACTACCCACTAGGCCAGACCGATCGTCAAGATTCTTAGAAAGTCCTTAGAAAAGATGCAAACCTAAACCTTTATACGTCTCATTACAAAACCGGTTCTAATCAACATTTTTTTATATATGGGATAGTAAATTCAATAAAACCCCATATGTACTACTGAAAACAAGTTGACTCCATTTCAGGCTGTTTAAAAATACACCTTAAGACATCACATTCATTCACCCAATTCGGTTTAAGCTTCATTCACTAGCTTTGTCTTATCTTACCCAAACGTTTTTTCAAAGCAAATTCTACTTTACAACTTGGTACTAAGGCTCAATTCAGCATATCACTGCATCCGATGTTACCAATGCAATCGTTTATTCAAAGCCATAAGAAGGGCCCTCCTTTAAATTCTTCGGGGGTATTATCACACTTGGCGCTTTCGGTTATCACGGCTTAATGTGATATATTCTGAGGGTAATCTGAAACTGAAAGCGGCTCTTGGAAACATTTACTGGAAAATGAGAAAGCAAAGATGAGGAATTGACTTGATGAGTTCGAGTGCTTCGAGTTTACGGTCCGGGATATTACTAGAGTAAGTAATCAAACTGTAAAACAGGGAGTCTTTAAAAGACATTTCACTTCTTTTTTTTTACTACAATTTACGGTGACTTCGGGGTCGTGGAGCAAGAAAACAACATGTGACGTAGAATTCATAGGTGAAGCTAATTATGTTTAACATTGTATTTATATGACCAACAATTGTAATTATTTTTCAGATGGTGAGTAAAAAAAATTGCTTACATATTGGTCAACCTACTCAATGGGACGTCTTGTCGCTTCCTATATTGCGTATGTCAATACACATAATTTGGTTAGTTTGGAATATAAAAAAAAAGATAATTAAAGTTTTCACTACCATAGGATAATATTGACCACACACAGAGTTCGAAAATCTGGTTATGGGTCATGATCATGACCCAGAAATCACTCTGTATAAGATGTTTACTTTTCCCAAACTTTGTGTAGGTTAGTAAAGTAGTAAAGGCACTTTTCTAACCGCGAATTGACATGTCTATTCTCACCTTACACATTTTCACAGAATTTATGTTCGACGAAATTTTAAGGAAAATAAATTAAATAAATAAATATTGTTTGTGACATTTCGTAATATCAAGAATCGATAAATGAAAAAACGTACACGAACACAAAATTAATAACCGTACGCACGTTTGCTAATCTCACCCGGTATTAGTTAACGGACCCATTGTAACTCGAGTGTAACCCAAATGTAACCTCAATGTAACCCGCGGGCCTGTCCTGTGCGCGGATAGCTTGTAATTGGCCTGCGCTTAACTTTCAACAAGCCTCGTGGGAGCTCCGAATTTAACGCATCGCTTAGTTTATACCAGAAATTGTATTTATTACATCATCGTAACGGTATCCCAGTTGTATCCCAAAGGAACCTGGGATTCGTTGTGACATTATCTAGGCCGGCAAAGCGCTTGTGACTCCCTTGGTGTTGTTAATAACCGTTATTGAACGAAGACAAAAATTCGTATTATTATGGATTTAGAAACCAATAAACATGAGTGCATTGTTATTTTCCGTTCAAGATGCAGTTATATCCAAATAACCGGCGAGTATTTTTCCGGTTGGATCTAGATACCAAACAAAAACCTTTTTTAACCAATCGGTACTTATAATTGCCGTTATTGAACCGTTATGAGAGGTAGGGCACAGCGAAGTACCATCACGCTTGAGTCTGGAGAAGCCCAACTGGGGAAGTACCTCCTCCTTACAGAAGACCACAGCCATAATAGCATGCTACCTTTAAGGTATGTAGTGTTGTGTTCCTGGTGGTGAGTAAGGTTCCCAGAACTCCAACCCCCCTTAAAGGCCGGCAACGCGCTTGTCACTCCCCTGGTGTTGCAGGTACCCATGGATGAGTAATTGCTTACCATCAGGCAATCCGTCTGCACCTTTGCCACCTTTATCATACAAAAAATAGCTAGAATTAGCTTAAGTACTCATCATCATCATCATCATCATATCAGCCAAAGGTCGTCCAATGCTCCCTGGGTCCTCATTGGGTGACAGGTGATGCGCCACCCGCATGGAGCGGATTCCCCTTTCCTTACCATAATTTCGGTTCACCTTTTGGGGGGTCTGCCTACGCTACGTCTTCCGGTACGTGGTCACCGCTTAAGAACCTATACCCCTCCCCCCCTACGGTTCTACGTGCCCCGCCAACTGCCACTTAAGTTTGGCTATATTATGAGTTATTTTGGTTTTGCTGCGAATTACATCAGTTCAGAAGCGATCGCGCAGAGACACTCACAGCATAGCCCTCTGCATTGTCCTTTGGGTGATTTTGAGCCTTCTTATGAGACCCACGTTTCAGTAGGTACTATATTAGTCATCACAGGTAAGAAACATACTGGTAAATTGAGATAAGTCTAATTTCCTCGCGATATAAACCTTCACGGACTAGCGACTGTTAATAAAATTACGTTTTTTGTTTTAATTAGTTTTATCTCTTTTATCATCAACCGAAAAACGTTAATTGCTAGACAAAATGATTAGGTATATACTTTAAATAGATTTTTGTTAAATTTTTATTTTGAAAAGTATTAGATCTAGTTATAAGAAGCACCGCATATGTAAATAGTACCAACAATCTTATGTTATGCCCTAACGTAAACTGAAAACTGATACCTTATGGCATTACATACATATTATACATACATTTCAGCCGTATGCAGTCCACTGCTGGACATAGGCCTCCCACAAATATGACTTGTATCATATTGGGGGTAGTTGCCATAGCCGCCACGCTTGGCAGGCGGGTAGGCGACCGCAGTAGCTGTAAATTGGGTTTCGACGGCTGCTGCCCGTCCAGCGGTTTTCTCTTACGACACCCGCGGGAGGAGATGGGGTGGTGCTATTCTAGTCAGCTGGCATCACACGAACTTATGGCATTACGTTTGTATGACAAGTTTTCTTTCGCACTGAAGATAAAATAAAACCACTCAGACTAAAGCTGAAAGGGCATAATAATACCCGTACTCCGATTCGAACCCAGGATCTCCAGCCTTTTCAAAATCCTGACATTTTATCGCAGATTACGTGTATTTTCAAGTTTACCTTAAAAAAAATGGACGCAGTTTTTCTTTAATATTTAAAAAAAATTAAAGCTCATTTTCCATGCTGCTGGTTTTATTTAAAATCGTAAAACGGACAGCTATTGACGTAATCCGTTGAATTTTATGGATTTCAAAGGCGATAAAGGTGAATGTATTGTTATTTTTCGCTCAAGATCTGCAATGCGGTTAAAATCAAATAACCGGTAACTTTACGATTGGACCCAAGTACTAAAGTACCAATCAGTAGGTACTAATAACCGTTATTGAACGAAGACAAACTAAAGCCCCATTTAGACCAGGCAAGAACTTGTTTACGATTTTCATTACATTGCGGGCTATCGGCGTACGACGAATTTGGTCGCTTTATATAACCCCGCAATGTAATATAAATCGTATACAAGTTCTTGCGTGGTCGAAATGGGGATTTAGAGTACAAAATTCGAATTATTATGGATTTTAAAGGCAATAAACGTGAATGCATTGTTATTTTCAAGATTTCCAATGCGGTTACATCCTATTAACCGGTGAATATTTTTCCGGTTGGATCTAGGTACAAAAAATTTAACCTTTTTCTACCAATCGGTACCTACTATAATAACTGTTATTGAACGTAGAAAAAAATCGAACGTAATACTACTCGTAGGTATATGGTAATCTCTACATAGATTCTGGGTGGCGCTAGTTCTTAAAGCAATCAAAAAACAAAAACGTGCTTGAATACACATCAATATGAAACATATATAATAATAATAAATAAAGACGAAACATAAGTATCAAGTACAGTCAGCAGCAGAAGTGGCTAAGCGTTTGAGGTGATCAAAATGAGGTCAACACATCTCTATTGTCAAGAGAATAAGAGCGCGTGTAAGTCATTTTGAACACTTCAAACGATTAGCCACTTTTGCTGCTGACTGTACTAGTCAAGAGATTACAAGGAAGACAAATCCTATTAGGACGATACTGGATCTACAAATCTAAAAAAAGAGTTGCATAAAATGTATAGCTTCGATACCCACAATGCCACAATTATAATTTTCTATCATTTTCGTTTCTAAAATACCATTTGTTCGTTTCTGGCAGAGTTTAAAATGTCACAATTCCCCTTTCCCTGATTATACACATTACTCATTATGCTTTCATTCGGTACAAATTAGTAAATTCATACACAAAATACCGATACTGAAATGCCTTAAATTCATATCATACAATCAATACGCCGCTCCGGGCTCCCAAGTCGAAGTACAGTGCAATTTTAAACTTTTTAAATCGAAAATCATTCGAGAACTTTCCAGGGAACGCGCGGCGCTTGTTATTTTATTTTGCCCTGGATTTTATGATTTCAGATTTATACACGGTAACTGAATTTGAATTTTTCATTTAGTCTTGAGATGCAGCGCGACCGGAACTTTATTTGCGACTTCGGAGTTTGAAGATTATGAATAAGCGCGGAAGTCGAGTCGAAGTTCATTAGGTTCTCGTTGCGGTTTAGCGCTGTATATCGACGGTATGCATAAAACTTCTTCATGTTGATAATTTTGTTTTTCTTTATTTATTGAGCCTATTGTGTCCCACTGCGGGGCAAAGGCCTCCCCCCTATTTTTCCATCCGTCCCGGTTTTGAGCTACATCTGGCCAGTCTCTCAAAAAGGAGTCCAAGTTATCCCGCCATCGCCGACGGGGTCTGCCGGATCCCCGGTTTGACTCGTGGGGCACCCACTCCGTGGTTATCTTGGCCCACAAGTCATTCGGCATGCGGCAGACATGACCAGCCCAGTCCCACTTTAACTTGGCCGCTTTTCGAACTACATCCTACATATGTTGATAATATGTAGTTTCAATAAAATGCTGATAACATCTAAGAACATATTATATCATTTTTTTTACTATGGAGAAACGTCTGCTAGCGGATATCTTCGATATTTAAATCTAAAGAAAAATAGAAAAAAATTGACTCGCAGCGGGACTCGAACTCACAACCACTAGATCACTAGCCCAGTGCACTAGAAAGGGGTAGCACATTGTTATCGATGAATTCTCAATGAAAATTGAGATTTCGATGCAGTTAAAGTTTCAATACGCTGGCGGTAGATGTGTTTGTCACCCATGATGACGTATACGACGAGGGATAAAAAAATTGACAAGTCTAAGCGGTACTTGTATAGCACAATTGGTAGTGCACTAGGCTGGTGATCCAGATTAAGTTCCATATTAATTTTCTGCACAACTACATAGACATGATCCTTCAGTTAAGTTTTGATACATTTGGCCACTATGGTTGTTTGTTTGATGCTAACTGCATAATACTTATTTCACATGCACATTCTTATATATATTATAATTTCATTTCATATACAAAAAAAATATTCTGATCAATATTTGTCATAATTCAATTTCAAACTTATATAGTGCGCAATTATTCATAGATAATAATAATATGATTCATAGATTGTATTATAGAAAACTTGTGAATGCAGTATTTTCTTAAATATTATGTAAAAAAATGTTCCCTTTTGTTAAAAGCTTACCTACCTTCTTATTCATAAAATTACATCAAACCTACATTAGTTCATTTAAGTTGTGTCTTTATCATACAAAAACAATTTTCAAAGTACTGATTGTGCAAGATTTTGCTCCTTTTAAAATCTATCTCAAGGTCAAACATACGGTCAAAGTGCCATAATTTGTAAACATGCAGCTTACTGTCTTCGAATAAGGTAGGTACATGTATACATATTTTGCCACTTTTGTTGAGTCAATATTTTTGACCTTAACTATACATATATGAATATCCAATAGTCAAATACGCTACCAAAATTAAATAAACGTAGTAACATACGGTGCTCCAGTTAAGCACACAGAAACATATGAATAGCATTAGCATTGCTAATTGTCAAACGTCTCTGGACATCCTGTTAAACATAAAACGTCGTATCTACATCAAAAACCATCCTACTTACAACATTATGAGTTTACAAAGATAAATTTTCACGCAGAACCGAAACAACGTAAGTGTGCTTGCACCAGGACAAAACATACGCTCTTCTCACTTCAGATTGAGATTGTATCTTTCCGTGTAATATGGCTTAAGTGCCTTTAACTTTAAGGAGACTTGTGATGTTATTCGTTAGTAGTATGTGACATTTCGAGCGTCACCGGTTTAATTTGCAATGCACAACAGTTTATTGGCTGAGTGCGGCTTTATAGATCTCATGAGGCGTTTGTTGTTAATTTGTTTAGGATTTACGATCGAAACAGACGTGTTGTTATAAGCTTTGTCATGTTATGTTGTCTTGTGAGGTATTTGGGGGTTAGGTATAGAAAAGCATTAAGGCCTGATATCGATTTGTGTTAACCACGTTCCCTGTTAGAGACACATGTATGGCTCTAGTCCACGAAAGAATGAGATGCAAGGCGGTTTTTTGAACGATCCACGAATTTTTTTTTTAATCTGTAATGTATCGCGCTTTTTGCTTCTGTCAGTCTTTACATATAGCAGAATATTATCTTATAAACTAATTCCTGTTATTTTATATTGAACTGTTAATGTAAACTAAGCAAAATAAGAAAAAGAAGACCCATCTTTGGAGTCTATTTTTATTTTTATTACCCGGACCCGGGTATGTCCTTAAACTACGTCAAACAATGAGAGGTAGGGCACAGCGATGACCATCACGCTTGAATCTGGGGCAGCCCAACTGGGGAAGTACCTCCTCCTTACAGAAGACCACAGCCACAATAGCACTGCTACCTTTCAGGTATGTAGTGTTGTGTTCCTGATGGTGAGTAAGGTTCCCAGAGCTCCAACCCCCCTTAAAGGCCGGCAACGCGCTTGTGACTCCCCTGGTGTTGCGGGTGCCCATGGGCGATGGTAATTGCTTACCATCAGGCAATCCGTCTGCTCGTTTGCCGCCTATGTCATAAAAAAAAATGTACTTACCTTATAATTAAGCTTTATTACCTATTATTGAAGTATCATAATTTATTATTACTTACTATAAGTAAATACTTATATGTAAAAGATAAAATACCTGTGTTGTTTATATAGGTTTTAATTTAACCTCTTGCCGCCCAGAGATGAAAACTTGCCAGGCCAAATGCAACTCTGGTTTGTCATAATTAAAATTCAAAATGGCATTCAATGGGAGACCTTTTTATAGGTCTTCGGGCGGCTAGAGGATAAACTATATCAATGACATTTACGTTATACATTCCATACTATTATTTGCAGTCTCGTGTTTGAGTTCGTTAATCGACCATAACATAAATATTTTATACCTATTTGTTTTTGTAAGTGTCGATATATTTATTTGATATGATTAGTATAGTTTTCAAAGTGTGTAATTAATTGCGGTCTTTATTAGGAAATGCTTAATTTATTTTATTTATTGAATCATTTGAACATTAGTTCCAGTCTAAAAGTATAAATCTAACTTTATCAAAATGCGTCTAGTGAACAAAAGAAGTAGAAGTACCATTCTCTGTAATGATTTGAAATCATTGTAAATATAGTACGCACGTGTGCGGAGCCGGAGTCAAAGCTCAGAGGTCCTTTCGACAAATTGATGAAATGTAAGGAGCACACTAAACGGATGTTGCTCCTGTCCGTACCATACGACGCGCACAGAGACAGCACCCGCCATGGTGTTAGGACTATTGTGTTTTAATTAAATCTAGAATGTACTAGGCTTTTAGTTGGAAATTATGGAGCTACTGGGCTATTGGATAAAAAACCGACGACGCCTAATACAATAGTATTATTATTCAAAAAAAAAATTATATCGATTTCACACAATGATCCAAAAATCACATAAAATATGTCCCTCCCTAATAAAAACGTTACTTTATACGTTAGACAAAAAGTCACTCTAATTCTCTAACTTATAAAACTCACTCAATTTCGTTTCCATAACGATGCCGCCGAACGGAACACTTGTATCAATAATGTAAAGCTCCTTCCAATATCATAAGCAGGAGTTATAAAACGGGGTTGCATGTATCTGATCTATATAGTTGTCGGAATCCTTTCGTATAGAATCACAGTCGATTCGAAACAGTACCCCACGGTCCACATTTTTTTTACTAGACCGCGGCTTCATCCGCATGGTTACAGGAAAGTGTAACATATTGAGTCTTCCCGTGGGAATGAGATGTTTTCCCGCTGGAAAAAGTAGCCTATTTCTAAATAGCTCCACTTAAAAAATCACGTCAATTTGTCGCTTCGATTTGCCATGAAAGACGGATAAACAGACCGACACACTTTCGTTTTTTTTTTTCTTGTTAACCTTCCACTTGGTTTTAATCAAAAGATAAATGTAACATATTAATACCTAATAATAAAAATAAAAATAAATTATACTAATTAAAAATAAAATAAAATGAATAATTAGTGCTAAAATATAATATTTTAAATATAATATTTTAGCACTAGCAAGTCCCCCTGCGGCATGGACCCCATAACGCTGGCTGCGTTACCTCTCTGTACCGCTAGGGCGATACGCTGGGAGAGGTAAGAGCCAGCTTTATATTATTATATTTCGTATTTATACTATTAGTATGGATACAAGACAGACCAGTGTTTGACCTCAGTCTCACCTGATGCTAAGTGCCGACGAGGGGGTGTAGCACTAGGCCCTAGATACAGCCTATTAACTCTAGCCTTGAAATGAAATGACATATCATAAAAATAATCCTTGTATTCTGTGATCCTTCCCCACAACATCTTTTTTAAATACATTTAAATCTTTATCTACATCTACACTAATATTATAAAGGCGAAAGTTTGTGAGTGTGTTAGTATGTATGTCTGTTACTTTTTCACGTCTAAATGGCTGTAGCGATTTATATAAAATTTGGTATGGTGTTAGCTGACACCCTGGATCAAGACATATTCGGTTGTATGTTGTTTTTTTTCCTAAAAAACCGCGGGTAACACCGCGGGGTACAGCTAGTTTACAATATACTACATTCACACTACATTAAATGTAAAAAAGGCCCTTGAGACATTGTACCAAGGATGCTTGCGGCATTTCCTCATATCATCATGCAACAGTTCTTCAGAGCACAACGTATTGTACAAGCGATAGAAAACACTTCAGGAGGAAAAATCTCTCCTTAGACTCAATGGCTCAATATTGCTCGTGAGTTTGGGATCGTCGACGATTCTCACAGCGATCTATGTGAAACACTAGGTGGGATGGGACTATTTACCTTAGCCAGCAATGCGAAAATAATATATTATAAATGGGCGATACGGGCATTTCCTGTCGAAGTCTTTATCACCTTTTGTTTTTTTTTAATAATTTATTGACAAGCTTTTCGAGTTGATTAAACTACACACACACACTCGCACTCACACTCTCTTAGTACCTATGTTTTATTCTGATAACCAATGTTAAGATCTCCATTTTATTATTACGGTTAAATTATAAAATTAAGACTTATATAAGTAATTTTTGTAATTATTTTTTAAATTATTATAAAGAGCATACATTTTGGGTTTTTACATATTTCTTATGAAATGTCATATTTACATATTTCTTTTGTCCACTTAACGAAGTGGACATAAGATTCGACTCTTTGTGAATGTAAAGCTCAGTAACAGTAATGAACAGCTATTTAGAAGTCAAATAATGGCAAGGAAAACTCAATAAAAATCATAAAATAAAATATACTTTAAAATTTGTTTATTGTTGTTGATTCCAATCGTGGAAACCCGGGCCGCCCACGGCCCCTCCATGATAAATAACAAACTTCATTTTAAATCTGATTTTCATCCGATAAAGGATAATTTTGATATATAAATATTATTATTAATGTTAATTTATGCGTAACCTTAGCTGAACCTTAGCCTTTTGAAATGTTATAGTTTATTTCCTTGTAACATTTAAGTAAAATACTGTTTGACTCAATCGTTGATAACTTGTAAAGAAGGAGTAGGAATCTTTGTTCATAACCTACCTATTTGGCAATTGCAGTATGCTCTACAGCTCTGAGCCTATACATACTCAAGTGGTTTCTGGTCTTAAAAACATGGTGGGGTATAAAAACATGGTAATACCCTATTTTTCTTAAAGGACGAGGCTCAAACTCGTGACTCAGTGATACATGCGCGTTGCTCTGCCAATCTACCAAGAACACACTGATCGGCTGCAATTTTTTCCACCACGTCTGAATCTTAATTATAGCCCGAGGCAGTTAATTTATCCTTTTATGTGTAAGAATGTGATCTGTTATTTGGATTAGCTACGGGGAGAGCGACCTTAATCATTATGTTAGTATGGATATGCCCCGGGAATCTGGGCATGTTGGTTGAAAAGGCAAAAAATACAATGTGTTTATTTTATTACAGTTTAAAACATCTAAGTAGCTGATAGATACGCACTTAATCGCCGTAATTTTGTCCAAATCGAACAAATGAACACAAGTGTTCACACTGACAGCTCATTTGCTGCCATAAATGCGGCACATTTTGTACTGTTTAGATACAAGTTCGGCGAGTGATTAAAAATCCCTTACAGACAATTTAAACTGTTTTATTTTTAACCGAATCAAAGAAAGGAGGAGGTTCTCAATTCGAATTACTTTTTTTTGTATGTATATTACTCGATATCTCCGAGAATCGTGAACCGATTTTCCATTTTTTTTTCTAAAGCGTATAACTCCGAGTTGGTTCCGTTGGCACTAAGTCGGAATCTGATGGTGGGATCCTGAGGAATCGAGGGAACTCCTCAAATCTTAAAAGCGACACATATGGTGATATTTGTGTTTTTATCAACAACTCAAGCATTTTTTAACCGACTTAAAAAAAGGAGGAGGTTATCTATTCGGTTGTATGTTGTTTCTTTTTTTATGTGAGGTAACATCAGAACTCCGTCGCGGGAAACTCTCGTGTCTTAACCTTTCTAAATGATATCCCGCGATGGAATCCAAATAACCGATCACTGGTACGAATAATAGTTTCGTTAATAGATGTTTCTTAATACAAAATTTACAGTAAACTCCCTGTTAATAAGTCATAATATAACCTCAAGTCTTTTTTGAAATCCCTTCCCATTCAGGCAACTTGTCGTACTGAAACCAATACTACTGTTCCAGAGGTCAGCCATGCCTCCAAATGTTTCCCACTCGTGTATCCGATTTGAATAAAAGAACCCGATACATTATTACCGAGTGCTCCCTGAGTAAATCTCGGGCCCCATATAAATGTTTTCATACACTAGTATGATATAAGAACGCATAAGTGGCAATTTTATGAAGGTTATTGGTTTTGATACTCTTTGATACACAAGATTCAAGTTATATGAATATGTTATTACTGTAAGGTTATTTCTTTGTGTCTATGTTATTACCTGGGGAACTGGAGGGTATGATTCGTTTCAGTGCTTTAACATTTATCATACTAGTTTTCGCCCGCGACTTCGTCTGTCGCTGAAGTTTTCAATCTATGTTAACCCTCTCGAGTTTGTTTATCATTACAGCCCTAATTTTTTGAATAGACTAACCCACATATTTTTATCTTTATAGGTGACAAAAATGGCTACTGGCTACAGGAGAGATAATAACAAAGCAATATAATGTTTTTGACCATTCTTCTTTTCAACAGATTCAGTTGTTTGGTGCCTCCTTGGTTTAAGCGAATGTACTAATTAGTTGCAAACCGATAAACTCACCTGTAATTATATCGCACTAGGCGACATGTTTCGGGTAAGCTCTGGTACACATCTTCAAGCCGAGTCAGGACACACCGCTCGGGGTGAGGGTGCATTTTAATTATTTATTAAGCGAATGCTTTATGTATTGACATCTTGCCCAGTCATTTGTATTATTCCTTCATTTATTTCTTTTCTTAGGCTATATTTTACATTTGAATAGTTTGTTAATTACGACAATTTGTTGTTTATATGCTGGTCTACAAAACCATTCCACTGACATATTTTAATTATATATTTATTTATAATAAAAATACATACAATTATCCTTCCAGACTTGTCCTATTTCGACAGTTGGGTTTAACAATTCTAATACAAATAATTAAGTAACACATTGCTTTTAAGTAATGTCATAGCATATTACAAAAAACATGCCGTGTGATGCCGGCTGACTAGAAAAGCACCACTCCATCTCCTCCCGCGGGTGTCGTAAGAGGCGACAAAGAAAATCCTACGGACGTGCAGCAGCGTCCGTAGAAACCTAATCTACAGCTACTGCGGTCGCCAAGCCGCCTGCCAAGCGTGGTGACTATGGCAACTACCCCCAAGATGATACAAGTCATATTTGTGGGAGGCCTATATCCAGCAGTGGACTGCATATTTATGATCTTTCGCTAAACATTTGACTTAATAAGGTCAGATGCCACTTTACCCTGAAACAGAGTTAGAAATTAAGGGCAGAAAGGTCGTGCAAGGACTTCTTACATAACCTTAATTGAATAGGTATGTTGGCGGATGTATCCAAATATTATATGTTATGGTTTAAAATTAACCTCCAAAAGTATCAAACCTAACAAAATAATCATCAACCTCGTTTCATTTTGCTTTGTACAGTCGCCATCAGATATATCGGAGCTGTGGAGGTGGTCACAAATATCGGAACATGCACTCTATCCTTGAAAATAAAGGCGTTGTTTCGATATTTGTGACCACCTCCACAGCTCCGATTTATCTGATGGCGAATGTACTAACCTGACCGACCTGCTGACTAGTATTATTATTACATGGCTTTTTTTTCGCAAAAAAATGTCAACAAAGTAAAATCTGAAAAGAAAATTGATTAGGTTCATAAAAGTTACATTTTGAGGGATATGTTGTTGAGTTATTTAGTGGAAAAGTCCTTCATTACAATTCCTAAAATTAGCTGTTAGATTTTCCCACGTCTTGAAATTAAATAAGATAAATAAACACGGAGTTGTTTATCAGCTTAATCTAGCCCAAATATCACCATTGCAACGTAAACAACATAAACTACTATATTTATTAAACTACATAAGACTAGTATTTATTTATTAAAAACAAGTTTACTAAAATTACACGAATTATTCAAGAAAAAATAAAGTAAAAATAATAATAAACTAAACTATTAAAATAGCCCACCCCGCGTCGTTCCAGGTACAAAGGTGCCCATTACACTCGCTGCGTTGCCACGTTGAACAGAACTACATAAGTATAAACAGACTAACTTTGGCAGTTTGTACGTTTTTTTCAGACGGAACAACGCCATCTACCATACGATTAAGTACACTAAATGGGTTAGGCGTTTAGTGTAGCACCTGTATTTTATGCTACAGTTTTATTTTTTAAATTCTGTAAAACAATACCAACATTACTTAGTTCCAAACGGATGAACTCACGTAAAATTATATCGCACTAGGCGATATGTTTCGTTTAAGCTCTGGTATCCAATTTCAAGCCGAGTCAGGACACACCGCTCGCGTTGAGGGTTCAATTATCGTAATATACTGAGTTATCACATCGCTCACCGTAAATTAAAATGAAAATGGGCACCAGAGCTTGCCAGAAACATGTCGCCTAGTATTATATAATTACACATGAGTTTATCCGTGTGTAACTAAGTAGTAGTAACATGGCGCACAACAGTTTGAACAATAATACCTACATTTATGCTCAATTTTAAGCCTTATCGCTATCGCTCGTGGCTTGCCAGTCATCACGTATGTATCCACCGTGTAATTATGAGCGCGCCATATTGCCCCTTTTTCATTTCGGCCGGCCCGGCTATTCATATTGGAGATTAGATATCGAGAGCATTGTGAAAATATCCGTATTTTCTGGAGAAACGTGCCTTGCGGCAGTGAAAACATGGCGGCAGAAAGAGTTGGGTTTCGTGCGCTAAATACTTCTATATAAAGAAGTCAATATGACATCACAAATATATCTATGTTATAGGTAAATTAAAATACTAAATGACGGCCTGTCTGGCCTAGTGGGTAGTGATCCTGCCTATGAAGCCGATGGTCCTGGGTTCGAATCCCAGTCAGGGCATTTATTTGTGTGATGAGCACAGATATTTGTTCCTCAGTCCATGGGTGTTTTCTGTATTTATGTAAGTATTTATATTTATCTATATATTATGTACATTGTCGTCTAGTACATACTATTCAAGCCTTACTGAGCTTACCGATAAGTTGATTTGTGTAAGATTGTCCCAAAATATTTATTATTTTTCCTAACTAGTGTGTAAAAAGTGCACTTTTCGTGCGTAAATTTCACTTTTTAAGGCACTTCCTATGAAAAATTAGATACTCGTGTAAAAACTTCTTTAAGACTCGGGTGATTGTCACCCTCGTTTCACTCGGGCTCCAACGTTCACCCTCATCGAAAAAAAATTTTTTTTCACTAGTATCAAAATATTATATCTACTAGAGATTTCTAGTTAGTGGTTATTATTGTGTTAAAGAATAAACCGACTCGAAACTTAACTAAACTAAGCTAAGCATTGGTTATATATTAAAAAGAAAACACCCATTACTCACACAAATAAATGGCTTTTGGGATCTTCAGCTTCGAAGACATTTCACTAACAACTAAGCCACAAAGGATATTATTGACCAAGTCATTAGATTATTTATGTAACCTTAGCCCTGAGTGTAAGTTTCCATCGTAATATTACTTTACCATCTCGTTAGACTTACCCATATAAATAACATTATCACTTACGCGTTCGAGACGTTTTTTACGTCAAAAGTAACTTACACTAGAGCCTCTGAGGCTAAAGTAATATTACGTTAAATCTTACACTCAGGGCTCAGCATATCATATGGTTAAAACTTTTTGAGAAAATATGTTAACTTTTACATGACATTTTCATGTAACTAGATTATTGGAAAGATAACGTTATGTGATAACACGGGCTCGGGTATTTAATTAGCAATGCTCAGAATTTGGGCAGTTCCCATCTCGTCACTTGAAACGAAACCTTTTGTTGAACCACCTTTATATTTTCACTTTATAGTAGATTGTTTGACAAGGGCCAAAGTAGGTCATAGTACCATGAGATGGTTATGTTGGAAGGGTAATATGGCGTTTAGACCCGAGTTATACACTCTAAGTTTTCACTTCTATTACGACAAAAAAAGTACATTATAACAAATAACAAATACAATTTTATTCGCCCGTAATGAATTCTGAGTCAAAAATTTGCCAGTCTTTGTATTTATTTCACTGTTTTGCTTTGATACATATCGGATAATATATCTACGCCGTGAATAAATGCCATAGACAACGTATAATTGGGGCGTTACAAAAAAAAATCATCTATCATCATTCCTCGCGTTGCATCATTCCTCCCAAGCTTTTGCCACGGCTCATGGGATCCACTTGGCAACTAATCCATATTACTAACTAGATTTTTGGCGTAGGTTTTTACGAAAGCGACTGCCATCTGACTTTCCAACCCTGAGGGTAAACTAGGCCTTATTGGGATTAGTCCAAAGAGTTCCTTCAGCGTTAAACGACCTCTACCTAAATAACAAAATGAAATTTCGTATATAAGTTCCGAAAAACTCATTGGGACAAGTCGGAGTTAGAACCTGCGACCTCCGGATTGCAAGATGCACGTGCTATGCAAGGTATGTGCCTATTAATAATACCCAAGAGTATACCATCACGCGAAACGCAGTGTTGTACGTTTACAAAACCAGATGGATGTATAACCTCGTATCATAGCGGCCAATAGTATTAATCAGACCTGTTTATGACCTATGACAGAGGGGGTGTCTCACGATGGGCGGCGACGACGTGGTAGACCAAGACGGAGGTGGCGGGACGACTTGGATTCATTCCACAACGACTGGCCAGAGATTGCACATGATAGGGAAGACTGAATTTTCAGTGGCCTATCAGTGGGACACTTCATAGGCTTATCAAGAAAATAGCATTATAACCATATAGCATAATAGTAAAATACCCTATGAATAGCATTGGACAGCCGTGTCTGGCCTGACATCGAAGTTCGAATGTTCGAATATTTCGAGCATCCTTCTCTTTAACTCCAATGAAGGCATCGTCTGAAATTTACGAATATCGTTTTTCGCGGTAGCGCCCCTGACACATAATCATAGAAGAAAATACAAAGTATATATCTTTCTTTATTCAAGTCCGATGCAACTACATAACCAATATTATATATGTATTTTTCAGCACTGTTTTTTCCTCATTAAATGTTACGTTTTAGTTTATAATCCAATGTAATAAAATAAATAAAATAAAATGTATTTATTTCAAGTAACAATGACTCATACATTATATTTTGTTAAAGACAGCATTCAAAATAATTAAAATTAATGACTGTTTGTGTCAAAATATCGAGGCAAAAAAATTGCGTATGAGTTAAATTCCGAACCTTCTATGTTAATGCAGAAAATGTGGTTGAAAGCCAAATAAACCTAACAGTTTTGAAGCATTTCGGCATCCCATTCTGGCGACCATAAATATCGCACGACACGGTATTACAGCTACTCACATATTTTATCTTTCCATTTCCTTGTAATACATTCTAAAACGCGCATGTAATATACGGGAGGGTTACATAGACCGAATGGTATGACTTTACGTTCGTAGTTCGTAAGTGTATCATGTTAGCAACATAAATTTTCTACTATGTATAATGTAAATCCAAGAATCTACACTAATATTATAAAAGCGAAAGTTTGTGAGTGTGTATGTTTGTTACTTCTTCACGTCTAAACGGTTGAAGCGATTTTAATAAAATTTGGTATGAACCCATGATGACGTATACTACGAAGGATAAGATAGAGAAATTTGAGAAGTCTAAGCGGTACTCTGATAGCACAATTGGAAGTGCACTGGGCTAGTGATCCAGTGGTTATGGGTTCGAGTCCCGCGTTGAGTCAAATTTTTCTATTTTTCTTTCGATTTAAATATCGAAGATATTAGCTAGCAGACGTTTCTGCATAAAAAAAAATTATTTGGTATGAAGTTAGCTGACACCCTAAATTAACACATAGGCTACGTACGGCGTACGTATTAACACATAGGTTTTTTTCGTAATAACCCGCGGGTAACACCGCGGGGCACAGCTGGTGACATAAATAATAGTAGATTGTTTGACAAGGGGCTAAAGTAGGCCATAGGAACACGAGATGGTTATTTTCCCGAACGAAGTGAGGGAAAATTGTTCGAGGGGTAATATGGCGTTTAGACCCGAGTTATGCATACTAGTTTTCACTTCGATTGCGAGAAAATAAGATAAAATAACATTTCAACAATTAACAAATACAATTTTATTCACCTGCAATGAATTCTGAGTCAAAAATGTTTAATTTGGCAGTCTTTGTATTTTCTTACTGCTTTGATACAGATAGGATATATCTACGCCGTGAATAAATGCCACAGACAACGTATAATTGGGGCTTCAAAGAGTTTGCCAACGATTTAAATTTTTTTTAATGCTTGTGAAGTAGGAACTAAAAAGCACCTAATGCTTTGACAATTTGATTGCGTTTCCTTATTGGTCGATTTTAATATTGTGGTATTGTCTGATTGGTTGATACTTTATACAAAGTTTTTTTTAATGATTTCACATTTTTAAACAGTATTCGCACCAAAAAAGAATCTAGAGTTGCGATTAACTTCGATATGTGTCGTGATTGGTGGATTTAATAAGATGAAGTGTTCTGGTTGGTCAATTTAAAACGTTTTGTATATCATAAATATATATACATATTTTCCCAAGAGACTAAATGTATTACTTTAGTCCGCCTTGGCAAGCGTAATATGACACACTTTTAGAGCATGAGAAGTGAAAAAATAATACGCTACATGTTTTTTAAATCATTTTCATGAAATCAACGAAAATAATTAGTTATTTGTTCATATCACATTGTCATGTACATAATAAGGTGGTGTAATTTGAAAGAGTTCATGTAACACAATTTTACATTTTTAAGTGTATTCACAGTAGAACCAAAGTCACCGATATAGCCCTCCGAATCGCCAAACTTAAGTGGGCAGGGCACATTGCACGCAGAACCGATGGCCGGTGGGGCCGAAAGGTTCTGGAGTGGCGACCACGAACTGGAAGACGCAGCGTAGGTAGGCCTCCCACAAGATGGACCGACGACCTAGTTATAGTCGCGGGATACCGCTGGATGTGGAAGGCGCAGGATCGGTCTTCTTGGGTGGTTCTGGGGGAGGCCTATGTCCAGCAGTGGACGTCTTTCGGCTGACATGATGATGATGATGATGAAGTGTATTCTAGTCTAATCTTAACATTTTGTATAAACAGTAAGCACTATCTTATGTGAAGTTATGTATTTTATTTTCAAATAAATATACAAGAATAACAGTAATATAATAACTACATATTCAGCAACATAATAATGAAATCTAAATACGAACTGAGAGAAAAGGAAAAACTAAAAATGTAATTCTATCTTGTAAGCAAATCTACAAATGTCACACAAATCTAACTAATATTATGTAAAAAAGTTTAATATTTTCACGTCATCTTTATTTTTTATTATTATGGTTGAGTTGTATTGCGAAGGATACGAGAAGTCCTTAAATATAAATAAAACATAAGAATTAATTCCTACAGTAAGTTAAACAAGACTTGTCTTATAGACACTAGGCATATGTAACAGATAAATACATACATACTTAAGTATACAATTATACAATTATAAACTAAACATCGTTCACTACCGTTGTACAAATATTGTAATTATCAGACAAATATAAGCCCTGGCCTGGATTCGAACCCAGTACCTCTTGTTTCGTAGGCTGAGTTACTTCACTGCCTGATAATCTTACCCATTTATTAAATAAATTTTAAATGAATTCCACACTTACGTTGACTTACCCATTTAGACGCTGTACGCCTAAGTATAAAAAACTTACGCCCAAAGAATATTAAGCAAACTACAGAAAAGGTCAAACCACTTTTAGGTATAAGGTAAAAATAGCAAAAAATAATATGTTACGTCGTATATTGTCATACTTACTTACATTTCTTATCCTCCATTTGTAAAGGGCGCTCACTGTTTCCTTGTGTTGCTCCATATTTATTTTCTAAGCCGGTTGTCCACTATCACAAAATCACTTTCATTGGAGACTTTTCTTAAAGACTCACGCGAAAAGGAAAATATCAAATTTCATGATCGATTTGAAGGTTTATCATGGTCGCTCGGGTAACTATAGGTACATACGTACTTACAACCAAAATAAAGTTAGTATACAATAAACAAATTGAATAAAGTCATATATTATGGGGGAGGCCTATGTCCAACAGCGGTGATGATGGTGATTAAAGAGTGTTAATGTAGGATTAAATTACTTATGTGACTTTTTGACTATCAGTGGTATTTGTAAGGCAGTCTCTAATTGACCTAAATCAACAGCAAAAAACGGTATACTGGATTTAAACTTCATCTCAACGTTTCGTTACTTTAAGGAGCGGTCTTTGTTACCGAGCAGCACTGTGCCGTTTTGTGATTATTTCTTTCCAAGTATTTAAATTTATTTTTTAAAGTATTTATATATTTTAAAGCACAATAAACCGCAACAAAGTCAACCAATATTAACGCGAATAGTGACACCGTCCACAATATCAGCGGCTCACAAAGCTCGTTAATGAAATAAAGACATAATAGCCCGTGAATCTACGTTTAACTATTAATCAGGCTTTCGGTTAAATTTCGTTAAATCGGCGATCAATCAACTCGCATTGTGTCACTGGGCGTGATGAAGGGGTAAAATTACGCGATATTCCGCTCGCCGCGGGATTTACGGGCCGGTGTCGATGGAAAAAACTTCCCTGTTACTGGCTGTTCGGAATACTTTACTGCCGGACATAATCGTAGTTTCTATTGGCATTTGTTTTGTGCGGGAAGCTTTGGCTGGACAAATGCAATAGCGCTATATTTACAGCTAGCCTATTATATGGTCGGGTTTTTATCGTTACGATATCTGTCACGCTCCAACAAGTATATGGGTGCGAAAGTGATGGATAACGCGATAGACAATAACATGACAATCATGTCTTTTAAATGAAGTGTCATTCCATCGCAAAAACTCTTCATCGAAATACGGCTTTCGAAAAACTTACATTACATTATTTATGTTTGCCTCGGACTATGCAACCCGTAACACAGGGTAGGTAGGGTGGTAGTTTTATGAGAGGTAGGGCACAGCGAAGTACCATCACGCTTGAGTCCGGAGAAGCCCAACTGGGGAAGTACCTCCTCCTTACAGAAGAACACAGCCATAATAGCACTGCTACCTTTCAGGTATGTGGTGATGTGTTCCTGATAGTGAGTAAGGTTCCCAGAGCTCCAACTCCCCTTTAAGGTCGGCAACGCGCTTGTGACATCCCTGGTGTTGCGGGTACCCATGGGCGACGGCAATTGCTTACCATCAGGCAATCCGTCTGCTCGTTTGACACCCTTTGTCATAAAAAAAAGTCATATTTAATTAAATGGAAATTATTTCTGTGCCAAAAATACGGTCACTGGCTATTGCCAGTATCATACGACATCAAGACCGCAAAAAATATCTGATAAGGTGCTGTCAGATTCAAATGATATATTTAAATATAATTTTATTAAGTATATTTATATGTAACTATATATCGTCGTAAGTAAGGTCGGTAAGACTTGTATTGTAGGCAATAGAGCTACAATCAAGCCTTACTGAGCTTACCGTAGAACTAGGTCGATTTGTGCAAGATTGTTCCGAAATATTTATTTATTTTATTTGATTTAATTATCTTCTGTTGCTGGGATAATTATTCAAGAAATGAAACAACTGAAATCGATTTAAATCGCGTATAAAATTAAATTTTATCTCGATGTTTCGAACCGTTTAGCAGCGTTCGTGGTTATCGGGTGGACTGAGGAAAAAAAAATGTAGCTCCATAAAAAATTACAAATATGCTCACCTACCCACATAATGCAATTAATAAACATTTTTTTTTATAAACATAGTTTGTAACCAAAGTATTTTAGGTATCACAAATACTCGCCCAAAACAATGTTGACAAGCATTCGTTATCTGCCCGCTGCAAAAATGTGTAATTCGTTAATTTCGATTGTTTGAAGCTGTCGCTGGCATTCATATTGTCCGCTGTCGCTTTGTCGTGTTTTTGTTGTCATGAATCAATATTTACAACGCTAAGTTGTTGATTAGACGTGTCGATGTGATAAAAACATTGAGATTTGTAAAGACTGAATGATAAATTGCTTTCACACTGCCAACTCGGATAAGACACTTTTCTTTTCTGCTAGGAGGGATGAAAGTTACACTTTTCTGTTCTAGAACATTTTTTTTTTTCAGCCAGTGCCGTCATTATAAATGTATGAAAATAATCGATTAAGCACATTGGATTATTTAAATACCAAGTCTTAGTTATTCGGCCTCTTTTCAATAGTGAAATCAATAATTAATTAACGATACATCAAATAATACGAACGAGGTATATGATATAGCTTTTAATTTATTTTTTGTGAAACTTTTCGGTACCTACTGCTGTCTCGCGCTTATATGTAACTAGCTTTTGCCCGCGGCTTCGCTCGCGTTAAGAAGTGTTCAAGTTATTTCCAAGTTATTTTAAGCACACTATTGTTCAAAACGTAGTTTTGTATGCACGCATGCTTTTTGTTCGGAAATTGCCATGTTATCCACAAATGCTTGCGTCATAGTAGCTTTATGCATGCAAAGTCACAGCCCGATCGGTTTAAAATTGACAAAGTTTAATACAAACTTTTGGGGATAGAGTTCATCAAAATCCTTTCTTAACGGATGCCTACGTCATAATATCTACCTGCATGCCAAATTTCAGCCCGACCCGCCCCAAGCAGCAAAATTTCCTCCTGTAAATAACCTAAGACCATGAAATTTTCAGTCCTATAGAACTCCCAAAAACGTTTATAAAACCACAATTGGGCGCTTTTTATAGGATTAAATAAACCTATAGTCGTTTTATTACAGTCTTATAAAGTGCAATTCAGTTTTAATATCGTCATATTAAATGCTCTTGCAGTATAAGTTGCTCCTATAAGTGTCTAGTAAACGCAACTAACAAGCACAATTAGTCTTATAACGGTCTGGTGCATGCTGGTAATGGAGTAATCATTCCTATAGTGGCCAGTGGCTTATCTCCCGTGGTGACGTGTATGTTTGTGCTCTTTTAAAATAAAACTAAACTGGAAAAGGGTATAAGTAAATGTGCTTATTGTATCATAATTATAGTATAAAAAAGGAATTGTTTTTAACAGTGATTGAGAAGTGAATTAGAAAAAAATAACTTGCAAAATAAATTTTATTGATAAAGTAATAATCATAGAGACACATATTTTAACGCCCCCTTTTAAAAATACATAATAAAGATCTGCTTATTAATTATTTACTGGTTAAGTAGTACAAAGTGCTGACATTTGCCATTGCCATTGTGGATTTTCAGATCGCCTCCTTTAACAGTTAGTATCAGAACGTTAATAATACCATTCATACTAAGCCAGTGCTGTTATAAGACAAAAATTCCTGCCATTTTTATTTTTAGGCCACTTGTTTCAATCACTCTTATAATGACAAGCATAAAACCCTTATAAGCCCAAAATTACGTATAATTATCAAACTTAATGCTAGTTTCATGCTAGTGATCTATTAGAAGTAACCATCAAGTCAGATCAGTCATGTAATTTTTTTGACCTATAACGAGTAAAATCAATAGCCTTTATAGGATTAATTGTCCCATTACAGATAGATATAAAACCTTAATAGGAGTAGCGGTTCTTATAAATGCTTTTATAGGATTAAAATATGCGTACTTATAACAGCTGTATAAAATGTATTTATAAGACTATTTGTGTTTGTAAGGGTCATATAAGTTTATCCTATAAACGCTTTTAAGACTAAATTATAGGATCGATTCGTCTGAGGATCAAATCGTCTTATATGATGTTGTTATAAGATTATTGGTCAAAAACGTGACTATTATAAGACTTCTATGAGACCTCCGAGCCGGTAGGTCGTGTCAAAAACGTTTATAAAACTACAATAAGAGGTATTAGTCTTATAATTTTTTCTAATAAGAGAATTTTGCTACTTGGGCGTCCAGTGGTTTGGGCTGTGCGTTGATAGATCACTGTCAGTCAGTCAGTCATCTTTGAGTTATATATATTTAGATAGATGTGTTTAAGAAAGAACTATTCAAAAAAGGAACAATAACATTTTTTTGTTATAAATATTGAATTATAAATGGCTGTATTTTCCAATGTCAACTAAGCCCATATGAAACATTTGACACCCAAAACCCCTCGAAACAAGAGGAGTCAGAAAACCATTAGGAACAGTCAGAACGGGCTTTGGCATGTATTGCATGCCATTCCAGATCCATAAATCTAAAAAGGGCCTAAGAGGCAGATTTTGTGTACTAAATTAAGTCCTTTGTTCACTATGATCCGGTTCTAATAGACGATGGAACGGTTCGTGGCGAACACCTGCCGAAATCAATTTTCTGCTCTGAGGCGCGCGTTCTACTTGTGTGTATATTTTTTAGGGTTCTGCACTTTTGTAACAAAATAATAAAAATAACATAAGTTAAATCCAAGCGGAAAATAATAGCAAAGCATCTGGTGTGATTTCGATTTCAAATTCCTTTTCACTAAAGTTTTTATTGTAAATATGACAGTGTGACTCGTTCAACATACAACATACGTATACTTTTACGCAAAAGTGTAGATAAATTCAGAGAATTCGCTCAGTTGGAGGGTCTGAGAAACGAAGTCCGGAGAGCTGATAGGAATTGTAAACACAGGATAATTAGCTAGTAATGTCTCAAAAGACTTTTAATATACATGTAAGTATTGAATTCGCCTTTCTCTAATACATACATAAATTTCTACTTCTGTGCAATATATTTAGGTATTACAAGTAAACGCGCATCCTTAGTGCGCAAAACGGTTGAGTTAATAAACGAGATCAAGCGCGGGTAGTTTGAAAAACTCGCGCGTCTAGGAGATACTGTGTATGTCAACTCTAGCAGTCTTCCTCCGAGACCGCGAGAACAATGTCGTCCTCGAAATTTTTAAAGTTCATATACGCGATATGAATTTCGTTTATTTGTAATAATGTATAAAAACCGTGAAAGTATTAATCAGTTTAATATGGATATTACTTTGTATAATAAAACTTAGCATTAACTGTATGATAAAACCGTCTGGTAATTTTATTATTTAGTTTAAAGTTAGTTTTAGTGACTTTCCTATACTTTTTTCCCAATATTATAATATTAATATAAATTATAATTTTACGATTTCTTTTTATATTTTTGACGACAGGTGGCCTAGTGGGCAGTGACCCTGTCTATGAAGCCGATAAGAGCACAGATATATTTTGTTCCGGAGATCCTGAGTCATGGGTGTTGTCTATGTATTTGTACATTATATATATCTTGGCTCAGTATTCACAGCACAAGCCTTCTTGAGCTTACCGTGGGGCTCAGTAAATTTTCGTAAGGATGTCCTGTAATATTTATTTAGTTATACCCTACACACTTTGAACAACTAAATTTTATCAAATAAGTTTATTGATTGTTTGTTTCCCTTTCTAACATGTACAGATTTCAAGAAGATGGAAAGGAGGAAACGATTTCCAACGGCATATTATGTTTGACAAACGTTTGGCATAAATAAATATGATGTACAATTTAATTGATATGTGCACAGTTTTACTTACTGTGCCTTTTCTCTAATGTGAAAAGGTGTATCTTCGCTACTTTGAAAAAATCTTGTATCCCACACTGCTACTCCAACTCGAAACGTAGTAACTCTGTATGCGTCCCATACGTAGATACGACATTTATCTTTTGATTGATAGAATAAGATACGAGTTTTTATGTAGGGACGATATTCATATTTCGTAAGACAACCAAAACTCACTAATTACTACCATAAGTTTATAGCCATAGTGAATCATATGAATACCTGAATAAGGTTGATTTTTCTTTAATTATTTTTTTGTAGTTACTGAGTTTTGGTTGTCACCTGACGATTTATTCGTTGACTGTACTGTACCTACTTGTTCAAGACTACCAGCTCGTCTACCATATAAGTTCCTTAAAATCCATAAGTACTCAGTTTTACCTAACTACACAGAAACAATATTACTTTTTGCCATCTCGGAAACGGATTTAGATGATTGATGGACCCACTGAATAGAAACCAGCCTAGATTGTATCGACAATCATAAATCACACCGAATGTAAGACATTTTGTGATATTTCTATCTGTGTGTCGTTTCCAATCGTAATTTTGTTCTTAATGGAAAAGGCGTTATACCGATCTCATGATAACCCATTTCTGCCTAGATTTAATTTCTTGCCTCGTACAAAGATGATCATCATCATCATCATCATCATGTCAGCCGAAAGACGTCCACTGCTGGACATAGGCCTCCCCCAGAACGACCCGAGTAGACCGATCCTGCGCCTTCCACATCCAGCGGTATCCCGCGACTCTAACTAGGTCGTCGGTCCACCTTGTGGGAGGCCTACCTACGCTGCGTCTTCCAGTTCGTGGTCGCCACTTCGGAACCTTTCTGCCCCACCGGCCATCGGTTCTGCGCGCATGTGCCCTGCCCACTGCCACTTAAGTTTGGCGATTCGGAGGGCTACAAAAATGATAAAGCTGTATAATAGCATCAGCATTGTGTAGATAACGTGATATAAGTGTGTAGAAAATGACTAATGCGGCCATTTTTATCACTCACAGAAGAAAGAGTTTATTAATCTTGTCACAACCACGGGAGTCATGCGTTACGATATATCTATGAAATAACGATTTAAATATAATGAAACGTTCATGCAATAGACGATGGTCCTGGGTTCGATTCCCAGTCAGGGCATTTATTTGTGTGATGAGCACAGATATTTGTTCCTGATTCATGGGTGTTTTGTATGTATTTAAGTATTTATATGTATCTATTTATTATATATATCGTCGTCTAGTACCTACAACACAAGCCTTACTGCGCTTACCGTAGGACTAGGTCGATTTGTGTAAGATTGTCCCGAAATATTTATTTATTTAATAACTTTATTAATAACGAATTTAAGATATAATACAACACCCTACCCAGTATGTCCGCAAACTACCCGGGTTAAGGGGGCGCCGAGCTTTTCGCGCTACTCGATTTAATCAATTCACGGCGGCTCAGGTAAGAATGGGTGAACCGCTCGAGAATTCAGGAATTTTCGTTCGTATTATTAAAAAAATTATATTTTTTTACAAATGTAAAATGAAAACGTTATAAAAAATAAGTAATTGTTATTATACAAAACCTTACTACCTTCTGTTGAGTATTTGCAACGTATTAAGAGGTCACTTTAGATGTAATTTTTATATCGCAAAATTCAAGCAATCCTGGTTCTGAATCGTATAATTTGTTTAGTTATTCCTTAAATATGTAACTTATGACGCACAAATACTAAGATTAACTATACAAAGAATCAAGGTATCTAATAAACGAAATTGCTGTCATTTCTTCGGCGCAGCCTTAAACTACATCCAAAAGAGAGCTAGGCTATGAAAAAGTCATCTTGGTAAGCGATGTAAGGCACGGTTCACCAAAATAACATCTCGCACAAATCAGAGGCGCTAATAAGAAAGACGGTATTCGTAAATTTCGAACGATTGTCTCTGTCACTCTCGGGACGCCTTGATTGGAGTAACAGATAAAGATGTTCGAAATATACGTACTTCGATGTACGCGGTACCGGGCTTGGAGCGGGGCCCGACCGACTGAAGAACTACCTTCAACTTACAAAAAACTACAGCCAAATATTTAGCATTAGATAATGTTGTGATTCTTGGTGACTAAGGTTGTCAGAGAGCTCAGAGCCTTAAAGGGAGGCAACACGCGTGTGAATCCCTTGAAGTTACAGTCATCCATAGCCTATGGTAACTATTTGTCATCAGGTGGGCCGAATGCTTGTTCACCACCGTTGTAGTTTCAAAAAGTCAGAGGAGTTCAAACCACTATGCTCCTACATATCCTAATGCCCGCCTTCCACTGCGAGCAGAGCGGACTCATTAATGACTCAGTTTGAAGTTCATCGCTGGCAACGTACTTGTATGCTATTTATTGTAACGAGGGACACCAGCCGTCAAAGTCGAACAGTTGCAGTGGAAGACGACGGCCATATAGAAAAAAGTCAGCTTTGAGTCAGATTATTTTCGACACTAGTCCAATCAAAATGCGATAGCGCAACTATTTCCGAGACAGTGTGATAAAAATTCTCGTTTTCCAACGCGTGGCATCGCTGGCAATTTAAGGCAATTTACACTCGCCATAATATGATCTGTGTACGCTGACCGTGCCGGTTGAAAAGTGTTGTCATTTCGACGTGACTAACCGAATTGTTACGTGGCCGGCGCGGTTTCGGGCAAAATGTGTCGCTCAATAGTCGGTAACTCAGTTACAAAGTATTATTCACTTAATACCACACCAAATTGGGGATACCGAAACTTATTCAATGTTTTTTTTTTACCTTTAGTCACAATTAATGGGAATTATAAGTTTACTAGCTTTTAGCTGCACGTGCGAAGCCACGATACGAATAAGAATACCTGTAACCGGTAGCAATTATTATTATTGTTTTCTTGTAATTAAATAAGGAGTTTAAACACAACGTTTAAAGTCTCTCAGTTGATATTTGACCACATCTGCATACAAACTTTAAACCCCCTTTTGACCTTTAGGGAATGAATTTCAAAAAACGCTAAAATATTTTTCTTGTATTCGAATAAGAAGTGTTTGCACAAAATTTCAAGTCTCTCGCTTTAAATTTTACACCACCCTATACAAACTTTTAACCCTCTTTTTACCCTCTTAATTATAGAATTTCAAACTACCTATTATGAAAAAAACAGCGGTTTGGCTTGTGCGTTGATCAGTCAGTCAGGACTTTCACGTTTATATATGTAGAAGATTTATGGATGGTTCAGCTAAATCTGTTATACGATGCATTTATGCATAAGGCCTCACCCAAATATAACTTGTATCATTTTGGGGAAGAGACCATAGTCGCTTTAAAAGCTGGCTGGTGACCACGGTAGGTACATATTGGGTTTCGACTGACCCGTCTACACATCCATCGGTTTTTTCCTTTTATCGCCTCTTGATACACCCGAGGCAGGAGATGGGGTGCTGGCATTGTAGTCAGCCAGCATATACCATTTATAAATAAATAAACAGTCATTTATTTCAGATTTGCATCCATAGTCTTACAAATAAATTATAAGAAAATTAAATAATAAATTACTTAACTAATAATACCAACTAAAACTTTTAACTAGGACAGTGAAGGCTCATCTCAGCCACCTCATCATAATTGGGCTGTTCCATCTGTCTGCAAACACATTTAGGATGCTGTTTGTAGTTGTGCGTAGGCAACTATACAGTGTGTATTTTTCATACGGGCGTATAAGTTGCCCACATACAGTATCCAGTAATACGACTCGTATTATGTTAATAATCTTGTTATATAGTGTTATAACATAGTTGTAACGATTTTTTTAAGTGTGACCGGGCAGCAATGTACGCAGTCCAACTCATTTTGACATGACAAGTAATACTGACATGACATGACGCATCGGTACGTTAATTACTATGGATGCAATACATTGCGTGCTAAATTTTTATGTATGAAATAAAAATAACCTAATTTTTTTAACAAAATGAATGGAAATAGGTTCTTGAGGTCCAATACTAATCGCCACTACAATATACGCCCGTATGAAAAATACACGCTGTACGTGTTAGCAAATACGTACTCACTAGCATCTACGTGAAGTATTGTACTTATGGAGAAATTGTAACAAATGGACATAAAAAAAACAAGGCGTAGGATGAATACACATGAAGTATACTCAGTCAAGTCATGGTAGAGATTTTCATTAATTTGACTCAGCTTACACCGCTGCATGCTGCGTCAGTTTTTTACAATAACAAAGAGAACTTACAAAGGAAGTTCATTACTCGATTCCGAGTTCATTTGGACGCAAAAACTTACACTCCTTCCGAACTTGCCCGAAGTTGGTCCGGATCAGATCGCAGGCCAAAAGTCGTAAACAAAGACGAGTTCGCGGGTGATAAAGCACGGGGGCCAATTTGGCGCTCCGCCCGCGGGCTAATAATGCTTTCATAACGCTGAATCCGTGACGCTGGACGCGATTAAGAAGTCCTTGGAAGAAAAGATTTACTAGAATAGTTTTATGGTGCATTGCCTACTCAGGGAGTCACACTTCGCTGCCTTTATTTTAAAGCTTGTCTAAGCCCAAACATGCCGTGTGATGCCGGCTGACTAGACTAGCACCACGCCATCTCCTCCCGCGGGTGTCGTAAGAGGCGACAAAGGGAAAAATGGTACGGACGGGCAGCAGCGTCCGTCAAAACACAATCTACAGCTACTGCGGTCGCCAACCCGCCTGCCAAGCGTGGCGACTATGGCAAGTACCCCCCAAGATAATACAAGGCATATTTGTGGGAGGCCTATGTCCAGCAGTGGACTACATACGGCTGAAATGTAAGCCCAAACAATTCATTAAACATTTCTTCCTTTTATGAAATAATTAATCTACAGCTACACTAATATTATAAAGGCGAAAGTTTGTGAGAGTGTATGTTTGTTACCTATTTACTCACGTCTAAACGGCGGGAGCGATTTTAATAAAATTTGTTATGGAGTTAGCTGACACCCTGGATTAACACATAAGCTACGTTTTTTCCCTAATAAACCGCGGGTAATACCGCAGAGCACAGCTAGTAAGTTATAATTGTGTTACCTAAATGAACATTTACAATTTATTACTAATTTACTAACACGGCTAGTAAAAACTTATATAAATGATCACGTTTTAAAGCGTTTATTATCCTAGCAGTAAGACGTACGAGTTTTAATTCGACAACTGTTTTGAACTCCGGCTTGACTGAAACCACTGAACTTCTTCATAATATCTAAAATATAACGTTGACATTTACTAATTCCTTTTTTGTTAGGATAGACATCAAGACGATAGTGGAGCTTATTTTCCAATTAATTTGTTTTCTTGTTGGGTTAGAAAGTCAGATGGCAGTTGCTTTTGTAGAATTTAGTATCTACGAGAATTCTTGAAAGCCGAGCTTCATTACACAATGGAAAAACACGGGACGGACGCTACGATAATTATGCTCATCAGTCGCTTCGATCGAATTTCTGAAGTCGAAAAGTTATCGTAAGTCTTTATAATCATAAAGATCTTGTCCGATATGTGTTTTCTCTTCATCATCGTTATTCTACTGGGTGTTATAAAAAACGTGATACAACATTATCAAACCGGCATGGTTTTGAACATGTTTTAATGGGGTCAAGTTTGTAAAATTAAATAAAAATTGAGCTGTTTCCTAGAATTGGTTGGTAAGTTGACGAAACTGTATGAGAGAGTTGTTTATTTTTTACAATTTACAAAGTTGTCCCCATAGTAAAAATTGTTCCAAATCATGACCAGGTGCCAGCTACACGGTATATGTAACACTTCGTTCGAAATACCAAGAGCCTTGCTGCCTGACGTTCAGAAAACAGCTATCTAGATTTCATTAATAGCAGAAGGCTGAAAGCAATTAGAGTAACAGTGCGATTAGCATAGCGTTAACATAAACCGTGGCGGGCTCGTTGGTCCGGCGCCTTGCGATTCAAATGAGACCGTCCGTCAGACTCGATCGCGCGATTGCCGAGCGGCCATTTATTTATCGTCGTTTCACTCGATTTATAGGCGTCGGTTACGTACGTAATTACGTTAAAAGATTATGGAGAATTCGGATAATTACGTTTTTTACATGACATGTAAATAACTCTTAGAAATAAAGAAAAAATGGAAAAAACCTACTGCCTCCGCTAAAAAATATGTCAACAACTGGCTTTTTCCTATTGATGACAGGTCTGACCCTTCCTATGAAGCCGACAGGCCTCGGTAAGGGCATTTATATGTGTGATGAACATTGATATTTGTTCCCGATTCATAACCCAACTGTCCTCATAATTCCTGCTGACCACATTTTACGGTACCTCAAGAAATTTTAACTTAAGGTAAGTTAAAATTTGAAAATTTGACGGACGCATGAAAAGACCTTAATGCCACACGATTAGATGAATAAATTGTATCTGCGCCTATCGATCACTTTTAAAACTCAATGTAAGATAGCGCGGAAGAAAGTTCAGTCGGTGCCTGACGGAAATGGAATAAATGTCAATCTAAACTTTGACTAAAACTGTTGAGCCATGTTACTACTACTTACTTACAAACGGATAAACTCACATGTAATTATATCGCACTAGGCGACATGTTTCGGGTAAGCTCTGGTACTCATTTCGAGTCAGGACACACCGCTCGGGGGAGGGTGTATCACTCACTGCTGTCCGCTGCCTTGCACGGCGTTCCGCTCGCCGCGCCCGCTGTGAAATTGCTTGCACTTTTTGTAAAGGCGCTACCGCTACACTCGTCTGTGGTGTATTATTATCGAACCCAGTAACCGATAAGCACACCAAACTAACTGTATCCACTTCACTATCATAACACAAACTAAGATTCAGACCCGAAATCCACGCCAGCGTTCCCTACCATTCAATTTCTAGTTTTCTAGTATACTTGGCAATTATGGTGATTAAAGTGAACTTAATAGCCCTCCACTATGCTTAATTACCGCGTATCCGTTTGCTTATGTTTGCGGCCTTTGTCCAGCCCTAAGACAATATTAATCGTCCAATGATATTGATGAGACATGCAGCAGGCTATTTCAAATCTTATTGGTATGAGACAAGGTTTAGTATTGGCCAGCGATGTATCTTGCAATTCTGTTAAAGCTAATTACAACCGTGCTGTAATACAATTAGGACATAATTTGCTTTGAAAGCTCGGGGTGTCAATGAACGAAACAGAGGATTGAATATAAACTACATTTTACGGGAGCTCCCATGAGTTTTGAGGTTGTAGTTATGCAGGTTATAAGTCGAAAATAGGCCTTCACTTTTGAAGTTATGGTAAAAAATTCTATATATTATTTTATTTGAAAGGTAAACTTACGTATGTCTTTCAAATAAAAATATTACAGATTAATGAGATCTACTCTAGCAGTGAGGCTTCCAATCCTTTCATTTTTTTTACGCACGTTTGTAATAAGTAGGTAACTAATGTTGTTTTTGGCTCAATCAACTATTCAACTCGAGCCGTGGTTACGGCCCTGTGGGTCACACTTAAAACCACCGTTTTAGATCATCTAAGGACAGTAAGGGAAGATTTTTGTGGTAACTATAATGGACACCTAACAAACGCGCGACGTGCTGCCCACATTTCTTCTAACAAATTATGTGATTGTTTTCCCGACAAAATAACAAGAGATAATATATGAAAATCGAAAGAAAAAAATGAAAAAAATGACTCGCAGCGGGACTCGAACCCACAACCACTATCCATCCATCCAGTCCAGTCCAATACTAATCCAGTGGTTGTGGGTTCAAGTCCCGCTGCGAGTCACTTTTTTCCTATCTTTGCTTTCGATTTAAATATCGATGATATGCTAGCAAACGTTTCTGCTTAATATAAAAACAAGAGATAATATAGTCTGATTCACTCTTTTCTACTTCTTATACAAGCAGTGATGAACTTTTTACTTTTTAACCAGTACACTTATGTACTCTTCACGTTATTCTGTCATGCTGTGTCCGAATTTCGTTGCTCTGCGATAACATTTAGTAAATAGGCCAAGAATTATTGAAAAAAAATCTATAGTATTTTTTGCATTGTTTACACAGACTTCAACTAATAAAGTAAAAACATTTATTTAAAAATAGTAACATAAAAAAATATAGAGATTAAAGAAAGTTAGTCTAAACAGTGCAGGGTAGAAGGAGGTGGATTCGGTAGGGCTGCACCGTCATTGTAGCTGACAAAATTTCGGATTGATTTGAATCTGTGCCGTGTCCCACGGATGCACATACTGGTAGCTCGGATTATAGAAATTGTGATTTTGGATCTTAGCCAGCCAACGTCAACTAATATCTTTTAGTAAATCAGTTTTTAGAAACACGTGGACAATATCAGCAATTAGGTACATTATTTTATATCTTAAGTAACCCATAGGTACTATTGTCGTGGTATATTTACTGGTCATAGAAAAATGGCTGAAACTGCTATGCCATGCTGACCTGAGATGGTCCTGGTTTTCAACATGGTGGCTGTAAGCTAACTTATACTCGTAAGGCCCAGTGTACATTACAATGTACACTCCCTTTCAATTGAGTTTAAATCTTTTATAAAAGGAAATAGGGTAGAATTTCTTTTGTTTCATTAGTTTTCGTACAAAGGAAAATTCAACGCAATTCACTGCATAGTAAGGTGGGTTTTAACTATTAAATATTTTAGTATGGTGGGCGTTACGAGCATAGTAATTATGTGTTGTAAATATAAAACAAATCTGTTAAACTTATTTTAGGATTTCACTTTATACTTTGATTCTTATATGTTTACTATGAATATAGTTTATATTTATATAAGGTACTAAGGTACAAATTAATCACGGATTACAATAAAATTAACTTTTAACTGTAATCAAATCACCTTGGTATATCCTTTTTTTTTTTTCATTTACCGAACAAAAAGTTTTTAATTGTTTAATATAACCATTATGTACCTGTCAAGATGTTTAACACTGTCTGTCATGTCACGTCAAAAGTTGTTTTTCTCAAATACCATTATGTATTTGATTTATCAACTGTGGCAGGTTGAATTATAGTTTAAAGAAGTTCTAGAATGTCTAAAGCGGTCTCCTAATTATAGGTCAATAAATTATCTTATTAACAGGTTGTTTTCATTTAGCTTTGTTTCCTAGTTTTCTCCACAAAAAAAAAAAAAACAACAAAACCAATGATGTTTTATACTTAAATGTCCTCCGAGAACCGAGTACTACAGCTGTAAAAACATTCGTGACTAATTTGTTAGCACCTTATATGAATATTTTTGCTTCATAACTTTATTTGGTAGTTTTTGTTTCATTTTAAAATACCAGAATGATACAGAATATCTGATGAACCTTCCTTTTAATAAACATGTCTAGTAGAATTTGATAATTATTGGAGTATTTAGAAACGTGTTATTAGCCCACGTTTATGGCATTCCCGCTGCATTTTGTATGCCATCTACATTTCGAATTTCGACTGCTTTGTCAACTAATTTTCATTCAAATTGTAATTCAGGGCCATTATGCCAGTTGTGTTACATATAATAATTTGAATAAGCAAAAAATAATAATTTATATTTATTTCCAAAAAACAATCATATAATAAAAGAACTTACACAAAAAAAAAAAAATACATGAAATTATACTGACAGAAAAAAAAAACTTAATTATAAATATAAAATAAAATAATATAAAACTAATATAAAACTTAATTAAAAAAAACTAAATATAAATATAATATATAATTTATATTGGTTTTTAACAGTAAGGTCTTTCCCAAGTTAACTAAGATTAAATTATTCATGTTTCCAAGTAAATTAATTTGAAATTTAACGATGAGTTTGCAATCAACGAGGAGACAGGATACTCATATCTGATGCAATAGGGAGCAAAACATGGCTCGGAATCGCAATTCTAGATATGTTTATAACCAGCCAGCCTTACACCAAACAATCAGTATCATTCGCGCCGCGCGGGCAACCGGTCGGTACACTCAAGGTTAAAATGATAATAGCGGCTCTCATACTTGTCGCGCTCGCCGCACTGTATTATTACAATACAAGAACATTCAATTACTGGAAAGACAGAGGCGTGAAACATGACAAACCCGTACTACTCTTCGGGAATAACCTGAGAAACTATCTTATGCAAAAAAGCGTCACCGAAATTGCAACAGAGCTGTATTTCAAATACCCTAATGAAAAGATCGTCGGATTCTTCAGATCAACACGTCCGGAGCTCGTGATCCGAGACCCAGACATTATGAAGAAGATGCTTACAGTTGACTTCATTCATTTCTATCCTCGAGGCTTAAATCCACATCAGACAATTATAGAACCAATGATGCGGAACTTGTTCTTTGCTGACGGAGACTTGTGGCGGTTGTTGCGGCAGCGCATGACGCCGGCGTTCACGAGCGGCAAGCTGAAGGCGATGTTCCCGCTGATTGTGGAACGCGCTGAGAGACTGCAGGAGCGCACACTGGCCGCAGCCGCCGACGGCCGCACCATTGACGCCCGCGACCTCATGGCTCGCTACACCACCGACTTTATCGGCGCCTGCGGCTTTGGGCTCGACGCTGATTCCATAAACGATGAAACCTCCGCTTTCAGAAAATTAGGACATCAAATATTTGATGTGACCTTCAAGGATTCTATCGTAGCGATGCTCAAAGAAATTTTCCCGCAAGCGTGTGCTCGTTTGAAATATTTGGGTAAAATGGAACAAGATTTGATAGACCTTGTTAATGAAATACAGAGGCAAAGGAATTACGAGCCCTCTGGACGGAACGACTTTATTGATTTGCTTTTGGAAGTTAAAAAGAAGGGAACGATCATTGGCGAATCAATAGAGAAGTTTAAACCTGACGGAACCCCAGAGCAGGCAACACTGGAACTGGATGAAATTCTGATGGCTGCTCAAGTTTTTGTATTTTTTGCTGCCGGTTTTGAGACTTCATCTTCAGCAACTAGCTACACACTCCATCAGTTGGCCTATAACCCTGACGTTCAAAAAAAAGTTCAAAGTGAAATAGATAAAGTACTCGCAAAGCATAACAACAAATTGAGTTATGAAGCGATAAAAGAAATGACTTACTTGGAGTGGTGCTTTAAGGAGGCTATGAGAATGTTTCCCTCTCTTGGGTTCTTAATTAGAGAATGTGCCAGAAAATATACAATTCAAGAAGTAGATGTATCAATTGATGAACGTGTTGGTATAATCTTTCCCTTACAAGCATTGCACAATGACCCGGCATTCTGGGAAAATCCTGAAGAGTTTCGGCCCGAGCGGTTCCATCCAGATGAATTTAATTCGCTGCAGAAACAAATTTATCTGCCTTTTGGCGAAGGCCCCAGAGTTTGTATAGGTAAGATAAGAGATACTTTATTTGATATTTACACGCCGTTTACAATTTACCTGTGTTTGCGAGTGTATGCACTAAGAACTGAGCAACATAGATAAAAGTTGCCTAGTATAAACGCGTCATACTGCTACAAGGTGTAGTGTTCCTGACGCCTGTCAAGACAATACTCAAAGGCCTTTAAGTATTCGTTGTCCTTAGAGTCACTTTTGTACTTGGATGACACCGAGACATATTTGTAACGGCAGCAGTAATATATTTTGCGACATATTTTGCAGCAACTTTCCGCTCGCGACTTTTATTTCGACGAATTTAGTTTTTTCTCTCTAGCTGCAATTTACATGCAGTTAATTATATCGGTTCATACTGCTATATCTCTTTCAAGGCTACAATTGTATAATAAATAATAACAACACAATTCAAAAGTAGATGCTTATAATGTTCAATGTTAATTACAGGTGAACGCTTAGGTTTAATGCAGTCGATGGCCGGGCTGGCAGCCATCTTATCGAAGTTTACTGTCGAACCCGCTCCTGAAACTATCAAGAAGCCAAGAGTGGAACCCAGGTCTTCCATAGTGCAGGGCATCAGAGGGGGTCTGCCACTTTTGTTTAAAGAGAGGAGGCGTTTATAATCTTCTGTCATGTTGTTATAATTTGCGCAAACGATAAGTTGTTCCAGTATATAAGAATATTTACTATACTTATATTATACATGCGAAACTAACTCTCTCTGTCGGTCTGTCTACTTCACGCTTAAACCGCTGAACCAATTGAGATGAAATTTAGTAAGGAGATAGTTTGAGCTACGAGAAAGGATAGGATAATTTTTGTCCCTCAACCATACTTTAAAGACGAGCATGGCTGGCTGATGAAGTTGCGAGGAAAAGCTAGTATTATTATAAGTATAAATTACATGCATTTTAGGTACGTGCGTCATTACTGTGAAAGTGGATAAATCACTATTATTTAAACGAGACAAAATAATTATTTTGATTTATTTATCGCACAACTCGCTTAAACCCATATCAGACTGAGATATTTTAGTGATCAATTAATGTAAGGTCAGAGGACTGGTGGCCTAGTGGTAAGAGCTTACGACTTGCAATCCGAACGTCGCAGGTTCAAACCCCGGCTTGTACCAATGAGTTTTTGAACTTATGTACGCAATATCATTTGATATTTACCAGTTGCTTTTCGCTGACATCGTGAGGAAACCGGGCTAATTCCAATAAGGCCTGGTTTACCCTCTGGGCTGGAAGGCGAGATAGTGCCTACGCCAATCCTGGGATTAGTTTCCAAGTGTACCCAAGGCTCCCATGAGCCGTGACAAAATGCCGGGACTACGCGAGGAAGATCAATTAACGTAAAAATAGTGCACTTTATTACCATTATAGCCATTTAGGTCCATCAGGGCAAATTAAAATAACAAGCAATTATTACCACAGATATTTATTACTACATTTCGATACTAGTGACAAAAAAATTTTTTTTCGACGAGGGTGAACGTTCGAGTGAAACGAGGGTGACAATCACCCGAGTCTTAAAGAAGTTTTTACACGAGTATCGAACCTAATTTTTCATAGCAAGTGCCTTAAAAAGTGAAATTTACGCACGCGAAGCATGCGTAAAGTGCACTTTTTACGCACTAGTTAGGAAAAATATATTTTCTTCTTTCGATTCTATTATTAATTAGGTTTTCTCCTCTTCATAAAGCAATATCACCATCTTATCGCTTGAATATCTTCCGAATTTTGAGTGCCCCTTATTAACTTTAAGCTCGTAAGACCCAGTGTACATTATAATGTACACACAATTTCAATGGAATTGAAATCTTTTATTAAAGGAAATAAAGTATCATTTGTTTCATTATTTTTCTAACAAAAGAATTCAACACAATTTAATATACAATAAGATAAATTTTGTCTATAGTTAGTGGACATATTCCAGGTCAAAGTCATTAAAGATGTGCTTTTATAGTATCTTAAGGATATGATTAAGCTTATGCCATAACGTTTATTTTGTTTATTGTATTTACAAAATATAATAATATTTTAAGTTTGCTTTATTTACAAAGTTATAAAAATGTCAATTATGCTCGTTATAGGTATTCACTATAAAAAAAAGTGATAATATTGTACAATAATAAATGTTTATTTTAAAACAAAATAATCTTTACTAATTTAAACTTAAAAAATAAAGCTAAAATAAAATGCACAAATTATTTGTAACTTCAAATAATAATATAATATATCTCTTTTATTAAAAACTATAGAAAAACTGCATTCAAACGAATTAATAAATATAGCCAATCATAAATCGAGTGAGCCCCACGGTAAGCTCAAGAAGGTTTTTGTTTTGGGTACTCAGGCCTATACAAATACTTATATACATTACAAAACACCCATGACTCAGGAACACATATCTGTTCTCATCACGCAAATAAATACTTAATGAGATAATATATGGACCCAGGACCGTTGGCAGGACAACCCACTAGGCAGGACAATTTGTGTAATGATGTTCTGTAGATTTTTCTGTAACAATGACGAAAAAAAAATGAAAATACTTAAGTAGTAAGTTAAGTTTAACTTATGTTAAAAAAGTAGGTTATAAAACATATTGTACATACCACCACCGGAAGAGCGAGTCCTCCTGACACAGGTGTTCATATACCTAATAGGAGGGCTCAACACTTGTAAAAATTGTTTATGTGTTTTTAAACGAAATAAAATAATTTTAAATTTAATTTTAATTTTAATGACAAGTCAAGAAATAAACAACTAAATACGAATTAAATCTCGATTAGACCTCTGCGTCTATCCAAAGTTAAGAATGTCAACAAATATTATCGTTACCAAGTAACCGATTGCAATTAAAAAGCAATTATCTATAAAATTCTTCGAATTCGGTAACACTGCAATATTAAGCCCGACTTAAACCATGCAACTGGTACAGGATTTTCATTACATTGCGGGGTTATATAAAGCGACCGAAGTCGTCGTACGCCGATAGCCCGCGATGTAATGAAAATCGTATAAAAGTTCTTGCTTGGTCATAAAAGTTTTTGACGCTTGCAAACAGGTTGTCAGCTATTTATTGCTTGCAATTCATTATTGTCAGCTCGTAAGATAGGAAATAATGGAGTAACTACTCGTATAACCAAAGTACTAAATAATACCGATAAGTAATATTTTGCCCTATATACGAATTCGCATTATTTTTGTAATCCATTTTAACATGAGTCATCAGTAAACAAGTGTTTTTGCTGGTTTGACCTTGGTATCGTGTGTAGGCTGAGACAAACTGGTTTAAGTACCTAAAATAAAATGCATATGTATGCCAATTATACGAAGCGATTTCCTCAATTGTTTTGTTCATTAGAGGTTTCCCGGTTACATATCTAGAAGTATAGTCGACAACATAATAGTAGTTTATGTATCTGTGCATAATGAAGGCCATTACAACAAGAGTGTGGGTTAATAATATCACACGATTGTTGTAAGACCTAATTATGTATAGTTGCATACACTACTTTATCTACACACATATCATAAGTGTTTTAAGATGGGTTCAGGAACCGTAGGGACATGACCTGCATTATTACTAGTGTTACTTGAAACATTCAAAAGTCAACGAACAAAACAAACGACAGCTTGGAATGGCGACGTTGCGTATTTCGTATCTCAGTCAAATATTTTTTTAACCATAGACAAGCGAATGAACTCCCTATTCTATTGTCACTCGAATTCAAATGTCGTTCGATTTATATTAAAAAAACATAACGAATTGGTGTTTCGTATCAATGACTGTTTTAATATCTATAGATACTAGAATAGAAACCCCACTTGAATTTGAGAGCTGTTCCAAATTTAAACTCATAACCTACGGATTTCAGTAGGTAATGTTAACATTACATCTCCATTCATTTCTGATGGTTGGTAATGCTGGTCATTGCCTACGGTTTCTGGACGCATTTTAGAGCACTTATGATATGTACGTAGATAAAGATTATTACAAACAAACGGGAAATAACTGCGATATTAACTTTAACAATTACCTCCGACTTTCTGATGAGATAGGAACATATCGCAGCAGTCAGAATTCGCCAGGTGAACAAGTCTGCCGTTGCGGAGCATTTAATAGACTCAGAACCAAACCTCTGGATTGAGCTTCATAATCCTATTTTTTTTCTACAGATACACAGTTACACTACCTATACAGTTTTTATAGTAGAAAAGTTCGAAGTCATTGAAATCAAAAACAATGGACAATGGTTTTAGGATCTCATCCTCGTGGAATCCAGTCATAAGTTAATGCAGGCAAATACCACAAGTTAAAAATACCGATATCGTTAGTGTAGTGTGTCTAGCGAGTGACATCCCTAGCGCGCAAAACGTTCAAGTTGATAAACAAGATCAAGCGCAGGTAGTTCGAAAAACTCGCGAGGCTAGATGTTGATGTGAACTTTACCCAGTCTTTATCCGAGACTACGAGGACAACGTCGTTTTCGAAACGGAGGTAATTTTTAAAGTTAATATACGTGGTTAAGTCCCGTTTATTTGTAATAACGTGTAAAAAAAGTGAAAGTTTAAATCAGTATTAACATAAAGATTACTTTTCCACCCTATTCTAAGACATTAAGGTGAAAACGTGTATATGCCCTTGACCGTATGTTATTAACTGAAGGGCGTCCACTGCTGGACGTATAACACACAATTATGAATTCACGCGATCTAGGCCATGTGATCCACCTTGATCTGCCCTCGCTGCCAATTTACAGGAACAATTATACCATGTTTAGTTACAGTCGCCATCAGACAGGTACATCGGAGCTGAGGACCACCTGACCACAAATATCAGAACTATCGCTTGGAGAATAAAGGCGCTGTGCCGATATTTGTGATCACCTCCACAGCTCCTATATATCTGATTGCGACTGTACTTAATCAAAAACCTAAAAAACTAAAGCTAATAATATGATAATGTACAATATTTACAGAATTACTTATCCGAGGAGCATACCATTAATATTTTCGGGACAATGACACAAATCGACCTAGTCCTACGTTAAGCTCAGTAAGGCTTGTGTTATAGGTACTAGACGACAATGTATATAATAGATATAAATACTTAAATACATAGAAAACACCCATGACTCAAGAACAAATATCTATACTCACCACACAAATAAATGCCCTGACTGGGAATCGAACCCAGGTCCATCGGCTTCATAGGCAGGATCGCTACCCACTAGGCCAGACCGGTCGTCATACCGTTAAGTCACCATTTTGTCTGGATTGCTATGCTAATCTTTTGGGTGAGATTGTTTTGGACATGGCACCAATGAATTCCGGTAAGGATATACAGTCTTCGCCAGAAGTATTCCGCTCCCATGCTTTTTACATGAAAACTCGATATATGAGTATAGTATTTACATCTTTTCTGCCGGCATATTATCAATTAATTTAAATTGATTAGGTATTGATCGTCGCGGTGACTTGTGATTGCATAAGAAATTTACAATAAGATCCGAATTTTTGGTGTTTTGTTATTTAATACGTAGGTTATTATTAAGTGATGTTCTCATGTTGTGTACATATTATATTAAGCTTTAAAGTATCAGAAAATTGTTTCACCGCATTTAGAAAGAAATACTTAGAAGAAAAAAAGTGAGTGCTCAATCATTTTGGCCGAGGCTGTATGTTTGTTGTATTGATTGAAAGTGTACGAAACCCAAACCTTTAACAGAAACATTAACAAGTTTTCTTGTTTTACATAAATTAAGGTGCTACCCATATTTTTCTATAACAATATTATGAAAACTACGAGTACTTTACTAGTTATTGCATTAAATCGAAAAAAAGGACCTTGAGGCATCGTACCAAGGATGCTGGCGGCATTTCCTCGTCTTCAATTATTTTAAACTTATCAGCGACCTTGCCTTTGTGGAATGATAAAGTGCAAAATAACCAACTTTTAGTTACCTAGAAGTTTCGAGATTGAGGTATATCTACAAATATAGTACTTATTCATAGTGACACAGCTTGATGAAAAATAAACACCAGACTGTTTTATTCTTATCAAATAATCGTACTTAACATATCTATTTAATATCCTACAATCTTGCCTTCATGTTTATTTTAGCACTTCAATATCTTATCTTTATAGACATTGTCCTCACCAAACAAAAAATGTTTACTTATATATTTTTTATCTTAATAATCAACCTTTGGTCACAAACACCTTTATTTATGACACACTGTTGCCTAAAATAACTGTGATATATAATTATCTATATACAGGATGGAAATAGTTTTTGGGTTAGTGAGGGCAGCTACCAGATCCCGTATTGCTAGGCGAAAATGGTCTTAGGAGACCTTCTTTAGATTTTTTGTACATTACCGAAAGTTAACCCCAAAGAAACTATTAATACTGGACAGAAATGGAATCGATTGACATAAAAAATACATGTTTAAAAACTTTTTTAATATAATTCATTGTATGGGGAAAGTTTTTCTCGACGGGTAGCATATCGTTGAGAGCCTACTCAGTTACCCACTTTAAAAGGTTTCTCTGTTGCCCTCCATGAGGTGGAGGATGACAAATGTTCTTATTGTACAAGGCCTTATGACAAGGACGAACAATAAAAGCACCTTTTCTGTCACACCTATTGAAAGTTTAATAAGACCATCCCATTCGATCTTGGTATTATTATGACTCGTCTATGGCTAATACTAAGTTTATGGTACAAATACATACTATACTGCCACGCACAATTCTAGACTTAACTACTTTGACCAATATGTCCATACATTTTTTTTATAATATTCAAAACCTAAATTATTTGCATTACCATAAAAAAAGAAAACTGGGTTTTTGTAGAACATTGGGCCATTGATACGTAGCTTTATTGCCTTCTTATTAGCCACGGATCTCGAATGCTGCACAGATAGCCTTACTATAAAGGTAATCCCCAGGTAAAAATCTATGTAATTCCTTTAAAACAAAAAAAAGATAAAACAGAACAAAAAAAAATACATTAACATTTTAAAAAAACAATACGCCTATAGTGACCTTGAATCATAAACAATCCCATCCATTTGTGTCAGATGACCTTTTCCGACTTACAAATCCAAAATAAACTGACATTAGAGGCGATCAATGTCAAACGAAATGAACCCAGTCACCAAATGGTCAGAAGAGTGATAATTCAAAACGGAATTAATGGATAAATAATAATATAAGTACTTGATTACGGACTATGAGGTTTATAACCCCAATTAATGTTGGTTACTGTAGTAAACAAGAATTATCCCATATAATTTTTGTTTGATCATTCGTCCAAGTTTTTGTCATAGAGCCTGATGATGTACTGTTGAAACAATAATTTAATTTAACCTAAGATCTGGGTATTTTATCCTTACAAAGTTATTATGTAAACTGATTTTATCAATGAAGGTGAAGTTGGCCGAAAGAAGATTTTCCGTGCCCTTTGATCCGGACACAATCCATTGAACAAGTTTGCATACCTCATTAAAAAAAAACAGAGTCCTCAAACAGCAAAGACTGCGGAATGGAAGTGGTTATGCAGCACTTCTTAATCCTTTTCCAGCCATAATACGATTTATTGACCACATGCGTGTGGATTTAATTTCAACCTAAGCATTCGACTTTCAGGTTCATATTCCAATTGACTATCCCAAAAAAATAAATTATATATAATAAATAATCGAAACATAACTATTTTATATATTGGGATTTCTAATTAAACTATTCTGATTGGTGGGGCCTGAAAAAGGGTTAATGGAGTGCTGTGTAAACATTCATATGCAAGACATGAAATACAATGTAATACAACGAGGACATTTCGCCAGCATCCTTGGTACAGTGCATTTGATGTAGTAAGTTGTTAAGTACTGGCAGTTATTATAATAAATTAATAAAAAAGTAAGTATGTAAAAAATAATAATTAATTGAATGGGCTATAAATTACTCATACCTATAACGAGAGTTTTATTTCCAGAGAAGCGCTGGTGACCTAGAGCGAAAAGCGTACGACTTGAAATACTGAGGTCGCAGGTTAAAACACCGACTTGAACCAAAACCTATGAGTTTTCTGGAACTTGCGTACGAAATACAAAATACCAGTATCTTTTCGGTAAAAGAAAACATCGTGGGAAAACCAAACTAATCCCATTAAGGCCTAGTTTACCTCTGGGTTTGAAGGTCAGATGGCAATCACTTTCGTAAAACTAGTACCTACGCTTTAGCGTATGGATTTATCCTGGGATTATTTGTCGAGCTAGCCCCTAGGTCTCATGAGCCATGATAAAACGGCAGGACAATGCGAAGAATGATAATGATAAGAGCGTTTTATTTATTCCACGTTCTTCTGTGCTTCCATTAAAATGGCTTCCATTATCATCGATGATATCGCCAATGTCAAGTAGAATAACATATATATAAACAATAACATAATAAATCAAGTTTGCTCTTAGAACATGATGTTGTTCGGTAGGCCTTGCGTTTTGTAAAGTGGTAGCTGGACTTTACAAAAAGCCATGAGACGGCCGCGTTCCCGGGACTGCCGGGTGTTGACCACTTAGTAGTGAAACGCGTTTTGAGATCAATTCTTCATTAGCTACACAATACTACGTTAGATCACTGCATAATAAGCTATTGCTATTACACCCTGAACAACGTCAAGGAAAAAAAAAAAACAAAAACATATTCTCAAGACATCTACGCCATTTTAAGGATCAACCAGAAGTCCTAACGTATGCGGAGTGAAATTTGGACAAAATGCAATGTTGTTTTAAATAAAAAAAACACCATTATTTTTTTAAATAGTTATGTTTTTATAATAAAGTACCTAATAATGATTAATGTAAAAAAAAGTTTACTCCCATGCGAGATGCTTTACGGTAGTTCTGAGGAACTTTGTCCATCGCTGTCGAAAACATAGATGTGGGCATTTTATTCAACTCCAATTTTATTTTACGAATCAAGCTTTGCACATTTTTGGACCGAAAATTATCGCAATATACTCGCCTCTTCAGATTTGCCCAAAAATCTTCAATAGGGCGAAGTTGCGGAACATTAGGTGGATTTGATGTCTTCGGTACGTATGGGGTGTTGAGCTCCGCCATTTTGCTAAGTGTTTTTTTGGAATAATAGCTTGAGGCTAAGTCTGGCCAAAACACAGAATTTTCTCCTCTATGACTCGTATTTATGAAATCTCGCACTAATGGCAAACAACGCTCTATGTAGCGATCGGCGTTCACAGCTAAACCTGATTCAAAGAACACCGCCTTGGACATTCCGCGTTCCTGATGGCAAGCCATAGCAAAACTTTTTTAGGAAACTTGGTATGCTCAACATATTTCACGTTCTCATCAGTTGGACCATTGGTCTTCTCAAAATAGTAATTGCCTTGCCACTTTCCATCTAACGTGAAATATGACTCGTCATCCATGACGCAACTCACATTGTTTTTGGCCTAAAATATTTCTTTAACCAATTTACGCAGCCGTATTTTCTGAGTGGATTTTTGATTTTCGGAGACGGTGGATTTAAATTTTCTACACCGCTTATCGATGCCCATGTCATCAAGATATTTTTTGACAGTTTTTCCGTCACATTTAAATTTTTTTCCGAGCTCTCTGTAAGATTTAGCAATACGGCCGGCGGTAATTTTCTTTAGTCGAGCTCTCTCAGAAAACTTGCTCAAGCTGGGATAATTTCCAGAACCAGGCTTTCTAGCAGTGGTTGTTTTTTAAGGTAAAAGACGCTAAAATATTATAAATGATGCTTCGACTCTCACCCATTTGTACAAAATGTTCCACCACCTTCGATTTCGGCCATAGGGGATGTATACTGTAGAAATTACATACAGTTTTACGACGGCGTTCTTGGTTATTTACCATAATTACAAAATCAAACATCCAATCCTTATGAAACTTACCAGATTGATTGACAGATATATAGACTTGATATTGACATACACAAATTTTTTTTTTAGATTTTTGTTTTTTACATTTTATATATTCAAACTTTGTCCAAATTTCACTCCGCATACGTTATTGCACATTCACTGGTGATACTGGTGGTGGTGAAATCACCGTACACAGGTCTAGTTTCCAAATAAAAGATCTATTCAAAAACTAAGAACAAACCAAATTATTTTTTATGAAATATTTTGATTTGCTTTGATTTTTACGTAGTAATGCTATTATATAAATTAAGAATTGAAATAGATGACATATACTTAAGAAAACGAGTTTTGTATCTATTCAACAGTTAGGATATTCATATATTATACTTTTTAAGCAGTTCACAGGTAACATATTGAGTGATGAGTTACAGGCGAAGCTCAATTCTTTCTTTGAAGCTCAATTCGCATTTGTGTGGTGAGCACCACACAAATATTTGTTCCTGAGGCATGAGTATTCAATGAATTTAAGTATATGTATATTATACAGGATGGCCCATTTAGATCGGGCAGTAAGGAGAAATCTGAAACTATAAGACATACAAAGATTTGTTCTTAGGAACCATATCATCTATTTTAGTGACAAGAAAAAATGCGTACATACATTTAAAAAAACAATTTGTACCCTGTACGAGAAATGGTTGTTCTGGAAAATAAAACTTCTAATTAATTCCATTTGGATATGCATTTCTTAGGTCGTAGACAATAACTGTTACTACGCATGTCATCATGATACCTACAATAAATAAAATGTATTGTATCTCATATCCTTTAACTTTATTAGTAACAATTGAACTCAAAATTATGTTTTCTTTTTATCTGTGGATCCAATATTTCTCGTCCCTAAAATCGATAATAATATGTTTCCTAAGAACAGATCTTTGTTTGTGTTCACGTTTCAGAGTTCCCGACCGATCCAAATGCGCCACTCTGTAACCCACAACACAAGCCTTCTTGAGCTTAACGAGGGGCCCAGTCAATTTGTGTTTTACGTAAGGATGTCCTGTAGTTATACTTCGGCCAATGATAAACCATGATCTGGCGATGCCCTCAGAACAGAGAGCGATGTATATTTAAACTCGAACGTCGAAGTTCGTATATTTCGAGCATCTTTCTCTTTTATTTCAATTAAGGCGTCATGAGAGTGACAATCGTCCGACATTTACGAATATCGTTGTTCTCGGTAGCGCCGCAGGAAAACAACGTTAGTCTGTAATCATCCAATTACGTGACGACTCACAGTTTATACCGACAATTGGCAGTGCGACATAATCACCTTTAAAAACATTATTTTGCACGTCTTATATTAACTACCATGAGATCAAATGCAAATTGCTTCAAAATACCAATTATTGTTATTTCATACATAAATTATAATACTTTGTGACTTTATGAATTAAATATTTAATAATATTTAACATAGTTTTAGTTATTATCATCATTTTCGTAGACGACTAGACTAACGACGTCAACAACTAGGCCTTCCAAACCTTCAAGGATCGCCAAACCGACACGTCCGGTTAGGATGTTTATATACAGTTCTGACTCGTGGCATTCTATGAAGTTTGTTACTTCTTCACGTGTAAACGGCTGGAGTTTAGACGTGAAGAAGTAACAAACATACACGTGATTCTAATAAAATTTGGTATGGATTTAGCTGACACCCCGGATTAACACATAGGCTACGTTTTTTTCCTAATAAACCTAGTAAACAGCTAGTTGTTTTCATATATATAAAACGACCGGTCTGGCCTAGTGGGTAGTGACCCTGCCTATGAAGCCGAAGGTCCTGGGTTCGATTCCCAGTCAGGGCATTTATTTGTGTGATGAGCACAGATATTTGTTCCTGAGTCATGGGTGTTTTCTATGTATTTAAGTATTTATATGTAACTATTTATTATATATATCGTCGTCTAGTACCTGCAACACAAGCCTTATTGAGCTTACCGTAGGACTAGGTTGATTTGTGTAAGAATGTCCAAAATATTTATTTATTATTTATTTATTTATTTAAAACATTTTACTACTTCAAGATCATATCCAAATTGGAACTCGATATCCATCTAGCGCCTTAACTTTGACGACTAAAAGTAATCTACAGCTGCTCTGCAGGTTCTTATTATAAGCTCTTCAATAACATCAATTAATCGATAACCTATATTAACCTTATATAATCTAGCGAAGATACTAAAAGACGCCAAGTTCATAGAATCCTCGAATTGATAGTTGTCATTAATCAGGATTAACGAAGTTACCGGCCGTTTAGGCATGACTAAACTTATTTCACTTTAGGAGGGTTCTGTAGATTAGGGAGCTAAGTATAGAACCTTTCTTTATATTGAAAAAAATGGTGGTAGTTTGATTAGTAGAGAATCTTCCTTTTGAATGCAATTCACCATTTGTACACTAATATTAGAAAGTTTGTGAGTGTGTGAACGTGTATGTTTGTTACTTCACACCTGAACGGCTAGGCGGTTTTAAAAATTTGGTATGGAGTTTGCTGACACCCTGGATTAACACATAGGCTACATTTTTTTCTCTAATTTACTGCGGGTAACGCCGCGGGGCACAGCTAGTATTACTTATTTCGCAATAAAGATAAACAATTGTTAATTAAAGCGTTTTCACTAAATACGCGATAACATACACGATAAACACATTGCATTTTTAACTGATAAATAATAACGCAGAGATTAAATCAAACTCACTAGTGTCATTTCAATATGAAATATATAGACTTTTTAAAGATGGTTCACATTCCTTTGACACTTACCGGTTGTTTGATTTATTTATATTATTAAGATTTGATTTGACGTAAATACTGTGAAAAAATTATTACTGCTTCTTCTGCTTTTGTGATGTATTTTATGGAACCAAAATGAACCCGGGTCAAGACTAATAGCTCTATGCGCTAATGAATGCGAAATTCGGTTGTATGCCGTACCTTTCTTAGTAAGTTGCATAACACCAGTTTTCAAAAGATGCAACTTTCAGCTCATTAAAAGAATTAATCTAATGTATAAAAAAAAGACCCGCTTCATCTCTTCCCGTGGGTATCGTAAAAGGCGATAGCAGCGTCCATCGTAATAGAAAAAAACAGCTACAATGGACGCCATCCCGCCTGCCAAGCGTGGTAAATAAATGATACACGATTATACGAGACATTTTTGGGGGAGACCTATGTTTAGCAGTGGAAGTTTTACGGCTGAAATGATGATGATAAAGGAAGAGGCGGCAATTCCAGCAATCAGGCTGTTTAAGAACTTGTCTCTTCAACTCAAGTATTTAAGTGACAAAAGAAAGTTTTTCTAAAAATATTTTGGTCTTTTGCATCGTACTTATCGGAAGTATCATATTGCGGAAATTCGGAAGCCACTCTTCTATTATATCAACGAATTGTCACAAGCTGACGCTAAAACATCTGAAGTGGCTTCAGCAGTTACCATTACACGACGTGCTCTGATTGCCGTACAAGATGACTGTCATAAGCGCACTAATTTCAACCAATACGCGATCCATCTCCAGAAATATTCACATTGCTTAACATATTTGTGCCCAGAACTTTGTCTTCGATGCCAAAGACCTCATTTTAATGTGATGTGAAAAGACCAGGGTGGAAAATGATCCACTAGGGCTATAAATGTATGAGTATAAGCGACTAATTCTCATGTCAACGAATAGATTATATACGGTGAAATTTTTTGTCACCCTACTAGCAGTGTAGTCTAAAGAGTTTTCAAGTAAGTCATGGATATTAAAAACTAAAGATAAATAAGAAATGAGCTATCAATTTGTAAGCAACGCGATGGCACTTGACATACACTAATTACTTTTAATAAAATTAAGTAGGGTGTCCACGTTTCCAATGGTTATTTAATCTTAACGATTTAATAAACTGTCAGTTACATATTAATTTGATAGTGAAGTAAATTCCACGTGATCTCACGTGTTGGATTCTATTTAGGTTAATAATTACCATTTTTCAACTACGTACCGAATAAAATGTGTCTTTAATACTAAAAATAGCTTTAACATCCCATGAAATACTTAAGCAGTAAAGTAGGTACATTTCAAATTCAATGAAAGCAACTTTAACCCTTTATAGGGCAACTTCAAAATTTTAATGGAAAAATGACCACCCAACAACATAGTCTATTTCTATTTTTTTCTAGGACAATCGAGCCGCGATGAGGTTGAACGCACGACCACAGTGACTTTTGGGCGTTAAAGGGTATTTTATAAACAATACAGGAAGTAAGAATAAAATACTTTTAATGACGTAGTATTTCCGTATTTTTAGGGTGTCATTTACTGTATATTATACAAAAGAAGACGGATACAAATTCATTTGGAATTCAGAAACTGTATTAAAACATGCGATGGAAAACCCTTCGATTTGTTAGAAAAAGACAACATTCATCATACGAGTTTGCTAACTTTTATGGATAAAAAGGTGAAACTCTACATCTAAAATCATGGTTTCATACCGCAGGCGTGATGTTAGCTCCTGAAACCGGATCTAACCAGACCAAAGCGGAAACTATAAGTGGTATTTTATAATCCTTCTAAGTTACACATGAGCTGATATAAAAACCGATACAAGTAGAAAACGCCCAGAGTAAATATCAAACGGTAAATTTAACAGCACCTGCGTTCGTTCAGCGATTGTAATAACATCCTGTAAGAGCCTCGGATGGGGCATTAGAAGCGGCTGCGCGCAATCGACGCTAAGTGCGATACAATAGCACGCATCGCGCAGTCTTCTAACGGTTGTGGTGATATAAAGGTGCTAGAAGGAACTAAAACGTGTTGTTCTAAGTCTTAAGCCGTGGTTTTAAATTATTATATGTGACGTTCCGCGGATAAAGGTACCTTATGGCTATTGGCGCTTACGCTATTGTCAACGACGCTCCGATACCAATGTGATGCATCGCAACGTAAGCGCCAAGCGCCATTGGGTACCTTTACCCGTAGAACGTCACATAATGTGTATTAATAATTTTAGAGTTTCTATATATTTATCTATCAGCCACAGACGTCCACGGTTGGACGTCCCCATAGACTACGACTCCTACCGACCTGTTATGAGGTCATCGGTCCATCTAGTTTGTTGACGGCGTATCATATATGTACCTGGTCGCCACTCTAGGACTTTTTTTGGCCATCGGCTCTCCGGGCTTTAGAAAATTTTTGTGTTTACCTCCCGGAAACTTATTGTTATAGTCACAAGTCATAACATATTAGGGAGACATGCGATATATGGCTTATTTTCTTAGTAGTACTATATGTATTGAATAACTGCCTATTAGCATTCAAACATATGTGGTAGTCTACATGGAAAGGTACCTTATGGCGCTTCGCGCTTACGCTATTGTTAATGACGCTTCAATACTAATGTGACACTTTGCAACTTAAGCACCAAGCGCTATAAGGTACCTTTCCATGTTGACTACCACATATAAATTGCTTAAAATGTCTTGTGCTGACATTATACTTTAATATTACACCCTATTTTTGTCACGTCATAATAACGTTAAAATGAAAAAGTAAGGCAACTTTCGCGAAACATTGACACATTAGAAAAAAAACGACAAGGTATGTGCACAAATAAAGATTGTATAAAAATCTCATCACAACGCAAAAATATGAAAGAAAGAAGAAAGAAAGAAAAATTGTTTATTTGGCGAAATAAAATTTACACAGAAAAGAACATTACAGGATGTGACTACAAATAAAACACCAAACAGGATGCCACTCAGCATAAGTCGTTACATGACTGGCCATGCAGCGACGCTGATTTTCAGTGCACCCCAAAAAAAAAAAACAGAAATATAAAATAATATACATAGTAAAACAGTATTATCATTATTAAATATGCAGTCAGCTATTCAAACTGAAGAGGCCGTGTTTAGCTTGTTAGTACAACGAAAACAGAATATAATTATTAATCCTATAGGCCAGTAAAAATCGACAATAAATTAACAAAGCATGATGTATCTCTGATTTTTTAGTATGTTGTTTTGACCGATTAGGACTATATATACACAAGTTTGCAATTCGCAAAAAGTTGTGGAATTTTTATTATACACATAAAACCGCAAAAACTTGGGGATTTTTTTAGATTCTGCTGTGTGTCTCCTAATCTATGCATTTCTTGTCAAAAGTTCCTATTAAAGTTTTGAAGAACATTAAATTTGTGATAAGGTAAGCCTAATTGGACCTCTATACGTCAATTGGTTACGGAAATATGACCCTTTGAAAATGGGTAACTTTTTGCCCAGGTCGATAATTTAAGTATTATACCATTTTTGAACCCAAATTTTGTAGAAATTCTTACACCTACGAAAAAAAATATTATTAGAATTTATAGGCAATTTATTGAACTTTAAATTAAATGTAGAAGGGGGTCTGTAACCCTAGTAGTTCTCTCAATATTTCAGAAAAACCCAAGACGGAATAGCGTTTGTCTAGGTATGTTCCAGGAACTTTCCTATTTTTAGTGTTTTACATTAGTATTTTTTTTATACAACGACGGTGGCAAACAACCATACGACCCGCCTGATGGTATGCAGTTACCGTAGCCTATGGACGCCTGCAGCTCCAGAGGATTCACATGCGTGTTGCCTACCCTACAATGAAACAGAGCGCTTGAAATCGTTAAATAGACACTTAAATGTATTGTTATATAGACATAAGTGATCATATGTACTTACTTTCTCAATCAATCAGTCAATCAAATTAGACACATATGTAGAGTCGAATACCTACTCTGTCAGATACGAAGATATGGTATTTTAAAAACACGAGTGCTGGAAATCAACCATCGTGGAAGAGTACGTGAGTTTAAAAAATAGACCTCGTGGGTCGTGGGTCATAATTTTCGTTGCTCTATTCAATAGATAGGTCTCCAATTGGCGGGTCGTCAGAGTTGGAGTTGGTCATGATCATGAAGTCCTCTCGAATGATGGAAATGGCAGCATTCCGGTAAGTTTCTCTAGAAGCTCTTGCATTTGCAAGAAGGAGTCCTTATTTTTTTAGTATTTTTGTTTCTATAGTTTTTTTAAATCAAAATATATATTAACATAAATCTAAAACTTCAAGCGCGCCGTGCCAAGGGTTAGCGCTTTCTGAATCTGAGCCTTGATCCTTTACATAACCTTGAAGCGAGTCTCAAGATGTCGGTCGAGAAACTTCGGTATGAGATCGTTCGCTGAAACAACTATCAAAACAATGATCGCAGTATCAACTTCCCATATGCCGGTTCCCTCGTCAGCCAAGTTTAGTTACTTGCTGGACTTTTCTGCCTACACGAGGGTCTCCTCACACGGGATGGTGATGTCAATGAGCATTGCTCGGCGTAGCGATCGATCATCAGCACCGATATATATGCTTATTGGCTCAAATATTAGTCCTGTCCGCGATAATAACAGAGCAGAGACTGGAACTGGTGGCGCAGGCGAGGGTGGTCCATGAAGTATGCCACCTCGCCGTCCAGATGAGCGGTCTAATATTAAGGACAACCTGCTAGTGTATAATCCTGACTGGGACTTTATCTGTTCAAAGTACTCGCTGTTAGCAAGAACGATGAGAACGACCGGAAATAATATACCTGATTCTTATTGCAACAAGTCTGCGAAGCCGATGCTAATGACACGAAAATATACGCGGTACACTAAGCGCATGCTGTCCGTGTCGTACAGAAAGATACAACACTCGCACACGGTGAAAATCACTATTGAGATTTAATGGAATCTAAAATGTACTAAGGCTAATTGTTGAAAAAGACCTTTCTTATTCTTGTTCTGTAATGTTTTAGTACTTTATTATTATATAGGTATAGTACTATTAGGTATCTGAGGTAGGTAGGTATATTAAATTCAATGTATAGAAGCAGGTAACTCACGTTTTATATAGTTAATAAAAACTAATAGAATGTTGCTTGTAAACTTATAATATAAAACGTGAGATCTCACGATAGTTTTGAGGTAGGTATATTATTTTACATTCGTTTTCACATACGTCTTTATCCAGACACCTAAAGAAATGTGTCGTTTTTATTTTATTTTACATTTTATTCTTTTGTTAAATAAGTTTTACGTATCGTAAAATTGGGCCTAGGTATAGGTATCTAAGTTTTAAACATACTTAACATTTGCTAACTAGGAAACCCCTTTAGTCTGATATTACGTATTACTTTGTACTATAGTTATTATATCTTCCTCAGTTACACAATATTCATAACTCCCGAGGGAATAACGAAGGCTATTTTTTTTAATATACATGCATAGTATAACAACTTTAACAAGTAATCTTTATGAAGAAATATTCCATAGGTACATATTTGTTTAATGCGGATTTTACCTCGCTTGGGTTTTTTTTTGAAATTATGACAGAACTACGAAGCCTACAGAGCCCGATCTACATTTATTTTAAAGCTTATCAAATTGCCTATAAATCTTATCCCATAAGTTGTACTAGTTGGATCAGTAGTATCGATGCAACTTTAGCCCACAAAAAGGCTATAACTAAAATTTACATATTTTTTAAAAAGTGGCCTATTTTCAAAATGTTGCCATTCCGTGACCAATAGCCCTATTGATCTCTAATTAGCTTTAATTTATCACAAATTTAATGTTCTTGAAAACGTATATAGGAACTCTAAACAAAAAATGCATGGATTCGGAGACATAGAGATTAACCTAAAAAAATCCTGAAAATTTCGTGGTTTTTTGTGAATATTTTTTTTTCCACTACTTTTTGTGAATTGCAAACTCGTGTGTACATAGCCCTAATGGGTCCTAATAACATACAAAAAATTCAGAGATACATCATGCTTTGCGAATTTAGCTATTTTTTGTGTCGATTTTGACTGGCCTACTAGTAGCGTTATTAGGTACTTAAAACAAAGCTTTTTAAATAATGGTTTGCGAAACGATATCACATTTATTAGAAGTGAAATTAAGGTTAGTCTTACCGCGTTTAGGTAAGAATTATATTTTAATACAATCAGTAGAGCTCGCAGTTTAGTCGCATTTTATAACCTCCTTCTGATATATCAGAATATGTAATAGGCCTAATGGGTATACCAAGCATGTCTTTGAGAGAACACGAAACAGTGAAATTGTCCATTATAGCATCTCAACGCACCTCATTCGCGATAACGTTTATTTAGTGACTCGTGTGACGTGATTTGTAGCCTCTTAGGTCCCCATTTTAACGCACTGGGGATGATGATTATGATGATGATGAAAAGTGCATAGCCCCGAGCGTCGACGGCACATCATAGCGTTATCCGTGTTAAACTCTCGAAAGGTTAAGCACAACTAAATGTAAATTTATAAGTTTACGAAACATGACCCAGGTCATTTTAAGGACTTATTTTCATAATTTTAATTAAAATAATGTTTCTAATTTTCATCTCGCGATTAGATTGAGATGCTTGAAGTTTACCTTTATTTAGGCTAATAGAAATATCAAACAAACTAATTATTCCTTTATCATAGATTTGCTGCTAACAAATTACGTTATTTGTATCAGTAGAATATTTCTATTAACATTAATTAAATGTATATCTTATAATAATTTTCAAGTAAAAGTTACAATGCTATAACATTCTTAATAGCAGACTAGAATCTGAGGAAATATTGCGTAGTTACTAGCATACGGACACGTGGTGGCGGGACACTTTGAACAGAGTAGGAAATGGAGTAGTGGTGAGGGTCCAGTATAAGATGGGGCAAAGGTAGTTATGCAGGCGTTATACATATTTTTGAAACACATCCAGTTCTAGCATGGTCCGTGAGCAAGGAGACATCAGCGGCAGCCGCGACTGATTTGCACTAAGTTGAATCTACGATAAGATGTAATGGATTGCATAAACTAACACATTGGTAATGTACAAGTTGATACGTACAAGTTGATTTCGAGTCGAAAAGCGCTAAAGACCTATAATTGTTACATTGTGATTGAAATATTTAAATTCAATTTTTCTTAATTTTTTTTCTTATGCAAGACTGTGCCAATTTGGCTGTGCCTTTTCTCAATGAACCCAAAGAAAATTGCTTAACTGTGGGAAAGTTACATAAGGCCGCAGGAATCGGCTTGTAAGACGTGTGTTTTTACCTATCAGCCCACATCTTTACAGCTCTATATATATATATATATATATATATATATATATATATATATATATATATATATATATATATATATAGAGCAGTAAAGATGTGTATATATATATATATATATATATATATTCGACTACCGGTCTGGCCTAGTGGGTAGAGACCCTGCCTATGAAGCTGATGGTCCTTGGTTCGATTCCCAGTCAGGGGATATATTTGTGTGATGAGCGTAGATATTTGTTCCTGAGTCATGGGTGTTTTCTTTGTATTCAAGTATTTATATGTATCTCTCTATTATATATATCGTCGTCTAGTACATAGAACACAAGCCTTACTGAACTTACTGTAGGACTAGGTCGATATATATATATATAAAAGAAGAAACTGACTGACTGACTGACATATCAACGCACAGCCCAAACCGCTGGGCCTAGAGAATCGCCACGTAGGTTCCTTATAAGGTCTAGGGGTGCATTAAGAAAGGATTTTTAAAAATTCACCCCGTAAGGGGGTGTAATGGAGGTCCAAAGTTTGTATGGGAAAAAAACAATAATTGACCTTTTTCATGTGAAAGTTCACAGGAGTATTTTTAACAACACATCATTAAACACGTGTTTGCGGATTTTGGAAAATTTCAGGGGCAAATGTGATGACAAAGTCCAATAAAGAATATATATATATATATATATATATTCTTATATATATATATATATATATTCTTATATATATATTTATATATATATTCTTTATCCCTATCTCTTGCTCTCTCTTTGTCTACATGGACATGGGCCGATAGACGATCGCAGTATGCTCAGGAGGCCTAGCACAAGAAAGGGCGCGAGAGTAACGCCGGGCGAGATATACTACCCATTCTTTTCTAACTATACTACTGTCGTACCCCTCTTGTGCTAGGCCTACAGGTCACCGGGGAGTGTCACCGTCGAGTGCGTGATCCAGTGGCACTCCCCTAACGGCAATGCGGACGGGTGCGGGTATTGTCGTCCCCTCCTCTTGGCTAGCAAGAAGAGCAGCGAGGAGAGAGTCCCACATACCCCCTCACTACCATCATGGGCCTACCCCAGACCCGGGGGGGATGCGTAAACGCATTTTCCCAGCGACAAAAAAAGCCCACAGGTCACAGTTTAGGGATAATGCTCTGGCCAAATATACTTATTATTACACTACGATAAATATTGCTACATAAATAAATATAATTATATACTTTAAGTTTAAATAAATGCGTATTATTATATATGTACACATCTGTATATAACTACTTTTGCTAATATTATAAGCTTATCAATAGGTATTGCACTGACGTTTTTTATATAAGCGCAAATGTTTTAGCTACTGGTTTTCCTTCCCCGTCGATCCCCGTTAAATAGTATTACAGACAAAGTTAAGAGCTGGACAGCGCAACACATCAAACATGTTTTTCAAGTGTTTTGTTATTTTACTAAGCGGTAAGATTATTTTGTTAGTTAGGGAGTATTTAATAAAAAGTGTACTCAATTAGCATGAGTTGTAAAAAAGTTAAATTGTGTCAATTTAGCATTGAATCTCTACGCAATTACGTATCAACTTGTACGCAAATTACAACGCGAAAGAGGCATAAAAATCCATACATAAACATAAATAAACTGACATACTATAACTTTTCTACAAGTGACGTTAATTGAGTACCCTTTTTAGGGTTCCGTAGTCAACTAGGAACCCTTATACTTTCGCCATGTCTGTCCGTCCGTCCGTCCGTCCGTCCGTCCGCGGATAATGTCAGTGACCGTTAGCACTAGAGAGCTGAAATTTGGTACTAATATGTATATCAATCATGCCGACAAAGTGCAAAAATAAAAAGTGAAAAAAAATGTTTTCTTAGGGTACCCCCCCTATACGTAAAGTGGGGAGTGATTTTTTTCTTCATTCTAATCCTAACGTGTGATATATTGTTTGATAGGTATTTAAAAATGAATAGGGGTTTACTAACATCATTTTTGGATCATGTAAATATTTTCGGAAATAATCGCTCCAGAAGTAAAAAAAAGTGCGTGGCTCAAAAGTTAGAGGGGGCCCCCCCCCCCTCTAACTTTTGAGCCACAAGTTTCAAAAATATGAAAAAAATCTCAAAAGTAGAACTTTACATAAACTTTCTAGGAAAATTATTTTGAACTTGATAGGTTCAATAGTTTTTGAAAAAAATAATATATATAAAAATGAACCCCTATTTCTCTTGGTCACGCTATATCTTGAGAACGGCTTTACCGATTTGGCTAATTTTGGTCTTGAAATATTTGTAGTAGCTCAGGGATGGTTTAAACGGTGAGAAAGTATGAAAAAAAATCGATTAATATACTAAAAAACGAAAATATTGTTCCCCCATACAAACTTTATCAACTCGAAAAAACTGTAAGCGCCGCAGGATTTCATACGCGTTTTTGGTAAAATGGTCTCTGCTTTCCTCGAGAAAGACGGAAGCGCCGCAGGATTGCATATATCTTAGGCTTTTTTGCGAGCAATATAGGTACTTTATATTATTCCAGCACTAAAGTCGTTAAGGCGATAGTTTCTTACAAATTGTTAATAAATTAGCCCTTATTCCCTAAGATATGGCTGTCAAAATCTCTATTGAATGACAAGACACACTTCATCACTTCAGGCCCGGTCCCGCGAACATCGAAGTTCGCATTTATGTTGAGCATTTCTCTTTTACTCCAATTATGGCGTTATGAGAGTGACAGAGATAATCGTCTGAAATTTACGAATATCGTTGTTCGCGGTAGCGCCGCCGTTTTATGTATAATTCCGCGTTTAGTTTTAATCGTAAATAAGAATTTGCACTAATATTCATCGCCCAATGCGACCGTCTCTCATATTATATCAGTACCACTTACGCATTCGAAACATTTTTTACGTCAAAAGAAACTTACACTAGAGCCTTTGTACTTTAAGCTCGCGCGCATAGTTTACTTAATTTGGAACGCTCATACCCTACATGGCGGTTTTAAGATTCTTTCTGATTATGGGGTCGGAGCATACATGCACATACATTAGGTTGAAACTGACTAACTGACTTCAAATGACGCTGGCTGGTTATCACTCCATGTTACAACCCCTTCTTACTACTCATGGTGGGACTGAAATTGTCATTTTTTCGAATTTTCCATGTATAGTTGGGATCTAAAACTCTTTCTTTAGTTGTCACCGTCCTTTGTGGGCCCGTTTTTAGGCTTCTGTATTTCATATTAATATGTCAACAACAAATGTATCAAATAGCCCATTTTTAACTCTGAAGTGGGAAGACTTACCGTGGCGGACGAAAAACTACGGAACCCTACACTGAGCGTGGCCCGACACGCTCTTGGCCGGTTTTTTTTCTGAAAACTTTCGTACATATTTTGAAGGATTAAACACATTCTCTTCAAATATGTTTTTTGTGGACAAATACTTAATCTTCCGAGTATTTGTTATAATTATATTAACTGTTCCATTCCAAAATAAGACATAGTATGCACGTTTTCTACTTATGTTCATTTAAGCAGCGAATTAGTACAACGTTATAAAATATTATACTCGACAAATGGGAGTATTTGAGTACCTAATTTTCTTTTAAAGCTTTGGAAATGGTAATAAATGATAGGTCCAATAAAGGTACAATAATTAGTTATTTAACAGGGAGAATAAAATCATATATAACTTCATTTAAGGGAATAATATTATTACTTACAATCGTAACAACAACACAACTGCAAGTTACAACTGCAAGTACTTAACTAGTTACAGTATAAAATCTGCTAGCGGCATTTCCTCGTTATATCGCAATACATTGTGCGAGGAAGCCACCAGCTCTTCGGTCGCCAGTTACTATTACTTATACTTTTCGAAAGCTTGTTACACAAATCAACAGTTATTGAATTTTCTGTGGAATAGGTTAACTTGTGTAAACTTCAAGTAGGTTTTTTTCTTCAACCATTAATATGGTCGACGACAACGTCTAAGAAAGTGCTTTAAATCATAATATGTTATGTTTCGCAGTATGTCTGAACAAAGCGACAGGGCAGTTCACCACTGAATATTTAAATGTCACCTTAGCGGATGATGTTAAGACCACAGAGAAAACCAACGGGGTGGAAGTCATTCAGTCAAATGTGACTCAAATTTCTTGCATGTAAGTATTATTTTATATGGTAATAATTTAACAGCATCATCATTTCAGCCATAGGAAGTCCATTGGCTGAAATGGTGATGCTTTTAAATTATTGAACTGCCTTTGGCTGGACATATGCCTCTCCGAAAGGGACCTTCAATCGCCGGTTTTACACCACCCGCAACCAGCGTATTCCCGCGACTTTCACCACGTCCTCGGTCCATCTCGGTCGGCCAACCACTACCACCAAAAACCAAACCATCACCAACCCAAACCATCGCTGCCCCGTTCACTGCCACTTCAGCTTAGAGATATCCTTTGGTTCTGCTGCGAATGATATCATTTTCTGATAGGATATTTTAACCTAATATATATGAATGCCGTGTGATGCCGGCTGACTAGAATAGCATCACCCCATCTCCTCCAGCGGGTGTCGTAAGAGGCGACAAAAAAAATCCTACGCACGGGTAGCAGCGTCCGTCGAAACCCAATCTACAGCTACTGCGGTCGCCAACCCGCGGTCGCAACGACCCCCCAAGATGATACAAGTCATATTTGTGGCCGGCCTATGTCCAGCAGTGGACTGCATACAGCTGAAATGTATATATGTATGTATAAGAATACAGGCACTGATAAAATAACTTCCAGGTGAGGTGTTGTACAGTCACCAGCAATAATATCTTATATCAAAAAATCCTGACATCACCTTATGACCTTGACGTAAGATGCGATAAGATATTTTTGCGGTGATTTCAGGGAAACAATATGTGTCAAATAACATAACATAGTAACAATTTATAAAAAAAAAATACTTTCGTGTTTCTAAAAATACTTCTGTGTTCTACGCTTTTTAACTAAAAAATTTACGCGACAACCATTATTATCGGTATCCATTAAATAATAGTACATTTCGATACTAGTGAAAAAAAAATTTTTTTCGACGAGTGTGAACGTTGGAGCCCGAGTGAAACGAGGGTGGCAATCACCCGAGTCTTAAAGAAGTTTTTACACGAGTATCGAACCTAATTTTTCATAGCAAGTGCCTTAAAAAGTGAAATTTACGCACGCGAAGCGATAAGTGCACTTTTTACGCACTAGTTAGGAAAATTTTATTTCGCGGCAGACCCCTTCTATATTTTTAGTTAATTGTAACAAAATATTGTATTTTTGCAGGAATGGCCAGTGGCAGTGTCAAAATGGTGACTGCATACCCAACCACAAGTTATGTAACGGATTGATCGACTGCAGTGATGCATCAGACGAATATCGCCATACTTGTAAAAGTTCGTTAGTATCAAGATATTTACTTTTTGGACCTGTGTATGTCCTTAAACTACGTCCAACAATGAGAGGTAGGGCACAGCGATGACCATCACGCTTGAATCTGAGGCAGCCCAACTGGGGAAGTACCTCCTCCTTACAGAAGACCACAGCCATAATAGCACTGTTGTGTTCCTGATGGTGGGTAAGGTTCCCAGAGCTCCAACCCACCTTCAAGGCCTGTAACGCGCTTGTGACTCCCCTGGTGTTGCGGGTGCCTATGGGCGACGGTAATTGCTTACCACCAGGTAATCCGTCTGCTCGTTTATAAAATAAAAAAAAAGATATGTACCAAGATATGTTGGGAGTGTCTCTGCGCGATCGCATTAGAAATTATGTAATTCCCGGCAGGAAAGTAACCGATATGTGACATTATCTACGAAAAGGGACCTTATTGTCGATGGCGCTTATGTCGTTGTTCAAGACGATACAGTACAAACGCAACGCGATTCGACGTAAGTGCCATCGACAATAAGGTCCCTTTTCCTAGATAATGACACATATATTATAGCCTCCCGGATCGCTAAACTTAAATTGTAGTGGGCGGGACTCATTGCTCATGAACCGAAGGCCGTTGGGGCGTATTCTCGAGTGGCAACCACGAACCGGAAGGCGCAGCGTGGGTAGACCCCCCACAAGGTGAACCGACAACATGGTAAAGATCGCGACAATCCACTTGATGAGGGCGGCGCAAAACCGCTCACTGTAGGTCGCATATGGGGGAGGCCTATGTCCAGCAGTGGACTAATATGATGATGATGAAGATATGTACCAACTAGCTTTTAGTACATTAGTACGCATATTAGTAGCATTAGTACTTTTTAGTAGCCTATTTTTTTCTTACACAATTTATTTATAAACTTATTTTACTTATTTATTATATATAAACTTATTAGCCTAAACATTCATGAACATCCGTTCCGTTTCCAAAATAATGAATCAACAACATACGTTGGTATTTTGTGACCTATTACGGGCATATAGTTACCACAACGGTGCTTTTAATAGTGTCCCAGTGGACCGTAACCATGGCAACGACTGGACATAGTTGATTGAGCCAACAAACATACATACATGACGACCGATCTGGCCTAGTGGGTGGGTGGGTGACCCTGCCTATGAAGCCGAAGGTCCTGGGTTCGATTCCCAGTCAGGGCATTTATTTGTGTGATGAGCACAGATATTTGTTCCTGAGTCATGGGTGTTTTCTATGTATTTAAGTATTTATATGTATTTATATCTTATATATATCGTCGTCTAGTGCCTACAACACAAGCCTTACTGAGCTTACCGTAGGACTAGGTCGATTTGTGTAAGATTGTCCCGAAATATTTATTTATTTATTTATTATTTATCCATTAAGATATTAATGGAGAATTTTGTTTGTGTGTAGGTTTCTTGTATCATTGTGTAGCCATGAAATGCCACGTGTAAGCTAAGCATCAATCATAGCAAAACTATATCAATTTTAAAATTAGTAGGTAAGTAAGATAGATAGTAAGTTTAGATTTAGTTTTTAAAACATGTTTTTTACTCTTAATATTTGTTTGTTTCCATATAATGTTAATTTTATTCTTATGTTTATGATCTAATTTTAAAATTTACAATATATACCATTTAAACATGCAGTGAGTACGTACTAGGGGTACGTTTACCATTAAAACAGAGAATTCATCTGTACATTTAAGTAATTTTTTTTTATGACATAGGCGGCAAACGAGCAGACGGATTGCCTGGTGTTAAGCAATTACCGTCGCCCATGGGCACCCGCAACACCAGGGGAGTCACAAGCGCGTTGCCGGCCTTTAAGGGGGGTTGGAGCTCTGGGAACCTTACTCACCATCAGGAACACAACACTACATACCTGAAAGGTGGCAGTGTTATTATGGCTGTGGTCTTCTGTAAGGAGGAGGTACTTCCCCAGTTGGGCTGCCCCAGATTCAAACGTGATGGTCAACGCTGTGCCCTACCTCTCATTGTTGGACGTAGTTAAAATACCAATTTTGAGGCTGACAATGTAGATTTTGATCGTGCTAATTGTTAGTACACACAGCAACACTCTTAGCTGTACATTTGTGGACCTTATTGGAAAGGCATAAGGTCCACCGATGAACAGTTAGGAGTGTTGCTGTCTGTACTAAAGGAATATGTTTTTGTCAACAGGAGACCCTTGTTCGCACTGATACTTCACTGCTCGTCGTTGTGGTCCGACTATCACAGCGAAGTATGTCACGAAGTCTGCCAGGATTCACCAATGTTTTGTTACTACGCTCTTATGGCTGAAAACGGTGACACGTAAGAATATTTCATTATTTTTCAAGGATTCAGGGCTTTATATTATTAGCGTGAATAGAATTCAATAGCAAATGTTTCCATAGCAATATCTTGTTGGATTTATATCCACGGGTGCCTACCAAAGGAACCAGATATACCTACCTATAGTAATCCGTGAATTCCCAAAGGAAATATAAAAAGTACAATACAATATTTTCATATATAGCTTATCAATGTAACCTCATATCTTTATCCTTACGCATTTGTTTGCTTGAACATTTGACATTAAAGAGTAGTTTCCTTAAGCGCATTAGTGCCTAAGATAGTGTGGGGTTTTCTGTTTAATTAGTACCTACAAAAATATCTACATACAAAATGATAAAATAATAGTCTGGCTGAAAAACAACGCGCAGTTTAAACATTTATAAATAGCAGCGTATTTGAAACATTGTTTATCATTTATTAAACTTGTAACCATAAATAAATGAATTTTAAATAAATAAATATTTTAGGACAATGAACAACAACACTAATCGCCCTAGTCCTATGATAAACTCAGTAAAGCTTGTGTTGTAGGTCCTAGACGACGATACATGTAATAGATAGATACATACATAAATACATAAATATTTACATAGAAAACACCCATAACACAGGAACGAATATCTGTGCTTATCACACAAATAAATGCCCTGACTGGGATTTGAACCCAAGACCATCGGCTTCATAGGCAGGGTTACTATCCACTAGGCCAGACCGGTCGTCAACCATAAATACAAGATTTTTTTCAATCTAGTGAAAACGAGGTTGAAAATTTTGATATGAAGTAAGAGAGGATACTTAAGCATTATAAACAGGCATTGATTAAGACTATGACATAAACATTATTTTGGCGAAAAGTTATTTTGTTGCTTGGACTAATGTACAAAAATAACTACTACCGCAATGTATTCAGATTTGCCCCATGACTTCTGTCTGAGATTTCCCTGAACGCCTGCTTCTTGGCCTTTTCCACCCTTTTAAATTTTCCTTGAATTCTATTGTCGTAACATGAAAATACGATATCATTTCCAGAGAAGAACCTTTATGCATTTTGCCAAAATATCCGGAGCATGGTTGGTACAAATTAAGGCCGGACAACAGCACAACGGATCCTGACGCTCCAAAGGACTTTTGGTTGGACTATGACTGCGCAGAACCCTACGTGATGGTACAGAAGCAAAGACATGAGTGCATAAATGGTACCTGGTTTAATGATGACGACAACCGTACTTGCTCAGGTATCGATTTTTTTTTTTTTAATGACATAGGCGGCAAACGAGCAGACGGATTGCCTGGTGGTAAGGAATTACCGTCGCCCATGGGCACCCGCAACACCAGGGGAGTCACAAGCGCGTTGCCGGCCTTTAAAGGGGGTTGGAGCTCTGGGAACCTTACTCACCATCAGGAACACAACACTACAGACCTGAAAGGTAGCAGTGCTATTATGGCTGTGGTCATCTGTAAGGAGGAGGTACTTCCCCAGTTGGGCTACTCCAGATTCAAGCGTGATGGTCATCGCTGTGCCCTACCTCTCATTGTTGGACGTAGTTTAAGGACATACCCGGGTCCAAAAATAATTTGGGTTTGTGGGTAATTTTGGTGAATTAGGCAAAACGTAGCAAAACTGACAGAGTGACTTTATGCGAGTATTTTTTGATCTTGTGTATGATCAGAAGAACTATTCGACGTGATGCCCACTGCTACATTCTATCATCGCACCGCTCGCCACAGGCAGGGAATTCATCCTCACACGTTGCGACCGGAATCTGTGCGTACAGTTAGGTATAAAAGGAACTTTTTTCCACGCACACTTAAGCTGTGGAATGATTTCCCTGCCATAGTTTTCCCAAGCGACTACAATATGGGATTCTTCAAGATGGGCATCAGAAGGTTCTGGTGGTCGGCAGCACGAGTGTGACGCCCCTGGTATTGCACACATCAATAGGCTACGGTAGCCATTTCCTATCAGGTGGACCGTGTGCTTGTCTGCCACCTCAGTGGTATAAAATATTTATCAGATCGTCAGTGTACATTTAAGGCACCTTTTTCTTATAAGTGGAAGCTCATTGTTAAAACTTCCTGAGCTGTTAAATGTTTTTGGTAATTTCTGTACAATCCGCTAAAGCAAAATCACTTTTTAATGTTACAATTAAAACTGTGAGCAATGTTACTACTATGTTTCAACCAATCAATCTCAACATATATTCCTGGAATTCCTTTATTTAAGTACAGCGACTTTCATAATATTTTTTTATGTTATTTTGGACTGAGCATCGCCGAGACAAACAGACAGACATGGCGAAACTACTCTAAAAAGGTGAAAATTTCGAGACATCATAATAATGATGTCTCAAAATTTTTTTAGAGTAGTTTCGCTATGTCTGCAATACATACATAATTATGCATTTTCCATAATGGATAACATTATCGCCAAAACCAACCATTTTTTTACAGATGCTTGCGAGTTGCATAAGAATTCCAACTTTACTTATACCTGCCCAAAAGACATAAATAACAGTAATGAATGTAAAAACTACGTAGCCATCAATACCAATGTCACCGTCGCAAGAGTTCCTCAGACAGGTGAAGACGGGACAACAAATCCCGACAAAAATGCTGTCTCTTTGGATATATTTTGTTCGCCTGACAAGAAATTTCATTTATCCACGGAATGCGTAACTGGTAAAGTATACTGTGCTTCAAGTGGCCGAGGCGCAATTGTTATAGCCTAAATGACAATCTTTAAATAATACGCCTTGATTCACTTTTATCCTAATGCTTGAAGATCTATGCTTTTCGATACATGTCGAGAAAGTCGCGAGTGAGGCCGTGTTTTGTTAGAATAACTCACAAAAGTTTTGTTAGAAGAACAAGATGAAACGTTCGTAGAAGATGTTTCAAAAATAAAGGGGAACCCTTTAGGGTATATTCTGTATTGTGTTATATGGAGGCTTGGCTAACTTCAGATCAAACAAAAAGTCATTGTGATCTTTTCCATACATTATTTTAGTTTTGCATGAGTTTTTCGATTCTTAAATCCTTAAATCATTAAATATATGTTTATACTTGCAGGAACAAACAACTTTTTAAATGAAATTAAAATATATATTGCTTGCAATTTACATTCAAGTCATTCATTTGCAGATGTGGATAAAAGACAAGAGGAGTTTGAAAATCCGACTATGACCAAGATGACTGATTATGAGACTGAATTCAACAAGTTCAGAGTCAATGAAACGAGTCCAGAATTCGAAAAATTGGTAACCGAGTTCCATCAATTTGATAATAAGGTTAGAAAAGAATTACAAGATATGCACGTTATGGCTGAAAAATGTGATATTTCGCTTGATTTGTATTTATGGGACTTGCAAATCAAAAGAGATGAAAAAAATGCGGAAAAGGACGAGTTATCACTAATTTAATCACTAAAGTATTAATCACTAATTTGGCCGTCTGGTTCAGAGGTCTCCAAAGTAAAGACTGTACGAACAAGCTAATAAAAAAAAGAGTCGAGTGAATTTATTTTAGGTGGTTGGAAACCTCCGCTCCAGAACACTGGTTACATATTTTATAACAATTTTACAAAATTATAATCGATTGATTAAATAATTTGATTCTGAGAGCCAATTAATAAGATTCTTTACTTAAATTAAAGATGTGTCACCTTTAGATCGGACTTTTTTATTCTTCTTTCAAAATCAATTTATAATTTGAATACCAAAAAAATACTACATTTATACTACAAGTAGCTGTAGTATAAATCGAATCGACAATCGGTGAAGAACTTTTCATAAATTATAATTATGTCACTTCAGAAATGAATAGTAGCATAGTAATAAAAACTTCTACTTTATGAAACAGCCATAGTAGCGGAGTTTAAGATCGAGTTAATTTTTCTCGAGAACGTTTCGCATAATGTACAGAAGATTTCTCGTGTGAACAGATGCGTAATTTTATATGCAAAAAGGCCTCTTTTACGTCTCTGAATTTAAAACAAACTGCTCTAGGAGTAGATATAACAAATAACACTTCATAAGTGGGCAGTGGGAGGCTTCCAGTTTTGCAAATAATTTATCACTCGTCTTATTAACCGCTTTCTCGAATATTTTTTTAAATTTTGTTTTTGGCAATCGCAGTATTATTTAAAGAGACCGTTGGTTTCTGGTGGACATGCCTCTGGGTATGTAATCCATTCATACCAAGGCTTTCCCTAGAGACTATACAGTATGAGGTTCTTCAAAAAAGGAGTGTATAGGTTCTTAAAGGGTATGCAACGCGCATGTGGATCCTCTGGAGTTCCAAGCGCCCATTGGCTACGGTAACTGGATACCATCAGGCGGGCCGTATGCTTGTTTGCTACTGTCATTGTATAAAAAGATACTTCCACACTAATATTATAACATACTATACAATAAATATTATAAAATATTATAAATGTGAAAGTAACTGTCTGCCTGTCTGTTACCTTTTCACGTTTAAACCGCTGAACCAATTGGGATGAAATTCGGTATGGAGTTTGAGCTACGAGAAAGGACATAGGATAATTTTTATCCTGCAACCATACCTTAAAGACGGGTATAGCTGGCCGACGAAGTCGCGAAAAAAAGCTAGTATATAACATGTTTAAATTATATTCCCCTCATTGATTCTGACTGTACCATAGAAGTGGTATTCCGATTGTACCATAGGAGTTGTATAAAGACCATAGTTATAACGCTACTGTCGGCTCGCTTAAGCCGGGTTTCAATTACGGAGAACTTGTCCAACGGGTAATTAATGTTCTTGATTAAAACTTACTGTTCGCGCCTGCGCGGGCTGCTTACAACTAATACACTGAACATTGGATCGTGTCTTAGTTGCTAAGACTCTTGATTTAATAATTACTTTACGACCGGTGTGGCCTAGTGGGTAGTGACCCTGCCTATGAAGCCGATGGTCCTGGGTTCGATTCCCAGTCGGGCCATTTATTTGTGTGATGAGCACAGCTAATTTGTTCCTGAGTCATGGGTGTTTTCTATATATTTAAGTATTTATATGTATCTATCTATTATATATATCGTCGCCTAGTAGCTACAACACAAGCCTTACTGAGCTTACCGTAGGACTAGGTCGATTTGTGTAAAATTGTCCCTAAATATTTATTTATTTTATTTATTTATTTATTACTTTAATAACGATGTGTCATGGGTATAAATATTACCATTGCTCATAAAATAAAAAAAGTCAAACGGATTATATTGCGTATACAGAATTTAAATTTCATCACGACGTTTCGAACCTTTTAATAGCAGACGTGACAGGGCGGACTGAGAAAAATAATTATACACTTGCCTAACTCCAAAATTTATTCATACCACCCCATTCCGCTGGTATCGTAAGAGGTGACAAAGGGAAAACCGGCAACCGGTCGCCAAGCCGCCTGACAAGCGTGGTGACTATGGCAATTACCTCCGAAGGTGATACAATTTATGGGGAGGCCTATGTCCAGCAGTGGACGAGTTACGGATGAAATGATGATGATGAAGATTTATTTATGGTATTTAAAAGTAATCGCGTACAGAGATTGTACCCTACTTCTCTTGTGATATGGACGTAGTGTAAGACACAAATGTGAAGTATTTAAATCATAAATAGTTTGTAATAATAATGAATAAGGTTCCCAGAGCTCCAATCCCCCCTTAAAGGCCGGCAACGCGCTTGTGACTCCCCTGGTGTTGCGGGTGCCCATGGGCGACGGTGATTGCTTACCACCAGGCAATCCGTCTGCTCGTTTGCCCCCTATATCATAAAAAAAAAAAAATTCATAAAAAAATCACCCCCGGTTTGGACCCGAAGTGTCCTTAAACCACGACATGCCAAATGAGGTATGGGCACTGAATCTTGCTATTTTTGGTAGGGCACGTTTAGTGACTGACACCTCGCACAAATCTGGAGCAGACACCGACTGGGGAAAGTAGCTTATCCTCTAGCCGTCCAGAGACCTATGAAAAGGTCTCCCATTGAATGCCATTTTGAATTTTATTTATGACAAGGCATAGTTGCATTTGGCCTGGCAAAGTTTTGATCTCTGGGCGGCTAGAGGTTATACATACATACATACATTTCAGCCGTAGTTATGCAGTCCACTGCTGGACATAGGCTTCGCACAAATATGACTTGTATCATCTTGGGTGTAGTTGCCATAGTCGCCACGCTTGGCAGGCGGGTTGGCGACCGCAGGGTTGGACTATAGCAAAGGGGGCTGAGGACTTAGAAAATTTTCGATGGATGTTGATGTCATTATAACACATGTTTATTTTTATTTAATCGTGGACAATACGCTAAAATAAGCATGTTTTGTATGGACAACTTTTTCCTAAAGTCAAAAACAGCCCAGTTATTCGAAGATTGAAGGACTAAAATCCGGTCTTTTAGGTTAGGTTAGGTTTGTTTGATGACCCCCCAGAGCGGAAGTAGGAGCCCCGCGAAGCGGGGTGACGTCGACCGGCTGCCAGAAAGAAATTGTTTTTTAAGCAAAACTTTTAAGTCTTTTATGATTCCTATGTTTTTTTGCATTTTGGTAAAAAAAAATTCTAAGTCTTTTTTACATAGCCCCCTTTCCTATAGGCGGACCGACCGCAGTAGCTGTAGATTGGGTTTCGACGGACGCTGCTGCCCGCCCGTAGGATTTTTCCCTTTGTCGCCTCTTACGACACCCACGAGAGGAGATGGGGTGGTGCTATTCTAGTCAGCCGGCATCACACGGCAAGAGGTTATAGAAAACAGCGAAATAGCACTAGATCCCTTCATGTTTTTGTGTTTAGGGTTTGTCGTGATTAAGGTTTCCAGAGAGTACCTGCAGAGCCTTAAAGTATAGACGCGCGTGTAAATCCTCTTGTCTTGTTTGTCACCTATGTTTAAAAAAGGTATTAGGCATCGCGCATGTGAATTATCTGGAGTTGCAGGCGTCCAAAGGCACGGTAACTGCTTACCATCAGGCGGGCCGTGCTTGTTTGCCACCGTAAATTAAAAAAAGATCAAGTGCTTTCTTGCTTCATGGTAAATACTTATTTGCTTTAATAGGTTAAATCAAATATTATTCTCTATTATCAAAAAAATACCTTACGAGCACGCCTATTTGTGAAAGTTGTTCAATCATAAATATGGGCATACTTCAAAAGTTACAAGAAATACAAACTTAAGAGATCCACAATCGTTATCTAGTTGGTAAAAGCTACGTTTCAACGGTTGAGACGAGAAACTTAATAAATTGTTCAAACTATGCATGCCACGATGGGCGAAGTTTAGACACGCTTACTCTACTTGGAAAATAGCAGAATAAAATAAATGAAACTAGCAGTATATCATATTATATTTACAAACCACAGAGTTTAAGATTTTAAATTTTTAACCCGTTTAAGGTTTTAAAGAACATAGTTCTTTGTGAGCCCTGAGTGTATGTTTTCAACATTACTTTACGTCACGAACGCGTTTGCGTTTCCCATATAAATAACATTATCACTTACGCATTCGTAAACCTTTTTGTACCCTTTACCGTTGCCCTGAGTGTAAGTTTTTAACGTAACAAAACGTCACCATCGCGTTAGAGTTATCCATATACATAACATTATTGCTTACGCGTTCGAGACATTTTTTTTACGTCAAAAGAAACTTACACTAGAACCTCAGACATTTTGAACCCATACGAACGAACAGGTTTGTTAGAAATTATTATTAAAAAATGGCAATTATATCATACAGTCGCCATCATATATATCGGAGCTGTGGAGGTAGTCACAAATATCGGAACATGCACTTTAGCCCTTTGACAATAGAGGCGTTGTCCCGATATTTGTGACCACCTCCACAGCTCCGATATATCTGACGGCGACTGTACCTACATTATGTACTAAATGGGAGTTATTTGGAATAAACAAATAAATTTACTTTCATGTAATACGTTTGAGTGCAGTTAATATTAATTTTGAAGTTGTTAATAACAATAAAAGTCTACGGCGGATTTCAACTTGATTTCGTTGTTAACGGAAAAAAATGTCGTGTCGTGGACCGATATGACATCCAAACCTTCAAGAAAAGAGCGTATAGGGATCTTAAAGGCCGGCAACGTACTTGTGACTCCTCTGGTGTTGCGAGTGTCCATGGGCGGCGGTAGTTGCTTACCATCAGGCAATCCGTCTGCTCGTATGCCTCCTATATCATAAAAAAAAACGGGGGTGGAATAATCATTGTGGGATTAAACCCCTTTCCATATTAAATAAAGATTTTAAAAAACTTGATTAGGACGTGTTGGTTGATATGTGATGAAACCTATGGTTGACCTGTTCTTGTATCCTCCTGACTAAGTCTATTGCGCGGATTATATAAACTTGTGTAAATAGTTAATGTTTATCACAATAAATTACTTTCAGAACGTGAGATTGATACAAAGTGTTGAATATTCTAAATAAACAAATACATACTCCCCGAGGTATAATCCTAACTGATTTCTTTGTATGTATATATGTGTTCTAAAATAGATTTTGCAATCTAAACTTGATGTCATAAATCCTTGGTAGATACAACATATATACCATTATGAAAACAATTATGCTGCTATGTAGCAAATAAAATAAAAACAATCGCGAAGCCTCTGGTTGACGATACAACGAGGAAATGCCGCCAGCATTCTTGGTACAAGACAGTTAGGTTAGCATTATAAAATTTAGTATTAGTTAGTATTAAATTGTAAAACTGTATTTTCTTTGTATATCATTTTAAAATAAAGTGTATTTTACAAGTAACAAATATTTCACCTACTTCCAAATAATACTTTTATTGATGATTCGTTAAAATGAAACAAACAATTTAAATTTCTCAAAAGGAATACCTATTAAACACTCCCGCTGAATCGATTCATCACAAAACTAGCGAGCGCTACTTTTCCTACTTTGCCATCGCAATAAATTATTTTCACTTCATTTTCCATCGAGACAACTGGACTAATGTATTTAGTATCCGTTAATGTGATTTGGAGTCAGACTTTGGTTCTAGGTCTCTTAGTTAAACAAAAATGAACTTTAATATGTTGTTTTAAAGTGTATGATAGGTTGTTGGTGGTATTTCTTGTTGGGTTGGAAAGCGTAGTGTCGTGAACAAGACAATTTGAACTAATACCTAGCTTTAGGGCAGATTTATCGTTTTGCTGCGATGCTCCTAATACGATCCGTTAGAACTGAGTCATAGAAAGATTTAAACATGTACTTAATTATGCTTAAAAATTAAAACTACCGATTTTTTTTTTTTTATGACATAGGCGGCAAATGAGCAGACGGATTGCCTGATGGTAAGCAATTACCGTCGCCCATGGGCACCCGCAACACCAGGGGAGTCACAAGCGCGTTGCCGGCCTTTAAGGGGGGTTGGAGCTCTGGGAACCTTACTCACCATCAGGAATACAACACTACATACCTGAAAGGTAGCAGTGCTATTATGGCTGTGGTCTTCTGTAAGGAGGAGGTACTTCCCCAGTTGGGCTGCCCCAGATTCAATCGTGATGGTCATCGCTGTGCCCTACCTCTCATTGTTGGACGTAGTTTAAGGACATACCCGGGTCCACCGGGTATACCGGGTCGGGGTTGCTAGTTATTTTATTTGCATTTGGGACAACTTTATAGACAGACAGGTTTTTTTACACTAAGTTAATATCATCTTCCTCGCGTTGTCCCGGCATTTGCCACGACTCATGGGAGCCTGGGGTCCGCTTGGCAACTAATTTGCCGTAGGTACTAGTTTTACGAAAGCGACTGCCTCGTCTGCCCTTCCAAACCAGAGGGTAAACTAGGCCTTATTGGAATTAGTCCGGTTACCTCACGATGTTTTCCTTAACCGAAAATCGACTGGTAAATATCAAAATGATATTTCGCACATAAGTTCCGAAAAACTCATTGGTACGAGCTGGGGTTTGAATTTGCGACCTTCGGATTGCAAGTCGCACGCTCTTACCGCTAGGCTACCAGCGCACTTTTTACACTGAGTAAGTAAATATTCTATATTACAGAACAAAGTATACAAACTCAAAGAAAAATAAATTACAATGTGAATAAAGATAGCGTCAGGCGGTCTTATCGATGTAAGCTATCTCTTCCAGTTAACCTTACGGTAACAGGATAATAATATGAAGAATAGAGTTTACACAACAGGCAGTGCCTTGAGCAAACATTACATACAGTTATTGCAATTTGTACAAATAACTAAGTAAACATTATGTATACTTTACTATTGGTATGTATCAATAGTAAAACAAATAAATAATATTAGATTAGTTTTCGGGTTTATTAGAAATATCACTTGATATTTACCCATCGCATCGTAAAGAAAAATACTAGGTGAATTCTTGGTCGTGATCCAAAATGACAAAAAGTGATAAAGTCGATCATAGGTACTTAACAACTTTTCCCATGGGACCAATATTAAACTCGCGAAAAAAAAATCTGTCACTCCATACATACTGGTACTTAATTACCGGTAGTTAATGTATGGAGCAGCTATTTTTTTTATCGCTATTACAATATTGGTGCCATGGGAAAAGTTGTTAAGTATAATCGTCTTTATTACTTGGACATTTTGGATCACGACCCAAATTTCACCCTGTATATAAAGAAACCTGTAAATATTAACGAAGGAATTTAAGTATGTGAAGCCCATGACGCTTTATTGGCCAGCGTGGGGATTACTCTATGCCCACATCTGGGCACATAGTCATCCTGGGCACATAGTATGTGGGACTGCTATAATATGTAGACTAACATATTTTGGGACTCGTTTACGAGTAATGTTATATTATATGTGGCCTAAATAATTCAATAATGCTTTTCGAATTTCTGTAAAAAGCGATCACTTTATATCCTTCTCAATCCAACTCATTTTCTCTTATACATTGATTACATACTATAATATATTGTAGTATGCAATCAAAGCAAAACGACCAGGCATACATAAACTAATAGAAGTCGTTCCTATAAAGCCGCATCCACACCATCCCCTATAAAGCCCACATTCCCACGCCGAGTACGTAACGCAACTAATAAATCGCCCGTAGAATGTAACGCCTCCTTAGATAAGACGGCAAAACACTGATAACGCTCGCCTCGATTGATCGTCAATGAGTAGAAATTCATTTATCTACTCCAGCTTAAGTAGAGCACCTTCTAACTATACCATTTGAACTCTAATTTAAGCCGGGTAAGGTTCAGAATTGGTTGACATGATAAAGAAAGGGTAGGCTTAAGGGTTGTTCTCAATGGCGATATTTACTTGAAGATTATTGGCACTACGAGAGTTTTCAGTAAACATAAAATTGGGGGAAAATGGCTTAATGTTTTATTTTATTTGTGCTTAGGAATTGTCGAATGCATGTTATTGTAATAGATATTGTTAGAAGCACGTTTTAAGTGTTTTAGATTAATCACATGCCGTGTGATGCCGGCTGACTAGAATAGCACCACCCCATCTCCTCCCGCGGGTGTTGTAAGAGGCGACACAGGGAAAAATCCTACGGATGGGCAGCAGCGTCCGTCGAAACCCAATCTACAGCTACTGCGGTCGCCAACCCGCCTGCCAAGCGTGGCGACTATGGCAACTACTCCCAAGATGATACAAGTCATATTTGTTGGAGGCCTATGTCCAGCAGTGGACTGCATACGGCTGAAATGTTAGCTTAATCACATTTCTTTTTTTTAACGTACTTCTCATATCATTCTCTTTGTTTGTGTGTTTATTTATCATGTATTATTTGGACAAACTATGCAGTAAGTACTTATTGTACATAATCAATAAAATATTTTCACATTGATTTATTACAGTACTAACTTGTGTAGAAATACAAAAAAAAAAACGAAATGAGAATATATACCTAATAATATATTCTCATCTTCCTTGTCTTGTCGCCGTATTTTTGTCACGGCTGATGAGCCTGGGGTCCGCTTGGCGACTAATCTTAGGATTTGGCGAAGGAACTAGTTTTATGAGCGACTGCCATCTGACCTTCCAACCCAAAGGCCTTATTGGGATTAGTCCGGTTTCCTCACGACTTTTTCATACCCTGAAAAGTGTCTGGTAAATATCAAATGAATGCTGCTGGGGTTCATGCGACTTCCGGATTGCAAGTTCCAATGTCTTACTGCTAGCCTACCAGCGCTCATAGGTTATATAATATAATTACATGGTTTTACTTCTTAAATACATACAAAATAAAAGATATAAAAAATACCACTTTACCGACAATTTTGTAAGACGAAATTAGTGATGATTGTTCTAAAAACTATTAAAAAATTTACCTACATTTTTTTATTACAATATTTACATTATGACGATGTTAAGATCCCTAACTATATAGTAAATATTCAGAACTTTCGTAATTCATTTGCAATCATCTAGAACGCATGAATTCGCGCCAACAAAACCTAACCCTAAACCGAAGGAAGCACATAATTTGTGTCCGCTATCGACACGTAGATAAAACTGTTCGATTCGGCGAGACTTTAATTTCTTTCCGACAATAAATGCTCTTGCCCGTTCCTTGTCTTGCTCGCTAAGACAGAATGAGATGGCAGACCATTGTACGTAAAGAGTAATAGCTTGTGTTCAAGTATTGAGGCGCAGAAAGAAGTACTGACTTCGGAATTGGAATTCGGATCGCTGATGTAAGCGGAGTGAAAAATTATAGGTTCTGGGAGGATACAGTCTTGTTTATAAAGATGCAAATAATTGGACGTTAGCGTAATATGATGCCATGTGATGCCAGCTGACTAGAATAGCACCACCCCATCTCCTCCCTAGGGTGTCGTAAGAGGCGACAAAGGGAATAATCCTGCGGACGGGCAGCAGCGTCCGTCGAAACCCAATCTATAGCTACTGCGGTCGCCAACCCGCCTGCCAAGCGTGGCGACTATGGCAACTAACCCCCAAGATGATACAATCATCAAATCATATTTGTGGGAGGCCTATGTCCAGCAGTGGACTGCACACGGCTGAAATGTATGTATGTATGTAATGTGACCAGCTAGATAGCGGAAAATCACATGTAATTTTTCTAATGGCAACTATTAAAGGTTGACTCACATTACACCGGCCCGCGTCCGAGCCGAGGCCACCGTCCCGACATTTTGAATGGAATGAATCACGTGAGCACTGAGCCGCCCGAGTCACTCGGTCCGGGCACGGGCCGGTCGCGCGACGGCCGTTACAGCTATGTAAAAAGGCTCTGCTCGGCTCGGTGATGGGAAGGCGACGTGATGTCCACGCGATATCGACGGGCGTGTGATGATCGCCTACTCGCAACAAATGGCTGGATGGAACGACGCTCGTGTTAATGTCAATATTTAAGTGTCGGGCTGCTCGGGCCCGGGCCGCTACGGTGGGTCGACGAACGTACAGTCAGCAGCAAAAGTTGCTAAGCGTTTGAAGTGTTCAAAATGACCTACAAGTGCTCTTATTCTTTTGACAATAGAGACGTGTTGACCTCATTTTGAACACCTCAAATGCTTAGCTACTTCTGCTGCTGTCTGTACAGCCTCGGGCCAAAAAGATTAAGCACAGACTATTTTCTGTTTTTCTAACCTTAATATATACATATATGTACACAACAATGGAACATTAGTTAATAATACTTAAAAGTACATTTTAAATATGAAAACCAAAAGCACCAAAAAGTGGGATCTACAACGAAGTGACTTATTGCAAATGCTCTATGTACTTAATCACCAGTCACCGCAACGACCAAATACTTAATCACTTTAAATTAGTATTTTTTTTATGTCATCAGAAAAGGTGTACTTAAATACTACACTAAAATATCGAGTTTCCATACTCGTATAAAAAGCATGAGTGCTCAGTACATGGACAAGGCTGTACGTCAAATAGCCTTTATGAACGTCAAGCGTCACGTTATCGCGGTCTATGGACCACCATTTTAACGTAATAAGCGCCACGCGTAGCAGGCGGGTTGGCAATCGCAGTCTATTCCATCGTCTGCCTTTCAAATTGGATAACATCCAAAGAAACAATAAATTCACAAACATGGTTACTTTACTACTCGTATTGTCTAATTAACCAATTTGTTTAACAGCAACATACGCACTGTGTTGTTCCAATACCAGCTAGTGATTATCTACGCCAGATAATGGCCAAGATGTGATCATCGAATGAGCAGCAATAATGGACACGTGAATTGGAGCATCAACAGTAATTGATACTAGCCCGGACTATCTCGGAGAGGATTAAAGCGGGCAGGTAGCTTGCTGCCACTCACACCGTTGCGTAGCAGTGAAGATTGGTTCAAGAAATACAAGACTATGATCCACGAAAGTCATGGCCTTGAGTCCCCGGTCTATGTCCAGCAGTGGACTTACTTTACCTGATATGATGAATCATGAGAGCTATGAAAGAATTGAGTGACATGCCTAGTTGAAGTTTATAAACAAGACAAACCCTAAAAAGAAGTACCTAAAATATATTTATATTTGCACCATTCTTTCTATACCCGCCATTCTAGTCTAAATATCATATTCCATTTATACCTGTTATTTAGTGCTAAAGCCTTTGTGTGTAATAAGGATTTGTAACACGGAAGAGCGGTGTTCACTTGACACAGGTATCTTGAATACTTAATAAGAGGCACCAGCCTATTTAGTTGTAAACCAAATTTTGTTACTGAATAAATATTTTTTTTGCAAATGTGTTTAATGTTTCATATAATTTTGGCGTAGTTTAGGAAAAACGACCTATTCCACAACATTCTGTCAGTAAAATTTGACCTTTCTGTAAATATATATTTATTCCAATGAAAAATAATGGAGGATGTAGCCCAGTGATTCCCAAAGTGGTCCAGGTGGACCCCCAGGGGTCCACTGGACGCTCGATGGAGGTCTACGTTAGCTGACGACTTATGGGTATGTAGTAGAAATGTAGCAGCAAGGGGGTCCACCGAAACCATTAAAATTTTGAAAGAGGTCCACGAGAAAAAAAAGTATGGGAACCTCTGATGTAGCCTATTCGCTAAACTTCGTACATTGTAAACACCAAGTTTACATCATGAGTAAAGGTTCAACAGTTCGTCATCAGTGTGACAAGCGGCCATCTTAAACCTGGAAGGCAAGTACTGCCGCAGCCATTCCTTAGCGTCACTCCAGATGTAATCAGGAGCCGGAGCTGACCGCGCTTTGTTTAATGCTCAATTCGGCTGATGGGACGAGGCAGATTGGCCATACTTTAAACTGAGTGTGTAACACTCCAAGTTTAAACCGAAGTGTTACACAACACTTGAAGTTGGGAATTGGCTAATGTATAGTTTAGACAGCATTTTAAGTGACATCTTGAGAATTTACAAAGATTAGAAATAAAATTTAACCAAGTGTTCCGAAAAATACAGTAAAGGCCCGTTTTGTTGTAAAAATGTGTGAACACCAAGTTTAAATATACCGAACATATTCACTTTATAAAAATAATATATATTAGGTATACGAGTACGTATAAGTTACGTCCAGTAGGATATGTGTTCAAAAATAAATTAAAATAATGGCTCATTGAGCGGGTGTTTTACGATCACAAGGAGCTCTTTGAATAATGTGCAATCTACATGTAATACAACATTTATTATCTACTGATGTAGCTTGATATTGATTGTATTATATAAACTTATTATACATCTATTTTTAAATCTGTACGAAATTTTGATATGCAATAATTATGTTACCAATAAATAAATATGATTATGAATATTCATTTAAATCGCCCTCTCTGCTATTTTTTTTTTCACCTTAGTTATTGCTGAAATTTAAACAATCTTCATGCTCAGAGGTGTCCATTTCGGTCGCCTCGCCTCGTTGAATTGGACATCCTCTGCACCAAGAACCAGAGCGTAGATAGCCCCTGTCTCTCAAGCGTCACCCAAGTTGCCCCAGAAAAAAAATTGGTCTCGGAGCAAGAACGTCCAGTGGTAGCCAAGGAACTTTAAAAATGACACTTTGAAATGACTTTTTCATGATTATTAAATTTATTGAAGTGGGAAATGTAGACGGGTTGCGATATCGGGGAATATCGTTGATAAACACGAAGAATTTAAAAGAGCATATCTGGCTTTTAGTCACCAACATAGCCCACCGGGTTAGCAAGCTGAAGTGGCAATGGGCAGGCCACATGGCACGCAGAGAAGATGGCAGATGGGGTCGAAAAGTGCTCGAGTGGAGACCACGGACTAGCAAGCGCAGCATAGGACGTCCACCCACAAGACGGATAGACGACCTCATTAAGGTCGTCGGAAGACGCTGGATGCAGAACGCTTCCAACCGATACATGTGGAGGTCCAAGGGGGAGGCCCATGTTCAGCAGTGGACGTCTTATGGCTGAGATGATGATGATCTTGCTTTAAAATCTTTACCGACTAAAACCTTGACTTTGTTATCTTAAATTACCTACAGACAGTATTAATTCAACTTTTGTCAATTGTCGCACAATATTTTAGCAAAACGGAGCAGAACTAAAGCATTAATGCCAATAACACAAGAATGGAATTAGCTGGCATAGCCGCCGGGAGTAATTTACTAAGTACAAGCTAGCTTTTAATTACGTGCGCTGTTCTCGGTCGGCGATAGAATAATTAAAGAGACAATTTAACAACATTACATGTCGCGTGTACTGCGCTGCTCTTGTAGCTTGACGAGCGAGCGAGAGATTAAAAGAGTTATTTATACATCGTGCGTTGGCCACGGACGTCTGTATGAAGAGATAGCCAAACCTTCAGCAGAGGTTCAGTGGACTTGGATAGCTTACACAAGTCATTGTGATGAATGATATATTTTAAATGACACAATAACACACAATCAACTAACTACAATAAATTGAAAATAGATGACATACTTCATAATGTGACGTGGTCCTCCGGTGTCTGACGCAGGATTAGAACCGAAAAAAAAAATGTTTTCTTAGTTGCAATCAACGGATTCTTCTATGGTACATTTTTAACCTATGTCAGGTATACAAACGGATTATCCAATCAGTATACATATAATTATGCAACCTCCAAAGTACACCTGCTAGACATAGTACACACAAAGAAACAATTAAATTGCTAAAAGAACGCTTACTGGAATTACTGCTTGCCGTGCAAGCTTGATATATACTAACATGTGATGTAGATAATTCCGTTGCAGTTAGTTGAACGCCATCTGAAGTACGGTGTCAAAAGTTTTGGCCCGACTGTTTCTTGCCCAAATCCAAATATCTAAATAGGGCGATATAGGTTCGCGGTCAAGTTGATTAAGCCCGGTTGCCATTATGGTTCAACGAGGTTTGGCTATGTAGGTTGGACTAAATTGAGCTGCCATAAGTATCTGTAGCTTAACTCATTTCTCGTTAAGCTATCCAGCAACACATTTCCTAAAAAACAATGAGAACAAAATGTTAATCAAACTGCTTCACCATTAAATTACGACTATTATTTATTCCTCTTCTTTGTAAACCTAATCAGCAATGCCTACTACTTACTTGTGTGTTTAAGTAATTAAGTAGACATTGCTGATTAGGTTATCTAGGTCTTAGGTCTTCGCATGTCATGTGTGAATGATCACTTAATCACACATGACATACAAATATACAGACAGACGGAGATATATATACGTACCTACATAAAAAAGACACAGTGTGCTACACCCTCGACCTCGTCGACACTTACCATCAGGTGCAACTTAGGTCAAACGCTGGTCAGTCTTGTATAAAAAAAGATACACGTACAGTAAGACAGAACGACTTGCGTTATTTTTGTGCAATATGTAAGTAAATTAATGTGACTAACGTTTAGATGTACATAGACAAATAAACAGACGAGATGAGATATAGGCAGAAGAAAACTAAATAACGACTTAGCAGCGTAAAACTAATTAACGAAGCACTTATAAATAATAGAGAGAGAAGCCAAATCGGAGTTTAAGTGTTTTCCGAGGCGTCAGTATGTTTTTTATTTATTTTAGCTAACGCTTTTGATTATTAAATGATATATCGACTAACGCCATCTATGGTAATTTATTGCCATTAATAGGATGGGTGAAAAGCTAGCGTAACGCAGTGGAAGACTTTGAATTCTTGTCATGACCAAAATTGCGTAATTCCATAAAGTCAGACTACAAGGGCCATCTAGTGAACTGATTGAAACTTAAATAGTGAGTTACAATTATTTACTTGGCTTTAGCACTATATAATATATACTTTCTGATAATACGATACTTTACATTCTCGTTTAAAATTAGAATACCTACAATTTGCCAGTATAGGTATCATTATTGATAAAGAGGTTGCAACATGCGTAATCTCTTTTGCCACTAAATTATCTGGTAATGGTATATGTACGCTTTATTTTTAAATTTTCTAGTATGGAGTACCAACTGGATATATTAAATAAAAATGTATGTAAAGATAGTTCTTTATATCTATAATCAATAACGAAGAATTGTTGGTGTTGCTCTTCTGAAAAGAAATAAAATACTGAAGTTTATAGTTCTATACAAGATTATTTAAGTATAATATATTATGAGTATCTTTATAGAGATTACCGTACCACAAGTTGACGTAAATTGCATTAGTTCTTATTATTTGAGTCTTCGTTAATTTATATATTTATTTCCTATGTAAACAGTATACAAGTCGCTACATATATACTCGTCAGCACATCACAAGGATTAATTGAGAACACAAGCCTTTTTTTCTTAAGTACTACTTACTAAGTAAGATTAGCTCAATTTATGTAAGATTTCCTCAAAATATTCATTCATATATTTATTATTTATGAAAACAGAATACAAAGTCGTTAAAGCTACGAATATAATAACAAAATTACCCTTTAAACGTTTGAAATGTAAGCGAAGCGAGCAACAAATTGCGCCGGGCCCACCATTACCGCTAATTCTATCATTTTCTTCAAAGTAATTAAACTCTGGCCCTAAATCAAATTATGAGTCCGGAACGGCGCGGAGATTACCGTTATTATCAAAGTGACATTTAGTAGAGGGAGAATGCAGCAAAGAAGTGAGTGATGGCGAAAGGTGGCAAATACTTGATAATCTCTTTCAAGAGGTTTTGAAGAGGCCACTGATGTAGAGCTGTGGTATAATGACTGTTTTCGTTATAGTAAAATCAGTATGGCAGCGATATGAAATCGTACCGTTTTAACTAGATCAACTTCGGGTCGACTAGTTGTCTTGTATAGATAAAAGCGATCACTCAGGAGCTCAGAGCCCTGAGTGTAAGTTTTTAGCGTAACGATACTTCACCATCGCGTTAGAGTTACCTATATAAATAACATTATCACTTACGCGTTCGAGACTTTTTTTACGTCAAAAGAAATTTATGGAAAAACCTTCGAATCGTAGTTCTGCTCAATAGCCTCTTCAATACGATCAGTATTAAATTGACGTAGATCACTTGTAAGGGACTTAGAAATCATCCTATTGAGCTGCCAGTATACTATCGCATTGGCTGAAGATTGTAGTATCATTTCACTCCTTTTCTCAATTAGTCTGTAACAGGAGTTACAGAGATATGTTGTAATATACACATGCACATCAAACAAATAATCTCCCTCACTGGGATTTGAAACCAGGACCGTCGGCTTTATAAATAGGCAGGGTCATTACTCCCTAGGCCAGACCTGTCATCGAAATGTAATAAGAAAATAAATAACTGTAGTTATTCCAACTAAATTCACTTCAATAGGAAAATGTTTCATTCCTTGAAATTCAGAATGCAGCAGCAATCATTTATCGATGCAATAACGACTTATCAAGTCCGCACCAACCTAATTCTTCAGATCGCAATAGTTTCAACTTTATAATGTTGCGAGGGAACGCTCAAGTTTGCTACAGCAAATGCGACATGATTTACACTTTACAAGTTGTGTTTAAAGGTGTGAATCGCGTGACGGGTAGAGGGAACTGCGATTTGAGTTTCCGCAAAGTTCGAATAGCATTTTGCATGGAATAGGGTCAGATAAACTGGAGGCATGACGTATCGCGGTGAAGCCGGCATTCGGATACCTTGTCTCATGTTCTGACCGCCTTTTACGCTCATGCCTCAAATAAACCAGGGTAAAATACTTAGAATTATTTCATACATTGCTAGTTACCGGTATAACCGGTATTACTAAAATTTGAATGTCCCCGTTGATTCCTAATTTTACATTTGTCTTCTACATTACATATATGTCTTAGTATACTACATGCATGCCAAAGGACACCGCGGCGGTAGGCGACGGCATGCCGCCGCATCCCCCGCGATGCGCCGAAGTGCTCCTAAGAGAACTTGCCACCAACACTGCGCGGCGGGCGCTCGCGGTATCGCGGGGGATTTTCCCACGTCGGTGTGCGCTGCGCGGAGTAAATGCTTAGGTGATCTGCATTTATCAATGTACCTATATTCGTTTCTATTTTAATCACATTAAGGTATTTTGATCCTCTGAGTCCGACCTCGGATCATCACTTGGGATTTGCACTGCATCGAGGAACATGTAAAAGGATACCGCGACGTCTTCAATTCATATTTAGATTCTAAATTGCTGTGCCTTTCTACATTACTTGATTAAGGATATGTGTGCAATAAATGTTTCTAAGATTTAGTCAATAATAAAAAGTAAATCATAATATAAAGGCCCTTTAGAAGTGATGAAGACAAAAGAAACTACTTTCATTGTCTCCATTTCGATTTAAAGTCTGTGACTCCAATTTGCTTGTGTATGAGTAATTATTATCTAGATTATAACTCAATATTTTTCTTCAAACTGACCACCTCTGATAACCAATTGGAACTACACCTGCATACAGGGTTGGAATTCGCTTCGAGTCGTACATGCTTGGATTCTTCGCCCGGTATTTAATGTAGTCGGATCGCCGAGAACATTAATATGTTTATGCTGAAAATATGCGGATAGATACGTTAAAGTTTTATTGGATTTTTACTAAAAATAGTACCTAGTTAGTAATTTTATATAACAAAATAGTAAGTTTATACGAGTATGTTTTATTATACAAGGTATAACAAATCTAGTAGGGGATCCGTTGGTGGTGTAATCTGATTAGCAGCCCACCAGCCCACCAGCCCATCTCTCGCAGGTGTAGTAAGAGCCGATAAAGGCAAAAAAACCGACTGATGGGCAGTAGCGTCCGTTGAATCCTAATCTACAGCTAATGAGGTAACCAACCCGCCTGACAAGCATGACTAATAGGCTAGTACCCGCCAAGATGATACAAGTTATATTTCGAGAGGTTTATAGCGAAGAACCTTTGAAGTGTCTCAAACAAAATTGTACTTTGGAAGTTCAAATAATATTAATATATCTAATTGCTTCACTTCTTTATGACAGTTACGACATACGTTTATACGTGACATTCATATGAATATCCTTTTTGTGACTTCCTGAGTTCGAGAGGGGCGAAGTTTTAAAATGTTTGATCCAGTTTTGTATCATAAAAATGTTTTCTCAGTTACAAGTACAATGTTTTAAAACTAGTCCCTTCTGGGTCTGCAATATTTTCACACTGTATAACATTGATGCGTGATCACTGATTAGCATATAATCGTTATTATTAATTTCGAATGATTGTCTCTGTTAATCCGATGATGCCTCAATTGGAGTGAAAGAAAAGGATGCTCGAAATTTTCGAACATTGTTCGTGGTTGGCCTGGTGAACCAAGATTGTTTCAGGCTTCGGGTGTCCATGGGCATACCATCATGAGATACATCTATTATGAGACGGAAAAATTAGTAAATGAGCCAAATTAATAATTTATATTCTGGAGTTAAATAATTCCTTACACGTTAAACTTAGGTATCGATTTAATTAGTTTAATTACTAACCAATTTGTAATAATTAAAATACTAACCTAATTATAATAATTATAATTAAGTCTAGTCTAACTTAATATTATAATATAAAACATAAACCCCTTATGTCCCGAGGTGGGCGTAAACAGCTGCGACACAGTTTATACTAATGCAGCTAATTACGATCTAATTCTTTTTCTTGAATATGTATGTTTTTATGTTTAATAAAAATCTTTAAATCTTTAAATCTTTAAATCAGGCATTACGTATGCTGGGCTGTCTACTTTTTTTTATGATATAGGAGGCAAACGAGCAGACGGATTGCCTGATGGTAAGCAACTACCGCCGCCCATGGACACTCGCAACACCAGAGGAATCACAAGTACGTTGCCAGCCTTTAAGATCTACTATGTCTTTAATAAAAGTATTAACGTATAAAATGGGACGTTATTTAGAATTATATATTTGATTGCCGTGTGATGCCGGCTGACTAAAATAGCACCACCCCATATCTTCCCGCGGGTGTCGTAAGAGGCGACAAAGGGAAAAATGCTACGGACGGGCAGTAGCGTCTGTCGAAATCCAATCTACAGCTACTGCGGTCGCCAACCCGCCTGCCAAGCGGGGCGACTATGGCAACTACCCCCAAGATGATACAAGTCATATTTGTGGGAGGCCTATGTCCAGCAGTGGACTGCATACGGCTGAAATGTATGTACGTATTTTAAATAGTTATTTAGTAAGCTATTTTCATAGTGAAAGGCAGAGTTTACTGATATTTTTGTAACAAAAAGTTCTAGTTTTGCTTATCTGCTGTTTAGCTACCAGAGCGTGTACCGGGTTCTTTCCCAGGAGACCAAAATTTGTATGCGAGCACCGTGCAAGTTTGAGCGTTTGATTTATCGACGGTGTTTTTAGTTTTTATTTCGGGAGAAATAATACGCGTTTTTCGCACGAGGGGAAATGCAAGAAATGGAATAGTAAGTAGGGGAAGAAGTTTAGTAAATTGAAACGAAATAGGCGTTTCCATTGAAAAAAAAAATGGAATTATTATTTTCCGTCGAATAGCAGACTATGTAATAAAAACAGGAATATAGTGACATGTGAATCGCTAAACTTAGTGACAGTGGGCGGGGCACATTACACCCAGAACTGATGGCCGTTGGGACTTAAATATTCTCGAGTGGCGATCACGTACGAAAAAGTTGTAGCGTGGGCAGAGCCCCCACAAGGTAGACGACCTGGTAAAGGTCGCGGGTTCCACTGGATGCGGGTGGCGTAAAACCGGTAATTATGAGTCGCTTGGGGGTAGGCTTACGCTCATCAGTAGACTTCTTTAGACTGATATTATGATGATGATTGTGACATGTTATTTAAAAGGTAAGTAACTTATGTATTTTTTTTAATAATTACTAAATTATTTATTTCTTTTTAAACAAACATACATGAATTTAAATATTAAAAAAACAAAAAAGGCAATATAAAAGAAAAATAACAATAAGTACATACCTAAATTAATTCATTTCTGATGCAAAAGTGCCCATAATGCTAGACGCATTGCCGCGTTGTATAATTATGGACAACTTTTGCACCAGATTGTATAATTTTGTATTGTGTAATCAGTTTGTTTGATAAATATAATAACTCGAATAGTATTTGTGTGTATCCCTTCAACTTTGACGATTCAGTTTGAAGGGGAACAGAAATATTGTTAGACAATGACAAGGACGGACGAAAATAGCGCCGTCTCTGCTATACCTATGGAAAGTTACATAACATCATCCCTTTCGATCGTGGTATTATTAGCACGCTCTAGTTAAATGGTATGTCTATGGCGCCACACAATCAATCAAACTCTCGTTTTATTTAATTTGAAAACATTCGCTTAATTATATTAGATTTTTGATCGATGACCAACTGCGTAAACAGAAGTGTGTCGATGTTATTCCCAAAGTTTACCAAACAATTTGTTTTATTATAAACAGGGCCCGTAATTTTCATGCCGATGACATCAATTTGACGTCACGCTCCATATAGAATGATCCCAAATAGTTTTATTGTAAATTATAAATCATTAGTCGTCAATCGTTTTAACCATATACAAATGACTTTAAAAGTAATATTTTTACACGTGGAAAAAATAATACCTACTTGATACGCGATCCAGGTTAAACTCCTTTTTTGTTAATTTTCCTTCTTCTCTTTCAAAATATTTAGTTTGCAAATGTGATGTGATATTGCTGATTTTTGATGTTATATATTGATCACAACCGGAACAATAAACATCGTTTACTATTACAAACGGATATCTGAAGCAAAACTGGTGTAAACATAACATGTTGCCTATTTACATTTATCTAACAATGCCTAAAAAAAATATTAACAATAATTAGAATACAACAATATGTATTATTTTAATCTGACAGCTATGTGTCAATTAGACATAGTACTGATTATTGTATATAGTATCGATAACGGTTACCGCAAAGGTTGTAAAATGATAAATTATGACGAATTAATCGGAATCATACTCTACGCAGCCTGACGTCATTTTTGCTTCAACGGCATGAAAATTACGGGCCCTCATTATAAAATACCAGAGGAACAACAAAGCGGTATATTCCCATTTGTTCTTTCTTTAGCCACCTGGAAAGAGGATAAATGGGAATTATTCCTTGACCTTGAAGCAGATTACTCGCCCCATCATTACCCGACTGACACGAACTAAGGTTAAGGTCTCCTATAAACTCCATCGCTTATAGCGTCTGCGTCACAATGTTTACTATAGAAATGTACTGCAGTGGTCTCGTTCACACGTCGACGTTGGCGTCTTTTTTGTTCAGAAACGTTGACGCTGACGTCAGTACCCTTACCATGAGTTGTGACTTTGAGGTTTTCGACAACGAGTATCGAGTTTACTATCTGTGCATCTCGTTCACACTAAAATAGTACAAACGAGATGCACAGATAACTAAACGCGATACTCGTTATCGAAAAACTCATGGTTAGGGTACATACCCACGTCGCATATAGCATAAAATAGGACACCTAAGCCTAAACAAGAGTAGGCAGTCGCTAAAGTCGACTGAATTTAAAAGTCAAGGTTTCATGTGATAAAACTACGCACGTTACTCGGATTATGTTAGTCAAAAATCTACAGACTATATTGGTTAAAAAGTCTAAGTTCATAACATTATGATATGATTTTAGTATATTTTATGATTTCTACCGCTATTTTTGAAAACATGTAAAAATGCAAGGTAAAGATCGTGGGAATACAAACACGTTTTGTGTGGCTCAAAATCACTCATTGTGGGTCGCGGTTCGCGTGCCGTGGGGGACCCCAATGTCCAGCAGTGGACGTACATCGGCTGATATGATGATGATGATAATGTACTATTAAGAGAAACCCTGAATATGTTTCTTTATTTTACCAAAGGGATTCAATATTGATTCCTACTTAAATAGATTAAGGAACATAACAGAACCGAACGGATACTCAGCACTCTTAGTGCTTGAAAATGGAGGCCTATGTACTCTGAAACATGGCGCGCGAGTGACTAAAATAAACGTAAATACAAACATAACAGATTTTAGAAAAAAAAAAAAAACAATTTTACTGATAAGATGACTTTTCGAATTCGATATTCAAGTATATATCACAAAAGAGTTACTTCTTGAGGCGGAATTTTAAGATCATCGAGTGTTTAAAGTAGGTAAAAGAACTTCGAGATATTGTTCAATTATATCCAGTGAGTACTTTAATGTGGACATAAAATGCTCAATTATTTTTGCTCTCGCAAAAAAAGAATTTAATCAGAATGCTAAACCTAAACTGAAAGTAACTTTAAAGAGGCATTTCAAAATATTTTTAGCATCTTCGTCTGTCTGCAGATTTTAATTTATATCTCGAAAAAGTTTTTGAGGTTACAAAATTAAGGCTATTCAATCAAATATTGAAATCAAACATTGATAAATTATGAATAGAATGGAAAGTTAAGACTTTAACTTAACGAACCAATTTGTTCGCGATTGATTGCCGAAATATTAACTCGATCAAGAATTATATCGGAATTTGAATCTACATACAGTTTAAACACAATTCTAAGTAAGTATTTGCTTAGGAAGGCTTAAGAACAAAGATCACCTGTAACTCAAATTTGGTCGTAATATTAATAATAATTAAATAGAAGCTAAGCTACGCAGTAAGTATTTGGAGTAAATACCTGCAATATTCCATGAAGAGTTAATAAGGAACCTATCATACAAATTACAGTGGAGGTTTTTTAGTTAGTGTGACGCTAAACAAATCAATAAATGAAGAAGTCAATGCAATACTCTTAAATGTGTCATTTGAATAAAACAACGTAAACAAAACACATGAAGCTAGTACAATTACCAAAGTAGTTTGAACCGGTGGTAGATTTTTCTTTAACGTTCAAAAGTGCATGTAAAGTGCCTAATTGAAAAACAAAGTAAATGATCTTTATTTTTCAATTAGGCACATTATATTTTTTTTTCTTTTTAATAGACTGCTTAACTACTGTAGGTACATTGAATCTAAAAAAGTCCCTTCAGATATATTTTTTTTTATCTTTTTGAATTTCGATATAAGGAACCTCGAAGATAACTTCGTCCTAGAACTAACCGTCCCAGGGTCCCAGCGCGCACAAACTTTTAGCTGAAATCGCGAAGCGTCTGGTTAACGCTGGTAACTTAAAAGCTAGCTTCTTCGCACAACATTGCATTACAACGAGGAAATGCAGCCAGTACAATAAAGAAATATATATTACAGGACATTCTTTCCCAAAATATCTGAGCCCCACGGTAAGCTCAAGAAGGTACTCAGCCAACGATATATATAACATACAAATACTAAAATACATAGAAAACACCTATGACCCATGAAGAAATACAAATTATAAATTATATTCTGACCACTACCTACCTTAGCCTTTTGGCCGCCTCTACTGCTGCTGATATATTCTTCTGTCAATTTCTGCATGACATATTCTTCTGTCAATATTTTATTCTCTGTAGTCACAATTCTAAGTAAGTATTTGCTTAGGAAGGCTTAAGAACAAAGATCACCTGTAACTCAAATTTGGTCGTAATTTTACTAATAATTAAATACAAGCTAAGCTACGCAGTAAGTATTTGGAGTAAATACCTGCAATATTCCATGAAGAGTTAATAAGGAACCTATCATACAGATTACAGTGGAGGTCTTTTTAGTTAGTGTGATGCTAAACAAATCAATAAATGAAGAAGTCAATGCAATACTCTTAAATGTGTCATTTGAATAAAACAACGCAAACAAAACACATGAAGCTAGTACAATTACCAAAGTAGTTTGAACCGGTGTTAGATTTTTCTTTAACGTTCAAAAGTGCATGTAAAGTGCCTAATTGAAAAATAAAGTAAATGATCTTTATTTTTCAATTAGGCACATTATATTATATCTTTTTTTTTTAATAGACTGCTTAACTACTTTAGGTACATTGTATCTAAAAAAAGTCCCTTCAGATATATTTTTTTTATCTTTTTGAATTTCGATATAAGGAAACGCGAAGATAACTTCGTCCTTGAACTAAACTGTCCCAGGGTCCCAGCGCGCACAAACTTTTAGCTGAAATCGCGAAACGTCTGGTTGACGCAGGTAACCTAAAAGCTAGCTTCTTCGCACAACAATGCATTACAACGAGGAAATGCAGCCAGTATCCCTAGTACATACAATAAAAAAAATTACAAGACATTCTTTTACAAAATTACTGAGCCCCACGGTAATTTCAAGATGGTGCTCAGCCAACGATATATATAACATACAAATACTTAAATACATAGAAAACACCCAAGACCAATGAAGATATACTAATTATAAATTACATTCTGCGCCTAGATAGTGATCTAACTAGCTTAGCCTTTTGGCTTTCTCTGCTGCTGCTGATATTTATATTCTTCTATCAATATCTGCATGACATATTCTTCTGTCAATATTTTTTTCTCTGTAGACAAGTAACTTTAGGCAATTGACACAGTTCAGATAAGAAACCATGTCAAAACGTTTTGTTGACTTCGTTCTAAGCAATTAATTATTTTTATTTTTTATTTGGTAGTAAATTTTTGTAATTATCTGATATGTTTTCTTATAGAACGCATTTTTGTGTACGTTTAAGATCTCTTGTGTGATATTGTTTTAAAAAAATAAGTCCCGCAGTGTTTCTTGCCGGTCATAAATGTCAAAATGCTTCGCGGGTCAGAGGTAGGGTTAGAACCGGTGTAGTTTTTATTTTTCTCTTTTACTTTTGTATATTCGACGTGTTTGAGTTTTTTTTCTGCAAATAAATTTCGACACTGTCATAAAATACGACTCAACTGAATAGCCTTGAAGTCTCAACAATGCAAGGCTAATTGGTTGAATCCTGCACCGTGCCTCAATGGGATTAGATTCTCAGCAAGTGATAATTAAGAGACGCAGACAGCTCTAGGAATGAATTTCTGCTAGGATACCTAATTGCTTTGATAAGTTTAATATTTACCACGGTTCAAATTCTAAGGTCGGATGCGACATAAAAGCAACAACAAAGACAACTAAACAGAGTATTAACAATGTTCAGAAAAAGCTTTATAGTTTAAGTCAGCTATATAAATATTTGATCGTAAGTAGTACTTGATATTTTTATTAAACATAATGGCTTCACTCCCGTTTCAAATGTTTTTTTTTGTTTATGATCCCATAAAGTTTGCGTCTGTGCTGTGTACGGTTGTACACTCTGGAGGTTATAGATAATATATCTGATTACGTACATTGTAGTCTGATTTCCTCACAATTTTCCCTTCACCGTAAAGCGACTGGTAAAAAATATCAATGACATTATAAAATATTTAAATACAGAGCCTCTACTGAAGGTTACTGTAAGGTACTGTAAGAAAAATAATCCCCTGCCTCTGGCTTGCCTTAACCGGCCGTCCAGAGTGGGGTCACGAGAGCTGCGTTCTCGAGAGTAGATGTGGAAACCTAAGTGGCGAGTTGGCTATATGTTTAAAGTCCAGTGAGACCTCTCTACCCTTAGCCCTATGCACCGGTGTTGCCCTTGAGCCGTTTTGATGTCGCTTTTTGTGGGGGCCCATCTAGCGCAGAACGAGTCACCGTCTGCCGGAAATAAAATTGGATACCATTTTATTAGGCAGACGTCCGGCTTTTTATCCATAGCCCAGTAGCTAGTCCATCCTTTCCACTCAATAGCCTGGTACATTCTAGATTCAATTAAAACTCAATAGTCCTTACACCATGGCGGGTGCTGTCTCTGTGCGCGTCCCATGATACGGACAGGGGCAACATCCGCTTAGTGTAGCCCTTAAATTTCATTAAATTGTCCAAAGGGCCTCCGTGCGTTGTCTCGATCTGGCTCCGCGTACGCCTCCCAAAATGTCCGGAACACCATTGTTCCGTGTAGGGAAGAGACATAATAATCGCAACGCAACACAGGTTAGGCAATGCGACTGTCATTAATCCGATCATTAATCCAAAAAAACATACCAAAACCAATGTTTTATATTCGATATTTAAATCGAAAGAAAAATAGAAAAAATTTACTCGCGGCGGGAGTCGAACCCACAACCACTGGATCACTAGCCCAGTGCACTACCAATTGTGCTACACGAGTATTCATATTTTATACTTAAATTTACCTACTCCGAGAACCGAGCAGTAGCTGTAATAATATCCGTGACTATTTTGTTAGAACCTTATGTTCATAAATACAGCTATAAAGCACAGTATCGATATTATTTGCCTGGTTTAGTATCTACTATTTGATTCTGACTGTACCTACTAAATTAATGTCACACGAATTACCATACAAACCCACACCACATAACATGCCTCCTTTTATAAATGTAACAGAATATTAAAAGTTGCGTTAAATGGAGACTTAAAGTTAGCGGAATGTCAAGCCAGGCTTCGAGGGAGGTGGGTGAAATCTCATTTGGTAATTAGCTCTCCCCGAGACGTCAAACTGTTTCAGTATAATCTACATCCTGCTGATAAAAGATGAGTGATAAAAGTACTTTACATTAGCAATATTATAACACTTTTGCACAATTTTTGTTTGATGAACTTATCTTCAAAGAGGATCCTACTCGGAACGGTATTTTCTACATACAAAGAATACCGGTATTATTTCATTCCTTTTTGTTCTTTCATTTCCTATTTCATTTTTTATCGAAAAATATAAGTTTTCGGAGAGATATCATAAATACATTACTAAGACCTACATAAAAAGCAGGAACTAATGGTAGTTATAAATTAGCCTAATTAGTTTAATACCTGTTAAGAGCCCTGAAAAAGACAGGTTACTTTATTTTTTATAAAAACGAAGTCTTTGATTTTATGTTTTGACGGTTCTTTTCTTTAAATAGGTAATGCTAGAGTATATATTTTTGCTAGTCTAACTTTTTATTCAAGTATTCATTTTTTGGATAGTCATAGAATATTTTTTGATAAAAGATATTAACTAGTAGGTATGATTATTTACTTTATGTGAATAGTTCTCAATAAAGATTATGCAGTTGAAAATTAATATTTTCAGTGGTAGCGTAGTTTTACGCTTTGAGTTGAAATCTTTGTTGTCACAAACTCCCTGACAACAAATCAGGTATCACACAATAGCAAGCAAAACAATAGCAAGGGTTCATATAACTCTTTTGGCACAAAAAGAACTCAAGCATCTCCTGAGGATGCCTTGTAGAGAGGCGAAACACTTGTCGAGTTTTGGTATTATTGGTGGTGGTTTGTTATATTTATTTGCGTATTTAATTTTGCGGTGGGAGGGAGGGAACATTAATGCATGAAAAAAATACGCAAGTACATATAACGGGTTGGCACTGATTGACTAGCACGTTATTAAACAACGGAATAGCAAAGTAATGTTATTGTTGTTAATAATATGGACGTCCGCAAAGTAACGCCTGATTCAATTAATTACAAAAAAACTGTCAACAATATCTCAGTGAGACTTTTTCGAATATTACACAGTTTGCGGCTAAAGTGTTAAAATACCAATTCATACTATAAGTTACTTTTATTACAATTAAAACAAAATCAAATGAGTATAAGCCGCGTAAGTAAATTCTAAATATGAGCGAAATTAGTGAAATTACGGTCGCTATACATAAAGATAATAATAATTATGGCGTCCTGTTTTTTATCCAATAGCCCAGTAGCTAGTTCATCCTTTCCACCCTATAGCCTAGTACATTTTAGATTTCATTAAAACTCAAAAGTCCTCACACCATGGCGGGTGATGTCTCTGTGCTCGTCCTATGATATGGACAGGGGCAAGATCCGCTTAGTGTACCCCTTACATTTCATTAAATTGTCGAAAGGGCCTTTGCGCGTTGGCTCGATCCGGCTCCGCGTACGCCTCCTATATGTCCGGAACACCATTGTTCCGTGTACGGAAAAGACATACAAAATAATAATAATAATATATTTTTTATATGAAACGTGTAGTGTTATTTTAGACATACTCATATCAAAAATATAATAGTTCTGGATACATTATACAAACAATATCAGTTTTAACGCCCGAAATTAGGTAAGTTGATACCTGAATAAAAAAATTGGCTGTATATACAAAGTAAATAATTTAGGTGAACAGATACTAACCCGAAGCAAAAGACAATATTACGATAGATTTATTAAATCCACCTACCTGTCAGCAGGCGGTACATTATAAAAAGTAAACCGCCTTGAAGCTCCACCAACAATCCAATTTCACACACCAATTCTTTCTCAGAGGGCCCAATCTTTCGAGTAATTCGTTAAAATTTCCTCCGTACCCGGGATCCGACATAAAATACAGTATAATTCCCAGTCATTATTCACAGTTTTCCTCGGATTTCGGCCGTGGGTAATGACTTTATTTGAATTGAAATTTTCCAAGAATCCACTCGGGGATTCTTTACTGGGCTAAGACCCGCTGATGGTATGCTGGGATTCTCGTTGTATGAAATTCCGTAACAGACGTCATAAATGATGCTTATCTTATCTTTAGATTAACCTTTTCAACGCCAATGACTTATATATCGGCACCGCAGGTTCAACGCCAAAGACTCATATATATGTCACGGACCACAGAGCAGAATAGACCTACATACATGTGCATAAAGTTCAACTTCAGTTTTGACATTTCGGTGACGTGGCGTCTGAGCGATAGATTTTTGCTTGACATGACGTTGAAAAGGTTAACCCTAGAACGGTGTCAATATCTTAAAAATCATGACATTGAAAATAAAATGAAAAAAAGGTTAACTAACTGTTTCTAAATACAAATAAATCCTGACTCTGTGTCCAGGTAAAATTGTGTTATATGACTCTATTTTTTTAGTTATAATTATAAATTACAAATTGTACAGAGAAAGCACGATGCAACTTGTGCATAAATAGGTGATTCTAAATATGATAGGTGATTATAGTTTATATTATATAGTTACAATTTGTGTTCCACGCGGTTAGGATTGGTGCGCCTGGTAGCTCTCGCCTGTTATATTCTCCTGTGGCCGACCATACAAGTAAAATGTTACTCGAATTTGTTCTTTATGGTGTAGGAAATAAAGTATAATTTATTTTGTTTCAAAATCGAAGAAAACAAATAAAACTCACCTCTGTTCCAATTTTATAAAATTCAAATTTCTTTAAAGTAATTAGTACTACATGTAGGCCTGTGGGTCTCAGGAGGATATAACTTGGTACCTCGCTATTACTTACCTCTACAACTCACACTGCTTCGAGTTCAGCTGTATCTGCTTCTACATACTCACTTTGAATGTTTTATTTTTAATTTTACGATGAAATATTTTTATGTTGAGAATGACTTCTCCAAACTTCTTCTTTATCCTTAATGTTACATATCTCCAGAACAAAATTATATTCACAAAGTGCAGCTGGACTCTACAATTCCCTAAGCGGAATTAATTTCATGTAGTACTCTCAAAAGAACTCAACAAATAACTCAGTTGCGAACTATTGTCTAGACTCTGACAACAGCCGTGAGCTTTCAAATCGAAAAGAAATAAAATGAATCGCGTCGTACCCCGACATATTTAAATTCACTTTCATATTTCCTGAAAATTGCAACACATTTCGCAAAATAAAGTGTTTTACATCACTTTTCATATGCGGCACACTGTTTCCGTGTAACATTAAATGGTTACCGCATTTTTATGTTTTCAACTCCAGGAGTGCCACGAGCGCGTTGCCCTTACCTGCATATTTTTTTGTACAGAGAATGGGTAACTCAAATCTTATTGCTAGTGTTATCAAAGACCGAATAGATGAGGATTGCCGGCCAAGAACAACAAAGAACGGGGACCAATTTTTGCGGTGTTTTTAAAAACAAAGTAGGTATATTCTCGCGCTGTTCCGACTTTTGTCACACCTTATGGGAGCCTAGGTGGGCTTGGCGACTAATCCCAGAAAAATATGTTGTTTTTTTAATATTATTCGAAATAAGACTAAAATCCGTACGTAGTTATTTTGGGAAATGCCAAAGATCGCACCCCTGAGCCGGCTCTTTACGAGTCTAAATATATAATATTTTATTCATGGCATGATAAATATTATAATTGTGTCGCTTAACTTCAAACTCTGTTAAATCCATGCACTAAGGTTGATTAGCTTTTGGACTGTTACATTTTTAGATAATCAACCTTAAATCAGATCAACGGCAGAAACTTATACAGAAAAACATGACTGAATACTAGTTTGCGGCTAAGAAGCCTTTAATGTTAAAAATGAAGGTCGCGTTATTTGATAAAACTGAAAAGCCGTTTAAGACACCCATTAATCCACCGGAAACCCGCCCGAAAATAAAGATTTTGTGGGTTATGACAATAAATTATGCTGCAAGAAAAAAAGTTTGAGGCCGGATTCCTATTACAACTATTGAAAACACTTAAAAAGTAAACAAAGTAGGTATAGTTACATTTAAAAAATAATTGAGTGATTCTAAAATGGACCTAACGCCTGACGGAGTTACAAATAAAGCTCAAGTTATCATTGAAGACTTTAGTAAGAGATGCCGAATTAAGGACTATCAATTTTGGTGACCGAGGAGCTCGCGGCTTCCTCGCACAACATATCAGCATTGCGATACAACGAGGAAATGCCGCCAGCATCCTTGGTATAATGCCTCAAGGGCGTTTTTTAGATTTTATGCTGTAAGTAGTTAAGTACTTGTAGTTATCATTATACGATTGTAGTTTCTGTAAATAAATCTTGAAAAAAAGGGACTACTATTAAAATACCTACCCGAAATATGACTGAGTTAATTAGTCTTATTACAACTTACGAAACTACATTTTGGCGCATGTTAAAGTAAAATCTTAACCACAGCCTTACTTATCTGATTACACATAGTTTGACGTATCGATGGGTAGCTAAACGTCTGTGTAGCAGGAGAAGTGAGGCACGTTTGGAATCGAGCTTGTTCTTTCTATGCTGCCGGCATTTCCCTGCGGGGTGTGGTGCCGGCTTTACGACTGCCAGTAAACGGCGCGGCGAGAGCGCCGGGTAGGGCCACAAATACCGATACCATGAGTTGTGACATTGCGGTTTTCGATAACGAGTATCGAGTTTACTATCTGTGCATCTCGTTCTCACTAAAATAGTACAAGCGAGATGCACAGATAGTAAACTCAATACTCGTTATCGAAAACCGTAATGTCACATCACAACTCATGGTACGGGTAAAAGTTAAGAGAAAACTGTACTGTAGCACTTGTCATATTTGAGATTTTTAGACACATACGTTTCTTTTCTTTTGTTCCTGTCATTTTCTGCACCCGGCTGCCGTTCCTGAATTACATCTAGAAACAATTGGATAATAGGCAGTAGTTTCTTTTAAGGCTTGGGCACATCGGCGCGTTTTGTGAGCGTGGCGCAGCGGGGCGCGACGCCGCCGTCGGAATGTGTGCCTTATTTCGTTACATTAGCCACACCGGTGTCACGCTGCGCTACCGCCACGCTCACAAAACGCGCCTATGTGCCTAAGCCTTTAGAGCGATGGAATATACTTTAGTTCGTCAACCCGCCGTTCAAGCGTGGCGCTCGGTGCTGTCTGTGGTAGTCTGGGAAAATCAAACGCGCTACCGCCAAAAACGATATTCGTAAATTTCAGGCAGCTTTCTCTTTTACCCCGATTAAGACGTCATGAAGGTGACAGAGACAATCGTCCGAAAACGAATATCATTTTTGGCGGTAGCGCTTCTGTGTCAAGCGGTGGACATGCATGGGAGCGAGGTGTAACAACAGTGCGATAAGGACAAATGCAGCGTCGACGAAAAATCTCAAGTTTCGATGATTCAGTCGACGGTTTCTTCCTCTAATAGTTTTTTTTTTTTTTTGATTTTTTTTATTATATTTTAATACAAGAATATGATTTTTCATGTCCAAATTAGGTAATTAAAATATATAAAATATATTGAAGTATACGAAGAAAGTAATGTTACTTTAACCACCTGGGGTGCCGGCAATAGCACCACCCCATTTCCTCCCGCGGGTGTCGTAAGAGGCGACAAAGGGAAAATACCAGTGTCCGTCCGGAATCAACAGCTACTGCGGTCGCCAAACCGCCTGCCAAGCGTGGTGACTATGGAAACTTCCTAAGTCATATTAGGGGGCCACTCGTCCACGTTTCACGCCTAAAATGATGCTGATGACTGTAGTTTGCAAATACATTTTAAATATTTCTTCTACTCGTATTTAGATCTTCATTCGTTTATTCCGCCGTTTTCGCAGCCCGCCATCTACAACATCTAATCCTCCTTTGATTGACGTAAAAGGTCATTGAAAGGCTGCGAGGGTTATCAAAGGGCTTTGTCAAAAGTAAACGCGTTAGCGAAATATAGTTAGCATTTGTTCCCTTTACGTGCTCAATACAAATTAGGGCCAACCTGATTATGCAGGGCCGTACGATGTTGATTCTGTTAGGCTTGAGATAAATGCTTGAATGGGCCGGGTTAGCTATGATTACAAAGTTTACGACTCAATAAACGCTCAAATACGGGAGCTAGCTCTATAGCTAAAGACGGTTTTTTGCAACCGAAATTGAAATGTTTTATTGAGTGAAACACTATTAGTACATTACTACAGAGGCCGGGAAGAAAGGCGTTGCCGGCTGAAGACATATAGACCTGCATTAGGCCTGCAAGGTTTGTATGAAATTCCGTTAACGACCTCTGGACCTAGCCGCGCCTGAAACGTCATACTTCGCAGCCTATTATGAGGAACATAACGTCAATATTTCATTGCATGTTAGAGAAAAAATATTTTACACAAGATTTTATAATTTGCACCGCAGGCGAGGATACAAAAACAGGTTAACCACAGGTTTCATCACATATCAATCAACAGGTACAAGTTGAAATTCTTCACAGGATTTGTCATCAACAACTACACAATGAACATTAACTACACAGGCCACCTGGACCGCCGGCTCAAACGTGTTGACACTAATAGCGTTGCCACGCTGGATCGCCAAGGAAATTTGTTGAACCAGGTACGATCGAATCTAGAGCGAGGATCGCAACCCCTTTCTCTAATTCTTCCAAGTCCCTGACAAACTCTATAGACTCCGCACCCCAAGACCCACATTTTTTCCTTACCTATACTTTTATTATTGACATTTATTGTACCCTTAACCACAACGCAGATTTGGTCCAATGACAGAAAGTATCAAACTTTCGTAAAGTATTCCTTCCTCTCAGCCACAAACGTCCAATGTTCCCTCCCTCATAAACCGCCACGCTCGATAGGCGGGTTGGCGATCGCATGTTTCACGGCTCTAAAGAGTCGCTGCTGCCCGCCCTCCGTTGTTTTCTGGTTGCATTTTAAGGACGATTCCCGGGTACAGTAAAATCTATAAATTGCATATTTATCCTTTAGGCACTTGACGGCATAACGAATAAATCAGCAATTTGTGGACCAAAAAACTTGTAACTTGTCAATCTTGTCATAGTAGCTGAAGAAGTAGTTGCACATATTAACCCCGCAGGGGCCGATGTTCGTGCACTCGTATTCATAAAACTGTAAGAACGAAAATAGATTAAAAAAATACTTATTTCTGCACAATTATTCGTGTTTAAAAGAGTTTAAAAGGTCACGATTCGAGCGTCGAGTGCTCAAGTTTCGGCCCCCTGATCTGGTTTTGGTACGGTATAATTAAGAGATCCGATATGGCAACATTTATATTTTAAATATCAGTGTGATGTATATACGATCCGGTCGCGACCAAAAAAGCGATGGCTGAATGTCGTGAAGGCCGACATGAGCGAAAACGGGCTCGTAAAGGAAGATGCCCAGGATCGCGCAAAGTGGAGAAAAGCTAGTAGGAAAGCGGACCCTGGCAAGAGCCGGGATAACGCTAGGTAGAAGAAGAAGAAGAAGTGTGATGTAACATAGGGAACAAAGTAACTAAACGTACACACATAGACAGGTGCCTATATGAACTTGAATAATGGCAGGAGGTACATACACCTTTGTTCAACTTCATTGTTGAATTTCCACAAAACAAAAATCTGAACGCCATTTACCAGAGGGGAAAAGTCATCTCCAATCGCTGCTTTTTCATCTCGCCTACAAAAGAGTTGTCTTTGAGAACGTTGAATAGACTACATCCATTCACTCATTTCGTATTCGTTCAATGGAAAGAAACAATGAATGAATTGCTCCGGCGAACGACTACAATAGAAGGCCAGAGTGTCGCGAATTTACTCTTGGATCAAGTTTGCAATTTAACTGGAATTATTTAAAATTATGTTTAAAGAGTGCAATGCTACGGAGGAATACAGATGAGGAAGGAATTGACTCATTTAATAATAACTATAGCTTTTTTAATGTAAGAGGAGCATCTATTTGGTATGGCATACTAGCGAAGCATTTATTTTAGGTCACTCAGCTATCTAAAAAATCAAGCAGTACATACACTTTATTTTGAGCATAGTATAGTAAAAAAAATACTCGTATGTATTTTTTATCTTAATCTATTTTAGACATATTTTGAGTGATTCATAAACAAGAACCGTCATATTTATTTGCTAAACTTAAGTTCTCAAAGTGTTTAGTACGAGGTGCGCTTAGGCTTATAGGCACACAACACCGTACGTCCGCTTTTCGTGGCAGCTTTCAATATGCTGCTACGAAATGTTGGAACAACTTACCACCCCCAATCAGAAACTGTAAGTCCATAGTCTCTTTTAAGAAAAATCTTAAAAAGTATTTAACCTTACAGCAATCTGCTAATACCTAAGTGGACGTGTTTGTACCTACTCAGCTTTACTTCCTGCCTGTTTAGTTTTTTTTAAATTCATTTTTCCAGTATCTACTACTGTTACATTCGCTACCTACATAATTACCTGTATTTATGTTCAGATGTTCACATTTATTTCAGTGTCGTTTTATAGATGTGTAAGTTGAAATTTATATAATGTTTAACTTTTGTCATAGTGATAATACTTTTTTACTATGTATATTATTTTATATTTCTGTTTTTTTTTTGGGGTGCACTGAAAATCAGCGTCGCTGCATGGCCAGTCATGTAACGACTCATGCTGAGTGGCATCCTGTTTGGTGTTTTATTTGTAGTCACATCCTGTAATGTTCTTTTCTCTATTAATTTTATTTCGCCAAATAAACATATCTATGCTCTCGGCAGTATCATCAAAGCATCAAACAAATGTCCGATATCGAAAACTGTAGTCGAATCCTACAGGCGAGGGAAATGGCAGAAATGCTTTTAAGCGTCTGTTTAACAACACATATTGCTACCTACATATTCCAATGCAGCTTGTGTAGAAATTCAAGTGGTGGTGGAAAATGGTAGGTGAGCGTTTTTACTTAACCCTTTATTCATGACATAATAAAATATTTGTTTGAAATTGAACTTTAACGTACTTCTAATAGAGTTGAAAATTATAATTGCCATATATTTTATGTCTTCATGTGCGGTAAATGGTTAAGTGATTATTACGAACGGTCAGCAGCGGGCATAAAAAAATTAAAAAATCAACCTCGTACATTTTTTTACAATACTCAGGCAGTATTGTAACTACAACTATATTAACTTGATAATATAACTACAGTCAGCCTTTCAAGTGAGATTTATAATGACAATACTCAACTATAGGTATGATAAGATGGTTAGAATTCGTGTTTATAATGTTATACCTTCTTATAGATCAAAGGCCGAATACGGACCGCGAAATGTTAGCAACTATAAAAAATTTAAGGGGTCCTAGCTAAGATGCCAATCGATCATTCAATCGCAATCGAAATTAAAAATAATGTATTTAAATATATTGTATAATGATATTGATAATTCTATATTACATAGAGGTCTAACGGACCCCACATGGACTTAGAAACAAAGGCTCCTAAAAAAGACATGTTATTATTTTTTTTTTTTGATTTTATTGTGACATTATTATTGATACTGTAAACATATAAATTTTACATTGTAATCATTTTATAATTGCTCTATATTAATGAATTATTAGATTAAGATTATGTTTGTATTTGACTATTCGAAATTGCTTGTTGCTAGGCCTACTTGAATAAAAATTTAAAAATTAAAAAAAATAATTGAATTGACAGATAAAAAAGTGACTCAAAGATCTAGATGGAGGCTCCAAAAAGACTCCAATTTATTGTAGAAAGGTTCAACAATTTTCACTCAACAAATGAATTTAGAAATGGCTTTCAAACCGTAATTTCTACTGTTGACTCTTCTACTTAAAATCTGATCTAGATTTACCAAATTACCAAGTACCATAAGTAAAGGTTTGCCCTAATTGGGTTCGACTGGTTTTGCTTGTATTATTCACTATTTCTTTTGTTCATTATTAACAAAAAAGAAAAAGGATCTAACGCGAATTACTATTTATATACATATCTTGATTCCGACGTTTCGACGCGAATTACACCGGTTCTCAGACGTCCTAGCAAGTTTTGGACCCGGGTATGTCCTTAAACTACGTCCAACAATGAGAGTTAGGGCACAACGTTGACCATCACGCTTGAATCTGGGGCAGCCCAACTGAGGAAGTACCTCCTCCTTACAGAAGACCACAGCCATAATAGCACTGCTACCTTTCAGGTATGTAGTGTTGTGTTCCTGATGGTGAGTAAGGTTCCCAGAGCTCCAACCCCCCCCTTAAAGCCCGGAACGCGCTTGTGACTCCCCTGGTGTTGCGGGTGCCCATGGGCGACGGTAATTGCTTACCATCAGGCAATCCATCTGCTCGTTTGTCGCCTATGTCATAAAATAAAGTGTTTTATTTTTAGTTAATGTGTAGAAGAGGCGGAAGTTTTAAATATACCTTTTGAGAGAAGAGTTATATAAACACACATTAAAAAATCACATTAGAATTAAAACTAGCTAGTTAAACTAACTATAGAACTAATGCTAGAATTATCTATACAATATGTATTAAACAAAGTGGTCCGCTAAGATTCCGTTTACCAGAGCCCACAACCATTTAGGATGCTTACAGAAAGGTTTACCTGCTTAACAATCAATAGGGTCGGTGCATTAGGAGCTGAAATACGAGCATTTCCCCGTTGACAGTCTAGAACTCCAGAACTTGGAGCCTTGAATGCGGGTCGCAAAGCTATCGGCCGGCAATCAGTTAAAAGCATACAGACTGTGGCTTAGGGCCTGTGCACACAGTCAATATACTCGCCCGTCGGATTACTGGCGATGCAATTACGAAATAATTTGGCTGTAATTCCATTATAGCTTCCCGGTTTCGAGTTATGGTTATGACTGTGATGGAGATTGGGTGTATACTTAAGGTAGTATCCACAAAATACTGTCTACTTTTTTTATTATATAGGAGGCAAACGAGCAGACGCCTGATGGTAAGCAACTACCGCCGCCCATGGACACTCGCAACACCAGAGGAGTTAGTGTATTCTGTAACAAGGGTTTTAATGTATGTTTAGATACAACTTTGCAAATTATACTGGCCAGCTGGTACCGCAAACGTCGAAGTTCTTATATTTCGAGCATCTTCTCATTTACTCCTTAAGGCGTCATGACAGTGACAGAAAAATCATCCGACATTTACGAATATTGTTTTTTTGCGGTAGCGCCGCTCTTTTCCGCCCCACTGTAAGGTGAACAATTGAATTATTTTGCAAAAAATACTATTGTTTTTGCTTCAAAATTCAAATGTGTATAGCATACTCGCATTCAGCATACCGTCGAAAATACCATTTATAAATATGGTTTTTGTATTTATTTACATACTTTATTTTCTAATAATATACTCATTACTCAAGCATTACAGTTACATTATTAAATCTAAACAATTATTAACAATTACATCTAAAAACGGCTCTTGAGATATGTCTCAAGACTAATACTACTATGGTATGGCTAATAGTATTAAAGACGTTGGCGGCATTCCTCGTTGTATCGAAATGCTGATACGTTGTGGGAGGAAGACGTCAGCTCTTTGGTCAACCAGACGCTTCGCCATTTCTGCAATAGGTACTTTGAAGACGGGTATGGCTGGCCGATGAGTCGCGAAAAGCTAGTATTGTATAAATCGTCATGATCCATGTTGATCGCTAAATATATTAATTTGAATTACATAACAATTGTAGAAGTTCGATCAACCTTGTAAAGGTTTGAGGTACTGTCCCAAAACTCTTGAACTTTATTTAGAACCAAATTAGACAGTGATTGATACGATTGGGAAAACATATGTGAATGAGGCTGATTGATAGGAGTTGTTGGAATGGTTCACCGAGTGGAGTTAGCACAAACCAAAGTTCACCTTAGAAGTTTGTATTGTTTACTCTAAGAAAATGAGCAACCTCGAAACAGAGCATATATAAAAACTTTTTAAAATAACAAATGATCCGCCGAAAAAAGTTAAAAGCAAGAAATAAGTCTTATTTTATTTAAGCCTAATTCGGTATTGAGATCTTAAATTATTTTAATAATTAATTTGAGTTATTGATTAACCTTTAATAACTAAGTTCTTAAGCTAATGTAAGTATACCTAAGTAATTTTGAGTCATCCCCTGTAGGATTGGATTATTTTTCCAAGTTTTTGTGGTACTGCCAAAGAGGTACCTTTTCTAATAAATAATAATGTTTTTTTTTTCGGAAAAAATATTAACAGAATAGATAAGAGACTAATTAAATTATTTGATAGATATTATTCATACGATCTTTTTTTTTAAATTAACTTTCCGTCTAACTCCGTAGTAACAGTTGATAAGTCTTCCTTATTTTGGAGAGATTTAGGGTTCGAACTCCATGCTCTAAAGCCATCTACGGTTTTTCACGATTCTTAGAAAATATGATTTATTTTCAATCTTTTCTATAGGAACATTAACATGATTTTAATACCATGACCCAACGATTTACGATCTAAAGCTGTCATAAAATAGTACAATTCACTCATATTTTAACAAAATAAATGCACGCTCATGCACCCGACCTTACGCGGGCCTTAGCTACTTTATAAAGAGCGTTTTAAGCGACAAAAATAGACTGCATTCTGAATGCGCCTTCCGAAAAGGAATCAAAAAGAATGAGACAGCTGTATAAACTTTAGCCGAGTTCATTTGAAACGAATAGAGCTCCCTAAATGGAAGTAAAATAAGTAATGACGAACGTAAAAGTGCCTCAGGGACGACTAATTTTTTTATACTTTTTTAATGCTTCTTGGTGACTAGCGTATATTTTGTGAGGCTGTCTGGCGAACTGAAATTTGGAGATCTCTGGGGAGGAATATCGCTGGCCATTGTTGAAATTTGGAAGTAGGAATGATAAAATAAAACAACTAAAATGGATTATATCGCGAATACTAATTTGGTTTGAGAAGCCCCAAATCCTCGCCAAGGAGAAATGACATATTCCCAAACTTCAACAGAGAGGATGGTTTTTGTGTGCCACCAGCTTAGCATCCTGTGGTTCATTTAATAAAATAGCAGGCAAGACTGTGAGGTCATAGTGTTGGACAGCGTGGACATTGGACTTTGTAGTTTATAATTTTTGTACTTTAATTTCTAATAAGTCCCTGTGGCGTGTGCAATTATCATGTGCAAGCACGAAATATGGTTAAAAATATATATGTGGGTAGGTTTGCATATTGTATTTTTTTTGGGACGGAGGTAAATTGATATTTTTCCTTAGTCCACCCGATGACCACGAACGCTGCTAAAGGGTTCCAAACGTCGGGATGAAGTTTAAATTAGTATACGCTTTAGAATCCATTTCCATCCAGTTGTTTTATTTCATGAGTAATTATCGCGGCAACCGAAGACAATAATAGGAATGATAACTAGACTTGGCTTGTGAAATCCTATAGAAGTAGTAATGTTTTTTTTTTGGCTTGACAAAAAACGTAAGTGTGTCAGTCAGTCATAAGTATGTACTCGTCTAGCTTAGTGTAAAAGTTCATTGAAGCCAGTCTCGAATCTGGAGTTCCCAAACCACACAGGGACGTAGCAGCGGAATTCCTCAAACATACTAAGCGGTTGTTTCCAATTGTGGCTAGTTAAAGCAAACATGCTTTGTAACGTGAGCTTCAATGTACAAGTGCTTTCGTTAGCTCTTCATGTATATTATTCACTTGAGAAATATAAGATAAAAAATACAAGGATAAAAAAAAATTGTATTAAAAGCATCGCACACGTACTTTCAAGAACAACTTAAAAAATATTGCAATATTAGCCTGACACAATAAAGGCGCGTCGAGATTATGCGCGGCAAACACTCGAACATTGGCTCGCGCGGCGGCCGCGCATGATGTAGACGGGGTTGCCGCGCGCGGCAGCTCAAACGTCGCCGCGCTAGAACGTGCCGCGGGGCCATTCGAGCGCTGTCGGTTTTTTAGCCCGCATCAAAGGACCTCCAGTCGCTGCCGCACGCGCAATTTGGACGGTTGTTTGTGAACGACGAATGAACGTTTGCCCGATGATCAAGTTGGATCGCTTACACGGGTGGCAGCCGCGATCTACCTGAATTCCGTCGAACATTTTCCGCGCGAGCCAATGTTCACGCGAACACTGGCTCGCGCGGCAGCCGCGCATAATTTGTACGCGCCTTAATGTTTGTAGCGTAATAACTTAATCAGCTTCATAGACAGGTCTATTTAGCAAGTGGTTCTTATACAGTCGCCATCAGATATATCGGGGCTGTGGAGATGGTCACAATCTCATTGGATCAACATCTTGACAGATGATTGCATCTACAGATAACACAGACAATTGGTAGATCCGAGACAACGTCTTATGGCTTAGTATTATGATGGCAGCACGATATCTCTTGCCACACTTGTCACAGGTGAAGCGCGAGTCGGGAAGTGGTCACAAATATCTAAACAATGCAACTATCGTCAAAGCGATAAATTGCAAGTTCAGATATTTGTGAAAACCATACACAAAATAAATTCTGTAGCCGGATTTTGAACCAAGGATCACCTGCTAGGTAGGCAGGGTCACTTCCGAATTTAAGTTTGCTGTAGGACAAAGTCGATTTGTGTAAGATACTCTTGTCGGTCTTGTCGGTGTCGGGCGTCCACAAACTAGATTGATTCGATGACTTCCAACGGGTCGCTAAGTGTCGCTGGCTGCAGTATTCTGAAGATGGCTTCCAGTAGTGGCCCATGAAGGAGGCGTACAAATGTCCAGCAGTAAAGCTTCATGGCTGATTGATAGACCAGGCACTCGTGTCGTTGTATGGTGTATCTCCATCTGATTCTATCGAAAAAAAAAAAACCGCCTCCTTAACCTCTTTACTTCTTCTTTGATTTGAGTAATGAAACTTATTATCCGTGTTCCTCTTCCAGGCTTGCCTTCAATCTTGCCTTTATAATGTTCTTTATAACGTAATGAAGGTCGTGGTCGTATAAGTTGACCAATATTTTTTCTTCTTCTGTTTACTTTCATGTTTAATAACTTTTATTTCCCACACTTTTCAACACTTCCTTGTAATAATATTATGTTTTATCCTTCCAGATAGTTTAAATTTTTTTCTTCCAGATAGTTCCAATATGTAGACTATTAATAACAATTTAACACTTTTATTTTAACAATTTTAAGAATTTTAACTATTTAATTTCCACATATTCTCTATACTTTTCTTAAACTAGTCCAGTTCAGACGTATAAGTAGTGAACGGAAAAGACGGAGAAATAAACTTTTAAACGTTTCCATCAACCAGTAAAACTACTGACCCAGTCCAGTAGTTTGACACCGATTTTCTCTCATCCTTTTTAAAGGAAACGCTAATGGTCGAAACATAAATCAAACGAGTGAAAAATGTTGCTTCTTCCCCTGCCGCAGTCAAAATACAGTAAAATAAAGCTAAAAGAGATTTCGCAAAGTTTACATGTTTACCAAACTTGAATGCAAGCCAAATGAGCCGTTCTCTGTCACAGCTAAGGCCGTGATGCACAGGGTCTTGATGCCTTTACCCGATGTTACAAACTTTTTTTTTTTGGGTACGTGTAGGTAAAGCAAACCTTAGCTTCAATTCATCAGCTGAAAAATGTCCACTGAAAGACAAAGAACTCCTCAATGATGTTCATCAGTTTTTATTTATCAGTGATGCTCAGTGCATCGGTAATACTCCATGATTGCCTTACACATATGCCGCTAAAAGGAAATGCTAGCTATAAAATCCATCATAAAGTGTCAGTTTTTGATAATTTCAGTCAGGTTTCCAGCGATTTATTACTTCATAATTGTGAGCACAGCGTAAGATAATGATGCAGTTGGCTGATGCCCATAATAATTACAACACAAAGAAGTTTGTCCATTAAAAAGTTTTGCACAGAGAATTCTTTAAAATAGGTCAAAGTACAAAAAAAATTGCTTATAATATTAGTACCGAACATTTATTTGTTTACATGATCAGTTCTAATCGCAAGGGGTTGATGAAATTTTGTAGAAAATATGATCAAAAATCGTATGTCGTCGCGTGAATAAAATACGCGGTGACCGCCTGAGAAGTCGTAACTTGTGGAAATGAATTTTCTAGATATTGCAGGTACAGTCTGGGTCAAAATTATGTATACGATTTTACACCGTATGTGAATGGGTTAAGGGTTACATGTATACATACTTGTACCCATGATCGTACCATCTGTCTAGCTTCAAGTTAATTTCAACCGAACGTCGGCCGTCGCCCGCTCTCGTAATCTAACTTATAACGTATGTGGTTTCGATTCAACAATTTATAGGATTTCCTATGACATCGTATTATGGATTTTAAAATTAAAGAATTCGTACATGATCAATCATTTGGGTGTTGCTATTTTATACTTTTTTACTAAAATGTAATTAGAACTCTGTAATTAGAAAATATATAAAATGTAATTAGAACTCAGTTAATTGACTGTCTTGAGACAGACAGCCAACATTGATGAATGACGAAAATCTTTAGTGTTAGTTGCCAGTGATGACATAATATTATGGTACTGAAACGTGGTCGCTTACTATGGGCCTCATAAGAAGACTCGTCACCCAAAGGGCAATGGCGAGGGTTATATTGGGGTGTCTGCGCAATCGCATTTGTATGATGTCATTCGCAGCAGAACTAATGTAACCGATATAGCCCTCTGGTTCGCTAAACTTAAGTGTCAGTGGGCTGGGCGCATTGCACGTAGTAGAACCGATGTCATTGGGGCGTAAAGGTTCAATAGTGTTAACTACGTAGATATTGTAAAGATCGCGGGAAGCTACTGGATGCAGGTGGTGGAAAATCGATCACAGTGGGTTGCTTTGGAGGAGGCATAGGCCTGGACTGGATATAGGTCCAGTAGTGGCCGTTGGCTGATATGATGATGAAGATAACCTTACCACTAAACAGATACCAAACCTGTACTATGCTCGTATATTTAGCTACTTTGATTGCTACATACGTACCGCGAACATGGAAGTTCGTATATTTCGAGCATCTCTCTCTTTTACTCCAATTCTTCTCAGTCTTGAGAGTAACAGAGACGATCGCCCAAAATTTACGAATATAGTTTTCACGGTAGCGCCGAGGTATTTTTCCTAAACTGCGATCAGATACCGGAGGACGGATCGCCAAACCACCTGCCAAGCTGATTATGGAATTGAACCCTCCCCATGCTCAGAGATCTCTCCCTGTGGCGGTCTATGGGCCTATTTCCAGAAGTGGACGTTAGTGGCTCTACAGATGATCCTATGATATAATTTCTGTTTTGAAATTTGTGATGACTACCCGGACCTCTGACATATTGGACGCGTTGTATACACAACCTAAAGGCACGCATTTTAAATCCGTAGCAGTTGCTAAATTGATATGTTGTGTTGCGGACGCGGGCGCCGCTGCGGTCGGTACTAATTAAGGCTTTCGCGCCACGCACATTGCCATACCAAAATAAAGTTACGTCCTATTTATTTACTATATACTCGTTATTACATTTTTTTACTCTAAGAAGATTGTCACAGTATAACAATACGTTTTTCGCCACTAGCTCGGAAAAAAACTATTTTATTCTTTAAAAACAGATAGCAAAATTGCATTTCATTCACGAGAGTATGAAGCTTCATACGTTTTTTTATTACTATATAATCGAGTATTTTTTCGACGTAGCTGGTTGGATGTATTGAATAATTTTTTGATAAAATTTTTCAATGTTTTAAAGTTAATTTTTAACAGCGGTAATGAGGTGATAAACTGTGTGTTTCACTTGGTCAGTTGGTCAAAAGGTCTTCCTCTCTCTTGCCTTCAAAACCCTCCCATCGCTTAAAACTCCATTTTTTGAACGATGACGAACGCTATCTCAAAATAAGCATGAGAGAGTAAACACTAATTTTGTAAAATAAATAATTATTTTCGTATCGGGCCGAAATCATCGTCATCATCATCATTAGTCGTTCCCCAATGCTTAAAATTGTGACATTATATCCTTCTGTTGAAGATGAGATTCTGCCATTTAGAAATATCATCCGCCGAGCGTATGACCTCACAGTTTCAATTGAATGGGTGCACACCACCTAGCACCAAGGTATCTAGATCTCGTGCCTTCATCTTTCCCCGTCAGGTCAAAATAACTGGTGAGGTTTAGTAACCCAGCAGTCATCCTTAATACATCCGCCTACGAATTTCAACAGAAATCATCAAGACTTAGTTGATGGAAACTATATTCTTAAAGAAGAAACGAATAATATTAACCCTCTACAAAGCATGGCCCGATAGGTTGACTCACGTTAACGGCTCGCGTGACGCGTCTGAGCCGAGGCTACCGTCACGACATTTTGTATTGAATGAATCACGTGACCACCGAGCCGCCCGAGCCACCCGCACGACCGGCCTGGGTACCCGTACCCGTTACAGCTATGTAACAAGACTCTGGACTCGGTGATGGGAAAGCAACGTAATGTGGACGTGATATCGACGGGCGTGCTGTCGTCTACTTACAATGGTTGGATGGAACGACGCTTGTGTTAATGTCAATATTCGATTAGAGCGTCGGGCCGCTCGCGCCCGGGCCGCCCCGGTGAGTGTCCGGCGGGTCAACGGAAGGCTCGGGCTCGGAAGGGCGACGCGTAGGAGGGGCGACGGTATAACGTGAGTCATCCTTTCTCCATTTATTTATCTACTAATCTATTATCTAAAATCTATTACTCTTAGTACAGTCAGCAGCAAAAGTTGCTAAGCGTTTGAAGTGTTCAAAATGACCTACACGCGCTCTTATTCTCTTGACAATAGAGACGTGTTGACCTCATTTTGAACACCTCAAATGCTTAGCTACTTCTGCTGCTGACTGTACAATAGTACTCGTAGTGATCAGAACTCCTTACACCAACGAGAGCTTCGTGAACGAGTGTAACCTTCCGTAAAAGGCGTGTCAACATGAATCCATTATGCAACGGAATCCGAGTCGAGAGCAATACGTGTCTCGCACCCTGCAGTAGGTATATTGCAACATGCTGCTGCACATTTGACATACAGTTTATTACTCGCATGATATTTCAACGAAAAGAACGTACAACAAATACCTACTTAAGGGAACACAATATGAAATGAGTGCAGAAAACATTAAAAAGACACAAATGTTTCCAAGATGAGACCTTAGGAAAAAATGTCATCATCTTCCTCGCTTTGTCCTGGCATTTTGCCACGGCTAATGGGAACCTGGGGTCCGCTTGGCAACTAATCCCAGGATTTGGCGTAGGCACTACTTTTACGAAAGCGAGTTCGTTTTTTTTTACTACTACTGACGAGTGTCGATTTAAAACGGTAGAATGTACGGCACTTTTCACTCTCTTACTTAGTCACTCATTCATTCCTTACGTTCCAATACGCGCATATCCTTACATAAACCTTCAGAATATCCGGATTTTTTTTCCCGTCTTCCTAATATCCCCGCTAATGTGGAGACAAAATAGGATAATCTTATTGTAAGATAACACAAGCGTTTCCTTTATCGAAGCAGATAACAGAGTTCATCAGATTATGCGCAGCCTAAACCATTGGGAACAGAACCTTGACACTCGTGTATTTAGGTTTGGTACTAACAATAAGAAAGGATTTTCATTTAATTTTTTTCCGTTTTTACTACCTTTTTTAATAGAATATCGTTTTTTTTTTACTTTGTGGACAAAAGAAAAACTTCAATTACAAAAGGCGGACTTAAGCTTAAGGCAGTGAACTTGTAGGCCGTGCACATAAACTACGATACAGAAGAATAAATACATGTATACACGTAGGTTTAAACATTTTTTAGAAAATCTTCCATTCGCGGCGGGTCATTAATCATGGTCAACAATAATATAAAAAGTAAAGAGCGTAGAGACATTGTTGACTTGTCTGTGGAACGCCATATTGAACTTTCTTGTGTAGAGCTAGAACAGTTTATAATTATATGCGTGTACAGGCCTCCATTGGCAAACTTTAACTTATTGGAATCAGTGATTGACGAAGTTCTTACTAGTGTGTTTAGTTGTAATAAATGTGTAATTGTGTGTGGTGATTTTAATTTTAATATTAACTTACTTGAATCATCATCCATGTCTGTGAGGTTACTTAAATAGTACATTTAAATGCTATAATCTAGTAAATTTATTTTGTGAGCCTACTCGTATTACAGCGACCAGTGCTACATGTATAGATAACATTTTCAGTAACAAGGACGCGACTAGTAAATCCATAATAAACAATTTGAGCTCTGACCACTGTGGACAAAAAGCCTCTTTTAGAGGTAAAACTGAGGTTATTCCACAAAACACCATGTGCAGACCAATTTCAGAAAAGAGATTAGATTTATTCAGTCGCAATATGAAGAAACGATTATGTTGTCTTCCATTTACCCAGGAAAACCCTAACCGTATGAGTGTCGAGTTGTTTAACTGTATTTAAAGGGAATTTGATGCCTGTTTTATTCAGAGGAAGGTGAAGGGAAAGCTCAAGACTAAATTTAGCGACTGGGCTACGCCGGATATCCATGAAAAAAGACGCCAGCTCTATGATCTATATGATTTGAGAAGTATTAATAAAAATCCGGAATTTCTGGAATATGTCAAGAACTTCTCCAAATCTTTCAAGATGTTGTGTGCCGCTGTTAAAGCTGATTATTTGTCCAAAAAATCCAGAATTCCAAGGACAAAGTTAAAACGGTATGGCAAGTAATCAATGACGAAACTGGGAAACGTAAGATCAAAGATCCACACTATAACCTTCGTATTGATAATACTTTGGTAAGTTCTGACCAGGAAGTAGCGGATCATTTTGAGCAGTTTTTCTCTAATATACCGGTAGAAACAACAAAGTCTCTTCAATCGTCGCCTGACGTCGCTGAGGTAATATTGAAAACGAATGTAGTGGAGTGTACAGAACTTTTCACATTTTCTTATATCTCTCCAAATATAGTTATTAAAACTTTTAGATCACTAAATTTAAAAAAAACTGAAGATCTTTGGGGCTTATCTATCAAAGTACTACACTCCATTGTTGAATCGATTGCACCACACTTAGCTGATATTTTCAACGGATGACTGTATTGAAACAGGAATATTTCCAGATATAATGAAGCACAGCAAAGTCCTGTCCACTCCCTGTTTTTAAATCAGGGTCGAGATTAGAACCAACCAATTTCAGGCCAATTTCAATACTGCCGGCTTTGAGCAAAGTTTTCGAGAAGCTAATTCTAAATCAACTCTTGACACATTTCGACCGAAACAAATTGCTCGATAGAAATCAATTTGGTTTTACTAAAGGTCGCTCGACCACTGATGCAGGTGCTGTCCTTCTCAATCATATATTTGCCGAATGGGAAAAAAAAAGACGCTGTTGGAATATTCTGCGATCTTTCGAAGGCGTTTGACTGCGTTGATCATGAAAATTTAAAGAGAAAACTGTGCCATTATGGGATAAAAACTAGGGCCCTTGATCTCGTTTCGTCTTATCTTTCGAACAGAACACAACGAGTGATTATTAATGGAGCTCAATCTTCCGGCTCCGCTATAGCACTTGGCGTGCCTCAGGGCTCTATTCTTGGCCCGTTTCTGTTTTTGGTATACATTAATGACCTACCGAAACTTGTGAAAGATAAACATGACATAGTGCTGTTTGCAGACGACACATCGCTGATTTTTGAAGTGGACAGAAGGGAAAGTAACTTCGAGAGCATTAACAATGCTATCTCCACAGTAGAGAACTGGTTTACGGCAAATAACCTTCTTTTGAACGCCAAGAAAACGAAATGCATCAAATTTACTCTTCCCAACGTCAAGCAGATTAACAACAGCAAGATTGCAATAAACGGTGATACAATGGAATTTGAAAATCAAACTGTTTTCCTGGGAGTCACTCTGGACGCGAAATTGCAATGGCATCCACATATAGCCACCCTAGCAGGGAAACTTAGTTCACCAGCCTATGCAGTGAGGCGGATCAGCCATTTAACGAACATTGAGACTGCCAGGCTGGTATACTTCAGTTACTTTCACAGTGTTATGTCGTATGGAATTCTGTTATGGGGTAAAGCGGCTGATATTGAGACCATATTTGTGCTACAGAAGCGAGCTGTCCGCGGCATTTATAAAATGCGCGGTCGAGCATCCGTAAGAGAAAAATTTAAGCAAGCAAATATTCTCACTGTAGCGTCTCAATACATACTAGAAAACATTATGTATGTGCGGAATAACATCCAAGAATTCAAACTTAACCGTGATATCCATAGCTTTAACACTAGAAATAAAAATTAAATTGCTGTGCCCGGCCACCGCCTCGCCAAGGTTCGTTCATCTTTCGCTGGAAACTGTACACGCTTTTATAATAAAGTTCCTGCTGATGTAGTTAATTTGCCACAAAATAAATTCAAGTCATACGTCAAACACTGTTTGTTAAGTAAGGAATACTATACTCTGAAAGATTTCATTGAGGATAAGGATGCCTTTAAGCCTGTAGCTTGATACTGTAGTACAGATTATTCCATTACTATATGGTCTTTACCTACTAGTGTCCAGTTTGTTTGACACGAGACATGTTGTTCTCTTCTTTTTTTATTTCTTATAATGTTTTATTTTAATCTTTAGACACTTAGGGACATTATACATCCCTAATTATTGTATTTATATTATTATTCATGAATATTTATTTGCATAAATAAATATTTATAGCTTCTGACGCATAGAGACATTTCTCTATATGCCTTTCATAACTAAAGTGTTATTTAAGTATGTAATGGACAAGCACAGAATGTGGCTTCTCACCAGGATGTACATGTGACTAAATTTGTTAATTGATAGAGCCTGCCAGCCTGAACATGTCATGCTCACTTAAAAGTCTTTGCTTATGGTGGCGTCGTTGATCGGGTCGCCACTTTCCCGAAGAAAGGTTGAGGGAGGCGATGGCTGAGATACGCGTCATACTCGTGAACGGGTGCTGTTTGTGGAGACCGGTCTGTTCTGGCTATTTGGGGCTATGTTTTAGGTAGTTTTCTTCTTGTTTATTTACGTGATACACTTCATTCGGTGCTTGTTTATCTTTAAAAAACAAAAATTGTTAGTATATTGAAATCATGACACCTGGAGACCTTATACATCTCTGAGGTTTATTTGTAATAAGCATGTATTTTTATTTTTGTGTATATTTTGAAAACAAAATAACTATTACTAATTTTGTAATTTCTAAATTAGAATAAAGGACACAATTCAGATAAGAAAGCATATCGAACGTTTTGTTAACTTCGTTCTTAGCAGTCAGATTTGGACTTTTAAGTAATTAATAATTATTTTTATTTTTCCTTTGGCAGATTTTTTTTGTAATTGTTGGATATGTTTTCTTAAAGAATAACGCATTTTTATGTAATTTGTATAAGATATCTTTTGTAATACTGTTTTGAAAAAATAAGTCCCGCCGAGTTTCTTGCCGGTCATAAAAGTCAAAATACTTCTCGGGTCAGAGGTGTAGGGTTAGAACCGGTGTAGTTTTTATTTTTCTCTTTTACTTTTGTATACTCGACGTGTAAAAGTGCCCTTGTGGCCTACTTACTGAATAAACGTTTGAGTTTGAGTGTGAGTTATACAATTATACATAACATACAAACGAAACTAAACGATCAGACTCATCAATGTTTTTTTTTTATCTTTATACATACATATTTAGTCACTGCACTTGTTAATTCATTATTTTTGATTTTTCATTGATTAACCTTTTATTGTTTCAGTTTCGGAAATTAACTACAAAAAATAATTAACTACAGGACTCACATCAAATATTTTTTTATGAGAGGTAGGGCACAGCGATGACCATCCATACATATAGCACTGCTACCTTTCAGGTATGTAGTGCTGTGTTCCTGATGGTGAGTAAGGTTCCCAGAGCTCCAACCCCTCTTAAAGGCCGGCAACGCGCTTGTGACTCCCCTGGTGTTGCGGGTGCCCATGGGCGACGGTAATTGCTTACCACCAGGCAATCCGTCTGCTCGTTTGCCGCCTATGTCATAAAAAAAAATGCTTCCATTATTTTAAACAATCCTAAAGGCATACTCGCATTATGATTATAGGAGACTCGGTAATATCCTGTAGAACTCGCTTTTACGAATAATACCGTTACCCCTTAACACGGCAATGTTCCTGTTTAAGCTTCTTTAGTTAATAGAAACTACATGTTCAATTTAAGAACCCCAGCCTTAATCCTAGAAAGCTGAACTAGACCTAGCTAGGAACCTCAAAGGATTGCTATACAGATTAATTATGTATACAAAAGGGATAGAACATATGAAAACTTTATCGTTGTAATGTGATTTGGCAATGATGTTATCTTTTCAAAAAACGAAATACGATACAAAGCGTGTTTTTTTTTTCTTTGCTTATTGTGTTATAAGCGTAACCTTCAAAGTATGTCCATTGACATTGACATACCAGTAGATAGTATAGTAATGAAATAAAATTGTCTATATGACTAATTACTTTTACATATTTTCAAATATGTAAATAGGTAGTCCATATTTACCTAATCGTATACTACTAATATGAAAAGTTTAACTTCTCTGATTGTATTGAATCGGCTTCGGAACTACTAAAGTGATCCAAAATTATTTCACCATTACATTAATACCTAATAACATAGGCAATATTGTGTTTCAAGTGTTTGTTAATTTTGCACTTTCCATTTAAATTTTCACTTTGTTTTCTTTGTACAAAACGAGTTGCGGTTGCGAACATATTTTGCACTATTCAACAGTTACACCGGGCTTATGTCTGCTTCATTTGTCCTTAATATATCAAAAGCTTTATATTTGCATTGGTTTTCTCCAAAGAATATTCTATGTTCGCAACTGGTTACTTCGAACAGTTGCGAAAACGGCCGAAAGGAAATACCCTACCCATGTCCTAAATATAACGTAAGATGTACTTCAAAATACAAGGTAACATAAACCCATTTACATATTTTAAAATCAAAAACAGTATCTTGATATCCATACCCAAGGGTCGGAAACAGGGTTTATACAAAATTTAAATTCATTGTTAACCAAAACCATTCAGACTTCAGTTATAATGTCCACCGCTGCGCTCTCAATACCCCATAACCATGAGTTACACTAGGCTCCGTATACGTTCGAGCACCTTACTCGGTATAAAACGCAAGATAACCTCCCCGGGCATAATCCGATGTTTTAGGAGGAATCAATAGGGCACGTACGCAGAGATAAGACCGGACCCTTGTCACACCACTCGATATTACTTACAATATTACCTACCCGCGCGCGGGGTATTTTATTTCACAAGGGCCTACTCGCAGGTGCATGGGAACAGTAGAGTTAGATACAATTAAAAATATGAATCAAGGCAATGTATGCCCAAACTAAACCTAGAACTGCCTGTTAATCCTTAGTTGCCTTGTGGTGCCGGCTGACTAGAAAAGCACCACCATTTCCTCCCTCTGGTGTCGTAACAGCCAACAAAGGGAGATAACCCACGGATGGGCAGCCAACTATTTACAGCTACTGCGGTTGCCAATCCAACAGCCAAGTTGTGGCGACTATGGCAAGTAACCCCCATGATGATTCACGACGACTGGACGACTTTCAGTAGAAATGATGATGATGAATGACGAATTCATAGTTGTTCAAATTCGTTAACAAACACTACTATAACACACATCACACTATACTCCTGGATTACACACACAAAATTATTAATTATCACACACAAAAAACATTAAGACCGGCTCTAGGCCCCCCTCTTCGAAGTATCGCTAACTGTCATTTTCATTAATACTTTTTGCAATAATCAAAACAACGAACGAATTACCACAAGAATGTTTGACATTACGATGTTTCTAATTTCTATGAATTATCTTATGCTACTGTGTAGCCGTCACTGTGCTTGCGGGTTAGCCGAAGTCATATCGAGGTGGCACTAGGTACAAAGGAGTGAAAATCGCCACGAAAATGTGTCGATGCTCGTTCAGAATGCCAGCCTAATTTAAATTCAACACTCACACACGCATAATCCTTACGTAAAGGTCCTTTTACTGGCTTTGAATAGAGCATTTGTTGTTTGGGTGAATATCGCACAATGTCAATTTCATTTGCACGTATGATATCGTGACACTTCTGTATCGCTACCATGAGTTGTTGTAGTATACTGTCTTACGTTACGCTCGCGTGAAAACAGTACAAATTCTTTACCGCCGATTTGGCACCATTATCTGTAGTTCCAGAAGTGACCGCCGACGGCGCTGTACTAAACTCAGAAAACATTTACTCAATCGGAAACGAGTACCGTCACTGTCAACTCATGGTAGCAATACATGAGTCACACAAACATTTACTATGCTCGATAACGTTAACTCGATAGCGCGAATACTTGAGGACTATCTGGTTACACTTCACACTAAACGAAGCTGTCTTTATCTAACTTTAAAGTAACACATATTTTGTTTGTTAAGGAACGGCGTTATTGCAGTTTACAGTGCTTGAAATTATTTACAACTAGATGACCCGTTGAACTTCGTAACACCCGTAACCTCTTTTTTATCTTATTATGCTATGGTTATAAATTGGAATGTCAATGATTGACAGGTAGGAACAATTTGTATGGGAATAATGAATAACTGTTTTCTAATTATCATCACAATATTTCCGTGTTTTTACACTGCCTAAACCTTCTGCGGTCTAATATAAACATTATACAAAAATTACGTAAATTGGTTCAGCGATTGTCGAGTTTATGGGTAACTAACAATCGCATTTCTTTTTTATATATAGATTAAAGCGTCATGAGAGTGACAGAGACAATCTTCGGAAAATGACGAATATTGTTTTTCGCGATAGCGCCGCTGGCTAAAATTCGTAGACAGAGGCACTAACTAGGCAAGAAACAGATTATATGATCATATTAAAAATGTATTTAGAAATATATTTTAGATATGGGATATCTATCGGTAAACACGTGAAACAAAAGACATTGGTCCACTATAACAAAGCAGATGTTATCCTACCACGTATTGAGTCTTGATTAAATTCTCTGCCCGATATTTCCTCCGGGAAACGGGTCAATGAACCTTCGCCGTATGCCCATGTCGGTTAAGGGCCTTAGGGACCCTGACCAAATATGGAATTAGTTTACGATAAAATGTGTTTACCATTCAGGTAGGGCATTCACATAGTACTAATTCAGAACCGGGTATATTCAGAATTATAATTGGGAAGGAACCTACTAGCCCAGTAGCGGAGTTGATCACGAGAATTTGTTCTTGTGTTATAATAGTTATCTATGTATTTAAGTATTCAACATCATCATCATCATCATCATCTCGGCCATAAGACGTTCACTGCTGAATATAGGCCTCCCTCCTAGACCTCTGTAGGCATCGGTTGGAAGCGACCTGCTACCAGTCTTCCGGCGACCTTTTTAAGGTTGTCAGTCCATCTTGTGGGTATTTATGTCCTGTCCAGCTTAAAATGCTTGTGATATGGGTACAATCAGCAGCAGCAGTTGCTTCTGAATGATCTTAACATGCTCTTATTCTCTTAACAATAAAGTTGTGTTGAGTTCATTTTGAATACCTCGCCCGCTTAGCAACTTCTGCTGCTGACTGTGTTAGACTATGATATAATATAATAAAAAGTTACAATATAAAAACGTATTACCACAGCGATTCAATTCAATTCCTAATGTGCCTTTTTTTAGATTCAGTGTAGTAAATAGTTAAGTACTCATAATATTTTATAGCGTGATAGACGATCGATTGGTTCTATCCGTTCTGACCATGAATCGAACCCGGAACTTTCTGATTCGTAGACAGGGTCACAGGGATCGGTGTTAAACTACGCTATGTCTATTTCACCTCACTAGCTCGAAAATCTCGTTTTTGTTATTCAAAAATTATTATTTTAAGCAGAAATGTCTACTAAAAAACCATAATTCTCAGAAATAATGGAAAAATCATGGCCCGGGCGAGACTCAAACTAGCGACTCTGGGAAACATGCCCATTGATCTACCAAGCTACAGAGGCTTGCCCAAAGATTAGAAGATTTGAATCCCGAAAGATGACAGAATACTTTATAACTATAATAGAAATAATTCCTTACTTCAATGTATTTTTGATATTCCATTCAATAGACACACTAGTGCCGTCACATCTCCAACAGACTCATGTAAAAGCGAGCGCAGCGGTGGAAGGCGCCGTAATTTTGTAACGCGATAAACTCAAGAGTCTTTGCAGAGAGATTAAAAACCGTTTGGCGTAGAAACCATGGGGTCCCACGTCACAAAAACTTTACATCTGTTGGATGTAATGGTTGACCGAAAAGCTGAGCATGACGAGGAAATTCCGCCAGCAACGGCTAATAGGTCTTCTTTTAATTTATGGCTAGTCATTATAATACTTAGGTTAGCTTATATATTATTTGAAAATAAAGCTTTTAATTCTTATAATAATCCAAGGGATACTAACCCCCAATAAAATAATTCTACACAGTCACGGTACGAATTTCTATAGGCGACAGCCACAAACGTTACTCGATTAGAGACTCAGGTAAAATACCCATCGAAAAGAAATCGCTAGCGTTGAACTCATACTGCCTAGGAGGAATAATGACTGGAGCACGCATCTGTGTAAGCCAGTAAGGGACAAAGACCTTAAGCCTACTCTCGCATTTGCAGCCCAAAATGTAACAGTTTACTATGTAAATTAAAGATTAACACGGTTCTCCTCACGTTTATTTAGTCACACGCGCGACATGTTTCGCGGCGCGAGCAGCGCGGCGCGCGTTAGTGCGCGAAGGGCCGGCGACGCGATCGGCGAACCGAACGAACAATCAGCACTCTTAGTGCTTGAAAATGGAGGCCTATGTTCTCCGAAACATGTCGCGCGAGTGACTAAATAAACGTGAGTAGAACCGTGTTAATCTTTAATTTATATAATATGTCTCACGAAAGTATAAATACAAAAAAAGTTTACTATAGTTTTGTTTTACAGGACACAAATATAAGCATATTCTGTATTAATTACCGCAGCTTTGGTTGAAAACACAAGAAAACTTCAATTGTATTTGTTTTTATACCTCAAACTGACAGTTCCGAAATGTTCAATTTGAAGGGGAACAAAAATATGTGTGACAAGGAATGATGAAAATGGCGCCGTCTCTGCTGTACCTACGAAAAGTTACATAAGACCACCCCTTTTCGATAGTGATATTATTATTAGCACGCCTCCTCTAGTTAAAATGGTATGTCTATGAATACTGCCGATCTTTAGTTCTAAGAGTGACCGCCGACGGCGCTGTACTATTCTCTATACAAAACATTTCCGCAGTCGTCCACGGGTACCGTCACTGTCAACTCATGGTAAGTCTACTTCAAGTTATTTCCGAACCCCAGTCATCTACGTAGAAACGAGAGCACGCTCTTAGACACCACTTCAAATAACCAAGAGCCTCGGCATAGTTTGATGCAATAATATATTAACTAAAAGGTAAGTTTGCGGGTACTACCCTCCAAGAGAATTCCATCGTTCCGGCATCCGGCGCCACGACCCGGCTCCCGGAACCGGATACATTCCTGCTGTCGAGCCGTTTGCGAACAACAACAGTTTTATTGTAACTGAATTAACAATCGCGGAGTTACCCCCTCCATTTTTCTCCCTAGGCCGTAAACTTACCCGTTATATTATAGACTGACGTGTTTTTGTTTTCAAGGGACGGATTTATGTCGGGCGTAAATTTTGGGACAATATTTACTGTTTCTGATGTTTTCAAAAGGGAATGGAGTTATGCTGTAGTGTTACCCATTTAGTAGGTGGGTGATAATTATATTTTTGGCGGGTAGGTATTTGATATCATAAAATAATTTCGGTTTTCAAAATGATATTGAATGAGTAAGTTACAAATAAATTATTTTAGTTTGTGTCTTACAGTTATCCTAGCTGGTGTAGGTGAAGCAATAGTTTTCTTAGGCAAGAAAGAGCCAATATGGCTTTTCTTCATGAGCGCAACTCCTGTAAAGAGAGGTCGTCAATTATTTTCACATTTTAATGAATTTAATTTTAATGAAAAAACATAAAATTAATAAGTTTTACAAGTGACTCAATTTTAGTGTATGTGTAACAGTCAGGGATATGGCCCTCGAATCAAAATAAATTTAACTTATTAAAGTCAGTTGGGTTATGTGCGCCCCCCAAATAGTGGATTGCGCTTATAGTTTTATTAGTTTATAATGTTTATATGAGACCAGACTTCTCTTCCCTCCATATGTAAATAATCTGAAGTCTATTCATCCTTACTTCTCTTATCATGTAAACACACGTGACGTCAAAGATGTTGACTAGTGACTAAAAACTAGTGTCCGACCGAAGTTTCGGTTTCGGTTTCGGTTTCGGCCAGTTTCGGCCAAAAAATCAAGTTTCGGCCCGAGTTTCGGTTTCGGCCAAAAACGGCCGAACCTTTCGGCCGAGCCGAAACTTTTAACATCGTACTTTCGGATCGCGTTCGGCTAAGGTCGGGCGCGCTCGGCATGGCTGACAATAAATGGCGCTGCTCGCCTGACTCCTCCGCCAACCGCCGGTTAGTGAATCAAGGCTCGTTGCTCGTTTTGACGTGTAATACGTTATTAAAAAAGCAGTTTGGTACTTTTTTAGTACATTGGTAGACATAGGTACGTGACGAAACTTAAATGTTTGTTTAAAGACTGTATCATTTATTATAAATAAAAATAAAACTTGGTCAACTATTCTTAGGGTATAGCTAATTTTGCATGAATGAATACTATGAATAGCATGATTATTTTCAAGCCATACCTAATGTAAGAAAGGTTTACTTTTTCCATTTTACGGACCATATGATGTTTTTAATATCTTCTAGAAAATATATTTCGGACAAACTTATATTAAGCTTAATTCGAGACTTACTTATATTTTATAAAACAGTAGACAATATTCTGCCAAAACAAGGTGTCTAAGTCTCCAATCATAATTGACCAATTAATGTTCTGGGGAATAAAAGTCGTGAATATTTATTTTTACATAAAAAATGATTTTTCACACAACTTTTTGGCCTCCTTACAAGCGATGCAAACGAAATGAAGGAGATAGCTAAAAGAAAGGGCTAGAAACCAAAGCCTGACGAACAACGAATCGTGTGTGATTGTGGTTGGCGTAGTACGATGTTTTTTACAACGGTAATGTCTTGTTCGAAAACTGTAAAATTTCTTGTGGCATTTGTGCGAAAACGTTATTGTTACTCTGGAAGACTGGGTCAATTTTGTCAAAACTTCACGCTTTACGTCTAGATCCGAGGATGGAAATTGTATCTTATTATGGCACTAATTGAACACATTTGTAATTTTTAGATAATACAATAATATATGGCTGTATTTATAGTAAACGATACAGTCTTTAAGTAGTAAATCCTAAAAAAGGAAAATGCTCATCTCAGTCATCTCAGTAAGTGTTTCAAAAATACTGTTTTTAGAAAGTATAAACATAGGTATGTTACTGATTGTTGATTTGTTATGTCACCTATGAAGGTACATAATTTAAAAAAATGTTTCCTAAAATGATTGCCAAAGTTGATTAGATGAAATAAATAAATATTTCGGGACAATCTCACACAAATCCACTTAGTCCTACGGTAAGCTCAGTAAGGCTTGTGTTGTAGGTACTAGACGACGATATAATAGATAGATACATATTAATACTTAAATACATAGAAAACACTCATGACTCAGGAACAAATATCTGTGGTCATCACACAAATAAATGCCCTGACTGGGATTTAAACCCAGGACCATCGTTCGATAGGATAGGCCGGTCGTCAAAAAAAGCAGTAAATAGAATGTATTTGACACAGAGCCGTAGGTACACTTTAGTAGGACGATATAGATAGATACATAATTATAAATACTTAAATACATAGAAAACACTCAGGTGACAAATATCTGTGCTCGTCACACAAATAAATAGGAAAAAACGGGCCTACGAGCATTTTATTTTAACATTTTAACCAGATTTATAAAAGGTTCGGTTTCGGTTTCGGTTTCGGCCGAAACTAAAATCAAACCGAACCTTCGGTTTCGGTTTCGGTTTCGGCAAAAAAACTTGTTTCGGTCGGTCACTACTAAAAACACATTATTGTGATTGCATTCAATAATAAATTTTAATTAACATATTATTTATCTATATGGATATTTTTGATAGATTGTCATTCTCAACAATACGCAATATATACACTTCGCAATGTCTGACGTTTTTGAGGTAATTCGTTCGTTACTGCGATTACTGATGAAAATCTTATTGGAAATATTTTTCAGTGGTTATTTAGTTCATTTTAACACTTTATGAGTTTCTTTAAGTATACAACAACATTTAAGTGATGAGTATTGTGTAATTCCAGAGAAAAGCGTGATAATTTCTTAGGCACTGGTCCCACCGCGCGCTAGTAAGCTATGAGCTATCAGCTATTTCAAGGGACAAAAGATAATTGATCTGCAAATAAAAGAGACATATATGTAATAGCCGGGCGATCGTAGTTCATCGCCGGGCGATGAGCTATAAATATATATCTTTCTCTTTTATTTACACGGCAGCAATTATCTTTTGTCCCTTGAAATAGCTGATAGCTCATAGCTTACTAGCTCGCGTTGGGACCAGTGCCTTAGAGAAGAGTTAGTTTACATGATAAGACAAGTAAGGATGAATAAAATTTATCTCTATCTATCTCAGTATAAAATAATTGTCACGGCGGAAGCGACTCCAATACTTTCACGTATATCTAACATAGACGCAGTTGTCCCTATCTTCTCGCATTAAGAAAATTAAACCACCATCAAGTAGATGCCGCAAGAGAGGCGTGGACAAGTCACAGATAGATGGCGGAACCATTAGAAGCTTTCCTCAGCATGTGACCGGGAACTGCACAAGACGGGGAGTTCTGGAGGTCCAAGCCTACGTCCTGAAACATTTATAGGCTATTTAAAAAAAATAAACATTCTCATTCAAAGGCAGTCAGCGTCAGATAGTTGGCAGCAACCAAAGTATCCAATTTATCGGTGTAGATTTTTATTTGTGACGCTCCGCGGCAAAAGGTACCTTATGGCGGTTGGCGCTTACGCTATTGTTAACAACGCTTTAATACTAATGTGATGCATTGCAAACGTAAGCGCCAACTGCAATAAGGTACCTTTTGCCGTGGAATGTCACATTTATACAGCAGTATATGTGTGTTACAAAACATATGGTCACTATGATTATTACTATAAGTATTAATTTAAATTATTTTGCACTTTAATAACTTAAGCACTATTGAGGCCCATGTCGCTCAGGACCATTATAACTTCCATGCGATATTTAAACTAAAAATATTATGTGTTTTCTTAAATACATATAATATTATGAAGTTACTAGTTGTTGCGGCTGCATCCTCAGCTGAGAATCACAAGCGTCGCAAGTAGGGCAGTAGTTACATATTTGCGGCGTTTGGGGTTGAAACCCTGGGGCCGTGGGGCCCAAGTGCGCGCCGACTCCACAAAGAGATATCGGCGCGTCTTATAGAGGTTTCTGGTGACCAGAGGGCTGGCCACTATTTCGCCCAATTAGCATTGCTATCCAGCGCGGATACGCGGCCAGCCTTCTGGGCACCCTGCCTAATGACCAGGACCTTGGTCAATTTTTTTATTTATAGTTTGGTTTTTAGTTAGTATCTTGATTATGTTACTACAGTTACTAGTATTTATGGGGTATATTAAATAACTTAAAGGTACAATATTGAAATGGAGATCTAAAGTGCGAATTCACCGGTCGTGAGCTAACCGTGCCTCGCTACGGTCCGGTGCGGTTGACCGGACCGGCTTAGCTAGTGTTGCACCACTGATGATATTTCTGTTGTTCGACAAAACTTGTTCCGACCAACAATATTGCCGGCAAAGTTGCAGGACATCTTAAAAAAAGACATTTGCTTAATAAAAGTCTACTGGAAATACTAATAGTTAACCAAGGTAACCTTTAATGAGTATTATCTTAGGTCAGCCCATTCATTCTGTTGTCAAGCTTGTTAATTCATTCCCTTCTGTTTCTTCGCCCTCCCTTCATATCGTCTGTAGTACTTTCATCTTAATGTGTATTCTTAATGTATGTTTTATTTATTTTATTTTTATTTTGTTTTATTTTATTCTATATGCGCTTTTGTGTTTGTTGCCTTCTGTGTATTTTTTCACTGAGTGGTTTTTTCGGAAGATCAGCGCTGGCTAACTCTGGCAACATGCTGAGAAGGGACCAATTCGTGACATATTTCAGTTTTATTTTATTTTTCTATTATTTGCCTCTTTTTTATGTGATGAATAAAGATTTTTCTTTCTTTCTTTCTTTCTATTCAAACATTAGTATTATTGCTTATATTGTATTTTTATATAAACTTTATACATATTTAATATACTCTATCTTGGTACTTAAATATTACCTTGACAACTCGCAAGTTTAAGTATGATATTTACGCTTAAAAAGTTACTCAATAAATATAAGTACATTATATATAATCTGAAATATATACTAAGAACCGGCAATGTTTAATTTATTAAGCCTATAAGGCATCCCACTGCTGGGCAAAGGCTCACTTCCACTTATCTTGATTCGGAGCTATTTCTGGCCAGTCAAGAAAATGCATCTAGGTCATCGTGCCACCTCCGTCTAGGTCTACCTCGTCCTCGCCACCTGACAAGCGACACCCACTCTGTAGCCAGTAGTTAGTCGGCAATATTAGTAAGGCAATATTCCCAAGGATGGCACATCACTAAGCTTAACCGCTCCAGCCGTCCGTATCACACTTTCGTCGGTTTTCCAGTCTGTTTTAAACTAGACGTTTTGCAAATCCAGGAGGAGTCAATCTCGAATAATAAACAGTCGCCATCAGATATATCGGAGCTGTGAAGGTGGTCACAAATATGTGAACATACACTTTATCACCTTGAAAATAGAGGCGTTGTTCAGATATTTGTGACCACCTCTACAGCTGCGATATATCTGATGGCGACTGCACACTAATACAAATAAACATGTTGATTAGGGCGAATATGATAGGATGAAGAAGCCTTTCGATACTTTGATGAAATAAATGTAAGGGGCGCACTAAGCAAATGTTGCCCCTGTCCGTCTAAAGGTCAGCGGCAGCACGCGCTATGGTGTAAGGAATATTAATATTTAAGGAAATCTTTGTTATAAAACCGGACGCCTGCCTAAACAAATGGTATGAAACTTTAAATATCTCCGGCAGAGGTGAGTCGCTCTCGCGATATGGGCCACCATAAAAAGTCACATCAAAATGAGGTGCATAGAGCTGTATAGAGGTATCACTGCATTTTAAACATATAGCCGACTCGTCATGTACGTTGTCACATATGTGACATTATCTATGATAAGGGACCTTATTGTCGAAGGCGCTTACGCCGTTGTTCAAGATGCCGCAATACAAACGCATCGCGGTTCGACGTATGCGCCATCGACAATAAGGTCAATTTTGCTAGATAATGTCACCTTTTAGACCCGGAACCAATACAAAAAATACATGATTGCGAGCCCTATACAAGACAGATAGCTTTAATCAATGATTTGTGTTTCGGATCAAGAGGAGCAAAGAGTTGCAGAAGCCTGCTCTGCGTTAATGTTGGGACAACAATCTTTGTTTCCTGAACTTGAGTAATTAAGGAGATAATAATGCCAAACGTCTTGGCGCAGAATTTAATTAGATTGCAGCTAAACAGGGTTGCCGCCTGATTATAAACTACATAATTGAATTATTGCTTTAGAGTAATTGTTGGTTGCAATTTCAGTAATTGCATTATTTTTTTAAACTCGTTAATGGTAATGTGATCCTCAAAGATGTCGTTACCAGATTGAATTAAAACTCCCTATTGTCTTTTACCGAAAAGTGTAAGAAATATCAAATGATATTTCGAAAATGATACACGAAATATCAAATGATATTTTGTATATCAAATGATATTTAGTATAACAAATGATATTTCGTAATATCAAATGATATTTCGTAATATCAAATGATATTTCGTAATATCACATGATATTTCGTATATCAAATGATATTTCGTATATCAAATGATATTTCGTAATATCAAATGATATTTCGTACATACGTTCCGAAAAACTCATTGGTACAACCCGGGGTTTAAACCTGCGACCTCCGGATTCGATTGCAAGTCGCACACTTCTCCTCACTTACCGCTAGGCCACCAGTTCTAAAAAAAGATATCAAATTAAAAATAAGAATAGGGTTCAAGCTACACATTAAGGTAAGCCTTCTTCAAATACTAAATGACCCTTTCACTAAGACATAGGACCTCGGTCTTATGCTTCCACCTTCGAACCTGGTGATGGAACTTTCAAAAATCAGGGATGTTTGCCGAAGCAAGAGTCGACTGTTTTTACGCGACTATGCGCAAGAGGGCCGCATCTCTGGTGCGCCGGATCCGGGACAGTCCCAACAACATCCTGCGAATGATAGCGGAGAGGGTTGACTCCCCTTATTTAATTAACTGTGGCAGGTTGCACGCTCCCAGTTAAGTTTTTTTTTTTACTAACATTTAAATGTAAGCTATACTGACTATATATGAGTGTATATTTTACTTGAAATAATAATTTATAATAATAATAAAAAAAATGTTTTTTTTTTTAAACCGACGTGCCCAGGCAATGGTTATTAGGCAATATTCCCCAGAAAGGCGCATCACTGAGCTAAAACGGTCCAGCCACCCGTATCGCACTTTCATCGACCTTACAGTCCATTTTAAATCCTGCAGGGGTCTCCCGAACGGGTGATTTAGTCTAACATTATAAGTTCATGAACTGTTTCGTGTGAGTTTCCATGTTCACATCATCATCATCATCTCAGCCATAAGACGTCCACTGCTGAATAGGCCTCCCCCTTGGACCTCCACATGTACCGGTTGGAAGCGACCTGCACCTTACCTCTTCCGGCGACCTTAATGAGGTCGTCTTTCCACCTTGAGGGTGGACGTCCTGCGCTTGCTAGTCCGTGGTCTCCACTCGAGCACTTTTCGACCCCATCTGCCATCTTCTCTGCGTGCAATGTGGCCTGCCCATTGCCAATTCTGCTTGCTAACCCGGTGATCTGTCCAGATCACTATTTCATTTCACCACGGACCAAACAGACCTAAAACTACAAAGGCAGATATAGAGGAGATACGAACAACCATTTTATAGTATTCCCGGACCGATACGACCCTCATACCTTCAAGAAAAAGCATACTCTTATCTTAAAGGCCGGCAACGCGCTTGTGACTATCGTTGCGGCTTTGCGGGTGCCAGCTTACCTTCAGGCAATTCGTCTGCTCGTTTGCCACCTTTCTCATTAAAAAACATTTATTTTCTACCTATATTCCTTCGTTTATTTCTTACTAATATAACGACTTACAGGTACTTAATAAAGTGTTATACAATATCATAATATAACGTCCCTGAAACGAAGGTCACATCACATTTACAAGGCTCCTCAGAAGTTTAGTGTACAAATAACTCAAACGTTATAAGACTGTCTAATTCAATGTCTCTACAACTAGGGCACACAAATCGAGTTACTTTATTATTATGTTTAGACAAACTCACCAATTTGGCAGCCCTACGATACGTCCGGAAAATCCGGGCTCAGACCTTCCCAAAACCCTGCCCCAGTTACGCAAATGTAGTCCTTAATGGAAACGGAATATGGTTAGATTCGGCGCGCATATTATTAAAGGAGTCTGGAGACAGTGTGAGATTATATCGTGTAGATGTGACACTTGTAGTAGCACTGATTTCCAGTTATATAAAGGAATAGTGTAATTTAAAGTTTTCACATAATATTTATTCAATTAGGCTTAGGTTTGTTAACATCATTGTATTAGCTGAAAGTTATTCGGGAAATTAAAATATTTTTACTTATCTAGATATTGAGATCAGATAAAAACTACAAAAAAAACATACATGCAAAATTGGTTTCAGTTTAATTTTGCTATTAAGTGATAGCATTTAAAGGCTATTCAAAATTATACTAACAAGGTATTTGGTTATCTTTTTTGCTTTTAGAAAAAAGTTAGGTAGTATACGATAACCCTCGATTTTTTTTTATATAGTTACGACCGGGGATATTTCACTGAATATATCTTATTTATATTGAATACTGAATATGAATATCCAATAAAATAATAAAAACAACGAGTTATTGAATTATGTCCAGGGTACGCTAATTTTACTGGTCTATTTCTAAGAATCAACAGAACCAGAAGTCAACCACTTCGTTATTTAAAATAGTTACTAATTCAATTTGTCCTTGTCGCGTATGTCATATAATTCATATAATATACAGTATGAATATATAACACTTAAGTAAGAGCAAGTAGCAAGGATAACATGTTATGTCCACAGAAATAATACACAATTACTTTAACGTCACTAACAAACAAGGTTATCTTAAATATGACTGAACTTAGCTTCAGATTACTTTCATTTAACACAATTACTTTAAAAATGAAATAAAACAAGTAAAACGAATTAAATCGCGTATACTGATATAAACTTCATCCCGACGTTTAATCCGTTTTAGTTGTTTTATTTCATGAGTAATTATCGCGGCAACCGAAGACAATATTACACTTACTTTAAATTACATTAATTTGATATAAATTTTATTTTTGCTTACGTTTGATATAATTAAATTGAATAACCTTCAAAATGTACTAGGAACGCATATTACCTAGGTACCTTAGCTATTTTGTCAGTCACACAAAAATGGCGGATAGTTACAGTCAACTGCTAAGAAACACCCCAAACATTCTAAGAACTTAATCTAGACAAGCTTCCACTATCTGGTGTCTCTAATCTTAGCACTTGAAGGTATTGCGGGGATATAAAGTGCGGTCTAGCCCCCCTCGAGGGGGGCAGGTAAGACCGTGGTCACTGCGTGCTAGCACGGTGCAGTTTGGGCACGACTTACAACTCCGGCTTAGACTGTCACGGATTGAAGCGTCCCTTAAATTATTGTCCTACTGTAATGGGTAATTTAACTTGGGCTATCCTTGATTGTACAAACTGATCTTTGTTAGATCTTGTATGTGTTCACATGTTTAAACCTAGCCTAGACTATGTTGGCTGGGGAATTAATATATATTTGTCACAGTTCTTAGGTACGTATGTAGTCATGGGCATGAATATGAAAAGACACTAGTTCACCTTTTTTTTAATTTTTTATGACATAGGCGGCAAACGAGCAGGCGGATTGCCTGGTGTTAAGCAATTACCGTCGCCCATGGGCACCCGCAACACCAAGTCACCAGGGGAGTCACAAGCGCGTTGCCGGCCTTTAAGGGGGGTTGGAGCTCTGGGAACCTTACTCACCATCAGGAACACAGCACTACATACCTGAAAGGTGGCAGTGCTATTATGGCTGTCGTCTTCTGTAAGGAGGAGGTACTTCCCCAGATGGGCTGCCCCAGATTCAAGCGTGATAGTCAACGCTGTGCCCTACCTCTCATTGTTGGACGTAGTTTAAGGACATACCCGGGTCCAAACACCCGGGTCACCTTATATGTAGTAATCTTTAAATATTGATATATCACTGTTTTGAAAAAATAAGTCCCGCCGCGAATTTTCTCGGGTCAGAGGTGTAGGGTTAGAACCAGTGGTAAGATTTTTTTTACTAAACATTTTGACTAGTTATTGGTTTTTTACTACTAGACATGACGTATTTAATTTTCATGCGATTTAATTTAAGATACTTTCGCTAAACTAAACAACTATAAATTTAAATAGATGAGGGGTTCCACTGTGGCCAGGTGGTCTTATTAGTTCTGCCGCGAATGCTGTAGGTATCGGTCCAAATCCTGCCTCGGACGTCGGTAACCTTGATCACTTTTGGACCCGGGTATGTCCTTAAACTACGTCCAACAATGAGAGGTAGGGCACAGCGATCACCATCACGCTTGAATCTGGAGCAGCCCAACTGGGGAAGTACCTCCTCCTTACAGAAGACCACAGCCATAATAGCAGTGCTAACTTTCAGGTCTGTAGTGTTGTGTTTCTGATGGTGAGTAAGGTTCTCAGAGCTCCAACCCCCCTTAAAGGCCGGCAACGCGCTTGTGACTCCCCTGGTGTCGCGGGTGCCCATGGGCGACGGTAATTGCTTACCACCAGGCAATCCGTCTGCTCGTTTGCCGCCTATGTCATAAAAAAAAAACTTATTAAGTAAGTACTTGCCATATATTTCATTTGTATCACTCATCTCTTAACTAAATGTTATTTCCCAAAGCGACAAAATTAATTCCAGTCTTAGACTCTTCGGACTTTAGAGTGTCGACGCTCCACGGTTATTGGCCAATTATATGAGCCCCCCACCGACTTGCGGCATTAATCCAGGAACTTGGCTGCGAGTGCATTACAGTTGCCCGACTCCCCCCTAACTTAGCCGGAATGGCCCGAACTTACAACTTAGATTTGTTATGATTGCTCCTATGACTTAAGTTGGAGTGGTATCAAGAATGGCGCTAGGACGTAAGTTTATATGCTCGTTGTTGTTAAGTGTACGTGTTGTTTAAAGTGCTATAAACGTAAAACGGAGTGGGACAGCTTAAGGTGGCCGTATTGTGAAATTGCAACGTGGTGTGTCCATCTGTGTTGGTGCAAAAACTCGTTAGGTTTGCAGGTGGAAGGTTAGGCAACTTCGTGCATCTGTGCGGGGGCCGAGAAACCCCCAACTATAAATACTCTGGGACTTTGAGGAGGTCTGTGCAACTCGCTATTGCTGTGGGCTGCCCGCCGGTGTGTTGCGCAGTTGAATGCTTATAGCGATCCTGAGGCGCTCCACTGAAGCCGGAGTTGGCAATCGTTGGGTTTTTAGACGGTACTTCATTCTACATCCTGAAAATCCGTCATACCTGATTCAGTCTCCAACTGAACGGGAGGTACTTGAAAAGTAAACTTAAGCGACGAGCTCATGATCTTCTTCACGTTGCCCCGGCATTGTACAACGGCTCATGGGAGCCTGGACTCCGCTTGGTAACTAATCACAGGAATTGGCGTAGGTACTCATTTTTACGAAAGCCTCTGCCACCTTCAACACATAGGGTAAACTAGGTCTTATTCGCCTTTTGGTATCGTCTGGTTTTCTTACGCTCTTTTCCTTCACGGAGAAGTTACTGGTAAATATTAAATTATATTTCTTACTAAACTGAAGTTCGGAATTGAAACTCATTACGCCACGAGTGCTTCTACTTAAGCGGCAAGGTGATATCCGTAACTCTGATAAACTGAACAATTCAGGGAATACAGACATTTTTAATGAATTTACTTTCTAAATATGATACATTTTGCTATCAGATTTATAGCGAATTTCTAGGAGTAATGTTATGTATTAATCATCCTTGATTGAGATCAACTTCTTCACATTCGACTAAGATACTACTATATTGGGACACTTTTGTACTTGAGTGTAACTTCTGCGACAAAGATTTTGCTATTACCTGCTGCCTAACTTTAGTAAATCGAAGGATCCACTTTGTAATAAAATAAATCAGGATCTCCTCAGCTGAAGCACCATTGAAGATGAATTTGTTACAAACGCCTTCTCCGATTCCCGCCAAACATCAAACCCGCTCGAGGCAATCGATCACAAAACGACCCAATAAAATCAAATGATTCTGCGCGCAGTTTCATAGGCAGCTAAAATCTTATATGTATTGGATTGCTAGTGTTATTGCTCAAGCGTAACCAAATGTTACCAGCTTGATAGTCAACAACACATCATCTATAATATGAAATGGGCAACAATCTTGCAATATCAAAAGTTAAAGCAGTATTGGTGACGGTAGATGGTAGGATTTTTTCTCCAGCGAATTACCTGTCATAATTTGTTCGGGTATTTGTGACAACTGTTTGCCGCGGTCTTATTAAAACATCGAACTGATTAAAAATAGATGTCCTTTTTATGATCATATCATTGTCGTAATCACAATAAATGAGGTAAACTTTTACGAAATCCCTGAAATTACCAGCCTTACCTTACCTTGCAGGGTTTCCGTATTTTGTAATAAAATATGCAAATGCAGAGAATCGTTGACAAACGCCAGAGCAATGGCGCCGCGGTCGGCTTGCTCACGGTGAGCGGTAGTGATGCCCAGGACAAGTCGGAACTTGCCCGGAGGGTGAAAAATATTTATTCGAAAAATAACTAAATGTGATATTTCTCCGAAATACAATCCATTGCATTTGTATAATCGGGATAGTGTTAGGTATTTTATTTCTAACTATGTAAATTTTTGGCTCACACAGAAGAACCTAAGTTGTGAAAAAGGTATTGTTACGTAACCTACGAGTATAGATCAGAGCCTAGTTTTAACGGATTGACTGCCACCGTTCGCTACGCGTTAAGCTCGTGGCTGAACCCCTTGTATTCTCTGTAAATAGCGAGAAGCGGATACAAATAGAGAACCTGTCTAGCGGGTTTCTGGCATTCAATATGTTCTCTGGAGTTATAAAATATGCCAAGGATAATAATGAACATTGAAAAACAGATACCAATGCCGGAGCCAGAGGCAGGTGCGACCACCTACCGGAGGTCGTGGCGTTAGAAGGCTCCCCACTAGGTGTATCGACATCTGTTCAATATCTGTTCAAGCTCGCGGGAAATCGTTGACTCCGGGAAGCAAAGGACGGATCGGTGTTGAAATCATCAGGCATTTGTTCAGCAGTCCGCCGCAGTTCAGCTAATGATGCTAATGATTATCGGGAACTTCCCAGCAATTTGGGAATGTTGTGCAGCACACCACTATTCACACCGCCTGAATAAATCAATGCAAAAACTCACTTGGCTCGGCTCGGCTGTAGTAAGACTAGAAGACTTTGAAAGTGTCTTATGACACTCGGGCGTGTTCCTGTTTCAGCCTGGCTTTAATTTACAGCATTTCTAGTGCCAATTCTGCACTGGCGCGATGTCAAAACTTGTCATTTTGAGGGAATAAACCTAGCTGCTTCTTGGAGGAGAAAAGTATGAAATATGAGCTGAAGACGGGTTTGCTTTCGTTTATATTCAATCTTAGTTGAAACGGCTAGACAAATAAAAGCCGTGTGTATATTTATTTTCATACTAAGGTATTCATCTTAAAGAATGTCTGACTGCTAGCAAAATAAGAAAATAATTATTGGAAGAATTAAGTTTTGCGTTTCCGGACTAAAACTTTTTGTTATCTTATTGTATTTGTGGAAAATCTGAAACAACGCGACGAAACCCAATACGAGGGGACGAGGCAACGTTATACACTTATCTATATAAATACAAACTACGATACATAGACAACATCCAAAAGTCCGGAACAATAAAGGACAGGGAATCTAAGGCAGAATCTCGAATAAAATACTTAACCTTATTAGTAAAAACATCAGTAAATTAACAGTTTATACTTCACTTTTACTCACGGGATATTCAAATCACACATAAGTTTTTTACACTAAACAAAACCACAACTATTCGCTTTCTCACCTCCTATTGAACCCAAGCTTTAAACTGTCTCATGGCATCTAGAATATTTAAGTTTCCCAGCTTCATTACGCAATTAAGACCATTATATCCTGTTACAGAAACCCAAGCTGCAATTCTCTGTGCTTACAGGCCATGTTTACAATTATTTTATTATCCGAATAGCGGATAATAAATATCTGGGTATAGTAATTGCTACCTGTAAGTTTTATCCGGCTTGCAATCAAACTACCAACACACATAAGGTATAGGTGAAAAACTTAACTCAAGAACTATGTCGTGTAGTTGTGTAGAGAATTTATATGGAACTTACGTCAACAATATAGTTAGAACGCCGACATGCGTGTACACACACGTTACTGCTACATAGGACAGATGCTTTAGCTAAGTTTTTCATTTATACAGATTAACTCGATATCTGATCTAAATATCTTTCTGTATCTATATCATAGAGACTTATTAAATCAATGTTTCGAGATATTCTATGATTTCTAAGTAAGTAAGCCGAATAAGCGCCATGGTAGGTACGTTATAATCACTACATATTATCTATTCCTATCTACTCGTACTTACCTATTTCTAACTAAGTACCCGAATGTTTATCAAGCACTCACATTAAGCTTCTCAGTACAGTCTGCAATTCTGTACTACTGAGCTATTTTGGGATTTTCGGTTTCGAACGCAATCCATAATCTGGATTTCACATATACCTATAACTAATGCTTATTTAATATTAGGATTTCTACGTGATATAATCAAAAATGAGGATATCCGTAGAAGAACTTAAGTAACCGACATAGTTCTCTGACCACGTAGCCCTGAGAGTCGATTGCCGTTAGGGCACAAAGAAAGAGGTGACCACATATAGAAAAGCGCGATGTTAGAAGTCCACAAACTAGATGGACAGATGATCTCATGTGGAATCACTGGTTTTCGGTGACTGTAGTGTGCTGAAGCTACCTGTAGCGATTTATAGAGACAGCCTGGACATCAGAGGCTGATAAGTAAAGGTTTTTGAGGCGAAAGTTTAGTAAGCATTGGAAACGGAGCGCAGGTAGCCTTAAGGTTCGTTTATTGGCCATTCAACTAAGACCCGCTGTCGTACCGTAAGCACGATCTTTAAGCCCGACCTGAATACTGAAGATCTAATTAACGCCATTTAACGAGCACAACTTTTGTTCAGTAACGCTTGTTCAGAGCAGGTGAGTCGAACTTTGCGTGTCCAGGGGCCAGAGACGTAGACAAGGTAACAATATAAATATAGAAAGTATAGGCTGGGTACAGACGACAACGCCAAGTTACGATTATAATTGCGGAGGACTAATAAATTTCTAACGGTTGGCTACGAGAAGTATGTACTCGTAAACAATTAAATAATTTCAATGAAACATTGTAATCTACATATTACATTTCTGCTGATAGAAATTTTCCGTACAATGCGTTTTCAGTAGTAAATACTGACAGTTCATCCGCTATAAACGATTGTTTCTATAGTCGCTTGGCATAGCTATTTTTGTCGGTCTCGATAGTACTATCTATAGGTAAAAAACCTGGCATATGTAGTAACGTGTGTGTACACGCATGTCGGCGTTCTATATTCATTGACGTAAGTTCCATGATCATTCTCTGCACAACTACATAGACATGCTCCTTCAGTTAAGTTTTTCACCTATACCTTCAATCTGTCTACGATCCTTAGCTGTCGGTATCGACCTTGGTAACGACTATTGATGCTTGAAACGATCGGTAAAGGTGAATTTTCATTTTCTTTGCATACTATACTCGGCTAGTTCAATACGATAAGACTTTTTATCACTGTGTTCGTTAAGTAAATGTGTATTGAAACATTTGAACCGTTAAATTAACACAAACTTTATTTTTCTTAAGAAATTGCATAAATTACACTTGTTTACAAGACAATTAATAAATATCTAACTTATCTAAGAGTTTTACCAATATGTAAGCACTTACGGCAATGTATTACAAGAATCAGTTACAATTACATGAAACTAAATTCAACAATCTTCGTACCAATTCTCCATACAAATATTTATCGCAAACGCTAGCGTGTTGATACGTTTTTCCAACTCGAATTTCGAACGCCTGTCTCTTAAATTAAGCATCATAAGAGTGACTAATAAGGCCCACTTGCGCCACTCAGGGTTAACCGGTAACCCCAGAGTTAGTGTCAAAAATGTATGTACTTAACCGGGGTAACCTCGATCGGATCGATTTTCGCGGTAGCGCAGTTACGCTGGTGAGAATCCGTGCGACTCTCGAACGCTCGGTATGTAAGAACATGAGGTTAGCAGTCGATAGAAATGACCGCGACGCCTACTTTTATCTGGCGATTTGCTTTGATGAGCCGTGGCAGGAATATAAGTTGCGTATTATTGAGGGGTGGAGTACAAAAGCCACAATACTGACGTTTCCAATAAATGACAGCCACGTTGGATATGCCTCAACGGTCGTAACCTTGATGTCAAACGTTTCCAGAAAACGTAAGTAATAGAAACGAAATGAATATATGGAAGAGTTCCTGTGATTTCTCGTTCCAATTTTATTTTGTTTTAACGATTATTATTTTGATTACGATTTAGGGTAATTCGCTACTAACTGGCCACCCGTCAATAACAGGACACGTTACACTAAAAATGAATTTTGTTTATATGTGTTTAGAATTCATATTAGTGGTCAGTTACTGAGGTTAGCTAATAATTGAAACTCCATGTGTTCTATTTGTAGGTAAACAGATTTTTTTTTTCAGTATGAGGTGGCCAATTACTATCAATTACTATTAATTTTTAGAGAATCTTAAGAAATAAATATATATATTAAAATGTGGACACCTTTACATAATTCCAGCTAGTCATACAGAGTGCTCAATAAGGGTGGTGTACGACGATATATATATATATATGATAGATGGATATTTATACATACTCAAGATATCTTCTTTAATCTTGGAACAAATATTTGTGAAAAATACACTATTATAAATTATTTTGTCAGGATTAGAACTTACGATCTCCTGCTTCGTAGCATAAATACTGTAAGTTTGACAAAGACAGCTATGACTTGCCAAACTGGTATTTTAATATCCTGAATTTCCGATACTGGCTAACAAGAATTCGAAATACGAGTAAAATAGCTAAATTCATAAATGCTGGTAGTTTTGGACAATTCTTGCCAGTTTGTAAATTGTCAAACTGGCAGGAAACAAGCTATAAGGAAGCTTATATTAATTCACATAAATGTTTTTCCTCCTGTTTATTCACATAATCACTTTCCTTTCATATTTACACAATGTTGTGCAAATACTAACCAGCTAATTTATAAGCTTTATCAAACCTACACTGATTAATTTATGTTGTGTCTTTATCATACAACAATTTTCATAAGGAAAGAAGGTAAATGTATAATATTCTGATAATATTTGATCTTTCGAGTATCGAGTTTACTATCAGAGCCCTGAGTGTAAATTTTTAACGTAACTTTACGTCACGAACGCGTTTGCGTTTCCCATATAAATAACATTATCATTAACGCGTTCGTAAACGTTTTTTTTACGTCAAAAGAAACTTACACTAGAGCAGATATAAATAGTAGGAGAACAACGAGTATCGAGTTTACTATCTATGCATCTAACTTGTACTAAAATACTAAAACAGTACAAGTTATATGCAAAGATAGTAAACTCGATACTCGTTTACGAAAACCTGAATGTCACAACTCATGGTATGGTTACTTAATTGTTGTTTGAATAATAATCATGAAAGGAATTGATGGTATTTTCGGCAGAGTATCCCACCAACCACAATTCGGACAAGCGAAGTACGAGTATAACAGCAACTTAATTAAGGGATGGTTGCTTCAAACACTGCTTTATGGAATTACGAATACATTCATACAGTTGCTAACATTGAATTGTAGACAGTTGGGCACATTTGTTTTGAGTTTAATTGAAAGAAACAGCTTTGTACGTACCGCTAGTTTTCATTCCCTGAAATTCGATATACCGGATTACAAGAATTCGAAATAACAGAATACCGGATTTCTGATATTGCTAACACAAAATATAATTTACCAAATTTCTCTTTCCTCACTCGCGAATAACTGTTGTTACAAAACATGAAACAAGTGAAGTAATTTTACTACTTGGGCGTTTTCAAAAAACGTTGTCCCAAACCTCATTCTTCCAGATCTGGACGTGCCAGGGCTCATTTTTCTCAAAATCACGAGCTTTTTCGATCCTCATTATTAAAAGTGTCTCGAAATTCCCGTTCCATTACCTACCTATTAGTATCAACTTTCTACTGATGGTCGCGTAATGCGAAATTAACATTTTAAAATTTTGTATGAAAATATTGGGTGACCCTGCCTATGAAGCCGATGGTCCTGGGTTCGAATCCCAGATATTTGTCTTTGAGTCATTGGTATTTTCTATTTATTTAAGTATTTATATGTATCAATCTGTTATATATATATCGTCGCCTAGTACCTACAACACAAGCCTTACTGAGCTTACCGTAGGACTAGGTCGATTTTTGTAAAATTGTACCCAAATATTTATTTATTTTTTTGTATACACAGACAGCACCCGCCATGGTGTAAGCATTATTGAGTTTTAATGGAATCTAGAATGTACTAGGCTCATACCTTTCCACCCAATAGGGTGGAAAGGTTGGTCCAGCTACTGAGCTTAGATATGAATAAAACCGGACGCCCACCTAATAAAATGCTATATCTATTATTTATTATTTGTATGTCTCTTCCGTACACGGAACAATGGTGTTCCGGACATTTGGAAGGCGTACGCGGAGCCAGATCGAGCCAACGCGCAGAGGCCCTTTCGATAATTTAATGAAATGTAAGTATAGTACACTAAGCGGATGTTGCCCCTGTCCGTATCATGGGATGCGCACAGAGACAGCACCCGCCATGGTGTAAAGACTATTGAGTTATAATGGAATCTAGAATGTACTAGGCTATTGGGTGGAAAGGATGGACTAGCTACTGGGCTATTGGATAAAAAACCGGACGTCTGCCTAATAAAATGGTATTCAATTTTATTTCCGGCAGACGGTGACTCGCCCTATGCGAGATGGGCCCCCACAAAAAGCGACATCAGAGATGGCTCAAGGGCAACACCGATGCATAGGGCTAAGGGTAGAGAGGTGTCACTGGACTTTAAACATATAGCCAACTCGCCACTTAGGTTTCCACATCTACCCTCGAGAACGCAGCTCTCGCGACCCCACTCTGGACGGCCGGTGAAGGCAAGCCAGAGGCAGGGGACCTGTCCCACCTGTCCGACAGGGCACCCCAGGGGCACTCAGGTACGTGGAGTCGCTACTCTCCAACAGCTCGCCACAAGCTGCCCTGCGTTGACTGATTGCACTGGAGAAAACCAGTGGGCGATGGGGTCGTCACATCCCTACGCCACTATTATTTATTAGCATTATTTATTATTATTATTTTAATAAATGATAGCCCAATCTTATACAATCTATAGTGGTCGACACCACAAGCCTGTGTGTTTCGATCGGCTTAATTAAACGCTGCGCAGACCCCGAGTAAGTTTGCTCGGTCGTTACCGGACCCTCCGTGCCTTTGATGGACTCCGACCTTGTTAAATTGATACTTATTATTAACCTAAACAAGTAAACAGTGCCGTAAAATGCTAATGTTATCATGCGGCATTAGTTTGATATTACAGTCATACAGGCCGTTATAGGTATGTAGAATTGGAAAGCCTTTAAAATGAGAAAATAAAATGATCTGGTTACTCAAGGTCTAAAAATTTTATGATCTCATCGACACAGCTCAGAGATTTTTTACTGGCAAACTGCTGAGGAGAAATATTCCTAGTGGTAGTCTTGGACTGGTGGATTCATCGGTAAGGTTAAAGTCGGTGTAATGAAGATCTGGACTAGATGACCGGGTCGGATCCACTATTCGTCTTTATATAAGGTTTTTCTTTATATCTACTATCAGCACGGTGCTCCACTCTCCACATAGATCGCTGGCGATCGCTGTTTAGGGACAACACCCAGTGCCATATAAATACAATATAGTACTTACAACGATCTCTCATCTTAGCAAAATAATTACGGGCCACTTAGTTATAATTTTTCGGATCTTTAAGGATCGAAAGATCTTGTGATTCTGAGTTGTTGGGTAAATACACCACGACTTTGGTCAAATCAAATGGAGCCTTCTCCCGAAACAAAAGGGATTTTTTCCTAGAGAAGGTTGTGCTTTTCATAGCACCGTGGAAGCAGTGTCTTGGCTCGGGCCAGGTGTGAGCCGCAATAACTCCCGCATTAGCATCACAATGGCGCCGCCAGCCGCAACAATTCCTGCCCATTGAGTGGAGTTCGCTCGTTAAGGCGAATAAATAAAGTAGGGGAAGCCCTTGACGTCTGAACGACGCTCCCAACTTACCCCTACACGTGTCATATCCAATTTACAATCTTAAGTAGGAGAGACTAAGGTTTCTCTGAGTGCTTGGTTATTGTGGTTTTTGTGAATCTCGAGCGCGCCCGCGATCGTTGCGTAATTGCTTATGGGCCTTTATATTTAGCTTTATTTGGGGATTCCTTTGTGGTGCGTTGTTTGCTGAAGGCTCTATTACCAGGCTGGACCTGTTTAAGTTATTCACGCGATTCATCGTTACATGGATGCTTGTTTCTTTGAATGCGAGTTTGTAAATGAGGTCGCGGCACAGATATGTCGGAAGCTGCGCAGCTCTGGGTTAGGGATTCTGTCTTTGTTTTGCAAGGAATGAATGAATTATAATTAGTATTAACTACAAAGAGGAAAGAGTTTATTATCGTCTTTTATTTTAAAATTAATTATGATTTATTTTCCTGTTATTTTTAATATATTAGATGGCAGAATAATAAATCAGGAATTGGTGAGATAAATACAGAGCACTGAAAAGTAAAACCCAGATTTTGCAAGTTCTGGACAATATGTAATAGTTATGTTTTGCATCACCTGATTGGTTGGCTCCTCTATATCACAATTGGCTATATATGGCTGAACAGGTGGCTTTTGGAAGTATAAATGAATAATATCTTTGACCCTTTGAATTGAATGGACGAGAGGCTCTGGAAAGCCTAGGACCACGTATCTCAGCCAAATAAAAAGTGAGGCTTCGTATGAGGAAATCAAAAGACTGGCTCAAAAAAGAGAGGATTGGCGATTACTCCATCGACAAGAGCATGGCTCTTAAATAGATGATGATGATGAACCATAATTTGTTGGATATACGGTCAGCAGAATATAAAATTTTCATTCCATCCACTCCACTACCACCTCACAACGTCAAAACTCCATAAAAATTGTAAGAATTTGAATACCTATACTGAATGATAACAAACAGTACCACTTGATGCCTTCGCGCCTTTTCCCCTTGCTGCATGTTCAAACCGTCAGTCGCTGATCAAAGCACCCCCCCTCAACGTCACCGGGTGTCAAGTGGGGGGGGACGTTGACGGACGCTTTTAATTAAAACCACTCTTACATATTTACGAGCCGCGTATAAACACACATACAGAGACACACTGCTGCGTTGTGTGACAAACATTGTTTGGCAGTAGAGCTAGCATATGATTGGCGCGACAGTATCTCGCGGCGAGATAAACTGTGCTAGCAGGGACGGACTATGACGAAAGACTTCGTTTGTAGTACAAAATTGCTCCCAATAATAACCCCAATTGAATGAATAACCCCCAAAACATGAATTTCTGTAGTTTTTAGATTTATGTTCATCCTATCCAGAACACCCACGCCCTATCCGTAGTTTCCACATGTTTTTGTTATGTAAAATCAAAATCGTAGGCACACTTGATCAGATATATCGGAGTTGTGGCGATCTTAACAATAGAGGTCTTGTTCAGATTATTTGTAAGCACCTCCGCAGCTTCGATATATCTGATGGCGACTGTACAATGCAAACAAAACAAGCCCCTATAAACAAAAACCGTTTGTGGATTCTAAAATAATGAAACACTTTAGATAATGCAGTAGAAGCGAAAATAAATAAATTAGAATGAGACATCTTACCTTGAAAAATAAAGAAATATGAACACTGTCATTGGTTTCATTAACTGGTACTTTTGAATTCAAAAGTAAGTTGGCCTCTTTAATGCCTAGATAATTATTAAGCACGCCGAACTTAGAGGCAGTGTCTCGATCTGTCGACATGCAAGAAGAACACAAAATATACACAAAGCTAATGTATGGAAGGGCTTATGGAACGAATGCCCCAGGCAACTAATGTTTCTACGAATAAAGGCTTGGGCAGATAGGCGCGTTTTGAGAGCGTGGCGCAGCGGGGCGTGACAGCGGCGGTGTGGCTAATGTAACGAAATAAGGCACACATTCGGACGGCAGCGTCGCGCCCCGCTGCGCCACGAACAAAACGCGCCCTATGTGACCAAACCTTTATACTTACTCACAGTTTTACTTCTACTTAAGTGACATTTAAATAAATAAATATATTGGGACCATCTTACAAAACCATTACAAGGTAGCCATTATCTATAGAATTTACTTTGTATTTTTTTAATACTTAAGAGGATGTCTAATTTCATAATGAAAACTGAATTCTATTTTATCAGTCAGTTAAATTAACATGCACAATAAGTAATGGACACGTGTTTTTCTGTCCACAATGATAATGTGTACGGGCCGAATTAGTCAAGGCGTCAGGCGATAGCTGGAGATGCGGGTTTGAATCCCGTCTCGAACGCTGGAGGTCCTCGACGCTTTTTATTAAGTATATGCCTTCTATTTCAACTTTTAATAATGACAAAATGAATTTAAAATTATCGCTTCAAAGTTATGAAGTGGAGGTTCATGACTCATGACGTTACTTCTTAATAAAAAATGTACCAAGGCGCAATATCGTATTTCAACTCAAGATACAAAACAAGAAAGTAAAAAAAATTGGACGCACAATTAACATGCTTTTGTAGGCTTAACTGCTGGGTCGACGTATCCGATACAAAAGAAAAACAATTTTGAATTTGTTTTTTTTTATTTATTAAATCAAGGTATGCACCTATTTACCTTATAATAAAAAATAGCAAAACTCTAAAACTGCTAAATAACTACACATTATTAAAATGTGTAAATATTTATTATCATTTTCTTCTTCGAGTAAACTCCATTTTCACTTTGTTATGAACTTGCTTAGTGTAAATGTCTCAAAGCCTTTTTTTATAATTGCTCTAGGTAATAAACGTGGCAGTGAGCAAGATCCTTTGACAATTATACTAAAGTGAAGTCAGTTATGAAAATAGGACTTGAAAATGGAAACGTCATTTTTTTAAAACAATTATAATTATTATTCTTCTTATGTTAATTGTTATAATATTATAACTCCCACCAGAAACTACCAGAAGACGAGCAGTAGCGTCTCTGAGCAGTGGAATACATTGTGGTCGCCCCGCGCACCCGTCACTGTCAAACAACTAATTTACTAGGGCTGACAATAATGTGTCATTAAATTAACACTTTTGAACGCAAAATAGATTTCTGGTTGAACTTCAAAATCAGATTATATTTTTAGTTTTTTGTTCATTTACGTTGTTTAGTGTGTAATATTGATAGCTAATTATGCAGTGATCTGACGCAGAATTGTCCACCTAATGAAGAATTGATTTCAAAACGCGTTTCACCACTATTTTGGTCATCACCCGGCAGGCCCGGGGTCACGGCCGCCTCTTAGCTTTCTGTAAAGTCCAGCTACCACTTTACAAAACGCAAGGCCTACTACCAAACAACGTCATGCTCTTAGGGCAAACTTATATGTTATTTTACTTGACATTGGCGAGATCATCGATTGATTTACTGATGGAAGCCATATTTATTTAAAAGAAGAAGAAGAAACGCAAAATACGTCACAAAACGAATTTTGGCGGTATTATATCCTCGATTCACAGTTTACGCTCAAGCTTCTTTACAATCTCTTTAGTGTGTAGCGTGCTTGACGTAATATGTAACATAGGTGTGACATAATGCCATAGATATACTAATATAACTAGATCGAGTACTAGCCCGAAAAAAGCGAGCCTAGTGAGATAGCTACCACGCAGACCTTTGTCTCTTTCTATAGGGTGACCACGTTAATTTTAGAAGTTAGGAAAATTCTATTAAATACAATAGTGTTCTTATGTACTAGATCGGTGTAGAGACCACGCCGGCAGCTCTGTATCTATTTGACATACTACATGCGTTTTTGCTTCCCAAAAATTTTAACTTCGAATACTTATAATATTTATTAAAAATCGTCTGTGGTATCAAATTACAAGAAATTAAATGTAAAAGAGGTTATGACGATGATTTCTAAAATTAAAAATAAATAACCAGACAGTGAAAGAATAAAAATAAGCTCTTGCGGTGTTCAAATTTAAGAGTGTCTGTGGAGTAAACACCAATCTTCTTTTCTCTCCGACAGCCTTCTTCATATTTTTTAGATATGTAAATCGGTAATGTCGGACATCAACAAACCAGACGGACCGATGACCGGGTCGCTGGTAGTCGGTGGCCGCAGTATGTTAAAGTGTTCTTCATGTGTGTGCTCCATGTGGCAGTCTATGGGAGAGGCCTATATTTTGTCGTGTTGATTAAAATACAGCCTATACTTTTATTAAATATAATATAATCGGAAATATTTATGTATTAAATATGGTTTTCTTATTACAACGTACATTAATGTGTAAAACAATAAAATGTTACGTTCAGTTTTTAATGTTCAGATTTTCATTTTACTTGAAAAATATTTTTGTTCTTCAACCACCATTTTGTAATTCACGATTTATATTTTATAAAATTAACCTCATAACCATTTTTGTGTATAATTTATTAATTTCCTATAATTGACACACACGATTTGAGTTTTAGATGTTGATTTTTTTTAAATATTTACCGGGTGAAAATGCGCATTTTGCACACTTATATATTCTATATATGTTTATTAGGTATATCAAAAAAATACACGCAGGAAATTAAACCACTATAACCCCGCTTCTGTGGGAATTACTTTGCCCCAATTACTATATTCCCTCTACTATAATATACAATGACAATGAAACCACATTTTACAAATTTTAATAATTATATGTTTAATGTACTTTATCTCCACACCGTTAATGTTGTCCTGTTGTGTAATTGTCCTCGTCCATGTACAAGCATGATTACCCTAGCATCTAGTTGACTTTGGGTTGCCATAGATCTAATATTATTCTTGGAATAGCATCATTCAGAAAGGGACAGAGGTCTGTGTACTAGCTGTCCTACTCGGCTCGTTTTTTTTCTTCATATTCGGCGAGCGAAAGTAAACCTTAATAAGATGCATATAAAGCACGTTTCACTTATTGGTATTTTTCACAGGGCTTATTCCAGTTATACTAAAATTTCCTTGCATAATGCGTCATGGCGGTTTGCTTGCGCTAGTGGAGCCCTCTACAAAGAGTTTTATATATTATATTAGTTAATATTCCGTATTAACAGAAATAAAATAAAACAAATATTATTTATATATAGAAGCATGAATTGATGAATCTTAAATGTAATTTTTAATAGAATCATTTAAATCTGACACTGACGCTCATTTGATAGTATTTAGTAGATATAATTCAAGTAACACATTGAGCAGGAACCGAAATACAAGTCATATTTAATAATACTAATTTACTTTATTCCCAAATTCCTTGGTCATAAACAGGAAGCGACACTTTAAGGCCCCAGTTTACTTGAACACGTATAATGCTTAGAGCCTTATTTCCATTACATATTTTCCAGTGCCAAATGGAGCCAATATGGGCCAAAGCTAGAATTAGCGGTGCTACGTAGTGCTTTGGTGAGTTTCAAATGAAAACCACAAATAATTCTTCGAGGCTATTCTATTGTGTTGTAATCATGACTCGAGTCCTATAAAAATGTGTCATTGTTGTCATTAACCTTTTCGCATCCAGGGCAATGAAGCAAAGGTCATAGAATAAAATATGGACTTTGACTATACTAAGTAGAGTTATTTCCACAACCGAAATGTATGTTTTCGGTTTTATGATGGCGCAGCACCATCTATGATTTCATCATTATGTTGATTTATTTTCATATCGGACATCTCCATAGAACTAGCATACCCGGTGTGGCCTGGAATAGAAACAATAACTTTAGAGATCGCTTCTACACTACGAACGTAGCAACATTTGTTCTACAACTTTAAACAATAATACAACTATAAAAATTGTGTAATTTATTACTTGTGATTATTTCAAACAAACTAAATAGTTATAGCAAATAATGCTCTTCAATGAACTGAGGCTCTAAAACTTGCACTCAGGGCACTCATGGCTCTGACTAATTAGATACAGAGGCTCTAGTGTAAGTTTCTTTTGACGTAAAAAAAAGTCTCGAACGCGTTAGTGGTAATGTTATTTATATGAAAAAACTCTTAAAGTTTGTAGGCTGAGTAAACGTCATCCCTACTATTGGATGCCGAGCCCTGAGTGTTAGTTTTCAACGTAACAAAACGTCACCATCGCGTTTGAGTTTCCCATATAAATAATTATCACTAACGCGTTCGAGACGTTTTTTTACGTCAAAAGAAACTTACACTAGAGCCTCTGAGTGCAAGTTTTTAACATAACAAAACGTCACCACCGCGTTTGAGTTTCCCATATAAATAATTATCACTAACGCATTCAAGACTTTTTTACGTCAAAAGAAACTTACACTAAAGCCTTTGTACTGCAATGCGGCGAACGGCCAGTGTTCTTGTCCAAAACACTAAAATTTAAAGTCTTTTTACGTTTTGATCGCGACGAGAGCGAAACAAGTGTGGTAAAGTTTTCAGATTTTTTTTTTACTGAGGTCAAACGCTGGTCAGTCTTTTATAAAAAAAAAACTCGACGCGCGGACAGCTGTCAGATAGAACCGCGGCCGTTAAAATGAACTCAGACACACGATTTTTACTTGTAAATATAAGATTATCTGTAAATGAAGTATTATATTGCAGTAATACAAATATAGTAATATAGTAAAGGTAGTAAATAATTGTAAATAGTATTTTCTATATTCACGGAAGAGCCGTCTCCTAATAAGTACAAGCAAAAATATTGCTTACCGGGAAGAAAAGAGAATTTTATATTTTTATTGTATGACCTCAGTTTCAAGCGTCCGGCGGCATTTTGAGCAGCATCCACTGCGGTCACTCCCATACACGTGCCTATGTTTAACAGAGGGACGTTTGCATACTAAACCCTTAGTCGAGTCATACATTTGGACTCAAAAGCCTTCGACCGTTTCCCAACACTAGCAGGAGGGCTAAGCTGTCCCAGAAGTTATGCAAGTGCCAATAACCGTGCTGGAGCGGGGAAAACCGCGCTTAAAAGTATATTTAGTGGGGATTAAGTCCAAACTGAACGATGTAAGTTACTTCCCGAGACTTTATAGTTCAGCATGGGATTTATTTAATCTTTGCACGGAAATTTATGAGAAATCGGAAGAAAAACATCACGAAAGTAACGATATTTCATAATATATACTGCTTACAAAATAAGAAGGGGAGGCCTATGTTCAGCAGTGGACGTCTTATGGCTGAGATGATGATGGTGATAAGAAAAGAAGATTATTGTTCAAGGCCTGAGAGATGAGAAAGCGAGTCATTTTTTCGATAGTAAATCAAAATATTCCCAGGTACGAATATTTATTTGTCAGATATGGATAATATCGATTTATTTAAATAAAGTGATTAGTTATTGTTTGATTTTCTATCCGATGATCGAATTACCTAATGATGAGAGAAATAAATAATGTCTATTTTAATTTAGTTCACCTAAGAATTCTTTGTTATGCCTTGTTTTCTTGTTCCAAGACCCCGTAATCACTCATATTTTTCTAGCGGTAAAAGTAGAAGTCTGCCTAGATTGTGTAGACAAGCCACATAGAAAGTAGGACGTGTTATGAATATAGAAATAAAGATGGCGCCTTGGCTATTGAATGGATATAGGTACAGTCGAGTTCATAAATATGTGAGCAAATCTGAGGCTTATAAATATTATTATTCGACGACTAGACATAGACTGTACCTGTACATACATAGTACGGCGTTTTGACGGTTTTACATGGCATATTCACATGCTTGTGACGTCACTTAAGTGGACGAGATAGCCAAATTAAATCATTCAGAAAAATAGACCGACATCATCCCTTAGCGACGCAGGCCTTTCTACTTTAATAAAGATTTAATATATATATATATATATATCTACACTAATATTATAAAGGCGAAAGTTTGTGAGTGTGTATGTTTGTTACTTCTTCACGTCTAAACGGCTGGAGCGATTTTAATAAAATTTGGTATGAATTTAACTGACACCCTGGATTCACACATAGGCTACGTTTTTCCCTTAACAAACCGCGGACACCACGGGGTACAGCTAGTGTATATTCAGACAAAATGAATAGGGTCCCAAACGTGTGCCCAGAAACCAAAGCATAGTAGCTAATTCAAAGATTTTCAAGCCAACAAAGTTATGAAGCCAAATAAGACTGGAAAATCCAGCAAACGCTAGGTATCTATTTACCGCGGTACCGCCGGCTATAAATCAGACCACTTTATCGTCTTACATTTTTATGATATTTCGCCGCAAACAAAGCCACTCCACATTTGTCTTGCCGCGTATCTGCTTGGCTGTTTCTCTTGAACAATGCCGGCCGAAATCAAATGGTAATTTTAAATTTGAGAGCGCAGATAAATCTCGACCGTGAGTCGTTGAGGGTGAAATATGGCGGCGGGGCTAATGAATGAATTTAATACGCTTTTTGTAACAATTGCAATTTGAAGTCTAAATATAGCTAATAAACTAAAGAAAGACCTCGCGCGTAAGTAATTATGAAAGTCGCGGAAGCATTGCGAGTTTCCAACGACATTCGACGCCGATGGAAAGAGTATTGAGCATATTATTCTGAGAGAAGTATAAAGGATGACTCACGTTAGACCGGCCCGTCTCCGTCCCGAGGCGATCGCCACTTCATTTTCTATTGAATGAAACACGTGATCACCGAGCTCTCTGAGCCACTCGGCCCAGGCCCGAGCTGACTGTTACAGCTATGTAAAAAAGGTCAACATTTCCTGATGACGGCTGGGTGACGGGATGTCTACGGGCGTGCGACGGTCATGTACTCACGAGAATTGTCTCGGATGAAAGTGAATATATATGTATTGGCAAGCAATATAATTGACAAAAGTTAAAGCACCCGGTGGGTCAAAGGAAGTCTCGGGCGTGGGAGGGCAATGCAAAAATAATTCAGTAATAAAAGCGTTATGTTTATTAAATAATATATGTTTATTGAATTAATGATAAACGTATAAGAGAGCTACATATTTATTGAAAACGTGTTGTGATAACTGAATGAAAACGATGACATTTGACCGGTATTTTTCCATAGCTCCCAAGAGTTTCTGGGAGGCGCTAGTTTTACAAAGGCAACTGAATTTTATTATTCACAAGAATCGCTTTGAAAAAAAAAATACGTTCTATAGTATTTCTTTTTTTGGCCAGTGAGCACTTGTGAGTGTGTTTAATGGTTTTTACTTAACTATGTACTGTTTATTTGTCTACTCGTATACGGTGCCAATTAAAAGTTTCTCTGTAGGTAGACTATTAGGCATTCTGGCGCTGAATTCACACCGCTTACTAAGCTGATGAAGATCTGTGCTCACTAGAACCAGTTGCGTCCCGGCGCTGTATATTAGAAGAAGATTGCAATTTTATGTCGTGGCGCGTATATGATGGAATGCACTTGCCATCCCGTCACATGGGACGGTGATGTCGATGAACATTGCCCTGCGAGCAATCTATCGCCATGATAGCAGGCTTACATACATCATACATACATTTCAGCCATATGCAGTCCACTGCTGGACATAAGCCTCCCACAAGTATGACTTGTATCATTATGGGGGGTAGTTGCCATAGTCGCCACGCTTGGCAGGCGGGTTGGCGACCGCAGTAGCTGTAGATTGGGTATCGACAGACGCTGCTGCCCGTCCGTAGGATTTTTCCCTTTGTCGCCTCTTACAACACCCACGGGAGGAGATGGGGTGGTGCTATTCTAGTCAGCCGGCATCACACGGCAAATATATCAGGCTTATTGTTTATTATTTATTATTATCGCTGGACATGTTATCCAGCAGATGAAAAATACTTTTAAAAGCAAACATGCCAACTACTACTGCCCTAAGGTTGGTATTAATTTTTCCTGCAAGCGGTTTTTCATCCCTAGTATCAACTATTCGACTACCTTTGGTTGATGAGGGGTTGGAATATCAGCCTTCGTCAATCCACCCACGCCGCAGGCATTCAGCACATTCACACAACAGTCGTAGTTCTGCGAGCAAAACCTTTATTTACAATTCTGAGGAGAGACGTATACATTCATAAAGGTGACCTGAAAGAACTTTTGGTATTCTAAAACTGAATGGTCTAAGTTAATTTCATCACATCATTTCAGCCGTAAGACTTCCCCCAAATATCATTTGTATCTTCTAGGGGGATATGTATAATAATGATAGCGACCACAGTAGCTGTAGATTAGGTTTTTGACTGCCGCGCATCCGTCAGTTTTTCCCATTTGTTGTCTTTACGACACCCGTGGAAGGAAATAGGGTGGTTAGCATTCCATTCCTCACTCCTCTAGTCAGCTGGCACCACACAACGTCAGATCAATCTGATCTATGATCTCTGATCTATGCTTTTTTCTTTAAATACGGGTTTATACCATGTACGTCCTTTATTCCATAGAAAAATCAACACACACGTTGGCTGGATTATCGTTTCGTTAGCAAACGTTTCTGCTTAATTTTTTTGGTCATTTCTATTCTAAAACTGGAACAACTGTGAGCCATATAATATATGTTATTCGTTGTATTGTTGATACTACAATATACCCTTGCATTAATTCCCCTTAGAGGATCACGACGCAGTGCCAAGTCGATAATAGTTCGGCCCCACGTTGGGCGCCACTTAAAATAGTTTTTATCCCGTATATATTTATTTTTAGCACAAGCACTGTTCAAAACTACAGCGATATTAGTAATAAACGCGTGTACTATTTTGTGAATGCAACCTTTATTTCGATCCTGGCTTAATAGCGAACACGTGAGCTCATATATGCTTTCAAAGCCAAACTTACTCGGAAATACTCGATCGCATGTGATACAGTAATATTCCGAAACTTTTTTAGTTGTATACTCATGAGACTAGGAAACCCTTCGGTTCTGGACAGGCTTTTTATGTGCCTAGCGTTTCAAATAAAGGTTTAGGAGACAGTCATTGTTTTTTTTTTTACTTTGGGTACGCCGTCGAACGTACGCCGTCGAGCGCTGTTACATTTCGGGAGTATCATGTAAGACATATCAATGTACCACGTATGCTACGTCGGGGCCAGATAGAATCAAATTTATATCTGCCTATTGAAATCTTACATACTTACCATATCATACCAACTACTTTTGATTGGTTATCAATTTATTATTGAATATGTATCTTAACATTATCTACGCTTGGGACTGGCTTACGGTTTTAAACTTATATAAATATACACTTCATGCCAACAAGTGCCAAACCTTTTTAAAGTAGAATTCCTAGTAAAACTGGCATCAGTAATAAATCTCCAAATAACGAGCTAACACAATCAATTATCTGCAGAACTCGCTCGACGCCAATTTTCATGTTTTCGCCGCTGCACGTTTCCACCTGCGTGGACCCACGCCATCCATTTGCATTTGCACTAACCTCAAAGTTAGGTGACTTTAAACCTTATATGAACCCAGTAAAGTTTGATTTCTTTTGCCGCTGCAAGCTTTAGCAGACTTTTCTTTTTGATTTTTAAAAGTCAACCGTGTGGGGCAAGAAATAAGGTACGTTTGGCGTTGAAGGTGTGCTCGCGGTTTCTAATTAGCCAGCGACGCCAGTCCGCGGGACTGCGGCGTCCCGGGGGTGCGACTGTAAAATGTACTAGGTCATACAATTTGAAATGAAAATTCTTTCAATTCAGTTTCACTTTTTATTTGAGGGAAGATGTAGAATGTGATCTTTAGTCAGATGAGAACTGTATTACTGTCTCTGATTACTTAAAACAACAAACGGTAGGTATTTTGCAAATGTTACATCTGCAGTCGCCAGTCGTTTTAGTTAAACGTTACTGATAATGTTTAAACAGGCTTTTTTCCAAACTATTTTTTATAAACTAAAGCGCTATCTCAGGTGCCACAGATCTTAGTTTCATCTAATTGGTTCAGATCAAAACCTGTGGTTTAAATACTTTAAAAGCCAAGGCATTCCTTTTGTTCGGTGCTTAAACCTTCTTGAAATTGGGTTACGCAGTGCTATCGGCTGCTAAATTATTGTAACCACAAGTTTTGACCTGAACCAATTAAATAAAACACCTGATGAGTGGCACCTTATATTTCATTGAATATGATAAGTGAGAATCGTCATCCTAACAATTTACAGGAGGGTTTTACAGGAACACATTTTTTTTTTCGTAATTTATTGAATAACAATAGTTTTGTACATGTTCATATCACAAGACCACGATAGGTCTTATTTCACACATAGTTTGTAGGTTCTTAAATCTAATTTTGTAAGTAAGTCTATCTTTTTAGAAAATGAAGCTTACATCGTTATGCAGACGTTGGCAGTCCTCTTGTTTATTCATCCGTGATCTGTGATCCGTGATCGGTGATCTATGTATCTATCACGTAATCCTGTCTAATAGACGTGAACTTTAATAGTACTCTAGAACACTATTATCTGACCGCCTATTGTTGTATAACATGACATGAGATGCTCTTGTAAAATATGTGCGTCACTCGGTGATAGTAAACGATATCATATACCATGTCGATTCTACCTATGAGGTAGGCACATTTCAACATATTTGCTTAGAAGTGGAGATTTGCATGGGTTATTAAAGGCACGGGTACTGAATTAAGCCATCTATACAATGAACCATTACGTACTAAAAAACGCAATACGTGTTACTTTACTCTTCGCGTTGGCGAACGTCACACCGAAAATATGACCAGCATCTTCTGGATGCCGGTATTTATGCGCATATATTTTTGCTATGGCAAATTGGGAGTAATAAGACATGTCAAAAATACACAACTAGCGGCGCTTAGGTAACGTGTTAGTGTTAGCACCATACGTCGGACTCCAGCGGGCATTTTCGTGGCATGTCAGAATGATAGGTAAGGTTCGCAAATCAATCAATTCACTTTCGAGTATTTGGTACCTAGTATTTATAATGTGAAATTCCAAATATCATAGCAACTAACTACGTTATTTATAAACGTACTTGGACTACACATAAGTCAAAATGGCGAAAAAGTTCGTTTGGCTTTATCCGTCACTCAGACAATTGCAGCTGTGAGAAAGGAATAAAACACAACTTCAAAGAGTATTTACAAATTAAAGATGAATAAATAGTAACGGGTAACTAATTTAATTAACTATGTTACAAATACTAGGTACATTATAATACTCGTAAGTTAAGATTTTTTTGTAAACTTTACCTTGCCCCCAAACTGCCCCGATAGTCCGACGTATGGTTAGCACTAATTGACTAAGACGTAACTTAATAATCAAATAGCAAAACAATATTATTTTTGTTAAAAGTATTAGTAGTATTTTTTTTTTATGACATAGGCGGCAAACGAGCAGACGGATTGCCTGGTGGTAAGCAATTACCGTCGCCCATGGGCACCCGCAACACCAGGGGAGTCACAAGTGCGTTGCCGGCCTTTAAGGGGGGTTGGAGCTCTGGGCACCTTACTTACCATCAGGAACATAACACTACAGACCTGAAAGGTAGCAGTGCTATTATAGCTGTGGTCTTCTGTAAGGAGGAGGTACTTCCCCAGTTGGGCTGCTCCAGATTCAAGCGTGATGGTCATCGCTGTGCCCTACCTCTCATAAACATTCCATAAGTTTCATACCTCTCATAAGTATTCACAAAACAATTCCGCCAGCAATTTGCGCGCTAATGTATTAGTTCTATAAAAGTATAAAAGGATGTGTATTGCGTTCTACAGCTGGGAAATTGAACATCCGTCCTTAATAAAAAGCAACTTTGTTTTAAACTAACGCTTAATTTTAACGCAAAATGCTTCCTACCGCGAGGACAGTTGTCAGAACTAAAAAAACGTAACCAGGTCAGGACTGTGCGCAAAAAAGTTAAATTAATCGGGGCCCGTTGTCGGTCTGAGTTTTCTAAAGTTTTAATCAAAATTGCTTTTTTTGGCCTAGAAATTGTCCAGAAGTGAGGGACACTGGATTGAAAGTTGCCGATTGCATGGTGTAGTTTATTTACAATACATATTTACAAAAAAAAACTTATTGAAGTTAAGGCTCCGTTTAATTATTGTTTTAACTCTTGCTTCTAGTTTATGTCAACAGAATTTTCAGTTCCAGGAAAAATAAAAAATACGAGTACTTCATTGGGCAACAAGCTCATAAGAGTTGAAAAAAAATTCGTTGAAGTATGAATATTTCTGCGACGACCTAACTTGATTTAAAACAAACGAAAAGGACTCAGACTGAGCAAATCTGAGCTCCCAATTAACCGTGTGTGCGTAGCATTTTTGAGATTAAGCTACCTAAGTTAAAAAGTTAGAAAATAGTGACACATCAACCATAAACCACGGTGTCCGCTTAGTTTACCTACTACACCTACTTATTAGACACAGACGTTTACTTTCGGACTAGCACACTACAGCCATCAACTCCCAGCGGCCAGCACGCGGTCATCAGTCCATTTACTCCGATAGAGCGCTTTCCTATCTGTGGTCTAATCCTGGGACTTTTCTGTCATCGATTCTCCGGGCTATATAGTCTTCTGAATGCCAATTCAGTCGCTTATTTTGGTACTTCTACGGATACCCTCATCTATGATTTTATCCCGTAGAATCACACCGACTTCTTTACTCTTTGAGTAAATCTCTCTCTCTCTGAGCCGCTTGATAAAGACCATTGTAAAGTTTTTATCTAAATAAATAACGGTTTTCATTTTGAATTTCCCGTCGTTTCTCTTAAATTTGCTAATGGAATATTCCTCCGGAGAAGAAATCCAGGAAAACAACATTTAATATAATCGAAAACACCAATCAAAAGGTTAATTAAGCTTCTCCCAAAGAAGAGAAAAACATGCTATAAAGTACCTGATTAACTGTCTACTTGCTAATAATTTAGATTTGATCAATACCAAATCCGTCTCATTAAAATAATTCGTTATCAAGAAGACATATTTAAAAAAAAATTTCACCGGGCCTATGACATATTAAACTCAAATTTTAACGTAAATATAAACACATTATATTAATTATCTGCACAACTACATAGACATAGTCCTTCAGTTAAGTTTTCCACCTATACAATATTATCATGTTGTGCCGATAAAATGCGACCGATAGCTTAGTTAAAGTGTAAGATGTTATAACACGATCGTCGTTTTTCTATTTTTAGGATTCCGTACTCAATTAGGAACCCTTATAGTTTCGACATGTCTGTCTGTCTATGGCTATGCTCAGTGATTGTTATTAGTAAGTAGTCGAATATTTTTTTCTTTTTTATTATGAAGTATAAAGTCATCATATTTTTTCAGATGTAGGAGGTATATCGATGTAGGTAACAGCTATTTGAAAAAAAAATGGGTATACATTTTTTCCGAAATAATTGCTCTGGAAGTTAAAAAAAATGATTGTCGGTTTTTTTGGTTCTACCTTAAAGTGTCTATTACCTATCATTAGATTGGTATTTTATATAGAATCCCTGCTCAATAAATAAAATCAAACACAAGAAAGAGGTGCTAGGTGGAGTAGGCAGATAACCTACAAATGGGTGAGATATATAATTACAGAAATACTAATACGGGCCAGTGTAAACACCCGGGGATATTGCTATCGTAGAGTCAGTCAGTTAATATAACTTTAACCACATCGGTAAACTCATATGCGCTTCTGAACGCGGTGGAAATAGCAATATGGTATTACTAAGTTAATCTTTACATAAACAAGTTTATTCGGTAAGGTAATTTAGGAGACATGATTAACAATAACAAACAATATTAATAGTCGCTTTTTGTGGGGGCCTATCTCGCATAAGGCGAGTCACCGTTTGCCGGAAATAAATTTGTACTCATATACCATTTTATTAGCCAAGCCTCCCATTTTTTATCCAATAGCCCATTAGGTAGTCCATATTTTCCACCCAATAGCCTAGTACATTCTAGATTCCATTAAAACTCAATAGTCCTTACACCATGGCGGGTGCTGTCTCTGTGCGCGTCCCATGATACAGACAGGGGCAAATCCGCTTAGTGTTACCCCTTACATTTCAATAAATTGTCGAAAGAGTCTCTACGCGTTGACTTACGGCTCCGCGTACGCCTCCATTGTTCCGTGTACGGGAAAGACATACAAGTAATAGTCATACGAGTACTAGTGGCTTTTCATCAACTAATGAAAATTAACATTTTTAGTCAGAAACTAAACGAGAGAAACGAACAATAACGCCCCTAGATACCAACGATTTCATGATATATTTTATACTAGCTTTTCCTCGCGACTTTATCGGCCAGCCATGCCCGTCTTTAAAGTATAGTTTCGGAATAAAAATTATCCTATGTCCTTTCTCGTAGTTCAAACACTCTTCATACTAAATTTCACCCCCGTTAGATCAGCGGTTTAAGCGTGAAAAGGTAACAGACAGACAGAGAGAGTTCCTTTCGCATTATGTTATGTTACACAAGCTATTGCAGTATTAACTACTATATATTTATAATAGTTTTGGATTTAATTATAATTTTATATTTTGTTTAAGATTTTTTTTTTTCATTTGTGACAATTAAATGCAGAAGGGTCTCCACGGAAGGCTAGCGGCAGGGTTCATACGATTCTTTGACACAAACTGAGTGGAGGTCATTTCAGTGACACACCCTTTTATTTGTTTGGTCTTATACATAAATATTGTACATATATACAAAAATGTCGCAGTGGATTAGACTTCTGGGATGATTTTTGATCTCTTCTTGTATTCCTTGTCTTATCTGCGTATGATCCGATTTTCTGTCAAGAACCTTTTGACCGGTTTTCCTCTCGCATCAAAATGTGCCGTGTAGGCCATGGTATCAACTTGTGAAGAACAAATATAAACCTTATCTGTCAGCAGGACAATTGCTTTGACAGCGTCCGCCATAGCCACTTAAGTGGTCGGTGGCTTGGCAGGCACGACATCACGCGACCACTTTAGTGATGTTCGGCGTTCAAAAGGGTAAAGTCACTTGATCTAAAACATGTCAGTCTGATAATAAGTCAGTTAGTGTCAGTACGGTGGTGGGAAGCCTGGACAGTAATTTTAGCAATTTTTTTGTCTATTTTTATAGATTTGAATAATTCAAGTGCTTACCGTTGTACAAAGAGCTAATGTTAATGACCATGTATGCATGTATATATACGAAATATGTGTATTTCTAAAAACAATCCTAATCTTTTTTTTCACTTTTTTTTTAATGACTTTTTGACAAACCAAAAAACTGTTTAAAAACTCTTAGGTTTTATAAAATACTAATGTAACGCGACACACGATACACCACACTTTAAGGTGGCAAATGTAGGGAAACTATAAAAAAAGTTTATACATTTTTTTTTTACTTTTTGTCCGCGTGATATTCATACCAAATTACAGCTTTCTAGGACGAACGATCTCTGACCATATCCGAGAACAGACTGACAGATAGACCGGCATGGCGAAACTATTAGGGTTTCTAGTTGACTACAAAACCCTAAATAAAGATAAAAGTCAGCTCCGCTTCGTATTTGAATGGATAATACTTACGCAACTTTTCTGCTATGTACAGCGCAGTCTCTGCCAATATCGCATTATTCAGATTCACAAGCACAAATAGCACAATACCTACCTTTACAGACCACGGCAGCCACGATAAATTCCAACCATATTAAAATATAAACTGCAATAAAACCACTCGACTTATCCAATACTTATATTAAAGTTTCGAAACACGCATTCTTTATACACTGCAACTGTCGCGCGTCCAGTGCTACTTAATCTTTATACCATAACGTCTTATATCCTCTCAAATTACCACCCATATTAGACCTAATTCGGCGCGCATTAGATATGAATTTGCTTTGAACATCACGCGGGATGTAGACGTATTTTTCGTGTACGTTTCGAGTTGAAGTCGGGCCTTTAAAGAAGTTTTTCAATTATTTTGCGCTGTTTATTGGCTCCGATTCTTGGCTTACGACTGATTTGATTTCGTTGCACCAGGTCCGATCCAAAAGGAAAACTTTTATAATATATATTTTACCAACGGTGTTAAATAGCTGGACGGACGACCATGTATTTTGAGGTTTGACCTACATCGTTTGACGTATATCGCTGCCGCAAATGTTTCGGAGAGAAGAGGTCTCCATACTCTCCATTTTCAAGCACTAAGTGCCGAGTCCCCGTTCGCTTAACCCGTGATGTGATAGCTACGCGTATCTAGTCAAGCCGTGGTTCAGAATTTGATAGAGAGACGCATGGAATTTTAAATTTAAAAAAATGCAACCATACCGCAATTTTTCGAACGTCTGAGGTTTGTGGCACTATTTATATGTCAATTCAAAGGTGAGCCGAGGATTTTGGTTCCAGCACTTATTGTACGCGTAAATAATATGCTTGTGCATTTTATCTTGTAGTAGTAGTTACAAAAGACACTTAAATGACATTATGCCTTATATTTATAACAAACTGAATTTAACTAGGTACCTATAGTAGTTAGATTATTGTTGTTAGCTTACCGTATAAAAAAACAGTTCGATCTGCTGTGTGGTCACCACGGGTACTGAGTCGAATGTTAGTTTGTTTTGAATAGTACATATTTCAATTTAAAGTAAACAAACCTATTTTTACGCAGCTTCAGAGCGGTTTTGCTTAACAATAGACAAAGAGCTATTCTAGAGCCAAATATTAACCTAACAACTTTACAACAATTTTATACTTAATTATATAGTTTATGCTTGCGTACTCATTTCTTCATGAACTGTCCAGTTTATTAGTGTAGGTTTAGGTTTATTACAAGCCAATTAAATCTTGACTTGATTGGACGAAACCGCCACCCGACCCCCTGACTTAAACGAGGGAACTATTCGCAACAACTTTACAAAGACAACCAGTATGAGTATTAAGGTATATTGGACGGTTATTTGGCTGACGTGAAATATATAAAAAATATATATTTTTGTATTAAAGGTGTACAGTCAGCAGCAGAACGTTAATCGGACCAGGTGTTCAGAATGATCTTCACACGCTCTTATTCCCTTAACAATAAAGACTTATTACGTTAATTTTGAACACCCCGCGTGCTAAGCAACTTCTGCTGCTGACTGTACATACGACTGTATATTGACACAATTGTAAAAAAATACTTGTCGAACTGAGAGGCTAGTTTATTGGTTATGGTATATTGTACCTTACGGTGCGAAAACTGTTCAAGCCCTAATGGGCAACGATCAGAATTAGAAAAGGCGCCAGTATCATTAAGCATTCCTTGTTGGCATTGTTTTTATTTAATTAGTAATGGCAGTGTGTATGTATATTTTGCATAAGCAATAGATAATGAGGGAAGACTGGACCCCTAGTTTATTCCGGGATGTTTCAGGGAGCCATATACAATTAGTAAAATATTGAATGATTTTTCGTTTATCAGTTCCAAGAAATTTAAATTTACAAGCCGGGCTTGTCAACTCTGGTTGGAAAGTCAGATAGACGCGTTTCATAGTACTACAATTTGAGGGGTCAAAATATATGCAATCTTACAGTGGAAAACGTGTCGTGAATAGACCAGAGGGGTGCTCGACCACTGCTATCATTCCTTGGGATCTCCGTCAAATCCAATCATTAGTTTCTCGTGACACATCACAAATAATTGAAGCATTTGTGGTTATACCCCCGTATAGGAAAACTTAGAGGCACAATACTGTCTTTTGTGACATGATGTCATGGGCCCTAGTCAGGATAAGAATTCATACTAATAATATAAATGCGTAAGTAACTCTCTGTCTGCTTTTTACTTGTTTACGCTTAAACCGCTGAACGAATCGGGATGAAATTTAATATGGAGAGTTTGAGCTATGAGAAAGGATATAGGATATTTTTTATCTAGCAACCATACTTTAAAGTCGGGCATGGCTGATGAAAGTAGTCACGAGGAATTGCTAGTCGTTTATAAAAAAAATGCCGTCGGAATGATGTCTACCTACGGTTGGAAAATATCACATAGCGTAAGTAACTCTATCTGTGTGTCTGTCTTTTACTTCTTCACGCTTAAACCGCTGAAATAATCGGGTTGAAATTTAATATGGAGAGTTTGAGCTACGAGAAAGGGTATAGGATATTTTTTATCTAGCAACCATACTTTAATGACACGGCTGGCCGACGTAGTCGCAAGGAAAAGCTAGTCGTTTATAAAAAAATGCAGTCGGAACGATGTTTACCTACGGTTGGAAAATATCACATGATAATAAGAATCGGTCTACCAAACCTTTTGTTTTTGTTTCTATCATGTTTTCTATAACGAATAGTCATCTTGGCTAGGGCTATGGCAAGCTAAGCGCTCACGGCTTTTAACGTTATTAAAACTATAATTAGGAACGCTAAAATGGCATAACTCTTGGTTCTCTCTTGTTTTCTTTTTCTCAAAATTTTGGCACACAAATCGAAACGACCTTTCCGAATCATCATTAGGAGTCCTAAAATCTGATTCCGCTTCGGGCTGTTGAGCGAAAGTACAATTAAACATAATGGATCGAATAACAAGCGACACGCTACAATAAAAAAAAAACAGATATTATGTCGAATCAATATACTTGTAGATACATACAATAGAATAATTTGTAAACATAAATATTTAAGAAGAAATGGAAAAGGAAACGTAAAATGAAAAAGTGCCACGGAATTACCTTATCTTAGATGCTGGCGTCAGCGCTGATCTTCCGATAAGACCGTTACGGCAAAACAATTCACCTCAGATAGGTAGGTACACAGGAGAATAAGTGTTAAAAGTAGACAAAACAAGTCTTTAAACGTAAACTAACTGTTGATTTCATATATCGTTGAGTTATAACCTCATGGACATAGTTTTTCACTTATGAATGTTGGAGCGACTTATATTTAAGTCTTATTTGATTCAAATTATTTTATTTCATTACCTTACTTTATAACTGCATAACTAAAATTTTAAAATATTTTACACATAATCACCAGAAAAATAGTAGCATAAATACATAAATATTACAGAATTTGGACCTGTGTATGTCTTTAAACTACGTCCAACAATGAGAGGTAGCATCACGCTTGATTCTGGAGAAGCCCAACTGGAGAAGTACCTCCTCCTTACAGAAGACTCAGCCATAATACTCGTAGCACTGCCACCTTTCAGGTATGCAGTGTGGTGTTCCTGATGGTAAGTAAGGTTCCCAAAGCTCCAAGCCCCCCTTAAAGGCCGGCAACGCGCTAGTGACTCCCCTGGTATTGCAGGTTGACGGTAACTGCTTACCATCAGGTAATCCGTCTGCTCCTTTGCCGCCTTTGTCATAAAAAACAAACATGATAACACAAAGTGACTGAGCCCCACGGTAAGCTTAAAAAGTTTTGTATTATTATTACTCAGCAAACGATATATAAATAAAGTTTAAACCCAAATAGTAAACAAGGTTTTCACAGCAATCCTTAATCAGTATACATACAGACAGATTCCTACTGTATTATTCAGCATAACATCCCGCAAAGACCCAGTTTCACTGAAAAAGGCTTTACTTTTAGTTGCGAACCTAGTTTTCGGATTATGTATATCCGTCGTGTCGATTATTTTCCGCCCAATTTAACACGGGAAAGGCACTTAAAATTTGCTTAGTATGGTAGTTATATATTTTGACGACCGGTCTGGCCTAGTAGGTAGTGAACCTGCCTATGAAGCCGATGGTCCTGGGTTCAAATCCCGGTCAGTGCATTTATTTGTGTGATGAGCACTACTACTATAAATCTTCGTCTAGTACCTTACAACACAAGCCTTACTGAGCTTACCGTAGGACTAGCTCGATTTGTGTAAGAGTGTCCCGAAAAATGTATTATTATTTTTAAAATATATTATAACTAAAAAAAAATTTTCCGTCGGACTACAGCTCGTATTTTAATGCCATTAATTATGTAACATAAAATACTAATTTAGGCAAAATACCGATTGGATAATAACTATAATATACATAGGTACATGATATTACTTTTATGTATTTGTCAATCAATGTGTATTCATAAATATTCACCGCTAATGAACCCAAATTATAATGAGGTAATAAATAATGATTATACAGCTAAATTAATAAAAAGCCTTATAAAATAGTACAAACTAAATATGAATACGAAACCACTATGACACCACCACCAGTATCAATTTTAAGTAAAGCCTTTTTAAACTTGAGGAAAAACATGATAAATTATGCCTTAAAGGGGTTGATAACAAGCCCCTGTCTCCATAGCAATAATCCACAACAGCGGGGAGGAATTTTATTCGAGAATATTTCATATTTTGCCGATACGTGTTAATGGTCAATTTGAATAAAGACGGACATGTTAGCGTCATACTCGAATAATGTTTAATGCATAATTGTAGAATAATAAATGTTATAGCTGATGAGAGATATTTTAGGCAGTTTTTAGTGCTATAAATTGTTCTTGTGTTGTAATTTCTTATTTTTATATTTTCTAATTGTATAATTATGATTTTGTTATATGTCATGTAGCCCATAGGGGCGAAGAATTTTATTAATCTAAACATAGGACTTACTAGTCTAATCGTTAACTAACGGGTTTTTTTATTATACTTATTAAACTTATGTCTATTATTTTGGAAAAAAACTGAGCAGTACTAGATGTAATGCGTACATTACGCGTCAAACTAACCCGAGTGTGTTGCATTACATTGCGGGCCGCATTATTTTGTTTGGATAAAATTTTAATTGTACTTCTAAAGTTATCTAAATATATATCTTACGTCCTATGCTATCCACCGCTAAGAGATGGGCCGTATTAGATTTACACACTGTATACAAAGTCTCATAAATATAAAATATTAAAAAAAACTTGTAATGTAGACCTATAGAGCAGCACAATATCAGAAATATTCTATACTATGAATGATAAAATATCATACAATAATCGACATAAAATTTTATAATAACTAATTTACTACATTAAATCTAAAAAAGGCCCTTGAGGCTTGACGCTCTGCAATTTCTGATTAAAAAATTGTGCGCACTATGACCCCATGGAATATTTCTATACTTATAGTACATTACTGCAGCCGCCGGGAAACAGGGGGTTGAAGGCTGAGTTGTATAGACGGCCGACCGTAGCGAGGCCGGATAGTATACGAAGCCTTCAAGACCCTTTCAGGGCTAGGCATGTATAGTGCTTTTCTCAAACTAATGCAATGAAATAAATAAAAAAATACCACTGAACAAAACAGCTTCACGACAAAAGTTTTTTAATTGTCTCTCCAATCCCGCTTTGTAGTATTTTTGTCTTCGATGTAATAATTAATGACTATCATAAATAGTCTGGCTATAATTACTATAATACTACATTTAAAAACCACCAAAAAAGAATCCACTTACCTTTTAAATGATGGCGCTACGGCATCTGCCTTTGGCGGTACACAATAACAAAATATAGATACATAAAACCGGGCCCGGTTAGATTATTCAATTTTTATACACCCGTAACACTATATCTAAGTCACAAAAGCATTGAATCACACCATTTACCACTATTTAGTCTTAATAAACAGAGTTTTACACGCCGAGAAACTTTTCCATTCCGCCATTATTAAAACAAGTAAAAGTGTCCTGTGATTGGTTGACTCAAAAATGCGTTCAAAAACGCGCATGCGTGGAGTAGTGTTTGGTGTTGCCAATACAATTTTAAAATTGAGAGCATGAATAATAAATATAATAATGTAATAACCTGATGATATGAATATTCATTTTTATGATAAATAAAATAAGTCTCTTCATACCATTTCGTCTGAAGTAAGCGAGATTATTTTTTAGCCCGCTAATCATGTAGCCACTAAAAATGATAAAAAAATATAATTCAGCTGTTTGAACAGGCTTCACAGACGCCAGGTATACCTAAAAATTTAAAAAAAAAATTACTTCCCGGCCTAGGCCTTCAATTTTATATGAAATTCGTTACTTGTCCTCTGGAGTCGATCCGCCCTAAACGTGATACTTCTTAGCCTATTATGACGCACGTAACGAAGACATTTCATTGCATGTTTGAGAAAATATTTTTTGATATCGGACGTTGCGATTTTGTAGTGCTTTCCATCTGGCCGATTTATCTGCTCCGATGCATTGTTCGTAACCTCCTCGATTGCATACTACAATGAACAATCACCATGACGATAAATTCATGAAATAACATAAATGGCAAAATGAATAGGTGCCATTACTGTCGGCATGGCGACAAAGTCCTGAAATAACTTGACACATTTCGAACTGCCGGTATTTATGAAAGGAACTGTATTAATTGACTGAGCAGACTTCGCTAAGTTTATTGTCCTAGCGAACACATTTTAATTGGTGCAAAATTCAATTAACTGTTTTGAACTCGCATAATATACATGAATAAACTTGTACTTTGAATATATTTCATCGCCGTACATACTTTTTCGCAAATTCGATAATACACTTGGTAAAGCCATCAACGTTCTATTGCAAACTCGAATTCTAAGGCCAATCATGTGCTCGGCGAGTTTATCGTTTATGAATATATGTACATTTCGATTGCGGCAAAAATTCGATTCAAAAACTTCCTTCCAAGTTACGTGCGTTCCTAACTTGTCGAGTTGCCGCCCGCAACATTCTATATACAGTACCCTTACCATGAGCTGAGACATTGACGTTGTCGATAACGAGTAACGAGTTTACTATCTGTGCATCTCGCTTGTACTGTTTTAGTACGAACGAGTTGCACGGATAGTAAACTCGATACTCGTTATCGAAAACCTTAATTTTTTTTTTATGACAAAGGTGGCAAACGACCTTACCGTCGCCAATGGGCACTCGCAACACCAAAGGAGTCACAAGCGCGTTGCCGACCAATAAGTGTGTTGGAGCTCTGGGAACCTTATTCATCATCAGGAACACAACACTACATACCTGAAAGGTAGCAGTGCTATTATGGCTGTGGTCTTCTGTAAGGAGGAGGTACTTCCCCAGTTGGGCTGCTCTAGATTCAAGCGTGATGGTACTTCGCTGTGCCCTACCTCTCATTGTTGGACGTAGTTTAAGGACATACCCGGGTCCGAAAAAGTCACAACTCATGGTAAGGGTACAGAGTTAACAGACGCCAGTGCGATTCAATCGAACGCGTAAAGTTTAGAATAGGATAACGTCAGTAATGAATGTCCCGGAGACAGGATCGGGACAAAATCAACACAAGTGATGAACATCTGTGTAAATGTTTAGCGGCACACGCTTTCGACATTCGAAATCCCAAGTGTAGTCGACAGGAGACAACGCGGACGTGGATTTACACTTTTACAATTTAAATGCTGCTGGATCTCCAGTTTTATCGCCGACTTAATTTACATTTTCAGTTGCAGTTTTTACATTTCCCATTGCATTTTTGGGGTACTTGTTGCCTCTTTTTCGTGCAATAATGTTTACGATGAGCTTGAACTAAGCTCAGCGCGGTAAAGCGGGCGACACAAACTGTAAAGTAAAATAACCAAAACCGTCCCTAATTAATTACTATTCGCAGCTAAACTGTCTTCTTTTTGTTTGCAGAGACAAAGCGACATTGTCCCGGCCACAATGGAGTCGTCTCAAAGAGCTGAATGAAGATTTTATTCCTGTACTTATCACTACTTACATAATTTGAGCGCAAGTTTTGCATGACTTTGTTCGGCACCCGCTTTAAAGTTCGAACAATGCTTCCTGTCTAATGAATGTAGCTACTTCTTGATTTATTGCCAGCCTGATAATTGTGGAAAATAGATAAAAACTAAGTAGCTCAGTCAATTAGAGAACGATTGCACTTCCGTATGAATTGAATTCGAAATTACATTATGAAACTTTGTGCCAAACAATACTGACGTTATTACATTTGTTTCGCAACAGTTTGCCTTGATTGCACAAACTGCAAATAACTGCCTTTGGATAACATAAAACAATCCCGAATCGACCTACAAAAACAAAAGAAGAACCAAGGAAATGGGAGAGAAAAACGTCAGACAATACGACAAAAACATTGTGAGAGCCGTAGCTCCTTAGCCCGTGGTATTTATAAGAGACCCCTTTGGATCAAAGTTTTTTTTTTAATAAATAAATAATAATTATTTCGCGACAATCTTACACAAATCAACCTAGTCTTAAGGTAAGCTCAGTAAGGCTTGTGTTGTAGGTACTAGACGATGATATTTATAATAGATAGATACATATAAATACTTAAATACATAGAAAACACCACACTCAGGAACAAATATCTGTGCTCATCGCACAAATAAATGCACTGACTGGGAATCGAACCCAGGACCTTCGGCTTCATAGGCAGGGTCACTACCCACTAGGCCAGACCGGTCGTCAGGATCAAAGTTTGGATACGACTACCTAGCTTGATTATACTAAGCTAGATTCCAAATATATTGTACGAAATATTAATCATCAGCTAAGGGGGTTAGTCATTAAATTAGAACACTGCATTGGAAATTACATATGTGAAATCAGTTTGACCTAATTAACACGCTCGCGAACGCAGATGCCATGAAATCCCTATTTATGTTCTCTCTATGACAGGAATTTAAGCGACTGCTCTGAGCAGGAATGCCAATGCGTTTGTTTAGCCACAGCATGTTGACATCAACTAACATGAAAAGTGACTATTTTTTAAATACATGCAAATAAATGACCGAAGAGGAGATGGCGTGATGACTTGGACGCATTCTGCGTAGAGTGGCGGGATCTCAGAAGTGACAGGGTTGAGTGGAGAAAAAGAGGGGAGGCCTTTGCCCAGCAGTGGGACACACATACAGGCTAATAAAAAAAATGGAAATAAATATTATAGGACAATCTTATTTATAAATTATACAACTGCAAAATAGTGCTCACAGAAATTGAGTAAACGCTTTATTTTCATAAAAATTATGATTACCATTTTTACCTTAATTATGTATGTACTTCATAGTTACGAGTAGTTTTATAGTAAAAGCATTGTTTTCAATTGATGGTTAATTTTCATAAATCGTTTACGGTTTATATTTTCTAAAATCGATATGGTAAAAAAAAATTGTAACTACTAAGTATGAAAAATGCTTTAACATAAATAGGTATTAGAATGAAAATAAATTGAAAGCAGCCTGAAAACCTTTATCCACACGATAAGGTAAGTTACGCTTTTATAAGGCTTGTGTAATAGTAGTTTATGTATCTGTGCATAATGAAGGGCATTACAACAAGAGTGTGGGTTTATGAAACGAGCCGAAGGCGAGTTTCATAATAATATCACACGATTGTTGTAATGCCTAATTATGTATAGTTACATAGACTACTTTATCTACACACATATCATTAAGTGTTTTAAGATGGGTTCAGAAACCGTAGGGAAATGACTTATTACTAGGGTTACTTGTAAACATTAAAAAGTCAACGAACAAATGACAGCTTGGAACGGCGGCGTTGCATATTTCGTATCTCAGTCAATTTTTTTTTAACCATAGACAAGCGAATGTACTCCCTATTCTACTGTCACTCGAGTTCAAATGTCGTTCGATTTATATTAAAAACACATAACGAATTGGCGTTTCGTATCAATGGCTGTTTTAATATCTATAGATACTAGATTAGACACCCCACTTGAATTTGACAGCTGTTCCAAATTTAAATTCATAACCTACTGATTTCAGTAGGTAATGTTAACATTACCTACTGAAATCTTTCTGATGGTTGGTAATGCTGGTCATTGCCTACGGTTTCTGGACGCATTTCAGAGCACTTATGACATGTACGTAGATAATAGTACATTGTGCAACGAGGATGGTAAGTAAGGTATAGTAAACGCGAGTCTATTAGAAGCCCGACGACGAAGTCGGAGGGCTTTTAATGACTCAAGTTTGTTATACACTTACCACCCGTGGTACACACAATGTTTTTCATCACATTTGCGAGGAAATAAAATAAATTCGTTGGTAAAATATTAGTCAGTACTTGTGTAGGCTTAAAATCAAAATACACTTTGAAAACTACAATCAGACCTCATCCACTAAAAAAGATTGTCAACAATGTCAACTTTTTTCAATGTCTTCCACAGATAATGGTAACAACTGCGTTTTGTTTTCGAATTTGACAGGTCATCCTGCCAAATAGTATCAATTATCAAAATTAAATATAAAACAATTATTTTTAATAAATACTAAACAATAAATTGCTGACAAATTGAATATAAAGATATGTTTTATACATATAAAAAGTTGGTTGTAGCAAACTTTTGAAGATATGAAATACACCTTGGCTGTTTGGAAACATCCTCAGTCCGAAGTGAAGTATGAGTTCTATATATTTTTAAAACTAAACTTAACAGCCCGTGTGAGCTAAATCGGCTATAACTGCTCTGTACTCTCGCAAGTAACAACGCCATTGACGAGCAAGTGTGATGAAAAATATATTTTTATTCGTTTTTACTTGATCTCTGACAAGCTTATTCTTCTCAAATTGAAAAAAAACTGATATTTAAGTCGAATCTAAGTACATATCTCAGAATAGTTCAATCGTGTTATGATTTATGACGTACGAGTATATTGCTTGAGAGGATCCCACGGCCTGGCTTATCGGATTTTTACATCAGTACTATGTGATTCCCATTGCTTTAGGCGCTGGCGGGTTACACTTATATGCCTATGTCCGTTAACTTGAGATACAGTAACAAATCTGCTTACTTCGTACGTTTTCTAGAAAGTACCTTTACGGGCCTACAATATATTAAATATATAATAATACACTGAAATACTAAAATGTAATATTCTTATGATTTGCTATCGACGCTGTATACAGCGGGCTCTTGCACAAAAACAAACATTAGAAACAAAATTCTGATGTTTCTCAAACTGATACCTTTTGATTTAAACAGTAAATTAAATAAATATTTCGGGACAATCTTATACAAATCGACCTAGTCCTACGGTAAGCTCAGTAAGGCTTGTGTTGTAGGTACTAGACGACAATATATATAATAGATAAATATAATTACTTAAATCCATAGAAAACACCCATGACTCAGGAACAACTATCTGTGCTCATCTCACAAATAAATGCTCAAACTGGGATTTGAACCCAGGACCATCGGCTTCATAGACAGGGTCACTAGCCACTAGGCCAGACCGGTCATCAAACACATTAAAAATTAAAAAAAATATATACACGTTTGTTTATAAATAAGTTTAATATTCGTTACTAACAACTTATAACCAAATACGGTGATGATAAGCTTCTCCTGCAATAATAACATAAACATGATTACAAAATTTTTGGAGGCCCGGGCATAAAAACGCCACTACACTCACAGTGAAAAGTGACATACTTTCTTTCGTTGAATCCATTTGTGCCAACTCTCGTGAAGCCTGTACCTACTGGCCCTTACCATGAGCTTATACTATTTCAGTGCGAACGAAATGCACAGATAGTAAACTCGATACTCGTTATCGAAAACCTCAAAGTCACAACTCACGGTAAGGGTACTGGTTCGTCCGAGCGTTTTACTCGCGTACGCTCGGTGATGGAGAGGATACCAACCCAACAAATCCCTATTTCACTACGCCTACTGCGGCACACGCCCCAACGCGTCTATTTTATATTTGGCTCAATTTGCTTAGATTTTTGGCAATGCCAGTTTTTGTCTTACGTGACCTTTGCCTGGATCTTCCTTATTTTTCGGTTTATTTCCAAATTTATTACAAGATTTCAAAGGTTATACAGATATAAAAATAGAAAGGAAATATTTACCTGCAAAGCCTACAGTCACTCTCTGAAGGCTTACAAGACTTATAGTTAACTTTCTGTTAACTATAAGCTACAAAAAGATTTAATTTGTGATGCGATTTAATATCTACGTTATCCAAAATCCTTTTCCCTATTTATTCTGTTCTTGGAAACTATTTGTACAGAACGAATATTTTATGTTTAATGGCATTTCTAGTAACTCCCCAATACCCTTTAATAACCAGTTAATATTCATTCCACTGATTCCATATTCGAACACTTCTATTTTATAGTAGACCGTAGTAAAACCCGGGAAACAAACTAGCTAATAAAAAAGCTTTTTGTCGAATATATAAAGCAAAATATCGTACACTGGATGATTTGACTTTATGCTAAACGGGCAGTGGTGTTTGGTTCATCCCGCCACTTATAAACATTGTCCGGGCTAGGACCCATTACCCGGGTATACCCGGGTATCTCTTGAGGCGACCGTTCTATGCGAACACAGAATTGACGAGCGCGGGTGATTTTCTTTCTAGGTAAACCTGTGTAATATGATCTCAAGGACCGAAAATACAGCCTTTGGTTATACATATATAAATATTATATAGCTATCTAGTATTACTGCTAAGACTCGCTCTTCTCTAAAGAATTTTATATAAAAGAACGTATTGGACATTCATTATTTAAATCATGTTTTTCACAGATGTTTAGTTTACTACCTAATCGTATTACAATCACCTTTATGAAACTAAAAGTAACAAATTTACTGTGTGGGATAATTTATATGTTAATATATTTAGTAATATGCGTTTTTATCACTTTCAAGAAAGGTTTAAGGTATGTAATTGAAAATTATATATACAACTCGGACTTATAACAAATGTATATGTATGTATTTACTCGAAGCTGAATCGAGTCTAAAAGTAAACCTTATTTATAGATCTTAGCTAACTACAATAATAAGAAAGTCATCATTCTAACAAGCGTAAACATCAAAAGATTATTCGCGGCATTTTATATTTGACACAAGTTTACGACCAACGTTAATTTTTGAATTTCAAAATTGAATTTTTAGCAACTACAACAAATAGAAAACCCATTCGACCTGAGCCCTGTGTGTAAGTTTTTAACGTAACTTTATGTCACGAACGCGTTTGCGTTTCCCATATAAATAACAATATCACTTACGCGTTCGTAAACGTTTTTTAACGTCAAAAGAAACTTACACTAGAGTCTCTGGTGCATGTTGAGACTCGCCCTCGCTAGGCAAGCCAGTGTAATGACCCGGGTCACTTTAACCGGTCCGGTTAAATCTCGTAAGACGTCGCAGCGTCGGGGTAAATCCTTATATTATCGTTATTGCTTCCCAAAGGACCTCTTTCGCGAGTTGTATGTTTTCTATTCGTATTTTTCAATATCGCGCCGATGTCAAGTGAGTTGTTGAACTATGTTACCGAAAGTTCTTTCATATGAGTCCAGGGTCAAAGAAAATATATGTTATTTTATTATTTTTAACATTTAAACTTGATCATTTTATGTATAACTATGTACGTATAAGTTACTTATAACTATATCCGTATATAATAAATAAAAACTAAGTATCCGGTTAACAAGTATCTTAGTAAATACATACTTACTCGTAGAAATCGCAATAAAAATTTCGTCATTCCAAGATCATTAATCAAATATGAATTATGCCAAATAATAACGACGACCTAAAAAGCCGACGGTCCTGGGTTCGAATCCCAGTAAGGGCATTTATTTGTGCGATGAGCTAAGATATTTGGTCCTATTCCTGAGTCATGGGTGTCTTCTATGTATTTAAGTATTTATATGTATCTATCTATTATATATATCGTCGTCTAGTGCCTACAGCACAACCCTTACGGAGCTTCCCGTAGGACTAGGTCGATTTGTGTAAACTTGTCCCCAAATATTTATTTAATAAATTGATCGAGATTGCGACTCGTCCAAATCCCCACGCCCAAATAGATCAAATAGCCCGCGTTTAGTACAATGTTGCATACGCATCCAGTGCGGCTACAAGCTTTAAATTGTTCCTCTACTTTTTGTAGCACATAGTTTCTAGAACAATTCTCTTACGAAGAGTAAAACTAGGACGATTCTCGGAAGAGGCGTAATTATATTAAAATGCCTGTTAGTGACTCAGTTGAGTTCATTGAATCCACGTTTTAATTACCATTAAACTACATTTGTTTAATTATTTTTCAGCAATCATGAAATAATGCAAGCGAAATATACGAGAAAAACTATTATCTCTTTGCATCAAGGGTTATGTACCTACATAAAACCATATTTTGTGACATCACCTCCATCAGTTTCAATATCTCGTCTTGGCAGGCGGGTTGGGGACCGCAATATCTGTTGGACTGGCAGGGAGCGCCACGAAGTTTGTGTGTCATATCCCATTTAGGTACATCGGCCAAATGGTTTTTGTCTTAAGTAAATAAAATAAATTTCATGAAGTTAGCTTAAGAAGTTTTTTTTTTCTTATGAACGATCCACCAAATATTATTTATTGCAAAACTGCATTGTACTACACAGACAAAACTAAAAGAAGATCACCAGTAAATATCATTATAGCTTTCGAAATAATAATAATGGATTTATCTCTAAACATACTCAACGCATGATTCAATACTTTGTATTTGAATAGTAGAAACATAGTTTTACTGCTGTACAAGTATTATTTATTTTATATTTAGTTTCTTCTTTAAAGATTCCGGCATAGGTCCAGGCGCGGGGCGAGGCATCTTGTTGTACACCTTATACGCGTCGTAGATGAACCACTGCAAACCCGTCAGGGTACCGATCATGATTATACGCGCCGTCAGACCTCGCCAGATACCGAAAAAGCCCACTTCTGAAATAATACCGCCTATGCTCGAGCTCGGGTCCTTGTTCATTTTCGACACCAGAGTGTCCGCTGGGTGAGACACTATAGCACAGAGCACTCCAGCGATGTAGCCAGCGGCGAACGTTATGAGTAGCTGCTCGCCCTTTGTGCATTGCTCCCTTGGCTTTGGACTCACATTCGCGTACAGATATTCCACAGTCTTCTCAAATGATGCGAACTTCATCATTGTATACGGCACCTGCCGACCCCATAGCGGTACAAGACCTTTGAAGAAGACTCCGAGGCCTTCAGTCGACAGCATATGTGGCATAGCTTTTAGCATTCGTGATGTATAACCGGGCGTTGTCTGCATGCGGACTTTGGTCGCTTCGAACGGACAGAGCGCGATATCAGCTATCATTTCAGCGGTCGCGGATGCGGCTAGATATATCCCGGTTCTGTATAGATAAGCGGATTCTTCACCCAGCATGTCACTATACTTGTATTTGAAGTATTCGTATCCACCAAATTTGCACGCTCCCTGAGCGCTGTAACCAAGTAAAGTGGGTGCCCAGCCTTTAACGAGGTTGGCTAGGCCGCCTTCTCTAAAAGACACGCCAAAAGCCTTAAAGATGGAGCCATACTTCGCAGGGTCCACCTGGAAATAATTACAAAAATCGATTTTAGTTCCAGTATAAACTTTCAAACACATTAATACCCAAGATTTTATTATGTAGCTACAGTACCTATAGAGTACTTAATGATTCACAAGGACTAGCAAATTTTGGTGAGGAGTTAAGGGGTAGAGACAGGAAGGTCATTACCTGCAGCCGACACTTGACCAGGTCCAACGGTGTGACAAACAAATGCGTGGAGCCGCAGCACACCGCGCCGCCACCAGCACACAGCGTAAAGTACTTAGTACTGTTGATCTCACACGAGAACTCTTCCTTCGGAGGAGGAGCCATCTTGAAATGCTGTTTCTTCAAACTATTTTATACCCATTTGGTTCAAAATTTTTGTTGTGTTTGTTACGACTTTTGGATGACAGATTTGTTTTTCTTGATGTGTAGACAATTAATTATTGACGTTGACATAGTGAATTTTTTAGATTTATGGGAAGGATGGTAACTTCAAGAAGTTATATCATTTCAGCGTGAGAAGGCGATTTTTCAAGTATTGTACGCCAAGCCCTGCTCCGTAGCAGTAGAACAAAAAAACTACACACGGTTAAAACTGCAAAACTCGAATGTTCGATCTTACACATTGATGTCTATTCCACATATTACATATTATATTTTACATTGTAACTATAAATCAGGTAATTTAAACCTCAGGTCTAATGACAAATTGTAACTTTGTGTAACAGCCTTCTGACCAAGCATTTTTAAAGTCAGGTTCAAAAAGTTAGTAGCAACCATATTAGCGAAAGTCCGTTAAGACTTTTGCTTGTATATATTATCATATTTTTATACCCTTCCGTGTCATTTTTATTCTATTAAGGTGAACAGAAATCCATCGTTTAAATATCTCCAACTGCTGATATCGTGAGAAATAGCCATGAGTAATTTTTTGCCTGAATGGCGCAATATCCAATAAAATGAGTCATCACGGGATCTAATTATGTGTAGAACTGAAATAAATGTGTCTAGATACGATTGTCCCAAATTGTTTTTCACGTCCACGATAATCTGTATTAGGGATATACCGCGTCTATAAAGTAAAGTGGTTTATACAATTTTATACATTTAAGTCTCATTAAACATCATTTACGGGCAAATCGTAACTTGGACGGTAAAAGGTCGCTGAAAAATCACACGGCATGTTAACTGTAAAGGTACTCAAATGAAACACGTACATAAAATAAAAAATATTTATTTCCATTCGCTCTGACAAAGCTAAACATTCATGCTTACTGGTAATTAATACTACTTAGGACTAAGAATTATATTATGTATTTTTATTAATTTGTATACACATATTTACAAAATAAGATTATTGCATTTTGTACTTTTGAACTAGTATAAAAGGCCAACGATTTCTTAACAGATGCAGTCTACAATTCCTACAATATAAATGGTTCAAAAAGTAAAAATGAAGTTTACAGTTGGAAATGTAAAATAAATAATTTTCTTACATCTATCAAATGTCGTATTTTCTCACACAAACATTTCAGATCACTAGGGAAGTAGTGATGGGAAAGAAAATTAAATAATAATATCGATATTCGATTTCGCTCTAAAGGTTTCAAGTTTAAGTTTAACTTTAGTTTAATAACGCAGTAAATATAATTATTAGTTACATATATGATTGTTCGTTTAAGTTTTAATTAAGCAGTCAATCTCACATTAATACTGGCGAGACGGCCGGGTTACTCGTAAAAAGTGTTTGGCTCGGAGCCGGCGAGTGGATTAACTTCAGCGGCGTGCCAAATGTCGTAACGCGTCTATTGCAACTTACCGAAATGCTAATCCAAAACCTGCCACAGTCTGCGTCACTTTTTTATACAATAGTACATTACACGCACAAAGTCAAACTGCCTATAGGCAGGAATCGTTACCGGTATTACGAAAAATCTAAATATTGCCGTCAAAAAATCCAAATATTGTAATTTTACTTTGATTTATTTTAAATGGCATTTAGGTAAGGAGAATATGATTAGTCGAATAAATTGCAAAAATGTCTCATAACAACTGAAAAATCGAAATTAAATACCGGTTAATTTGTATGAAAATAAAACCGGTATTCGATCCCTGCCTATAGGTAACCTCCAATTTGTACAAAGTATATAAGGTACAATGGGACAAGATTTTTTTTTTCAGGGATATGATGAAATATCTTCCGTTTATCCTATGGTGTACGGCACTTAAGGCACCTTTTCATCCTATTTTCGTATAACAATTCTCAAATTGCCCCACTTTACCTTACATATTTAAGATTAATTCACTGGAAAGGGCAGTTTTGTAAACGAATGCTATAAAATATTTTCACAGACTTCATTCGGTACGGCAGCATATTAACATAAAACAAACAAATTGAAAAAAAAAATCGTAATCGAAGTAACAAAGCCAATAACAAAACGCACATAGTACTCTATTAATGTAACATAATTGGTAACATCAAACAGGCAAAATCATCGATAACATCCACCTAACATTATTATTAATAATTATTATCATTTATTATGGCCATGTACCGACTATTTATTTATTATTTTGTTTTCTTACAGCTGTTCATTTAAAACTAACTTGGCGTGGCAGTGTATATAGATCATTAGTTATTTTAGAATATCATGCAAATTGGATATTAGTCCTTACTAATCTTCGAAGCACAAACCCGATGAATTCACGATTGTAGCGTATTGTATCAGCGTTTTGGCGGTGAGATCTTGACGGACACGTAGAGACGGAGCGGCGCCGGCACGGACGCGTCGACGTCTCGCCGTCGTCTGCGACCGGTGCTCGGAGGCGGTACGAATCTGAGTGAAATATTGATTGATGATTTTAGCATCAGAACATAGAAGTGCTTAAGCGTGGTGGATAGCATCGCGTGTAGCGTGTTTATACAAATGCAGATTCATGTGAAATTGACGCTTCCCGCCCCGCTCAACGATACGCCCACCACTAAGCTCATATATCTTCCTATAAGAAGACCTATCGTCACTACTTTGAAAAAACCTCGTAACTCATTTTGGCATTCAAAAGAAAAATAGACCAGAACAGCCCTGTCGTATTTCTTCTACTTTATTTCTTAATTATTTAATCGCTGGTCTAAACCTGGGTTTTTCTACATGATTTGATTTGATAACGGTAACTGGTACACTAAATAACAGCAGTTTAATTAGCTGGAACCATGACAAAGGGATTAAGACTGACCTGGCTTCAAGCTCCAACTGTTGATCAAGTACAGCATCAGGCTTCAGATGTCTCCGCAGCCTCAACGCCCAGCCGCCGTCTCGGCGCGACAGTACGAAATTCCTGTCCGGGTCTCCGTACGCTAGCCTGTAGTGGGCCCGGCCTCCGCCGGCGGCCGGAAGCAGCCGCAGTAAGGGTGCGCGGCCCCAGGTCTGGCGAGGGGACGCTGACACCACTATCAGCTCAGCTTCGGGCTCCAGAAGTGAGCGGCGGCCTGTGAAAAAACAAAGTCGTCAGGACAACTATAGGTGGGAGTGAAATAAAACAACTAAAACTGATTAAATCGCGTATACTAATTTCTCCGCGTATAAAAATCCCTACACAGTGTAGAAAGTGTGGTCAAACACAATTATTCATTCTCTTCACTTTTACTGACAAATTAGGTTTACTAAACTTACTACTTTTAAATTTACATTTTACCATAGTACCGTCGAGTACAAAACTAAATACCGATATATTTATATGTATCGATATAGGTAACTAAACTATGTGGCTACTATGATTGTTACGTTCTATTTGACACCAGATAATCCCGACGTCTGAGTCGACAGAACTAACTGACTGATGCGTTCCAAACTCTTTGTAAAATAAACAGTCTCATACTAATAAACTTCTTTAATTTACATTTGCTGCTAGTTCGCTGAAGTTGACTCTGCGCGGCCGGACGTTTCCCGGCGACTGACGACGGGCGATAAACATAATGGAACTAAGTTTATCAACTATCACTTTCGTTTACGTGTTTGCTTAGTTAAGGTTAAAGTGTCGTTAATGTTAAGGTTCATCTATATTAATAATTCCGTCGAGGGTTACGGTAGACCCGAACGAAATCGTACTCAAATGAAAGAGCGTAAAAAATAAAGAGTTTTGAATCGAGGACATATATCGGCAAAACTCGTATTGTCGCGTATTTTGAGTTTAAAAGTGTTAATTTAACGGCAAATCGGTCGGCCATGTTATATTTGGTTGACAATATGACAGTGACGGGTCACGTACGCGGGTTGCGATCGGATACTTTGTCCGGAATTTTGGCCGTGTAGGTTTATTATGCCCGAGCGAAGACGGGTTCTCATCTAGTGTATACATATTATGGTACTTTCTCCGTACTGATATCTTTAACCTTGACTTTCAGTTAACGGACTTTAATTGTTGAGTCACTTATGATACAGTTCAAGCTATACCTCTGTTTAGTGCCTATAGATACTATATGAAATGTCCATTGTAAAGTGAATTGAACATAGATCCAACAATTTAAGTCCCTGGCGATACGTACCCACCTATTGTTTAAGTCAAGTATTTAAAGGGAGTTGCCATGTCTATGTAGTTGTGCATAGAATGAATATGGAACTTACGTCAAAATTTAAATATATAACGCCGACATGCGTGTACACACAAGTTACTATAGTAATAGTGAGAAATCATTTTCCTTCGGGATGACACCCGACCTGTCAATGAATGATCGTATTAAATGAGTGTCATTTTCGTATCCATTAATATGGAACTTTATTATTTGGTGTCAAAAAAGTGAAAAATAAACAATAAAATTCCATATTAAAAAATATGAATATGTCACTCATTTAATAAAGTCCTTGATCGACAGTTCGGCTGCCGTCGTATGACGATTGAGATAAGGGTTTTCCCGATGGCAAATAGTTTTTCGCTACATCTGTACTACATAGGCCGAAGCTTTAGCTAAGTTTTACACCTTTTCCTCGGTCCGATCTCTTTGGCTATTCAACGCGGTAATGCTGCCAGTATTATAGGGACATTTGCACCAGGTACGATTAACTAATAAGTAAACATTTTAAAGTTATGACGAAGCCTTTTGCGGATTCCATCGTTAGTTTGTGTGAGACGAGGCCTGTTGCTGATTTTAATGTTGCCACTTGACGAAGCCTGCACTGTGGATAGCTACTTTTACACCTATAATCTGTCGAATTGTAACTACTGGTAACGAACCCGGCAGGTGAACTTACGTCTCGAGCGGCGTCTCCTCCGCCTCATGACCGTGGTACCGTTGGCGAACACGATGCCTTCATCAGCAGGAGCTCTTCTTCTGCGTCCATTCATCTGTAAACAGAATAAAACATTACAAAATAGACCAACAACCTGGTAATGGTCGCAGGAATCCAAGGACACGGGCATTAAACCGGTCATTGTGGGTTGGCTCGGGTTAGGCCCACGTCCAGCAATCTTCGGCTGAAATTATGACGATGATGCTGATATTGATTGTATTTACCATCCTCACTATCATTTATAATATACCCACTAGCCATAGCTCTTTGTAAGCAATTATCTTTTTGTCCTAATGGTTGTACTGATATATAATTAATTAATCTAGCATAAGAAACTGGAATAACCTAGGTACAGCATTATGTCCGCAAGTAAGATCAAACAAGAAAATAAAAATGGCGTCTACCTACGCTATTTAAAAGTTACCTATATGCCTAAATAGTTGTATTTAAAGCTTCCAAGAATAAGGCATTCGGCTGCTAAAAGCTTATTGCAGGTATCATAAAGATTAGGGTCAATAAATACAGAGCATTCCCGACTATCTCTTATCGAGCACGAACAGAAATCAGTCACAAACTTTAGAACACACAGGAATATTCAGATACGAACATTATAATACCCAATATTTATTATTAGGCCTCCGCAGTTAACTACCCTGATGACAGTTTTACCATGTCTGTCTGTCCCCGGCTATTCTAGTGACCGCTTACGGTCACGCGGTCGGTCTCTAAGACTTATAGAGAGCTGTAATTTGTATAAAGTATTATTGTAATTTGATTGATTGTCCTGAAAATATTTATTTTATTTTATAATTGTATTTTCTCAAACATGCACTACAATCTTGACATTGTGTTCCTTATAATAGGCTTCAAAGTATGTCGTTGCAGGTTTGGCTAGACGAGAGGCACGAGAGGTCGTAATAATTTCTATAAAGTAAAATTTATGTAATTCTGTATCGTATGATTTATTTAGTTAATCCTTATATATGTAACTTGTGATGCACAAAGACTAAGATTAAGAATTAACTATGCAAAAAACGAAATTCTGCTGTCATTTCTTCAGCGCAGCCTTAACGCCAAATTTAATATTATATGTGTTTTATACTATGTCATACAGCTCTACTAAGCAATTGTAGAATTTGATCGAAAGAATCAGGATGTCCGTTCCTTTAAATCATGTTAACAAATTTGAACGCCTAAAATACAAACCGCAAGTTTCAGTTCTGAAACCTGACATTTAGCCGACTAGTATCATAAGTTACGTTTCTGAATACACCCTCAGGTATAAACCGAAGCTACGGCTGCCGATCCGACAGATAATAAAACAGGGGGTAATTCCAACTGTTCAACAGGCACTGGCGAAACGAAACGAAAGTATGTGACCAGAAACTATCTGTCACGATTTTGGGGTGGTGACTGCTTGAAAACAACATAGAAAGGGTTTTTTTTTCAATCAAATAAAATACCAAAATGACAATGACGAAGTCAGACTATGTATGTTTGGGAGTGATTGATCTAGCTTTCAAAATCCACCAGTAAAAAAATACAATGGTCAAACGTGATTGGTGGATTATGACAGTTAGACTAATCGCCATGGTGCTGCCATCTAGTGAAAAACCAGTGAAAAAGCGATCGCGTGCCAGCTAGTGAAAAAGCGATCGCGGAAACTCTCATCCATCCATCGAGATAAGTTTTCAATGATGCAAACGGATTCGTTTTGCTTTACCCGTCTCAAAGAAACACTTGTCGCGCCACACCGATTTTTTTATAAATTACCTTACACAAGTATATGTAAACTTCATAAAATAACTACGAATACAATACAATTAAAATCAGTTAAGACTTCGGTTTTTCTCGGGTATCATCGCTTAAATCTGGAGTCGGAAATGACACGAAATACATTGCTGCGATTACTTTTAGGTAGCATTTGATTTGAAGTATCATAAACGCAATGTATACTCGTAAGCACCTGCCAAGATGACATTTGACCGGTAGACTCAAATCTGTAAATTGATAACTCTATGTGATAGACGAGGGATTCACGACAATTACCGAGGTTGGCCGAAGTCTTAACTGATTTTAATTGTATTGTACTAATATGAAAAAATAAAAAATATTTATTTATGACAAACATAACCAATTATTACAAACATGAATGAGTGCGTACACTCGTGGCTTTCGCCACAAAAGGGTTAGTTACAACTCAGCTTGTATCTGGCAAAGACAGCGATATTCTTCCGTCGTAACCCAGCTGTACACCGTTCGCGGCGGCGGCACCGGCGCGACATTACAAATTCAAGTGAAATCATCATCATAATCATAAGAGCTGAAGGACGTCTACTGCATAGGCCTCCCCAAAGCGACCCAAGATGACCAGTTTTTCGCCACCCACATAAAATAGATGACAATCGCCACGCCTGGCAGACATGTTGCCTGAGCTCCGCAGTAATAACATAAGTAGGTAAGTTATTGTAAAAACGCATTTCTAGCAAATTACACAAGTCGTTTAGTTCTAGGTAAATTAGCTTTATCGTGGGTGCTCTGAATCTCACGTAACTCTGTTTCAAACACCTCTCGCATCCTCGCGATCAGAACACACGGCGGGTAGAATCGCTATAAAATAACTAAGGCTCAATAATTATGCGTATCGGAGTGTCTAAGCCGGCTGAGCCAGATATACGAGGCTTACGGCGCAGATTTATACTTGGAGCAGAAGCGATTCGTCCGCTTGTTTGCCCCTAATCTGTGTCTTATTATCATATAATCTAATTTAATTTACGTTTGTAAACTTCCGTTGTTAATATAGCGAAAATGTAAATTCATACATTGTAAAGTTTGGTATTTACAACGAGATATAATAACTACCATCAATCAATCACTGAATCATTTTCCGTAAATATCTTGCATTTAAAATTTATCTTTAAAGCAATTATAAAGGTTCACATAACACCTAGGTTATAGGTAGGTACAGTCAGCGTCATATAGTTAGTAACAGTCAGCATGGCCAAATATATCGATACAGATCTTTATTTATATAGCATTATGTGTATCGATATATTTGTTATTATTAAGAAATATACATAAACAAACTGCCAAGCCCATCAGCAGCAGCCACGGACGTCCTTGCTTGACATAGGCTTCTCCCATATCAGCAGAGGCAGCTTATTGCCGTAATTACCACGCTCGGCATACGGATTGGCAATCGCAGTATGATCCACTGCTCTCAAGAGACGCTTCCGTTCTCCGGTGGTATTTGGTCGTAGTTTAAGGATCAAGAATCAAGGGTCCAACGATCAAGTAGCTCCCTCCACGAGTTGTCAGTCAACGTACGACGTCGATTTGTTGGTCTCTGTACATTTTCTCCATCATCTTCCTCGCACTGTCCCGGCATTCTGCCATGGTTCATGGGAGCCTGGGGTCCGCTTGATAACTAATCCCACGGATTTGCCGTAAGCACTAGTTTTACTAAAGCGACTGTCAACCCAGAAGGTAAACTAGGCTTTATTGGGTTTATCCTGGTTTCCTCATGATGTTTCCCTTCACCTAAATGCGACTGGTAAATTTCAAATGTTATTTCGTACATAAGTTCCAAACCACCAATTGGTACTTACAAGGGGTTTGAATCTGCCACCTCCGGATTGCAAGTCGCACGCACTTTTGCACTAGGACACCAGCGCCACAATTGCTCTATATCAATATTTTAAGCAGATTCTAGCAAATACGTTTTTGAACTCGTGGTAGAGCTTTTTGATTGCCTATAAGTAGTGTTGTGTTTACAAATAAAGTTTTCACATTACGCTAAGGCATTGCCGGTAATGCTGACGGATAACAACTCGTAATCCGAGCCAACTCACGTGAATCGAGTAGGCTCAACTTAAATAGGCACTCCAAACTTTTTCCAAATTCAATTGTAATAACTTCAGACATTCGTACGCGGCATTGGGTAAGCGTGTAGATCGGTAACGAGCCGGAAGCTAGTCGAAATGGAACGCAAACATTGCGTTGTAAGACTGTGGAACACGAGAGAGTTCCAATATACTTAAACGATTGAAACTGAGACGTAGGACAGTTGAAGAGTTTGTGTAACCGTGTTCTAAGAGTAACGGTTGTATAATAAAAGATACCTGCCAGGCTCTGTTTACATAATCTCCGATACCCTTAACATATGAGCTCGTTCTTCCCAGCGACGGGCAAATGTGAATTGTATTGTCCCGTCACGTGGTATATACGACATGAACTAATGTACTAAGACTATTGGTAGGACATACAATACCTTATACAGAGAGTATATTTAATATTACCTCAAACCCGGGTATTTCCTTAAACTACGTCCAACAATGAGAGGTAGGGCACAGCGATGACCATCATGCTTAGATCTGGGGCAGCCCGACTGGGGAAGTACCTCCTCCTTACAGAAGACCACAGCCATAATAGCACTGCCACCTTTCAGGTATGTAGTGTTGTGTTCCTGATGGTGAGTAAGGTTCCCAGAGCTCCAACCCCCCCTTAAAGGCCGGCAACGCGCTTGTGACTCCCCTGGTATTGCGGGTGCCCATGGGCGACGGTAATTGCTTAACACCAGGCAATCCGTCTGCTCGTTTGCCGCCTATGTCATAAAAAAAAAAAAAACCGTAACCAAACGTAGGTTTCTGTACTATGAATAGATATTCCAAGGTAATTTTAAAAGTCTTAATCACAAGCGTAATTATCATTAATTTTTGAATTATTTTCGAGCAGTAATCTATTGCGTATGCCTGACACGAATTATATACATACAATTATACTATAATCTTGTAAGTTCATTACGATTATACTGACTGGAAACTATATATTTGGTTAATCATTGAGAATGGAGCATTGGTTGCCAAAAACGAAGACATGTTATTTTAGATATACGCGCTAATGATTGGGTATCAGAATTAATAAGTCGAGGAAAAAATAATGGTGACAAAACTTCTGTAAGCGATTATTTTGGACCTCTAAATCTTTGATAAACCCCTCGAAATTTAAGAATCTGCATCTTAGCAAAGCTGACCCCACACTCCTCCATAGATAATAGTTCTTGCCGCCGATCCGGTACTGGTCTTGAACATGGAACATGGGCGCATTTTCTATATACTATACTATATTTTCGTGGTACTCCGTCATTAAATTAATTCACACAACCCTGCGACCAAACTAACTGCATTCTCGCAGCCCTGCAATAAAACTAACCTTGCAACTGAAGCATCCCTCCGTAGATATGAGCTCGTTCTTGCCGCCGATCCTGTACTGGTCTTGGACAGGGAAGACGGGCGCGTTTCCAATGTCGTCCGGCGGCAGGGCTCCGTCCAGCGCCGTGAGGCAGTGCCCGGCGCCAACCAGCTGGTAGCCTGTGGGGCAGCCGCATTGGTACGAGTCGCCGAACGCGGAGCAGCCGAAGAGACAGCTGGCCGTTGCACAGCCGCCTGCCAACTGAAACGTCAAAGAAGTTAGAGCCTTATCATCATCATCATCATGTTGTGGGATCCTTTCCATTCAATCCATTTTTTTTAAGTAAGCCTAGCAACAAGCACTTTAGAATAGTCAAATACAAATATATTTACTCTTAATATAATAATTAATTACTTCAGAGTAATTCATTGGTAAAAAGAATTAATATTTAATTGAAAAAAAACATGTATATGGCTCTATAACTGTCTAGAATATAATCTAAATGTCCGCTAAAGTAAACTCTGAACAATAATTATATTAATTAATTATAATTTTATAAAAAAACCTTTCATAATTAATCCCACGGTTTATCAGTTATGTACTCTTGTGTGCTATAATTGTAGCTTTGGATATAAGTTGGTTCTTAACATAATTCTTGAATTTATTAATTGATAATTCAGTTACTTTCATTGGTAGTTTATTTTAAACAGTTACACGATTACCCAGAAAATATTTTTTTATTTTATCCGTACCCTCACTTGTAACTAGTCTGTGTTCACTCAATCATGCCACTACCTCGTTCCTAGCACCAGAGATGTAAGGGTACCTGCAGACACACGCCGTGGCCGCTGTCCCAGCCGTAGCCGCCGGGGCAGCCGCAGCGGTAGGCCCCGCCCACGGGGAAGCATGGTGACGTGCCGCACGGGCCGCTAGCGCACGCGTCTGTTGGCACGCAGATGCCGCTCGACGATCGCGTTGTACCTGACAGACACGTTATGTTCAAAGTTAGTACGAGTAGGTTTATGGTAGGCGTGATCGCGTGACACCGTCTACTGCTAACAGGGATCATAGAATCCAGGGAAGCCTTCCAGGTCTACACGGAAGAGTTAGGATTCTTATAACAATTCAAAATAATAACATTAATTGACGATTCTTTGATATTTAAATCGAAAGATAAATAGAAAAAGACGTGGAAACACATCTACCGCCAGTATTTACACGTAACCCATGATGACGTATAAGACAAGGGATAAAAAGAAAAAAATTGACAAGTCTAAGCGGTACTCGTATAGCACAATTGGTAGTGCACTGGACTAGTGATCCAGTGATTGTGGGTTCGAGTCCCGCTGCGAGTCAAAAAATTTCTATTTTTCTTTCGATTTAAATATTGATGAGATTCGCTAGCAGACGTTTCTGCATAATAAAAAAAAATGATAATTGACGATGGTAATAATGATCCACCGTTGTGGGCACGATCGACCCACAACCCTAACAGACGTGTGACGTCATACTAACGATTCCTGAGACAGCGTACCTATCGACACAGTTTAGTGTCCCTACTGTCGCTGTGACCACTACCTCTTTTGAGGGATCGATCCGCACCTGTCACCAGCGGATTCGGCGCCAGTAGCACTTGGTGGTCCTAACACCAGGAGCTTTTCAGATTTGGACGGTTTCTAAACTTATGTAGACGAAGGTAATGGACTCAAGGCTACTCACCAGTGGGACAGTCACACCGGTAAGAGCCGGCGTAGTTGCGGCACGGGGACTGGCAGCGGCCGTCGGCACACTCGTCGCGGTCCAGGCAGCGGGAGCCTTCCAGGTCCAGGCGGAAGCCGCGGGGGCACACGCAGCGGTACGAGCCGAGCAGGTTCACGCATTTGCCGGGAGACGGGCAAAGGCCTTCTTCGAGACATTCGTTCACATCTGCGAACATGGTATAAAAGTATAACCGGCGTAATATGAACTGCGTAATTACAGTTAAATGTTACAAAATATAGTTGTGACAAAAAGACATTACGTTCCGTTTCTGACTTAAATTTTTACATAAATTAATAAATATTTCGGGACAATCTTACACAATTTGACCTAATAGCCTTACGGTAAGCTCAGTAAAGCTTGTGTTGTAGGTACTAGACGACGATATACATAATAGAGAAGTACATATAAATGCTTAAATACATAGAAAACACCCATGACTCAGGAACAAATAACTGTGCTCACACAAATACATGCCCTGACTGGGATTCAAACCCAGGGCCATCGGCTTCATAGCCATAGGCTGACTTAGCTTTTTACATATTTGTAAGGGATTTAATTTAAGCGAATTTTGGGTAAATCCAGTGACTTTTCTTCTTTTGGCAAAAACAGATTAGAAAAAAATACTACTCACTGCGAACTAGGTACAGTGGCCATCAGATATATCGGAGCTGTGGAGGTAGTCACAAATATCGGAACATGGACCTTATCGCCTCGACAATAAAGGCGTTGTTCCGATATTTCTGACCACCCCCACAGCTCCGATATATCTGATGGTGACTGTATGTCCGAATCTAATAAAAATTTATATTTTTTCCTGATCTAGCATTCCAGGCAATGAGCATGATGGTTATGACCCTTTCGCTTCTCCATGATCTTCGTGATCACTCCTGGCTATTCATGCTTACCGACGCACGCGTCGCCGCGCTTCTCGTAGCCCTCCTGGCAGGAGCACTCGTAGGAGCCCTCGGTGTTGGAGCAGGTCTGCTGGCAGGTGTGCGTGCCGGCGGCGCACTCGTCCACGTCGCGGCAGTTCGCTCCGTCTTCGTCCACCTGCCAAACGGTATTCTGTCTTAAGTGTGAAGGGTTCATGTTTATTTTCTGATGAAATAAATCGGTGACAAGGTACTCAAAAATAACCTGAACATGCACTTTATCTCCTTGACAATAGAGACGTTGCACGGACATTTGTGATCATCTTGGCCACTCCGATATATCTCATGGCGACTGTACCAAGACAGAAGTTTAAGAAAAGACAGTATGTTTATCTCTGTCTATGATTTAATTATAATAGAAAAGAATAGAATAGCATTTATTCAGGCAACACATCATAACTAAGAAATCATAATTAAGAAACAACCTAGGCAAACTTTACGTACATGTAATAATGGATGATGACAATTTTTCAGTAAGACTATGCAAAAATATTAGACACTATTTATATACCTATTTTTTATTCTTCTACGTAGGTATTAAATAACAAATCGTAGTGTTATTGAGTTAAAATATGCATTGTGGTAAGAAGTGACATCATATCATAAGCCCTGACTTTCGAACTTTGACGAACTTTATCTTAGAAAATTAGGCTAAGGGTCGCCCTAGTACCACCTGGAGGCGTACAGTTAAACAGGTGACTGACTCCGAAAAAAAAATCATCAACCGACGAAGTTGACCAGTCAGCACAAGACTTTGAACTTGAATGTCTTTATCCCTGGACGGTACCTCGTAACCAGTGCGACACAGGCACTCGTAAGAGCCCTCGGTGTTGCGGCAGAGCTGCTCGCATGGCGGCGGGCGCGCCGCGCATTCGTCGACGTCCACGCAAATGCCCTCCGACGACTTGTAGCCACGGGGACACACGCAGCGGAAACTGTTAGAAACGTAAAAGAGGTCAGAGAAAAAGGATTATTGCCGGGTATTGCCTATGCAGTGCCGGCTGAGACAGCACCACCCTACCTCCTCCTACGGTTGACAACGGGAACAACCAACGGTTGAGCAGCAGGGTCTGAACCAACAGCTACTGCGGTCGCCAACCCTCCTGCCAAGCGAGGTATATGGCAAATCCCCCCGCCAAAATGATACAAATCACATTAGAGGGAGGCTTGTGTCCAGCAGTGGACGTCTCACGGCTGATGATGATGATGATTGTCTACTGACTGTTGTGATGATGGTTGTTGTGTTGGTAGTTTATACGGGTAGCAGGGGACGCTGCTACCCGTATAAACTACCAACACTAGAACATAATGTACAACACACATAACTATAGAACATAACTATCGCCCTCTGCCTAGAAAGCGTGGCGATTATGGAATTGTGCAGATCTCTCTCTGTAAAGGTCTATTTATGGCGCAGACATAGGCCAATAGTGGACGTCCGTAGCTGATGTATGCAAGTAAAAAACATAACATATCATCTTATTCCATTCAGGAACTTATGAATTTAAAAAAAAAACTACCACCGGTTATAGAGCTGGTACCCGACACTTATGACCTGAGAATATTATAACGGCAAGTAAACTGATAAGGGCTTATTGTTTCAACAGTAAAACTGATTGTAGCATAGTTCTCCCAGAAAACATACCACAAACTATTGAATCCAATACCATACAAACAGAAAAAAATATGCCAGCTTAGGTACGAGTAGTAGTAACGTGTCTGTACACGCATTTCGGCGTTCTATATTCAAAGTTTCATATTAATTTTCTGCACAACTACATAGACATGGTCATTCAGTTTTTCACCTATGCGAGTATAAATAGATAAATTAGCGAGAGCATGGAATTGCATCTGTAATAGTATTGTGTGTTTACAGCCATTCTATGTAGTGGTATTGTGTATTTATAGGCATTCTATGTAGTGGTATTGTGTGTTTATAAGCATTCTATATTTGAAATTTCCTTTTTCACCTCAGCAGCTCGAACATGTCTACTTTCCTCACTCCAGGGAGTGAGGAAAGTGCGACTTTCCTCACTTTCAGAGAGTGAGGAAAGTTGCTACTTTCGTCACTCCAGGGAGTGAGACAGAGTAACTTTTTAATTGACGACCGGTCTGGCCTAATAGGTAATGACCCTGCCTAAGAAGCCGGGGGTCCCGGGTTTGAATCCCAGTCAGGCCATTTATTTGTGTGATGAGCACAGAAATTTGTCCTAAGTCATGGGTGTTTTCTATGTATTTAAGTATTTATATGTATCTATTTATTATAATAGGACATAATGGACTCCCTAAACAACACTAACACGTTCGGACCCTCACAAATTAATGAAATATTATAATTTTGAAATGTACATATTTTAAAATGAAAAATATTTAAACAAAATATTAAGTAATGAAGCCAGTGCAGTTGCAGATAAAACACTTAAATTAATGTGGTTAACTTGGTGTTAATTTTTTTACAAGATTTTATTCAATTGGATGTATATATTTGTATATTTATCCGGATGGAATCTTGCAACTTAATTTTGAAGCAGACATCTTTAACCGATTGAGCTGAAATTTAGCACACTTATGTAATTTCGGTTACAATGCAATATTATGGTACCACTGATCTGATCTGATGCTGGAGTCAGAAGGTAGCAAAAGCAACTCCTAAAATACAGAAGATAAACCCGTGGTGTTTTAGGCTCATTAGAATCCTTTCGAAGAGTAGATGACGATTGTGAAAAAAGTACAGTCGGCAATAAAAGCTTGTACTAAAAATGACATTTTTGGCAACTTATTTAACCTTTAATATGTTCTCACTACTGAGGTGAAAAGTTGTATGTGTCACACTAGAGAAAAGTTATTTTACATCTCGTGTTTTTGAGTGCCTCGCTACGCTCAAGATTCTAACACTAGAATCTTTCGCTTACTCGGGACTCAAAATAAACACTCGCAAGAAAAAACAACTTTCCTCTCTTGTTGCACAAATAACTATTTTCAGTACAACCACTACAAATGCAATTCCACACTTTCGCAAATATATCTATACATACCTTTCTTGCTATCGCGTATCTCTTTAGTTTTAAATATTGGGATGCAGACATACTTCATACTGATAGTTTATTGCGCTCGGGCATCGGGCACAATAAAGCAATACGATACAAGTGTTACCCTTACGTACCAGACTTCATATTATGTACGGATAGCTCCGTGCCAAAATGCATAAGAGTTTCGTCTATTGAAAAAGTTATACAACTCCTCGCGAAACTTTCCAAATTCAAATTGGTTTTCCAATGTACTAACTCTTTTAGGGTCAGATATAAAAGTGCACTAAACAAGTCTCATACAAATCTAAATAACGAATTATTCAATTAGAGATAGATATCACGTTATAATATAATGTAGAAAAGTTCCGTAAGTTCTTGTCAGAGTTCTTGCTTATTTTAAGACAGCCTAAAGCCTTGTTAGAATTCTAATACTAAAACTCCGCTCTCAGAAGTCAATTATTTTACATTACCTCACGGCTAAGTCTAGGCTCATCAAAGTGTGGGTGTTATTTAATACAATTTATATTATCCGCGAATTTGACTTTTACTGTTTCGAATTGTTAAAACAATTTAAATTAAGAAGATCTCTAATTAAGTCATTAGGTAATTGACATGGAGAACCTAATTGACTCAAGAAGGGTTTAACTTCCTTGAATTCAAAAGGTTTAGAAGGTAAAATCAGTCGTTATAAGTGCGAGTCAGACTCGGGCGTTGGGAGTAAACTAGTTCATTAGGTAGATAGCGAACTAACTGCAAATATAACTTTGTCACACACGGCGACCAAGGCTTTTAAATGAAACCATAAGTATTTTTCTATTAGGATGTAATGGAATATTTGCTGTTTGCTGCTTGGGGCCAATATTTGAGCATCGAGTATTCTAATAGTGACATTCTAAACCCTGTCGGAAACGAATATTTTTTATTTTTTTTTATAATCACGAATGATAAAAATTATTCATCATGAGTTTTGTGTAAAAAACGGTGTAGTATGGTGAGAAAGGAAAGTTTTGGGTGCGATTATTTTTTCCCGTAGTTTTTTTACATTCGAATACATGACTCTCAAAAATTGGCCCTCTGTCTCTGGTTTGGTACAAAGACAATTATAGTTTATAATTTTTCACTTCTTACACGTTCGTTGCATTATGGGGCCAATCGAAACCCAATAAGTATGGTTACATGCGATGTTAACTAACTGCCGCTGCGAAAGTATTAGAGCGTTATCACACTAAGGCGATTTGCAAGCGATTTCCGTACAAAACTCGTACGCGGCGAAATCACTGTGTATTCATAAATCGCAAGTGTGACATCAGCCTTAGATTAATTAACAGAAAAACGAGATTTCGATATTAATTTCACCTTCCCGCCTTCATACAAAAATCTTGACAGACAAAACACTAAAGAACAAAGTGATCATCAATATACCTTTTATGGTACGAAACCCTAAGAATAGATATATGTGACATTATCTACGAAAAGGGACCTTATTGTCGATGGCGCTTATGCCGTTGTTTAAGACGATACAATACAAACGCAACGCGATTCGACGTAAGCGCCATCGACAATAAGGTCCCTTTTCCTAGATAATGACACATATAAGTTGTTTGCAGAGTATGCAATAGATTATACACATTAGTTCCATCTGTTTTTATTTCTGATCTACACGTACCGCAGAGCACATTGTAAAACACCTGCCACACCGCAAACTTGCCAATCAATTCGTACTCCATAAATATTTGCATGGTACTCGAACATAAGGAAACTAAAGTGGAACGGTCGGTTGCCGCGTCTATTCTCATTAAGTGGAGTTGAATATACCTAAGTCCACAGCAGTCTGTGCCGTCTGTGGTATATTAGTAGTTTATGTATCTGTGCATAATGAAGGGCATTACAACAAGAGTGTGGGTTTATAATATCACACGATTGTTATAATGCCTAATTATGTATAGTTACATACACTACTTTATCTACACACATATCATTAAGTGTTTTAAGATGGGTACAGAAACCATAGGGAAATGATTTATTATTAGGGTTACTTGTAAACATTAAAAAGTCAACGAACAAAACAGATGACAGCTTGGAACGGCGGCGTTGCGTATTTCGTATCTCAGTCAATTTTTTTTTAAACCATAGGCAAGCGAATGAACTCCCTATTCTACTGTCACTTGAGTTCAAATGTCGTTCGATTTATATTAAAAAAACATAACGAATTGGCGTTTCGTATCAATGGCTGTTTTAATATCTATAGATACTAGATTAGACACCCCACTTCAATTTGACAGCTGTTCCAAATTTAAATTCATAACCTACTGATTTCAGTAGGTAATGTTAACATTACCTACTGAAATCTTTCTGATGGTTGGTAATGCTGGTCATTGCCTACGGTTTCTGGACGCATTTTAGAGCACTTATGACATGTACGTAGATAAACCTATTTTAACCACAGATTGCTGTGGACTGTGGACTTAGGTATATTTAAAGTTCCATATTGCATCATCATCATTTCAGCCGTATGTCGTCAACTTCAGGACAAAGGCCTCCCCCCACAGATAAAGAAACCTCTAGGTACTCCGTGCCTCCCCCAAATATGACGTGTATCATCGTAGCGTAGAAAACTTAGGGCATCTTTCTCTTTTCTGAATTGAGCCATAATTAAAGTGACAGAGACAACCGTTTGAAATTTCAGCTGTTTACGATACCGAAAATAGGATATAATCAATTTTATTTCACAAATAATTTTCGCAGCGACCGAAATATCAAGAAAACTAAACACACGTTACAAATCCTAAACAACCCAGGTAGGTAACCATTTTTTTTGGTATTTTTTCTTACCTGCCAATAGTGTTCACGCAACGCCCTGGCGTACACAGCCCAGGCATAGCGAGGCACTCGTCCACATCGCCAAACACATCAGGTGACACGATCGAGTCCCCTCCTATGACGCCGCCGCCGCTGCCGCTTCCGCCTCCGCCTCCGCTGGAGCCGCCGTGGCCGCCTTGTCCGGGCGGAGTGAGGTTCTCGGGCGTGCATAGCGCGAGCCGTTCTTGGGTGCCGGGCTGAGGGCAGAGCTCGCACTCAGAACCCCAGGCCACGCCGAGTGTGCAGCAGCATATCGCTCTGCGAATGTTGAGGAACCGTTCATTTTATAGGTCACCTATACCGATTGACCGGCGACATGTTAATATCCGTTAGTTAATCGTTTATTCTCATTACACAGCTAAGTGAATAGCCTCCGTAATTTACAAACCAAACATATTCTACATAACAAGTAATTACTAAACAAAAACTGTTTATAATTATATTTTTAAACACACTTGCTTACAATGTAGTTTGAAGAGACTGTTGATGGTATTTATACACATTTAATTATGACAAATGGAAACAAGTTGAAGACATGTTAGAAAACGCAATCGAAACATAAACAATGTATAAAAACGATTACGATGATTCTGTTCGATATTTATATTTCGAGGACGTTAGTTGTAGTTAGTATTTTTTTTTAACGAATACAACGCATAATGATGGCGGTATTTGGATTTGGATGGCAGTATTTGGATTTGGATGGCAGTATTTGGATTTGGATGGCAGTATTTGGATTTGGATGATAGTATTTGGCTTTGGATGGCAGTATTTGGAGTTGGATGGTTGTATTTGGATTTGGATGGCAGTATTTGGATTTGGATGGCAGTATTTGGATTTGGATGATAGTATTTGGCTTTGGATGGCAGTATTTGGAGTTGGATGGTTGTATTTGGAATTGGATGACAGTATTTGGATTTGGATGGCAGTATTTTGATTTGGATGGTTTTATTTGGAATTGGATGACAGTATTTGGCTTTGGATGGCAGTATTTGAATTTGGATTTGGATGGTTTTATTTGAAATCGGATGACAGTATTTGGATTGCAGTATTTGGATTTGGATGGCAGTATTTGGATCTGGATGGCAGTTTTTCGATTTGTGTGGCAGTATTTGGATTTTGATGGCAGTATTAGGATCTGGATGGCAGTAATAACGATGGTAGTAGACTGTAACGTTATGGCGTGAGTGACTCACTTGGTGACCTGGCTGGGCGCGGGCGGCGCGGCGGCGCGCGGCCAGGGCTCGGGCACGCAGCGTCCGCCCACCAGCGAGCGGTAGCACTGCCCCGTGCGCCGGTCTGCGGCAAGCATAAGCTTTATATTATAATACATAAAGTTGACATGTAGTACATGGCAGTGCATTCATCCTCACACCCTGGAGCATAAAGGGTCGCGCACTAAGCGATTTAAGAGGAATTTCCTTCCGCGAACGCACCGGCTGTAAAATGAACTCACTGCCGAGGTTTTCCTAGGGACTACAGTATGAGGTTCCTCAAAAAAGGAATGAACTCCCTGCCGAGGTTTTCCTAGGGACTATAGTACGAGTTTCTTTAAAAAAGGAGTGTATAGATTCTTAAAGGGTAGGCACCGCGCATGTGAATCCTCAGGAGTTGCAGGCGTCCATAGGCTACGGCTTACCATCAGGCGGGCCGTATGCTTGTAAAAAAAAATGCGACGTTGTTGATATTTTCTATCAGGTAACGTGTTAAATATGTGCCGGCTTAGAATATTAGCATTAGTAGGTGCCGTAAGAGAAAACTAACGGATAAGCAGCAGCGTCCATCGATACTAAGTCAACAGCTACCGCGGTCGCCAACCCGCCCGCCAAGCGCGCCACTCACCGATGCACGCGGTGCCGTCGCCGCTGAGCTCGTAGCCGGCGTCGCAGTCGCACGTGTAGCCGCCGTCGGTGTTGACGCACACGCCGGGCGAGCAGCGCGTCTCGTCGTCACATTCGTCGATGTCCTCGCAAGCGTCCTCGGCGTTGTGCGGAGCTGAGGTTCGTCGGTAGCCTGGGCACAATGGTTAGCTAGTTTTGAAAAAAATTACACCAAATCTTTTCACTATCTATTTTTTCTCTCCTCACTAGCTCGGAACGAACTGTTATTCTTTAAAAACAGATAGCAAAGTTGCATTTTATTCATAAGAGTGTAAAGTAATTTCATACAAATTGTCTATTACTAATCAAGTGTATTTTTATGTTAGCTGGTTGGATGTTCTTTTATTTAATGTTATGCTAATAATTTTGAATACATTTTTAAAGTTTTATAGTTAATTATTCCTCAGGGTAGTGAGGTGAAAAGTTGTGTGTTTCACTCGATAGCAAAGTGTGTTCCCCTCTCGTGCTTTAAAACCGTCCCAATGCTCAAGATTCCACTCTTTGAAGCACTCGCTATGCTCGTGGTTCAATTTTTTTTTTTTTTTTTTTTTTTTTTTTTATTGAGAAACAAACGGTTCTTAATTAATACATTAGAATGTTCATAAATTACAAGATGACTTAACCTGGAGTTTCCTAAAATTAAATTTTGGGATCTTTTGCTAGCTCGGGTCTCAATATTAACACGAGAAGGTAAACACTAACTTTGTCCGTTGTATAACAAATAACTATTAAAAATATCTTGATTTAATGATTTACCTCGATAGATAGAGATAGTTAAGGTAACTCTGAGTTTGCCAATATTAACTAAAATTCAAAACCAAAATTTAAGGTAAAAAGCCAATAAATGTCAAAAAGTTACTATACTCGTAATAGGTACTGAAATACAAGTATAACTTGAAAATAGTTACGCCCTTACGTTATCCGATTTTCTTTAAGAAAATACCAAATAGACGACTTACCTTCCGGACATGTGCATTTATACGATCCCACAGCGTTCTCGCAAGCGTGCGGACACGGCGAAGGGTCAGCAGCGCACTCGTCCAGGTCCTTGCAGTGTGTACCGTCGGCAGCCAGCGTGTAGCCGTAGGGACACACGCAGCGCCAGGAGCCGGGCGTGTTGTGGCAGCGGAACGAGCAGCCGGCCATTCCTTCGGCACATTCGTCAATGTCTACGCACGTCTGGGAAGAAACGGGAAGCTCTCTCGTAACTCTCAATCACTCTCTGCTTTACTTAACCTCTAGCCACCCAAACTTGCCAGGCCAAATGCAACTGTGGTTAGTCATAAATAAAATTCAAAATGGCATTCAATGGGAGACCTTTTTATAGGTCTCCGGGCGGCTAGAGGATAAAGGTTAATTAGTGCAGAATGCCTTATGGCATTAAGTAAGGCATTGAGTTAAAGTTCTCTTTGGTGTAAAGATTAAATAAATCAAACAACATCTAATTTTAACTTCAAAAACCTTCGACGTTTGTCCTCGTGGTCTAGAATGAAGGCTGGCTAAAGTTCACATCAACATCTTCAACCCGAGTTTTTCGAACTACCCGCAATTGACCTTGTCTATCAAAACCGTTTTGCGCACCAGGGTTGTCAGTCGGTCGACAGACTATACTAACGATATCGGTACTTTTAACTAATGGTCTTCTCTTGACTGGATCCATGAGGATGAGATCCTAAAACCATCGTCCCATCCAACGTCGGAAGTAATGTTTAAAGTTAATATACGCGATTAAGTCCCGTTTATTTGTAAATAACCTCTTTAACTGTCCACCTGGGAGGCCATAGTCCTTAGAAGACTCGTGGTGTCTAACTAACCTGCTCTGGTCCCTGCATGAAGCCCTGGTTGCAAGTGCACTCGTACTCTCCCGGCTTGTTGGTGCAAGTACCGTTGCCGCAGATGCGCGGGTCGACGAGACACTCGTCTGCGTCTTCACAAGCCAATCCCGTAGGGTCCAACTGTTAAAAAAAAACACATCATCATCATCTCACATACACACATAGGCCTCCCCCAAACATGAGTTGTATCAGCTTAGCTGGTAGTTGCCATAGTCGCCACGCTTGCCAGGCGAGTTGGCGACCGCAGTAGCTGAATATTGGGTTTCAACTGGATTGGGTTTAAAGAAGACTAAATTAAAGTAATTTCATAGACCATATGATTTAATTCTGTAAACAGAAGCACTTTGGAAGACGATTTTCACGTCACTGTTATTGAGATTTTTTACCGACAAAAATGTACTTAGGGAAATTAATCAGATTACTAAGTCTTCTAGTATTTTAAGCCTTTTCAAGGCGCAGGAAATATATTTAACCGATTTCGACGGTTTTAGGTTCGTTGTGATCGTCTTGGGCAAAACTTTAATAGTATGCTTTAAAAAAAAAAAAAAACACAAAAAAGATTTTCAGACGGTACAAAGTGCGCCGGGACAGCTAGTTTACAATAAAACTTACCATCCCTGCGTAAGCAATGAAATACATGAAAAATAAAAAAAACAAATACCTGATATCCGTCCGGGCACTCGCACCGGAATGATCCGTCCGTGTTAACACACCGTCCGCCGCGGCAGATGTCTGGACGGACCTCGCACTCGTTCAGATCCTGGTCATGGTCAAATTATTGTCAAATACGGCACCAAAATTCGAATTCATTCAAATTGAAGTAGTAAATCAGTAGACTGTATACATACAGTGACAGAGTGTTCCCACTATATGATAATGATTTTTCCACCTCGGAAAGAACTGTTTGTTCTTTAAAATCTTATAGCAAAGTTGCATTTTATTTAGAAGAGAACAAAGTAATTTCATACTAATTGTTTATTATTAATCGAGTATTATTTTGACGTTTGCTGGTTGCATGTTCTTTAATTTAATGGATCAATAATATTGATTTGATTATTAATGTAAGTTTTTTTTTCGTATTAGGGAGGTAAAAAAATGGGGTTTTTCACTCGGCAGCAAAATGTGTTCCCCTCTCTCCAAACGCTCAAGATTCCATTCTTTGAACCAGTTGCTGTACTCGTGTTTTAGTTTTAGAATCTTTCACTAGCTCGGGTCTCAATATTAGCTGAAGAGGTTACACTGTTGCTCCCTTGTATAACAAATAACTATTGATTTAATAAAACCGTAGGTTGATGGTATAAATATGTGCAAGTGCTAGTGATTGAATATCAAACAATATGGTATGCACACTTTGGTCATGTGAAATTACCTGTGTGATGTTGGGGCGGCCCATACCTCCCTGGCAAATACGTAAGAACTCTGGTGATTCTGGCGACGGGCAGCGTTCGCATCGCCTACCCCAAGCAGCACCTATAAGCAAATTATACTTTTATGTTGCAGGTTGTTTCTAATAAATTCGTATTTATCAGATAAAGTGCTTTAACACAATATAAGGCCAACGCGTCTGTGACACCCCTGGTGTGGTGGGTGCCCATGGGCGACGGTAATTGCTTACCATCAGGCGACCCGCAAAAAAGGCAAATATAACCACATATTTTAATTTATTAATGTTCGAAGTGAACACTATGGCTGCATTTAGTATGTGGATAAAATCCATTTTATTCATTGTAGACATAATGTTTCATACAGACATATACTGCTTAAGACCTACACAATCGATATCTAAATAGAAATATTGTAAGCTTTTTTTTTCAAAACCACCGGGTTCGATTCCCAAATTTAGTACAGATTGTTTTTAATGTATGAATGCAGTTTTTCTTGTTATTAAAATCGTTGACATGGTTCCTTAAGAGATCTTCGTATGCCTTATAGTTTCAGACTTTCCCATACTGACCGATTTAAATGGGCCACCCTGTATTATTTTACTTATGTGTTTACTTGAAAGACTTAGCGATATCATCGACTTATATATTGGGGGAAACCATATTTTAAAAGAAGAAGTAAGGCCGATACGTGCTTACAAGCGATCATTAGTACCAGGAGAGCATACCGTCGGAGCAGCAGCACTCGGGGCGGGACAGCTGCTTGGGCCGCGCGCGGTGGCACCGGCCGGCGCCCCACTCATCGTAGCACAGCTCCTTGCGCTCGTCCACGCAGATCGCCAGGTCCTCGTAGAAGCTCCAGCCTTCGGGACACTCGCACCGATATCTATCAAACAATGAGTGTTTTAACTGATAGATAAAGTTGTAGATATATGGTCAATAGTTAATACCTCGTAGGTTACACCCTTAAGTAATAGTGTAGGGCAGGGTCGCCATGTAATAATGTATTTTGGATCACATTCATCTTATATTAAGTGGACATACAAGTCTAGATAAGCCGTAACAGCACACTAATTGAAGCAGAATTCATCAAATCTTTTTTTTTTAACATAGGTACGTCCAGTCAATTGTAAAAATTCGTTCACTGTCAAAGTTTCTAAAATATGTATCGAGCAACTCTATTGTACAGTAAATAAGGTTGTAGGACGTATTTATGAAAGGATTCTTTCGGTACGTATTTCACTTGACTGTCCATCACAATACATGGGGCTGATTTTTGAGTCGTGCACTCGAATTCATAAAACTTTGAGAACGAAAATAATCGAACACAAAAGTTTCATACCATTATTTATGCACAAAATGTATAGTTTCGATACCCACGATTATTAATTTCTAACATTCATTCTTCTAAAATACAATTTCTTCGTGTTTGATTCGAGCGTCGAGTGCTCAAAAATCGACCCCCATGATTCACATGTATTTGTATTACCTTGATGTTGAGCGTAAATTAACAGTGTAATGCAAATTAGGCGTGACACATTGGTAGACGTCGGGTATTAATTTCGTGGCTAAATTACGAACACTAGCAAGTGGCTCAACCATCCCAGTACGTGACTGTGTAAGCAACTTACCCGCCGTTGAAGTTATGGCAGTCGCCGCCTGCGCACACGTCTTGTATCTCTCGGCACTCGTCTCGGTCCACGCAACGTTTGTTCACTAGCCGCCATCCTTTACCGCACGAGCACTCGTAACTGCAAGATAAACATTTAATTTATTATTTAAAATAAGCTTTGTACTTTGAATGTTTTTCTTATAAAATGAAACTAACTTTCAAAATAGAAATAACGACTAGATTTCTAAAATGTGACGAGATCAGAACTATAAAATATATAGCAATTTCATAAGTATTCCTTGTATCGTCACTACTTTATAAAAATACTTTTTTCTATGAAATTAAGAACCAAACGAGTAGACGAATCGCCGCCTATCACAGCTGCAACACTAGAGAAGTCAGAAGCGCGCTGCCAACCTTTAAGGGAGGGGGAGTTGGAGCTCTGGGTACCTTATTTCCCACTAGGAACACAACACTGCATACCGAAAATTGTAGCAGTGGTATTATGGCTCTATATTAATTACTTTTGTATTTTATTCTGCCAATCAAAAGAAAATTATATGTGTGGGATGCATACAGAGTTACTTCGTTAGGACTTAGAGTGGCAGTGTGACTGTCTAAGTAAAGAAATTAAAATTAAGTTAAAACACGGACCTTCCCATTGTATTCGTACAAGACGGCTCGCCCTCGCGTCCACAAGGCTCTGGTGTTTCAGCGCATTCATCCACGTCGCGACAGTTACGTCCGTCGCCCGTCAACGCGTATCCCGGGGAACACTCGCAACGGAAGGAACCAAGGGTGTTGCGGCATCGGCCGTTGCGACAGACCATACCGCCCTCGCGGCATTCGTTCACATCTGCGAACGAAAAACAAATTCTTTGAAAGTTTCGATACCGAACCCGATAAATCGATATAATGCGTCAATAAAGTAACAATCTTACGTAATTCTAAATTCAAAATCCCATTTACTCGACTTATCGGGTTTGACCATGAAACCCTCGATATGAAGACTAGCTTTAAAACATGTCTTGTTTAGCAGTACTGTAGCTTGATCATCCATACTTCTTCAGTCACGCAAACAAACACTTCGCTCCTAGATAACACAGTCCATGAATACGCTGTTATAAAGTTAAAGAAACTTGCAAAGTATACTTAATATTCAAAAAGTCAAAGCAAAATTGCCTTGAGACTGTTCATAAGAAAAAAAACTTGAATTTTTTTTTTTTTTTTTTATGACAAAGGTGGCAAACGAGCAAGCGGATTGCCTGATGGTAAGCAATTACCGCCGCCCATGGGCACCCGCAACACCAGGGGAGTCACAAGCGCGTTGCCGGCCTTTAAGGGGGGTTGGAGCTCTGGGAACCTTACTCACCACCAGGAACACAACACTACATACCTGAAAGGTAGTAGTGCTGTTATGGCTGTGGTCTTCTGTAAGGAGGAGGCACTTCCCCAGTTGGGCTGCTCCAGATTCAAGCGTGATGGTACTTCGCTGTGCCCTACCTCTCATTGTTGGACGTAGTTTAAGGACATACCCGGGTATTTTATGTGAGTTGTGTCCGCATTTGGACAACTAAAAATAAAAAGACCTTCATATCATAGACTTATCCTGGTCACGGGACCAAAATGTAAACACATGCTCTTAAGGCGAATCCTTTCCTATCAGATGTAGACTCACCTATACAGTCGTTGTTAGCACCAGGCTTGAAGCCTTCATCGCAGTGGCAAGTGTACGAGCCGGGTAGATTCTCGCAAGTTCCGTTGCGGCACATCGGGCGTGGCCGCGCGCATTCGTCTACATCGCGGCAGGAACCGTCTCGCAGTGTATAGCCTGGGCGACACTCGCATCTGATACGTGAGAAAATGCCGAAATGAAATGAGAAATTTTGGTGTTGCGTATTACAGTAATACCAGAAATATGTTATATGGCTCAATCCACTATTCTTTGTCCCTCGTTGGCATGGTTACGTTCCCCTGGGTCACTCTTCCAACTACAGTTAAATTCATTGCATCTAAATACACAAAACTTAGATATTTGTAGAAGCTGTATGTCCTTTCCATAATGGGTCACCTACCAAGCGCGTCAGTAGATCGCGGTGCCACATTTCTTGCAACAAAATATGCGTCAGTTGTCCCCTAGCTGATGGGACAGAATACTTAACAACGACAAACAGTTGATTAACTTATAACAGTGAGTAAACCCAATACGAACAACTAATGAAACGAAACAGAATTTATTAGTAAAGTAATAAAAATGGACTAAAAGGTTTTTTTTAAGTTACATTTAACATGCATACCAAGCAACATGGTTTTTTTTTTCATTGATATTCTAAGCGTAATCTACATATTGCTAACCACCGTTAAGTTATAAGTTTATAAGGCCGTATTTAATTTACTCACTGTACTTGCTTATATTGTAACTGACCTGAAGGAGCCGATTGTGTTTCTACAATCACCATGCTCGCAAACCCTGGTATCAGCGCACTCATCAATATCTTCGCAAGTATCGAGGGTAGAAGAGAGACGATAGCCAGGCGGGCAGCGGCACTCATAGGCTCCAGGTAAGTTGACACATTGCGCTAGACCGCGGCAGGGCGTGGAGATGGTACCGCATTCGTCCACATCGCGACACTGGTGGGAGGTCGCGTCGTATTCATAGCTGGAATAAACAGTCACGTCTAATAATATGTATATTTTTGAGAACGTATGTCTAAGGCATAAGGATCGAAATCGCTAATATATTTTTGGAAGCGACCGTGCAATTAAGTTTAATTTATGAATTTGGCAATGCGTGGAAGGATGTATAGCGAAAGGGATATGTTTTTTTAAGGGCGAATAGGATCGCTACGGAGAATAGGGTAGTGAAATCTTAAAAAGGCTAATACGGGGTAGAGAATAATTTAAAAGACAAACGCGCATGTCACCAGCCATAAACTATATAATAATATATGATTTATTTTACAAGGAAACAGCCTACATAGTGTCTCAAAGAATCACTATCTTAGGTATAAGCGTTAAAAATCCATATCTCGTGTGACGTGTGACCATCTTTGCTGTATAATATTTGTGTGTTTTAAGTAGGGCTTGTGATATCCGTGTTACACGCGAAACCATAGCTACGTAGCCTTAGCACCGGCGGTGCTAAGATCCCGTACTACACAGTCACGTCAAAGATACGTATCCGTTTCTAGATTCGGCTACGTTCGCGCGAATCTCGGCTTCGGCTCCGCTCGGTTGTTGAAAGAGAGCTTGGTCGAACGGACACTTCGCATTGTGGTATACTCGTAGTCTTTGCATTGATTTGATTCTAGATGTTTTTTTAAGTAATTGCATATTGGTATTATTCTGTTCTCTGATAACCAGCCATTATTAGTTTGTACAAAAAAACCAGAGGTGCGATTGGTGTGATTTTTGAACCTCACCGGTGACTTTTTTTTTGCAGCCGATGACTATTTAGTACGATAAGCCACCAGATGAGATTCAAAAATCGCACCTCAGGTGGGTACTAGGTACCTACTTGTCGATGTCGAAGAATATGAAAGTCCATCCAAATAAATATATTAATATCTCTAATTAATATTTACTCCCTAGTTAGAAATGCTACAGGTAGACCAATGCGACAATTTAAAAGTATTTTAAGTCACATAATAATATACTTTGTTATTCATAAACATTATTACTGGCTGGACTAATGGTCTTTCGTCGGTGAAAACACTAAGAAATAGTTGCACGTGCAGAATTGCAGATAAAGATAACTAACAATAGTTTGCGGGCCATTGATAATGATTACCTTCAAGTAGCTTTGGGTTTTACCTGTTAAGTACCATGTGTTCCTATTGTTTGTGAAGTTAATTGAAAGCAAGAAGTGGTTGGTTAATTTGTTTGATTTGTCACAAATACTTACCTGCTCAAGTTTTATGGTTATAGAAACTGAAATTAAAAACTCGACCTACTACGACTTAATGACACGCATAAAATCTACACTAAACGTCACAGTCACGACTGGATCCGATTTACGTATAAATAAGATACGTATCTCCGTGTACACGTAGCTACGTATCTTAATTACACGTAGCCGAATTACACGGAGCAAACGGAGCGGATCTCCGTTGCCGAGTAACACGGCAACGGAGATTCGGCTACGGGTACACGAAACACGGTCACGACCAGGACCACTAGTTTTAAGCAAACTGTGTGCGCTCCACAAGAAAAAAAAAATACTCACCCATGATCACACAAGCACGTAAACCCAACAGGGGTGTCAACACACCGACCAGGCTTGCAGAGTTGCGGCATGATAGAGCACTCGTCAATAGGTTTCGTCTCGTTATTGGTCGGGTCCCTGTAGTTCCCGGGCTCGGCGCCACAGAACAGCGAATGTTCTCGAGAGTTCTTGTCCGGGCAAGCTTCGCACGGCTCGCCCCACGCGCGGCCCACTGAGCAGCAGCAGAGGTATTTGGTCTGTGGCACGCCGACGGCGGAGTTGCAGCGTTCGGTGTCGGGGTCCCAGTCCATGTAGCACTGTCTTTGGCGAACATCGACACATTCCTCTGAAATAAATACATAAATATTAAGCTTACACAAATTGACTAAGCTCCACGGTAAGCTCAAGAAGGCTTGTGTTGTGGGTCAACGATATATTAATATATATGTAGATGAGTTAATCAACTATTTGTTGTTGTTATTCTGTCCCATCAGCTAACCGAAGCATAGCTTGTTACAAAAAATGTGGCCCTGCGTACTAACTACTGACGCGCTTGGTAGGTGACCCATTATAGAAGGGACATATAGCTTCTACAAATATCTATATGTTGTGTATTTAGATGCAATTAAAATGTGGTTTGAAGATCGACCCAAGGGAACGTAAAGAGGGGACAAAGAATAATTGATTGAGCCAGATACTTAAACACATAGAAAACACACATTGAACCAATACTTGTGCCATCACACAAATAAATTCCGTTACTAGAATTCAAACCCCGGACAATCGGCTTTATAGGCAGTGGGACTACCCACTAGACTAGTCAACAGTCGTCAAGAAAGACATAAGGTTAATACTGGTATTAAATGAACTGTAATACAAGGAAGTGTACAATCTCGTTAATAATTACCAAAGAAATTTGTTATACATATAGGTTTGTATGTACATAATACATTTATTTTAGGTTGTCTCTTATACTAGGCTGTATGTTTACGTCTGATAGGTCGGCATTGAATCCGTCTTTTATATTTCGTTTACTGTGGAAACCTTATATAGACAAATAGTAACTTACTCCCATTAGGCATAGCGACGTATCCCTCCGGGCACAGACACACGTAGGAGCCGGGCAGGTTCCTGCACACGCCGGGGCCGCACACCTCCGGCTCGAGGCACTCGTCGACGTCCTCGCACTTCCTCTGGTCGTGCGCCAGCGCCCAGCCCTCGCCGCACGCGCACACGAACGAGCCGAACGTGTTGGTACACGTGCCGTGCTCGCACAGCGACGGGTGCTGGGCGCACTCGTCGATGTCGGATAGCGTCACGACGTATGATGGCTGGAATGGGATAGGGTCTTTTATCTTGGCTTCTACCTTAGCATGATTTCAATGACGCCTGATTGTGACAAAATGTACGGTATCTGACTTTTAACGTCAGCTTTGTGACAATGGCTAACGGTCCGTTGATGGTACACAGTTAAGTGAAAACGACAAAATTTTCATCTAAAGTTTTTTTTTGTTTAAGTCTCAGAAATGTATTTTTGGTATTTCGCCAGTTGACAACCAAAACTCATTAATAACTACCACAAGTGAGTCATATTGATCCCTAAATAAGGTTGATTTTTGTTTAATTCTTTTTAGTAGTTAATGAGTTTTGGTTGTCACCTGACGATTTCACGTAATTAAAAAATAGGGAAATTTAATGTAATTAATCTATTGTTAAACAATATCAGGATTTTATTGTATGAAAAAATGGATAACTATAATCCAGATTCAAATTGACTTAAACGTTAATTATAACTTTCTCAATAATTTACTAGGCATTTGACCAAAAAAATCTGATATCCTTTACCGGTTCGAGCACGGGCTGGTATCCTGGCCCACCAGGACAGAGTTGCCGGTAGGCCTCCGAGCCTGGCTCGGGACAAAGGTCACAGTATTTGCCCCAAGCAGCACCTGAAACACAATATTAACAATTACCTTTGACATTACGACTATATGGCAAAAAGTACATCTCAACCGTAAATCTCAGCTATGTAGATACCCTGATATGGATTTTCAGAAGATATGTGAATGAAACACGAAATATTGTAAACATTTAGATCTCTATCAACCTATAGGTTGTTTATGTAAACCAAGTGCGGGTAGCTGGAAAATTTCGCACAACAAGAACACGTTGTTACCCGCTTCTTCGGTCCAACGGCAACTATGAAAATCACAAGACGTCGGGAAAAAATCTAGGTAAAAATACTTCAAGTTTTCAAGTCCCGTTTGATTTATAATTACCGTGTTCGTTTCTACAACTTTAATAGCGAATTTCCTGTATTTAATTTGGTTGGTCTTACCCACAGAGCAGCAGCAAGCGGCCATGGTTCCGTCTTCGGAGAGTTCATCACCGTTGAGGCAATGTTCGGTTCCCGATCGAAGGTCAACCCTGCCGTAGCACCGAGCTTTCCGGGAATCTGAGGACATGATCATATGAAACTGTTTAAACAAATATATCTACGACTGCGTTAATATGCCCAATGTTTTGTAGTAGGAACTGTGGGCGGTTAGACACACAGATGCTAACACGGGTTAGTAAAGTTATATTGGAAGATATATTAGTCGCTTCATCCATATCGAACACCGCAAGCAACCTAACATAAAATTTCATTCATACAAAATGCAAATATCATAATTTCATATAGGGTAAATCGCCAGTTACTGGCCACCTTTCAATTACTGGCCACCATATACTGAAAATGGACTCTATTTACCTATAAACAGAGTTCATTTAAGTATAAGGTGGCCAGTAATTGAAGGGTGGCCAGTAATAGAAACCCCATTTGAAAATGTGTTCTATTTATAGGTAAATAGAGTCTATTTTAAGTATATGGTGGCCAGTAATTGAAAGGTGGCCAGTAACTGGCGATTTACCCTATTCTTGAGTAAATTAATTCATCGCTGAAGAAAATATTATTTGAAATAGTATTCTTTTGTATTTTTTTGTTAGGATACCAAGTTTTTTAAAGTCTATAACAACATGATTTATTTATTTTATTTAAACACATACAATATTAAATGATAAATACTGTATCATACAGGCCAGGAGATTGTGAACTAGAAGTGTCTTTAGGCATTTGGACAGCAATAGCCTCTAGCCGCCCAGCAAGATCAAAACTGGCCAGGCCAAATGCAACTATGGTTTGTCATTATTAAAATTTAAAATGCCGCAATGGGAGATCTTTTTATAGGTGTCCAGGCGGCTAGAGGTTAGATGAAAATGCTTACTCTATAGATAACATACTCTATGGCTATAACAGATACCATATCTGGCTTTAATGATGGCTATAAAGCCATCAATAAAGAATTCCACTATCACATGTAGATGTTACAAGTTAAATCTCACCGAAGCAAGCAGTCCCGTCCGAGACCAGTTCGTAGTTGGGCGGGCACCGGCAGATGTAAGATCCGTCCGTGTTGATACAAGTGCCGTACTGGCAGGACTGCGGCGACTTGCACTCGTCCACGTCCGTGCAGTTAAAACCGGGCATCACTGAAACATCGACAGTGACAGTCAAGGTTACACAGAAAATTATCTAAAGGCACAAAATAATTGCGCAATAAATAAGTCTCTGAAGTATCCTAATTGTTTTATTAAAGATTACAATTATACTACTAAATAGCAACAAAAGTAAAATAAAAATAGATCAAATTATCTGAAAAAGCCTTTGGCTTTTATGCGAAAATGGTTATTTTGTCATTTTTGATCACATGATGGTATTTCCTTACTTTTGATCACATTTGACAAATGTCAAATCATAAGTTTTAATTTTAATTAGGTCTTAACCCGTTCTGTAGTTTTTTGTAAATATGTGTAGAACACGCGAAGGTTTAGCGTTAAAAAGTTTAATGAGTTTCAAATAAACAGAATAACGGAAAGTGTGCTAAAGTAATGAACAGTAGCTTGATTTATGATTTCATTTCAGGAGCACTACCTGCAAAGATTTTAAGTAATTTAATACTGAAGAACTAAACCAACATAATCATAGCTCGCAGGATTGCACATTAAAAATAGTAATGAGCCAATTTAATGTCGCTCCATAGAATCCGATTCCCACAGCCTTGACTAACTTTTGTCAGTTTTCTCCGGCTCATGGAGAAAAGAAAATTCATAATAACTCCATCTTGTATAAGAAACATTTTGGCTCACCGCTACGACTCTGCGCGAGTGCCCTGTTTCCAGGCACGGGATGTCCGTGGCTGATAGAGAGAGAGAGAGAAATACATAAGTTAAAAAAGACTTACAGTCATCCACGCTATCCGATTGGTATCCCTTATCGCAGATGCACTTGAACATTCCGTACGTGTTCACACAGCGACCGAACACGCACACATTGTCAAACGTAGCGCACTCGTCCATATCTAAAAAAACACAATAAATATGTAATATATTTATATGGGCACATTACAAGGCGCTGTGTATACTGCGCGTAAAACAAGGAAAACATTAATATTATCGAACGTAATTTACAAGTTCAGTTCATGTTCTTAGTCACTATATATTATCTGTTTTGTTTTTCTCACCATTTAGTTATTGGGATCTTTAGTGTTATTATATTTTATCCTGAGGTATATCCATATTAACATCTACACTTGACATTAAGGATCAGAACTATTTTAGTGTTATTATATTTTTGCTTCTCTTACTACTTTAACCCACGATTTCCATGTAGCCAAAACTGTTAGCATTGGAGTGGAGGCGTAGAATGCTAAGCTTTAAGTTACTTGAGCATCATGAGGACTTGGATCATTATGAAGATTATATTATAATAACAAAGAAAGATTTACTTAACCGAGAGTGTCTACTGTCATTCAAAGCTGTAATAAAGGTCACATCGATTTGGCCTCTATTATATGGTATCCGCAGTTCATTCCATTCTCGAATAGTGAAAAATGGAAGGTGACTAAAAAATTAATTACCGAGACAGGATGTGGCATCAGGAGACCTGGTGAAGCCGACGTCGCAGTCACACTCGTAGCCGCCAGGCGTATTCGAGCAGTGCCCGTTCTCGCACAGTGTTGGGTCGTTCTTGCACTCATCGATGTCGGTACACATGTAACTAAACAAGTCATTTGTTATGAGCATTACTATGACTATTTTCATTTTGTTTCTCTGTGGATCTATTTAATCGTTCGCAGAAGAATAAGTTAACAATATTAATCATGGTGTTATGGATAGTGATGATGGTAACGAAAATTTACAATTTCAACACGATGCCATCAAGATGACAGCGCGAATCAAATTATTTTTAATTTTAAGTGGAGATCAAAAGGGTTCCCATTGAATGAATGACAAGCGAGTCTTAAAAAGAAGTATGAATACTAACCCATCTCCCTTATATCCCGTGTCGCACAGACACACAAAAGAGCCGTCAGTGTTACGGCAAGTCGCGTGAGGGTGGCAGCCTCCGTTATTTGTCAAACATTCGTCCACGTCTTCGCACTCGCTACCATCGCCGCGCCAACCCTCCCGGCAACGGCATTGGAATGAACCCTGCCGAAACCAACAATTTTATTATATTACTTACAAAACGGTCAAGATGAAAAAAAAATGGCAGTTCTCCTGTTTGTTTATTGCATTTCAAGTTTTAGTTTATGGGCTAATAACACATATTTTCTGCCGTGCAATACTTAAACAGCAGTAAGTGCTACTTTTGCGATTTTTTGATTTATCTTGATTGTGGACCACAGTGTCAAGACGCACAGATATATATAGTCCACGTGCGATAATGACAATGGGAACATATAAAAATCGAAGCCTCCATGTACAGTAAGTCAGAAAAATTTAGTAAATTATTGAGGTAAAACTAACTAAACTGCCGTAATAAAGTTGTCAGCTGTGAATATTTAGACTTTACTGATTAAAATACAGTAAATGTCTCCTGTCAATCCTAAATTAGCAAGTAAAGTGAAGTCAATACTTACGCCAAAACTATTTAAAATGCAGTACTATATAAATGTTCTAAAATAGGTGTACTGTGTTTGAAATGTTATTGATTTTTCAGCATAATTACTAATTGAAATGCAGTAAAAATGTTATATCCTTAAATTAATTAGTATATTACATATAAAGCACTAGGAATATTGCCGGTTAAAATACAGTAATTGTATTCCTCACTTTAATTTAAGTGGTCGAACAGTCGTAAATAAGAGAGCAAAATGCAACCTAAAGTACAGTAATAAGTTCACTTACTGTGATTTAAACTGTCTTTTGGCTATTTTTAAATGTGTTTAGTCTGCCGTGCAGTACTTAAACAACAGTAGATGCAAAAAGTGAGTTTCGAGAAAAACGCAAAAAACCCTTTCAAACCGGTTTTTTGGTGGAACTCGATTATTATTTACAAATGTTTGAATGTCAAAATATAGCATGGTATACATGAATTACAAATATGTGATTTTTTTTATTTTAATAATTATTGAATAAATTGATGTTATTTCTAAATTTTTTATACTTTTACTATACCCTCAAAAAGAACTAAAAACACAATAAATGCCGACTAAAATGCAGTAAAAAAGCGGATTACTGCAAACGACCCTTGTAAAGTTATAGCTACTTGAATTCATTGCATTAGTTTATGTTTTTTATACTTTATTACTGTAATTTAGTTAGTTTATATTAAATATTTATTGAGTTCTTCGAGATACCAACACGTCGTAGTACAGTACAAATAAGGTTTGTTTATAAATAATACACATATGTATATTAAAACAATTTAATTCACATCGATTCAATCATTAAATTGCGACTATATTACACATAAGAGATTAAAATAAAAAGTATCTTATTAAGTAGTTGTAATTAGTAGTAGCCCGTAAAGTATCACATAAATCTGAATTTTTTCCATGGCACTTATGTAATCTTTATAATCAATTCCTACAGACTAAAATATAATCTGATTTGTGACTATGTCACATACAAGTAAAAAAAATGAGATCTTTATCTTCTCGTCTACGTGTTGTAGCCTTACCACGAGGTGGAAACTGACGTGATACTGAAATATTCGCTAGCGTGTTCCGAAGTTTCTATACATCTCGTTCGTACATGCGATGATATTTTGTATTATTTGTATTATTCCTTTATTCATTTCATATCTTAGGCTAGGTTTTTATAACATTTTTATAAAAGTAAAATATAAAAATACATCTAAAACGTATCAAAACAATAAAAACATTATAAAAAACCTAGCCTAGAGTGCCGCCGGCAACGGGGCAGGGCCCAGGCTGCCGGTGGTTAGGGCTGCAGAGAGAGGAACCGTCGGACTATGCGCGCCGTGTCCAGGATTACTGCCTTCTGAATCTGACCCTTGATCCAACCACAACCACGTAGCGAGAGTCTCTCAAGATGTTGGTCGAGACTCTTCGCTATGAGACCGTTCGCGGAAACAACTATCGGTACAATGATCGCCGAATCAACTTCCCACATGGCGGTTAACTCGTGAGCCAAGTCTAAGTACTTGCTGGACTTGTCCTTCTCGGCCTTCACGAGTTTCTCGTCACATGGGACGGTGATGTCGATGAGCATTGCCCGGCGCTGCGATCGATCTATCACCACGATATCAGGCTTATTGGCTACAATAGTCCTGTCCGTGATAACAGATCGATCCCAATAGAGCGTGGCACGACCATTTTCGAGAACTGGCGCAGGTGTGTACTTGTAGTACGGCACTTCGCGGTCCGCAAGTCCATACATAAGAGCAAGCTGCTGGTGTATAATCCTGGCTACAAGGTTATGTCTGTGCAAGTACTCGCCGTTAGCAAGATGAGAACAACCGGAAATTATATGCCTGAGTGACTCTCCGGGACGGCGGCATGCCCGACAAATGTCGACCGTACCGTCCTTCAGGATATACTTACGGTAGTTATTTGTCATGATAACTTCGTCCGCAATTGCACAGGCAAAACCCTCGGTTTCTCCGAAGAGGTCCCCGAATCGTAGCCAGTTCACCGACGCGGGTAGGTCTACGTCTGGTCCCGTTAGGGCCCTGTAGAACCGCCCGTGTAGCTCCTTACTCTTCCATACGGCCTTGCGGTCCTCGGTGCTTAGTACCACTGGTTTGCGCCAGTTCTCGTTTGCCAAGGAGAGCGGTGTGAGGTTCCTGTCTACTGCCACCACATCACGATGCATCCCACACTCGTGGTTCAGGAAATAATTCCTGAGATTGCACACCTCACGGTTATGGAGACTTTTGGCATTTAAAAAGCCGCGGCCTCCACACTTCCGTGGGATATTTTGTATTATTATTATTAGTAAATATAAAGTAAGGTACGCAGACGTTAGCGAATATATGTCAGTGTCAAAGTCGTGGTAAGGCTACTGAATAAAAATACTAGTAATAAAAAGCTTTCACGTCCATCTTAAAAACATTACGAGTATCCATATGCAATCTCTAACCATGTCACATAAAAATTATATAAAAAATAGTTAGGTACATACTAATTTTCTTGACAAAAGGCTACAACACGTAGACGAGAAGATAAAGATCTCATTTTTTTTATTTGTATGTGACATAGTCACAAATCAGATTATGTTTTAGTCTGTAGGAATTGATTATAAAGATTAAGTGCCATGGAAAAAAGTCTGATTTTTGTGATACTTTACGGGCTAGTACTAATTACAAGTACTTGATAAGATGCTTTTTATTTTAATCTCTTATGTGTAATATAATTGCAATGATTGAATCGATGTGAATTAAATTGTTTTAATATACATATGTGTATTATTTATAAACAAACCTTATTTGTACTGTACTACGACGTGTTGGTATCTCGAAGAACTCAATAAATATATAATATAAACTAACTAAATTACAGTAAATAGTAATGATTACTGTAATTTAGCTTGCAATGAATTCAAGTAGCTATAACTTTACAACGGTCGTTTGCAGTAATCCGCTTTATTACTGCATTTTAGTCGGCATTTATTGTGTTTTTAGTTCTTTTTTTAGGGTACAGTAAAAGTATAAAAAATTAAAAAATAGCAATAATTTATTCAATAATTATTAAAATAAAATAAAAATCACATATTCCTAATTCATGTATACCATGCTATATTTTGACATTCAAACAATTGTAAATAATAATTGAGTTCCACTAAAAAAACCGGTTTGAAAGGGTTTTTTGCGTTTTTCTCGAAACTCACTTTTTGCACTTACTGTTGTTTAAGTACTGCACGGCAGAATCCGACTACTCGCCTTTCAACACACAGTGTGGTCATTACGAATTTAGAATTATACCTTTCGGTCTTAAAACTAATGAATGACCTACTGATTCATTCAGTTGAAATAATAAAAAACTTACAGGCAGATTAACGCAGTCGGCGCTGGGGTGGCAATCGCACGTGCCAAGCTCACATTCATCATCATCAGTACAAGCAGGGCCTTGCTCCGGCTTTACGCTGTAGCCGTCCGGGCAGCGGCACACGAAGCTGCCTATGGTGTTACGGCATTCACCCGCTCCGCATAGGTCTGGGTTCTACAAAAAGGGTATAACTGAATAAACCTAGATTAGTTAATCTTATAATAAGCAGATCGTGTTTCTGATGATACTATAATGTTTAGAAATAAAGGAAAGATTTAACAGTTCAAAACTCTGGAAGAAAGTCAATTACTCCGGCCTACCAGTGGTAGAACTTTGATCTAGTAATTCCTGAGTACGAGTTCGAATCACGTCCGTGCCAATGGTTTTTTCCAAGATGGGACTAGGTCAAAAAAGGAGTGTATAAGTTCTTAAAGGGGAGGCAACGCGCATGTAAATCCTCAGGAGTTACAAGCGTCCATAGGCTACGGTAACTGCTTACCATCAGGCGGATCGTATGCTTATTTACCACCGTCGTTGTATTAAAAAAAAGTTCGAAAAGAGGCTCACATCAGCACACTCGTCGACGTCCAAACACGTGGGCTTGGCCCGGTCCGGAGCGGGCAGCAGCCCCTCGCCGCACGCGCAGACGTACCCGCCCGGCGTGTTGCGGCACTCGCCGCCGCCGCACACGCGCGCGCCCGAACACTCGTCTATGTCACGACATGTCCGCCCGTCCGCACGAAGGTGCCAACCGTCACTGGAAGATAATTGTGTTCAAACCTTTTAGTTACAAGATCGATTGTGACCGAAGCCGTCAAGGGTCAGTTCTCTTAAGAACACCTATCAAAAATAATAAAAAAATACTTTGCGACATCTGGTGGGTTTGATACAAAAGACTATACCATTTTTTTACCTTTCTAAATAAGTAGAGTAGGTAGATAAGGAATGCATGTACAGCCGCCATCAGATATATCGGTGGTCACAAATATCGGAACATGCACTTTATCGCCTTGACAATAGAGGCGTTGTTCAGATATTTGTGACCGCCTCCACAGCTCCGATATATCTGATGGCGACTGTACCACTAGATTAACAATTTGTTGCATACCGAGCAATAAATCTCTAATCATTTTCTACTCTAAACTGCTCAAATTTAAATTTAAGTCATTGTTTTCATTGCGTTTATTTTCCTTTACAAAAACCTGTCGGAATTAGTGGAAGGTTTAATTAATTGCGTGACATTAATTACTTATATCTTTCCTACCGAAAAAGGCGAAGTTGAACACCCTATAACCAGTGGTTCGCGGCACAGTCCTAGCATCTTCATCTACACTAATCTACGAGTATACTAATATTATAAAGGCGAAAGTTTGCGAGTTTGTGAATGTGTATGTTTGTAAATTCTTCACGTCTAAACGGCTGGAGCGATTTTAATAAAATTTGGTATGGAGTTAGCTGACACCCTGAATTAACACATGCACAGGCTACGTTTTTTCCTAATAACACAGCTAATTAGACTATAACAACAAATAATACTCACTGGCACACGCAGTGGTAAGACCCTGGAGTGTTGACACACTGGTGCTGGCACCGCGTCGAATCCTCCGCGCATTCGTCGATGTCCTCGCAGTGACTCTTCACGGTTGACTGCGCGTAGCCCTCGTCGCACACGCATTGATATGTGCCCATCTGATTCTCACAGGCGCCGTTGCTGCAGATACCTGGCAAATATTAAATTTAGTTATTCTTAATATTAAAAAAAAACAACCTGCATAATTTTATTTTATCAGTCTTTTCTTTACTAAATGTAGCGTGAAGTACACTGAATCTTTAGATGTCATTATGTCATATAATATAGTCACATTTCAACCGTATGCAGTCCACTGCTGGATATAGGCCTCGCACAAAATATGACTTGTATCATCTTGGGGGGTAGTTGCCATAGTCGCCACGCTTAGCAGGCGGGTTGGTGACCGCAGTAGCTGTAGATTGGGTTTCGACGGACGCTGCTGTCCATCCGTAGGATTTTTCCCTTTGTCGCCTCTTACGACACCCGCGAGAGGAGATGGGGTGGTGCTATTCTAGTCAGCCGGCATCACACGGCAAATTTTAGTATATCATTTAGTGTATTTTCCGAATTTAATCAAGGATTTTATTGCGTATATGCGTACTACGAAGGACTGAGAATCATTGAGGAATGAGGCGTATATAAAAAAAAATCTATATCCCAAAAAGTAATTTTGTCGCTGCCTTACCGGATGTCAATGAGCATTCGTCCACGTCCTTGCAAGAGAGGCGGTCGGGCGCTAGCTCCATGCCGAGCCCGCACTCGCAGCGATATGAGCCTGGCGTGTTGACGCAGCGTCCGTTGCGGCATAAGTCGGGCATTTCCACGCATTCGTTGATGTCTGTCACAAAAAAAATGAAATTAACAATTTAAACTACAGACAAGTATTTATGTAAAGACAGGCTGTTTAAAAACCAGCATCATAATTTCAGCCCAAGAAAGGCTACTGCTGGACATAGGCCTCCCCCAAGAATTACCAAAACGACCCTTCATGTGCTATTTGGCTCCAACGGATTCCCGCGACCTTGACAAGGTCGTCGGACTACCTTGTGGGAGGTCTTCATACAACGCTTCTTCTGGTACGTGGTTGCCAATCGAATAGTTTTTGGCCCCATCGGCCATCCATACTTCTGGCATTGGCAAAGTTTCTAACTTGCTAAACGTACATGTGTCTGCTCTTACATCGATGCTACTCACCAACGCAGACCTTACTGACGCCGTCAGCCCTGTGGCCGGGCCGGCAGCGGCAATGGAACCCGCCCTCGGTGTTGAAGCACTCGCCTGCGCCGCACACATCATCCACTATGCGACACTCATCGACGTCCACGCACGTATGATTTTTGCCGTCCTAAAATATAAGTTAACATAAAGGATCAGTTGGCAGTAGAAATAGAACCATATCGTTATAAGTACACCCCGTTATCTTATGCTCAGTTTAGGGGCAAGTGATTGGTCAGTTACGATAAACTAGTCGATAAAAAATGAAGTTGACTTACTCACTCAATAACATGTCGATAGATCTTGGGTCTGATTTTTGAAATAGTCACCGAGTGATTTCGATAGAGAATGAATGAGAATCTCTATAAAGATTACTCGGTGACTATTTCAAAAATCGGACCCCAAATTGACGATATTCAATAATTGACGATATTTATAATTGTCGCCCTCCGATCTGATTAACAAGGAGCGGAAAAGCCATAGCAAAAACTAGAGGTCGAACAAATGACTATTATTTCTATCGACTATCGATAAGGTAATTTTGTGTAGATAATAAATAAAGTCTTATAAACAAGGAGCGGAATTTGTCATAGCATAAATCACTAACTGTTTTATCGACTTATCGAGAAATATTTGTTAATTTTTTTCCATGGAATATTGCATGAAACTAAAAATATGATTAAATCTATATAGAAAGTGTCTGAACTCGTACTTTTTGAGTGACTCGTACTCACTAAGTGACTTTCAACACAATGTTTCTTCAGCTGATGTAAATGAACGTCACATTTAGAGCAATATATTGTGGAAGAATCTTCTTTGTAACTAAGAGCAGCATCTTTCTGTATCCATTTGTTTATGGTTTTTCTTTTCGGATTAACCATTTTAGTAACACGGCACGAAAATCACGCATGAAAACTTAAGTGACATAAATGACATATGTGACGTTGACATGCTTTACTTTAATATGGAGATGCAAGTTGCTTATCAAAGAGGTCAAATGTTACAGAATAATCTTTTAAGCTGATTATGAATACCTAATGCGATAATATTCCGTGATATCGATAAGTCGATAGAAATAATGGTCATTTGTTCGACCTCTAGTTTTTGCTATGGCTTTTCCGCTCCTTGCTGATTAAAAAGAGGAATTAATAAGTTCTCTCGGGCATTCACTAAAGAAGAATTTAAGTTTGCCAAATAACTTTTATAGATAAATATGAATCGACTAATTATGTGAAGCAACATCACTATTTTAGCTTGCCACCAAAATGAGCATTAGATAACGGGGTGTAGTTATAAGTACTTGTACAATATGGTATTAGTTAATTTAGATAGGAACAGTTTACGATTTAAACCTGGTGCTGTGACCAGGATTCAACAAGGACAAAATACAAACTTCCTTCCTATCAGCCACGGACGTCCACTACTGGGCCCTTAGACCACCACAGGGATCTCTGACCATGGGGGGCTTCGATGTCGTTCAGCTTGCCAGGCGGATTAGCTCTAAAGAGACACGTTTGTCCGTCCAAATATCCAGGTCCGAAGCGACAAAATACAAGACGATAAACATGAGCAAAGGCGACAATATTTCAATAACAAATGTTTCTTGTATTATACACATTATTAGCTATGGAGAGAGCTATGCTCGGAGTTTCTCTACGTGATCGACTCAGAAATGAGGAGTTCCGTAGGCGAACTAAAGTCACCGACATAGTCCACCGGGTTAGCAAGTTGAAGTGGCAATGGGCAGGCCACATTGCACGCAGAGAAGATGGCAGATGGGGTCGAAAAGTGCTCGAGTGGAGACTACGGACTAGCAAGCGTAGCGTAGGACGTCGCCATCCACAAGATGGACAGACGACCTCATTAAGGTCGCCGGTAGATGTGGCGGTCCAAGGGGTAGGCCTGTGTTCAGCAGTGGACGTCTTATGGCTGAGATGATGATGATGATGTATTGCACAAACCTTTTCGTATCCAGGAAAGCAGTCGCACTCGAATGAACCGGGTGTGTTCCGGCACCGGCCCTGCCCGCACATCCCCGGGAACGCTGAGCACTCGTTCACGTCCATTTGGCCCGGGATAATGCCTGGACCACCCGGTCCGCCTGGCCCATTAGGACCGACTGTACCCGGTCGACCTAGGGGGTAAATTACTTACGATTAATGATAATAAATCTAAGCAATTAGGAGTTCCTCAAGCAAAAAGTTTCAAGTTTTTCGTAAAAGCATAGTAAAAATCTGCACCCCGATTCCTTCGTCAAATAAGCAAACTATGATTTCTATAATAAATTGAAGAAACAGTTGAAGAAATCAAGCGAACGCTTACACGCGTAAATACGATATACGTTTTACACTAGTTAATAGTCAATGAACTAGTGTAGGCAAATTCGATATTTGGCTCGAACCGTATTACTCTCATTCGATATGGAATTACTCTATTAGAGTAATAAGGATGGACATAGGTAAAACTAAAAGTGAGATAGCGCATCGCTGACTAAAGAACACTTCCGATGTGTCCTAGGTTTAGTGACAGCTTAAATATTACTTTGAATTTATAACTGAGACTAAGAACAAATCAAATTATCTCTGATTTGCTATTATAAATTATAAATTGATGAAATATATTCAAAAAACAGTCACAACGGCCTCCAGCGTCCGAAGCAGGATTAGAAGCAGCATCTCCAGCTATTGCGGCTGACGCTCTAAACAACTAGACCACTCGAACTCAGCTGAACCCGTGAAGTACATTTAATCTTGTTTCCAACAGTTTTTGGCATGGTTTACCATCTCTAAGGCGAAACACTACTCGATTGCACCTCCGGGAATCACTTTCGCGATTCTGATATAGCTTGATATAATATTTCTTCTAAAGTATATGTCATATATTCCATTCCATTTGAAGGGTACATGGAAAGAACATGTCTAGTCACTTTTTTCCAAAAATGAGATTTTAATCTCAACATATAGAGCTCTCAACCAACTATTATTTTATTTAAGTCGAAAGAAAAAATAGAAAAATTAGGACTCGCAGCGGGACTCGAACCCACAACCACTGGATGGACTGGTTGTGGGTTCGAGTCCCGCTGCGAGTAAATTTTTTCAATTTTTCTTTCGACTTAAATATCTTTGATATGCTAGCAGACGTTTCTGCTTAATATAAAAATAACTATTATTTTATTACCTACACCTGATATAATTATAAACATGATTATTATATTATTAATCTAGTTTTTTGCACTTGAAAATCATTTTGTGAAGATAGTATGGTTAATTGAATCATTCCAAACTCAAAAACCGCAATATCTCGAAATGTTGTCAAAGTGACTAGACAATTAGACATGTTCTTTCGGTGGACCCTTAATTTACAACTAAGTTATTATTGTACTTTACCCTGTTATTTTAAATTTGTCGTTTTTCCTTTCAAATTTTAACCTCCTCATGCCCATGTGCCTACATGTAGTACTAATCAATTAAAGAAATTTGAAATTTACAAAATTGGAACAGTTGAATTTCATTTGTTTCCCCCGATTTTGACACAAAGGAGTATATACTTTATTTCCTACACCGTAAAAAACGAATTTGAGTAGCATTTTACTTGTATCGTGGGTAGGTTAACAAAGTGTTCTCACCTGGCCCACCCCAGCCGCCGTGGTCGACTCCTCGATGGTCGTTAAAGTCGACGTTTAAGTTGTCGCTGTTGTTCAAGCCCCCGAACGGGCCGCCGCCGGGCCGATTCCACACATAAGGGGGTTGGTTAGCCTCGGATATGCACAGGCTGCGGAAGGCGTCCGTTCCTGTAAACGGTATTTTCCTGTATCAAAATTTTACTATCAAAGGTTAATTTGACATTAAGAATATATTATTGTTATAAAAGCTGCGACATTACAATTTCATCATCTGCCTCGCGTTGTCTCTGCTGTTTGGCTCATAGGAGCTTGGGGACCGCTTGGCAACTAAGGCGTAGGCTCTAGTTTTAGGAAAGCGACTGCCACCTGACCTTCCAACCCAGAAGGTAATCTAGGCCTTATTGGGATTAATCCGGTTTCCTCGCGATGTTTTCCTTCGCCGAAAAGCGGCTGGTAAATATCAAATGATATTTCGTACATAAGTTTTGAAAAACACATTGGTCCGAGCCGGGGTTTGAAATTTTGCAAACTCCGGATTGCAAAAGTCGCTCGCTCTTACCGCTAGGCCACCAGCGACATTACAATCTTTGCTTATTTAATAATTGTTTACATTCATTTTATTTTGTTCCAACTCAAAAAAAAACTCAAAAGGGTATACAAAGGTAAATGCTTACCATCAGGAGGGCCGTATGAGTGTTTGCCACCGTGTAGATCCTGAATAAACGTTTGAGGTTTTTTTGAGCCCCCAGGCCACAAGGGCACTTTTACACGTCCAGAGTATACAAAAAGTAAAAAGAGAAAAATTTAAACTACACCGGTTCTAACCCTACACCTTCAGTTCAGTGCTCGAACGCGTCACGACTCCCATCAAGCTAAGCGTGCAACTCGCCAAGTGTCCAAGAAAATCATGAGTCGACCGAGTACATGTGACATTATGTAGCAAAAGGGACCTTATTGTCCATGGCGCTTAAGCAGTTGTTCAAGATGCCGCAATACAAACGCAACGCGGTTCGACGTAAGCGCCATCGGCAATAAGGTCCCTTTTGCTAGATAATGTCACATATTACCCCGCTTAAAGGGCTGATATGATGATGATGATGATTACCTCGCTTAGGGCACGGCTCGCAGCGCGAGTTGCCCCAGGCGCGGCCGAGAGCCGAGCAGCAGCACGTGGCCTTGTACACGTCGCCGCTCAGCGCGCCGCTACAGTGCCCCATGTTGTAATCCGTAAAGCATTGCTCGCGGCGTGTGTCCACGCAACGGTTTCCTAAAACAGAAACATCAATGAATCATGTATTTGTCGCAGAGTGAAACTAGCGCCGCCCGTGGCAACTATGAATTGAATTCACGCCGGCGCCATGTAATTTAGATCGCATCTTATTTGTGGTCATCACCGTGCATCAACCCAGTGACGACGAAACCCAGGGATTGGGTCCGACATATTAATTAGAGCTTCAGAGTTTAAAGTTCTTGCTGCACGTAGAACCCGGCAAGGAATAACATACAAGATGCCAATTAAAATTGTTCTTAATAGGAAATAAAGTGGAAATTCTTGTGATTCACAATCATACGAAATAAATGAAATGAAAGTCTATTCCAATTAAAAACTAAAATCAAAATTCATTCAAGGATTTGGTTTTACATTACAGGATCTAAAATAGTCAAGGCCAATATTATATATTAGAAGCACAGAATATAATTTGAATTTTCTAGACAAAGAGAAGAACAACTAAGAAAAGAAAATGTACTGTGGTTTCACGCAGGCATTTGATAGTGTTGATCATAAAAGTTTGTTGCTATAGCATTATCACTACGAGATAAATAGCGGTGAACACCTTTGAACTTGCTTTATTATACTCTTCGAATTAATCGCTGCGAGTATCAATTGTACACAAAAGGTTAACTCATCTTTTTTTTAAACTGTTGCCTCAAGGTTGCCTCAAGGTACAATCTTAGATTCCCTTTTGTTCTTGGTCTAGCGGTTAGTTTTGTTAACTATATATATGACATACGACGTACGATTATTAATAAGAAAAATAAATAGATGGAAAAAATGTTATTTACCAGTAGGGTCAAGAGTAAGACCGTCAGGACAATCGCAGCGGTACGAGCCGTCCGTGTTCACGCAGCGTCCACCGGCGCACAAGTCGCGGTCCAACTCGCACTCGTCCACGTCTCGACATGTCGTGCCGTCCAACTGGAAACATAAGCTTTTGTTGAGCAGAATCCTAATACTGCTCACCGGGGTCACAGGTCTGAGAAGGAACCATCTTGTGACATTTTATATTAAAATTTTCATGAATAAATATTTATCTTTTTATAGGTATGATGCAGACTGCGGCGAAAGTAGGATGTATCTATGCCGATATATTCGATATGGAAGATAAAAAAAAATCACTTTTGTACGTTGAGTCTTTGTGATAAAACATACGAAATATTATTAAATATTTACTCGTAGCTTTTTGGTCAAGAAAGCCATCAGAAGGAAACCGGCCCCTTAAACCCTTTTTTCTTCAGACGGTAGTCATTGCATTTAAAACTAAATTTGTTCATCAGGTTCTAACATGTCGTGGCAAAATGCAAGGTCAAACATTGCAGGCGAGTTTTTTGTTTTGCCTCAAAAATTCCATGACAGACAAAACATTACAGTCGACGTCAAAGATATGTATACACTTTTTCACCTTAATCCTTTGTAATAAGGTGCAAAAGTGTAAACATATCTTTGACATTACAAACCTTCACGTAGCCTTTCGGGCAGGGGCAGTCGCTGGTGTCGCAGGGCTCACACGGGGAGCCCCACGCCAGGCCGACGCTGCAGCAGCACTCCTGGCGCAGCAGGGCGCCTGGTGCCGCCGCCTCGCACTGTCCGTCCACTACGCGCCGCCAGCATGAGCCGCGCCGGTTATCTGTAAGCAACAATAAGTTGATCGTACTTACGTTTGAAAATATTTACACATAGTGTGAGAAAAACATGTATCCAAGACTTTACGGTGTGGTAAAAGAGTACATAATTTTGTCTCATCCAATGTACCCATATTTTTAGAAACTGTATCTATAAAGTCAGCTAGACGTCCAAGTTTATATTAAAGTTTTGGGTGTCTTGGTTGATTTTTGTGTCTTTTTGCCAATAGACAGAAGTCATTACATTTAGAGCGCCACAAGCCCAAGGGCTGTGGCCAAGATTCATTAAAAGAAAATAAACGTATTGGAATGACAAATCCAACGAAGACATCCCATCTTATGCTTGTCTTATTTTAAGTCACACTGGGCGGTAAGAGAAATTTACCGTCCTAGGGAAAATGCGACGGAAAATCTCACTTTACACCCAGATGAAGACGTAAAACTATGTACGCACCACGGGCCGTAATAAACTATTACAGCACATGAGCTATAAACCAGGAACAAATATTTACACAGGTACTTACATAGTTGGCAGAGTTTAAAAACACATTGTTAATTTTTAACGCAGTGCCTAACTTTCGCGTGGCTTACCTTTTCAACGCCATGTCAAGTACAAGACAGCTCGTCACCGAAATGTCAAAACTGAAGTTGATCTTTATACACATGCATGTAGGTTTATTTTGCTCTGTGGACCGTAACTTAAAGTTTTTGCCGTTGAACCTGCGCTATATCAGCCTTTGGCGTGGAAAAGGTTAACAGTCGCAAAATCAACGAAAGCTTCATAAATTAAAAATAAAATGAGGTCAATGTGGGTAAGACCGTCCATCAGGAAAGACCGTCTACCAACCAATTTCCTACATTATCTCATCGGTATTTAGTGTCATATGACGGATTTCCCTTAAAAATAAAGTATGCCGGTCTTACCCACATTGACCTTGCTTAATAAAATGTGCCACTTACCGAGACAGTGTCTCGCACTGGCATCGAGCACGAAGCCCGGCTCGCACTTGCACTCGTAACCGCCATGCGTGTTGATACACCGCCCGTTCTCGCACGGGTTCACTTGCTCTGCGACAACAGAGACAGCGATAACGCATCTGTATCTACTGTAAAGTAAATCTTTTAGGACAGCACAGATTACTTCACAAAATTTCTAATTGGGTCTTAGAATACTATAACATAGTGATTTAAGGGACAATCATATATATCATATCAATACAGGCTGCCCATGAGGAAAGGGAAAAATTTTAACACCATATTCCTAACCATATTAGAAGTTAAAAATATTAATTAATGTTTGCTAAATTCGGCTTTATTTTAGAGTTATTGCCATTAATAAGTAAAAGAGTTGTACATTAATCACCAGTACAAAACACCTTTATGTTTGCGACGTTGCCAGACTGACACGTCTAAATTGACTAAATAAGTCAAATCCAGTTGGATAATGTCAAAATATTTTCTCTCCCAAAATACAGAAAATTTGTAAATAATTTAGAATCGAACAGTTTACGAATTAATGGAATCTTGCAATGCATTTTCCCGCAAGCCAACAACAAGTTTTGATTTGTGAATCGTTTGTTTTCGTATTTAGTAGTACCTAAAAGTGGACCGCCACATAACTACAATGTTGTATTTAAATGAAAGTGATATCTGTTTAGGAGATTAAATGCCTTTTTCCATTACGGATATGGTAGTATAAGGTACTAATGTACCTATGTAGTTTCGAGTTCTTCTTGTAATTATTGGGGTTTATTAAAAGTTTACGCTTATTATTATGAATCTCATTTAGTCCATTTAATTAACGTACACAATATCTTTAGTATTCATTTATTTATAAAAGGCTACCTACCTGAAATTCAATTTACAATTACAACCTACAATTAAATCATACAACACAAACTAGTATTATCACTATCTCCTCTACGATTTTTAAGAATAATTTTAATTCCAAATCCTTGATGGCTGTCTGGGATCCGTCCTCCCACCTGGAACATCTAAATGCTCAAGTCGCGATGTTTCCGGAAGATGCACGATAGAATTTATTTTACCATGAGTGTTACACTCAACCACAACAGATCGTTTCAATAAACTTCCGTTATTAAATGCTGCTGCTGGCCGACTGAACTAGATAGAACCCTCTTGTTCTTAATATTAATCGGCGACGCTTTAAGAGTTTTATGTATGTATTTCGCAACACTAATGTTATTCGTTTTAATTTTTAAAGTACATTTCTAATAAATTCAGGTTCAATGCTAAAATTAACAACAACACCACTGACGTTTAAAGTCATTCTGAATGTTGAATGACATGGACAATTTTTAAGTGGCCAGTAATTTATCGCATCTAATCTAAAGAGTATCTATGATGGCGAAACTCTTGTAAACTGTTTGTTGAGTACTCTCTTTGGTAGTAGGTAAACACGTACGTATTAGAAGTGACACATCGTGTCATAATTTTCTTTCGTTGTTTTAAACGACAAAAACCATAATTTGTTCTAAGAAAAATGCCACGTACATTTATGTCGCATCACGTCGGAGATATAATTTTCTGTTATGGTTTGTGCAATGGTAACTCCTTGCAGGCTGTTGAGGAGTACCGTCAAAGATTTCCCAATCGACATGTGCCCAAACATACTACTTTTACGAGTTTGTTCAGACAACTACTCGAAAGAGGAATCCGACCGCATCTCTCGGAGCGAGTTGGAAGAATGAACATAGAGACAGAAAACAGAATATTGAACCTGATCACGGAAGATCCTACCCTGTCCACTCGACGCGTAGGCACTATGTGTGGCGTTGACAGTAAAGCTGTTTGGAGGTGTTTTAAAAGGTATAACCTCCGTCCTTTCCATTATAGGAAGGTTCAGGGGCTCTTAGAGAACGATGGGTTTTCTAGGATTGTGTATTGTCAACGAATTAACGCAAAATTGCAACAAGATCAAGATTTTATTCGAAAAATTTTATGGACTGATGAAGCACAGTTTACAAGGACGGGAATCTTTTATTCCCATAATTTCCATAACTGGATGGAAGAAAACCCGCATAAAGCCTGGGAATTCTCACACCAACACCAATTTTCGGTCAACATGTGGGCAGGCATTATTGGTGACTAATTGATAGGGCCTGTAGAGTTTCCAGCTAGATTGAATTCGGACCTGTATCAAAATTTTTTGCAAGAAGATTTGAATGTTCTCCTAGAAGACATTGATCTGGAAACTCGACGGTCTATGTGGTACCAACATGATGGAGCTCCCCCCCCACTACGGTCTTATTGTTAGGAATTATCTAGACCGTGAGTTTCCAGATCGATGGATTGGTCGGGGCTCTCCAACAATACTTTGGCCTCCGAGATCTCCCGATCTTACCCCATTAGACTTTTATCTTTGGGGTACCCTGAAAAATATGGTTTACTCGAAACCTATCCGTTCCCGAGAACACCTCATACAAAGAATTATGGAAGCGGCACAGCAAATAAAAAACAGGCCTGTCCCACTGTGTAACCAAATACGTAGACGGTTAGATCTGTGTATTGAAAAGGACGGATTCCATTTTGAAAATTATTTAAATTAATTTTTTGATGGGTTGTTTTATTGTTTTTTGTACCTGCCTATTTGTTTTATAGCCATACAATTTGAGTTGTACCTAATAAAGAAATACAAAATTATTTTTAATTTATTACTTCATTTTCAAGTCTTTATACTACTCTTTAAAGCCAAAAATTCTGTATCAAAATCCCGCTTTCCATTTTCCAAAATCTTTGAAACATAGAGATTTTTAGGTAATCTGTATAAACTGTAAAGCGATTATCCACTAGATAAATCGTCTAATCTGTATAAACTTTAGACGAATTAAAAGCGGATAATCGCCTCAAAACAGGAAGCGAAAAAAACATATTTCGTATTCGTATTTTGTGTTAACCAACCTTTTTCTTGTTTCATATTCAGCGTGTTGCAGTTATTAACAAAGAAGGATCTACACCTTGCTTTGAATAATCTATGCCCAAAAGTCTTCATGACATTGCCTCTTGTAAAAATAAAAGAGATAGCAACAACAAACGTTGCCAGCTCGCCCTAAGGCACTGTTACACTAGAGAATCAAATGTTATGTATTTATTATGTGAGAAAAAAATTACAAAATTAAAAAGCATAATTCGATCTATGTTTATATAACATTTATTACTTCTTATGACCCCAGGAATGCGTGGTTTAATTTTTTCCCTTTCCCCATGGGCACCGTGTATAATGAATTATCATTTAGGTATAATTTCATTTTTTATTATGAATACAGAAATAGATATTTAAATACAGTATTTACAGGAAAAACAAACAATTGACAGATAAATACAACGTATACAAAAAAACTGAAAATAATAATAATAGACATTTTTATCCAATAGCCCAGTAGCTAGTCCATCCTTTCCACCAAATAGCCTAGTACATTCTAGATTCCATTATAACTCAATAGTCCTTACACCATGGCGGGTGCTGTCTCTGTGCGCGTCCCATGATACGGACAGGGGCAACATCCGCTTAGTGTACCCCTTACATTTCATTAAATTGTCGAAAGGGCCTCTGCGCGTTGGCTCGATCTGGCTCCGCGTACGCCTCCCAAATGTCCGGAACACCATTGTTCCGTGTACGGAAGAGACATACATATAGACATTTAAATAAAGTCGTTAAAATTGGGCCCCTTTGGCATGGTGCCGAAGATGCTGGCAGCGTGCCCCCGCTGTATCGCGATACGGATGCGTTGCTCGAGGAAGCTGCCAGCTCTGCGGTCACCAGTGGAGTCGACGAGCCTTTTAGAAAGGTCTTTGAACATAATATGGGCGCTGGGGCCCCACGGGCCTAGGATTAGTTATTTAAGGTAAGTAAAGAGGTAGTTTCTTTCAGACTTAATTTTTTTTTTTTCGATTTGGAGTGAAAGTATACAATTTGACTGTTCATTTTATTTATGAGTATCAGATTTTATAATTAAGTATAATTTTATGGTTTAAATTTCGTTAGACTTGATACATGGTTAATTTTAATCAGCATTACATTTTTATTTGTTTTAATTTTGATAAAGCCTTGATATAAAATACCAGTCCTATTAGGTTTTCATGTTTTAATGGCAACCTTTTACCAAAATTTAGTCTCGTTGAGTTAATTTAGTAAATAAAACTAAAAATAAAATGAAAAGTGCAATGGAATCGAACTGCGTGCAATGCGTAGTTTAAAAATGGTAGTATAATAATCATTATAGCATATAACCTTCTCACATTAGCCTTTGTAACCAGCTTTGTTCAACCATTTGTACGGTCACGTCCCAAAAATATCGATACATTTATCAGGCAAAAATATGTATCCACGAGTTTGCTTACACCAGAGTAAGAGTCGTGGCTACATATTTTTGTCACATCAAATGTCTCCATGTTTTTAGATGACACTGCATAACCATAAAACTCCTAAACAATTGAAGGTGACAAACGCTACAATATATTCAATTAGAACTTTAGAAGGATGTAAACAAACATAATGACGTGACTCACTAACTCGGTCCAAAAGATCAATTATAAATATTTACGTAAACATAAAATAGTTATACATGTTAATAGAGCTCGTGGTGTGGACGCTGTGTTCCCAACTAGGCTGAGTCTGTATTTTGGTACTACTTAGAGTAAGAAATGTGACTTGTGTGAAGAAATTAACTATATAACCTAACCTAACGTTGGTTAGCTAACGCGAACGGCTCATGATTATGCTCCTTGTTACAGAGTGAAACATGTCGAGCAATATTCGACTTATAAAACGTGCGTTACCCGCTTCTATTCAAACATACTGTATTTGTATTTAAACTTTCGTGAGACATATCTAATAAATTAAACATTAACACGGCTCTACTCACGTTTATTTAGTCACTCGCGCGACATGTTTCGGAGAACATAGGCCTCCATTATCAAGCACTAAGAGTGCTGAGTGTCCGTTCGATTAGGCGATCGCGTCGCGTCGTAAGCGACAGTGAGTTCGGTGTGTTTAGAGTCATTGTTGGTGGACGAATCGAACCCGCGGTCTACCATTACAGCGGCTCCGGTGTCGGACCGCCCTCAACCGGTTTTGACATCAAGAGCGGCGCGAGCAGCGCGGCGCGCGTTAGTGCGCGACGGGCCGGCGACGCGATCGCCGAATCGAACGGACACTCAGCACTCTTAGTGCTTGATAATGGAGGCCTATGTTCTCCGAAACATGTCGCGCGAGTGACTAAATAAACGTGAGTAGAGCCGTGTTAATGTTTAATTTATAACATACTGTATGTTTGAATCTCACGATAGTTTTGTCTAAACTGTTTATGTGTCTATAAGTAAATTTAAATACGGGAGTAAATTTAATATTTTTGTAAAGAAATCCCCAAAACCTGTTTTCAATATTTATAATTTTGTAGTCTCGTTATTCTCAGATCCAATTTTTACTCAATATTTAAGTTTATACTACTTATACACCACGCTCATATGAATTAAGAAAAGTTCATACTAACGTAGTTAAAACAAAAAATTTGGGGCTTATTTTAGAAAATGAAGAGCACAGAAAATTTTCATCTAGCCGAAACAGATTTAGAGTTTTTTTTTTTCACTCACTAGCGAGTATAAATTTATTTGAGCACCTAAGTATAAAATCATAATTTATATATGTCTTCCGCGTCATTATAAACTAACGACGCAAACCATCTACTAAGTCGTCATTGAACGACCGAGCCACATAATTTCATCTATTCCATCCTTCAAACTTCCAAACGAACATATCACAAAATGAAAAAGTATGGCGTTATTCCGATGCAGATGGCGTGGTGTGGGATGCATCGTACTGTAAACAAGTGTAACCTGTGACTGGGAACATGGGGGGGATGTCCCCGCGGTCATAATCGCTCTCGATGAAATTGATCTCACCCTCGCACTCGTCAATGTCTCGGCAGAGCTGCTCGTCCGGTTCGTAGCGCGTGCCGGGCGGACATATGCATGTGAAACTGCCGGGGGTGTTGCGGCACTGCCCGCCGTTGCATAGCTGGAACACATATTAATAAATATTACATGGTATGTCCTTAAACTACGTCCAACAATGAGAGGGCACAGCGAAGTATCATCACGCTTGAGTCTGGAGAAGCCTAACTGAAGTACCTCCTCTTTACAGAAGACCACAGCCATAATAGCACAGCTACATACCCTAATGTGTCCCTGAATTGAAATTTTGGACCCGGGTATATCCTTAAACTATGTCCAACAATGAGAGATACGGCACAGCGAAGTATCATCACGCTTGAGTCTGGAGTAGCCCAACTGAAGTACCTGCTCCTTACAGAAGACCACAACCATAATAGCACCGCTACCTACCCTAATGTGTCCCTGAATTGAAATTTTGGACCCGGGTATGTCCTTGAACTACGTCCAACGATGAGAGGGAGGGCACAGCGAAGTACCATCACGCTTGAGTCTGGAGAAGCCCAACTGGGGAACTACCTCCTCCTTACAGAAGACCAAAGCTATAATAGCACTGCTACCTTTCAGGTATGTAGTGATGGTAAGGTTCCCAGAACTCCAACAACTTTTAGGGTAGGCAATGTGAATCCTCTGAAATTGCAGGCGTCCATACGCCACGGTAACTACTAATCAGGCGCGCCGTATGATTGTTTGCCACTGTAGTTGTATTTAAAAAAAGTAGACTCACAGACTGGTGCATGTCACACTCGTCGATGTCCTTGCAGCCGTCGCCGTCGGAGTGGAAGCCCGGGTCGCATATGCAGCGGTAGCCCGGGGCCAGATTCTCGCAGGCCCCGTGCGCGCAGATACCCGGGATCATGGTGCACTCGTTGATGTCTGAGCCGCCGTTGTCCTGAATCGATAAGAAAGTTGGTTACGGTTGTAATCAAAATTAAACTGACAAAGTGAAGATAAAATAAATTATAACCTAAAATTGGTTACCGGTGAAGCAGGCAGTACTTAACCGGTTACCAATTTTAGGGTGTGTTTTTATGCTAAAGTTAATAAATAGAATACATAATTTAGCAAGCAATGTATTGTGAAAACAATGAGATTTGTAGTCTGATAATAAACGTCAATATGACTATTGGATGCTGTTCATTGAAAATACTATTTAGTTTGTACGAAAAAATCACAAGAAACATATTACACATTTTTTTAAAGTTGTGATGTTGCTACGTCCGTGGTGTAGAAGCAGCCCCTAATGTTATTGCTCTTATTACAGGAAACAGCCGGTATATCTAGACAGGGCCGCCGGATCGTTGAACATGGGGCAGAATTCTCATAACCTCGTAAGATGCAAGACGATCTTTTCAAAAGTTCAAATTTAACTTGTTTTCAAATAAGTACGCAGGGACTAACGACCATAAGGCTCACTGCTTTTTCTTATATCAGTTGGGAGAGGAAAAGCTAGCCTCAATGTGTGAGCTCTAAAATATTTTTATTATTGTTTACAAATAGAATATCAAAACACTGATTTGGAGCATAATAGCTAGCCAATGAACATGTCTAATTTAAATATTTTTGAAACTAAACTGAATTATTGGTTAACATTTTTGCAATAATATTTCCTTTCTCTGCAGCCCTAACCACCGGCAACCTGGGCCATGCCCGTTGCCGGCGGCACCCTAAGTTAGGTTTTTTATAACGTATTTTTTTTTGTTTTGTGACGTTTTAGATGTATTTTTATGTTTTAATTTTTTTTTAATGTTATAAAAACCTAACTTAAGAGAAAAATAATTCTAATGACACAAGATAATATTCCATTTCAAACAGTACAATACCTTGCTAGCTCCTTCAGGGCACAGGATTTCGAAGTCGCGGGTCCCCTTCTCCGGGCACGCTTTGCAGGACAAACCGCCCCAGCCATGTAAAGCTGAAAATACGATTTATGGCACAGTCAATAATTGAAACAGTACAGTAGCTATCAGATATGTCGGAGCTGTGGAGGTGGTCACAAATATCGGAACACCGACTCTATTGTCAGGACGATAAAGTGCATGTTCCGATATTTGTGACCACTTCCACAGCTCCGACATATCTGATGGCGACTGCACATAAATAAATAATTTCACAGTTAGCTTATTAAAGATTGGCGGTCATTGTGGGTCGCTGTGAGCCTATGCCCAGCACTAGACCTCCTTCGGTTGAAATGATGATGATGATTCCTATTAAACAATTATATTAGTTTTAAACTAATGGAGACCGCGTCTCGGCAAGCGTAGTTTAGTAAGCCCTCTAGCAAGGTGGAGTGATGACATGCGCAAGATGACTGGCAGGAGCTGGATCGAACACGATGGCGTGAAATCGGGGAGGCCCATGTCCAGCAGTGGACTGCGATAGGCTGATGATGATGATGATTCGTATTAAAACAGAAACAAAAGAAATTGAAGTACCTTTGGAAGCACTGCAGCAACACTGAGACCTCGTGACTGTTGCGGCCCCCGGCCCGCTGCAATGTCCTTCTTCAAACTTTTCATAACATAGATCTTTCACTTCATCTGAAAATTCATAACCTAATATTAGAAAAAAATCTTGAAATCGGCCTTGCAATACCGGTAATTTTAGTACGGGATAACACACACAAACAATAGGGGAATTATAGCTATACTTGAAACTTATACTCGTATTTGCTATATTTTTTTTATGATATAGGAGGCTAACGAGCAGACGTATTGCCTGATGGTAAGCAACTACCGCCGCCCATGGACACTCGCAACACTGTGTATTTTTATGTAGGTAAATATAACAACAAAGCACGGCAGACTGTGTGGGGGAAGATAGCCTGGAAAAAGGACCCCTTCACATCTGACTTGATTTGTACTACTGGAATACTCCTACTGAGTTTACGACGAGAGATGTTGAGGCGGCCTCAACAGAATCTAAATGGAGTGGGCCGCGGGGCTTAGGCACTGGTCCCACCGCGAGCTAGTAACCTATAAGCTATCAGTTATTTCAAGGGACAAAATATAATCGCTCCCGTGTAAATAAAAAAAAAGAGATATATATTTATAGCTCATCGCCCGGCGATGAACTACGATCTCCCGGCAATTTTTTTTCTTTTTATGACATAGGAGGCACACGGGCAGACGGATTGCCTGGTGGTAAGCAATTACCGTCGCCCATGGGCACCCGCAACACCAGGGGAGTCACAAGCGCGTTGCCGGCGTTTAAGGGGGGATGGAGCTCTGGGAAGCACACAACCATTTACACGGGATCGATTATCTTTTGTCCCTTGAAGTAGCTGATAGCTTACTAGCTAGCGGTGGGACCAGTGCCTTAGTCAATCTGTGTAAGGATGTCACGTAATATTTATTTATTATCAATCTCGATATTTTATAGTGTTCCACAAGCTCACCGAGGCAAGTCCGTCCGTCGTTGCTGAGCGTGAACCCCGGCGCGCACTCGCAGCGGAACGAGCCCGGCGTGTTGTGGCAGCGGCCGTTGCGGCACACGCGCTGCTCCGCGCACTCGTCCACGTCCACGCACGCGCCCCGGTCCGGCGTGGTCCGGTACCCCGCCTCGCATACGCATTGGAATGAGCCTTCGTTGTTCACGCATCGGCCGCCCTGTAAGTGTAAATATACTGTAGAACGAGAGCTTAAAAATCACTATATAGTTTATGAGATTCATACATGACGATGGGCCAAATACAAGTGAACGCAGCGAGATTCCATTATCTGATATCAAATGTCGTGCGATTTATGTTACATAATATACCGGACTGAAATTTCGTGTCGACATGACATTTATGGATTCTACATTTTGCCAGCTGTTCCAAATTTTTGATAGAATGATAGATAGAAACATTTATTCATGACACACATTACACAAACGACGTGTGCCACGAAATGGCCTCATCTCAGCGTAATGCCAGCAATCGCCAGCGCTGGTCTTCCGGTGAGACCATCAGGTGTCATGACGATAAGTAACACATATACACAAGAAGAAACAAAAAAGAAAGGAACGATAAAAAAATTGAAATTGATAACATAATTTTGAGGTGTCAACATTAAGTTACCACTACAGACATGAACTTGTCTTAGTCGAGTCACGCTTAACCTATCTAGGTGAGCTCACAGGTAAAGTTGCAGTTGCATTAACAACTGAACAGAATACGAGGAATACCTTACCACGCGCGGGTTGTCGCGACACTCGTCCACGTCGCGGCACGCGTGGCCGGTCTCCGTGGACACGTAGCAACTACTAAATAGAACAATACCTGGCACAGCGCGCCCTGCGCACACTCGTCCACGTCCCCGCAGTAGCCGGCGGCCGCGGCGACACACGCGCGGGTTGTCGCGACACTCGTCCACGTCGCTACACGCGTGGCCGGTCTCCGTGGACACGTAGCAACAACTAAACAGAACAATACCTGGCACAGCGCGCCCTGCGCACACTCGTCCACGTCCCCGCAGTAGCCGGCGGCCGTGAGCTCGAAGCCGGGCTCGCACTGGCACTCGTAGCTGCCCGGCGTGTTGCGGCAGCGGCCGCGGCGACACACGCGCGGGTTGTCGCGACACTCGTCCACGTCGCGGCACGCGTGGCCGGTCTCCGTGGACACGTAGCAACAACTAAACAGAACAATACCTGGCACAGCGCGCCCTGCGCACACTCGTCCACGTCCCCGCAGTAGCCGGCGGCCGTGAGCTCGAAGCCGGGCTCGCACTGGCACTCGTAGCTGCCCGGCGTGTTGCGGCAGCGGCCGCGGCGACACACGCGCGGGTTGTCGCGACACTCGTCCACGTCGCGGCACGCGTGGCCGGTCTCCGTGGACACGTAGCAACAACTAAACAGAACAATACCTGGCACAGCGCGCCCTGCGCACACTCGTCCACGTCCCCGCAGTAGCCGGCGGCCGTGAGCTCGAAGCCGGGCTCGCACTGGCGCTCGTAGCTGCCCGGCGTGTTGCGGCAGCGGCCGCGGTGACACACGCGCGGGTTGTCGCGACACTCGTCCACGTCGCGGCACGCGTGGCCGGTCTCCGTGGACACGTAGCAACAACTAAACAGAACAATACCTGGCACAGCGCGCCCTGCGCACACTCGTCCACGTCCCCGCAGTAGCCGGCGGCCGTGAGCTCGAAGCCGGGCTCGCACTGGCACTCGTAGCTGCCCGGCGTGTTGCGGCAGCGGCCGCGGCGACACACGCGCGGGTTGTCGCGACCCTCGTCCACGTCGCGGCACGCGTGGCCGGCCTCCGTGGACACGTAGCAACAACTAAACAGAACAATACCTGGCCCAGCGCGCCCTGCGCACACTCGTCCACGTCCCCGCAGTAGCCGGCGGCCGTGAGCTCGAAGCCGGGCTCGCACTGGCACTCGTAGCTGCCCGGCGTGTTGCGGCAGCGGCCGCGGCGACACACGCGCGGGTTGTCGCGACACTCGTCCACGTCGCGGCACGCGTGGCCGGTCTCCGTGGACACGTAGCAACAACTAAACAGAACAATACCTGGCACAGCGCGCCCTGGGCACACTCGTCCACGTCCCCGCAGTAGCCGGCGGCCGTGAGCTCGAAGCCGGGCTCGCACTGGCACTCGTAGCCGCCGGGCGTGGTGCGGGAGCGGCCGCGGCGGCACGCGCGCGGGTTGTCGCGACACTCGTCCACGTCCGGCACGCGTGGGCGGTCTCCGTGGACACGTAGCCACAACTAAACAGAACAATACCTGGCACAGCGCGCCCTGGGCACACTCGTCCACGTCCCCGCAGTAGCCGGCGGCCGTGAGCTCGAAGCCGGGCTCGCACTGGCACTCGTAGCTGCCCGGCGTGTTGCGGCAGCGGCCGCGGCGACACACGCGCGGGTTGTCGCGACACTCGTCCACGTCGCTACACGCGTGGCCGGTCTCCGTGGACACGTAGCAACAACTAAACAGAACAATACCTGGCACAGCGCGCCCTGCGCACACTCGTCCACGTCCCCGCAGTAGCCGGCGGCCGTGAGCTCGAAGCCGGGCTCGCACTGGCACTCGTAGCTGCCCGGCGTGTTGCGGCAGCGGCCGCGGCGACACACGCGCGGGTTGTCGCGACACTCGTCCACGTCGCTACACGCGTGGCCGGTCTCCGTGGACACGTAGCAACAACTAAACAGAACAATCCCTGGCCCAGCTCGCCCTGCGCACCCCCGTCCTCGAGCCCGCAGGTGCCGGCGGCCGTGAGCTCGAAGCCGGGCTCGCACTGGCACTCGTAGCTGCCCGGCGTGTTGCGGCAGCGGCCGCGGCGACACACGCGCGGGTTGTCGCGACACTCGTCCACGTCGCGGCGCGCGTGGCCGGTCTCCGTGGACACGTAGCAACAACTAAACAGAACAATACCTGGCACAGCGCGCCCTGCGCACACTCGTCCACGTCCCCGCAGTAGCCGGCGGCCGTGAGCTCGAAGCGGTGCTCGCACTGGCACTCGTAGATGCCCGGCGTGTTGCGGAAGCGGCCGCGGCGACACACGCGCGGGTTGTCGCGACACTCGTCCACGTCGCGGCACGCGTGGCCGGTCTCCGTGGGCTCGTAGCCGGAGTTGCACGAGCATTCGTAACTGAAACAATAGTGAAGTACCAACACTGAGATATTTATTTGATTATTGGGAGTAGAAAAATATGAATCACTAATCGCAATAGAGATACCTAGACGCGAACCATGCTACTTTTCTAGCAGTGGAGATATTTTAAAACAAATAACTACTGTAAATATAATAATATGTAGGTATTCTGTTTTTGTAGAAGGGATGTACGCCAAGTGCCATATCTTTGGTGGGGCATTTGCGTCAAATATTTTGACAATCACAAATTGTCAGCTTTATATTTTGTGACTTATTATTACTACTCATAAGTCTCTATATCTTAATGGGTGTAATTTTTTTGGTGTGGTAATCATTTATTTAAAAAAATATATCGCAACATAAAATTGTGTACATACAGTCAGAAACAACACTTGCTAAGCGGACGAGGTTCATAATGACCTAAATACGACTTTATGGCTAAGAGAATAAGAGCGTGTAAACATCAAACTGAATACCTAGCCCACTGAGCAAACTTATTTTGCTAACTGTACGCCAAAAAGCGACTTCTACATTATATTAAACTTACCCTCCATCAACTAAGATACACTCTCCGTTGGTACACATGCGCCCGTGTGTCATATCGCATTCGTTTTTGTCGCTGCATCTCAAACCGCCCTCCACTGGGTCGAAGCCAGGAGGACATCTGAAAACAAGAAAAAAATAAAGGATACCGACTTCTGTTAGCATGATGTGTTTGGAGAGTTATCACCAGACCCCAGTATCGGCGGTACATCCATTTGCATCATTTTGCATAACACGGTACGAACAGCGGCACAACGATCCATGGACGTTGTAAGTCAAATGTATATTTTATAAATGAAAATAACACGTTTCAGAAAACAGCCTCAATTTTCAAGCACAGTGCTGAGTGTCCGTTAGCTTCGCCGCTCGCGTCGCGCGCCCGTCACGTACTACCGCGCGTCACACTGCCCGCGCCGCTCTTGACGTCAAAACCGTGGGTGGTCCGTTGTTTTGCTAAGACGCGGATTTAATTCGTCCACCATTAACGGCTATAATATATATTTACCTGCACTCGAATCCCCCAGGTTTGTTGACGCAGGTCCCTCCCCGGCAGTAGTCGAGCGCGCACTCGTCGATATCGATACAGATCGGATTGCCGTCCTTCTCAGACAGCTCGGCTCCATCGTCGCAAACACATTGGTATCTGAATGCAAAAACATCGGTTTATTTAACCTTTTGTTTTACCCTTATTTTCAGTTTGTATTTATTTGCCACTAATAAGTCCCGTACCGCGAAAAACGATATTCGTGAATTTGGGATGATTTTGTCTGTCAGTCTTATGACACCTTAATTAGAGTAAAAGAGCAAGATGCTCGAAATACATGAACTTCGATGTTCGCGGTACCGGGCCAGTTCTAAGCAATAATGGCAACAGGTACAGAACATAGTAACGTACCCCTTGTCCTTGTCCAGGCACCGGCCGAGCCCGCAGATGCCGCTCCGCAGCATGCACTCGTTGATCTTGGCGATGAAGTGCGGCTCGTCGTCGTCGGTGCCGCTGCCGCTCTCGGTGCCGTTGCGGCCCCAGCCCGGCGGCAGGGCGCCGCCGCCGCATAGGTGCGTCCAGTCCGCTGTACACGAGCTCATTATTTACAGTACAGGCAGTTATACATTTTATACATTTCAGCCGTATGCAGTCCACGGCTGGACATAGGCCTCCCACAAATATGACTTGTATCATCTTGGGGGTAGTTACCATAGTCGCCACGCTTGGCAGGCGAGTTGTCGACCGCAGTAGCTGTAGATTAGGTTTCGATGGACGCTGCTGCCCGTCCGTAGAATTTTTCCCTTTTTCGCCTCTTACAACCGCGGGAGGAGATGGGATGGTGCTAGTCAGCCGGCATCACACGGCACAGGCATTCATATCGATTAGAAACAAAACTTCGATGATTCGATGATGATGATCATTGTGCAGTTGAGTACATAAATATATAATCCAAAATTGGAAATATGTACCATGATTACACCCTCATGTTTGCCGTGTGGTGCCGGCTCGGCTGACAATAGCACCAGTGAACCATTCCATCTCCCGTGGATGTCGTAAGAGTGACCACCAGAGGCCTATTTCTCGGTCACTTACAAGTTTGTAATACAAGCAGAAGTCACTTTTTGACACCTGTTGTTAGAAAGAGACTTACTTGTATTACAAGTTACAAGTGACCGAGAAATAGGCCCCAGAACGCAACCCATCCAACAATGCTTGATCCCGGAATGTATAGTTAGGGCAACAATTAGCGAGCGTAAAATACTCGGATTACTGAGGCGCTACCGCCAAAAACGATATTCGTAAATTTCGGACGATTGTCTCCGTCACTCTCATGACGTCTTAATTGGGGTGAAAGAGAAAGACGTTCGAAATTGACGAACTTCGACGTTCCCGGTACCGGGCCTGGGTCGTCAATTCTCGGGTAGCGCGTTCTCAGTCCGTTACGGGGCAGCAATCCGAAAACACGTTTTTTACACGGCAACAAAGCCCGATAAATCAATCATACAAAAAAGTGGTCGCCAATTGCTGGGTCGTAATTTGCTGGGTTGCGTATTACCCGGACTCTGACGTAACAAAGGGAATCCGACGGATGGGCAGCAGGGTCCGTCAAATCTGGATCAACCGTTACTGCACACACCTGTCAAGTGTGGCGACTATGGCAACACCACGCCAGCAGTGGACGTCTTAACCTCTAGCCACCCAGAGACCTATAAAAAAGTCCCACTGAATGCCATTTTGAATTTTAATAATGACAAAGCATGGTTGCATTTGTCAAGTTTTGATCTCTGGGCAGCTAGAGGTTTAGGCTGAAATGATAATGATATACATATTTTAATAGCTTTTTCCCGCGGCTTCGCTCGCGTTAAGAAGTATTTAAGTTATTTTTAGCACACTATCGTTCAAAACGTAGTTTAATGCATATAATGCATGCTTTTTGTTTCGAAAATGCCGTTTTATCCACAAATGCCTACGTCATAGTAGCTTCATGCATGCAAAGTCTCAGCCCGATCGGTTTAAAATGGACAGAGTTTCATACAAACTTTCATCCCCTATTTTATCCCCTTGGGGGTAAAATTAATCAAAATCCTTTCTTAACGGACGCCTACGTCATAATATCTACCTGCATGTCCGATCCGTCCAGTGGTTTGGGCTGTGCGTTGATAGATCACTATGTCAGTCAGTCAGTCACCTTTGAGTTATAAGCAGTTCCACGAGAGTTGAGGCGAATGGATTACGCACAGAACTATATAAAGTACTAATTGCAAAAGAGTGAACGAATGGAATGAATGAGTAATTTCCTATCATTACATGAGATGTTGTTGTGTGAGTGACTTCAACTCTCGTGAAACTACCTATATATATATTTAGATTATTGGGTACTAACCCGATGCTCTCAGCGGACACGGCTGGCACAGCTCCCCCCAAGCCCTGCCCATGTTGTAGCCGCAACAGCAATCCCTGTTGGAAAGGGACACCGACAGCCGCTCAGCGCATTCGCCTGTCTCGCTCATGTACGCATAGCAACTGCCCACGCGACCATCTGTGGAACGGGACAACCATTTGTTTATCAATACATGGAAGTTTACAAATGTTTTTCTAGCATAATATACCTACTTACATATCTTTACAACTTATTGGCAATAAATTGAAATAAATGTCATAATTAAGTTGTGAAAAAGTGACTAAGCCTTCTTAGGAGTCTCAGACTGGATTTGAACCAGCTAAATACTATATTAGCAGCTAAGATCAACTGGACGAGTTTGGGTTCGAGTCCAGCTTCGAGTCAAATTTTCATATTTTTATTTCGATTTAAATATCGATTAACATGATACTTGGTGCAGATTATAGTAATATAATTATTTTTTTCCTGAACTACGAAAACGTGTTAGGTACACGATTAAAAAATATAAGGAGACCCCTGTATAAGAACAGAACTCACACTGCCAGTTTTCTTATCGGACTACGCATAATTATGTAAGTACTTTAAGATTTGATGTATCACTGTATTGAAAAAATAAGTCCCGCCGTAGTTTCTTGCCGGTATCTTCTCGGGTCAGAGGTGTAGGGTTTGAACCGGTGTAGATTTTTCTTTGACGTTCATAAGTGCATGTAATGTGCCTAAATCGAAAAATAAAGATCTTTTATCTTTTTTTATCACTCACATACTGTATATATTGACAAATTGGCTCACCTATACAGAACTTCTTGTCTGGGCTAGGTATGAAGTGTGGGTTACATAGGCAGTAGTAGTCGCCTTCTGTGTTTACGCATTTTCCATTCTGAAACAACGGAACTAGTTAGTTTTATTTGAATTATTTCGCATTTTGTATCATAGCGCGAATATATCTGTCCGCTTATATCTTTTAAGAAGCAAATCATTTTAATACTATTTTTCTTAACAGAATAAGGTCAATGTGGGTTAGACCGTCTATCTGGAAAGACCGTCTACCAATCAATTTCCTACATTATCTCATGGGTATTTAGTGTCATATGACGGACTTCCCTTTAAAAATAATGCTATAGTATGCCGGTCTTACCCACATTGACCTTAATTATAAGGGAAGATTTATACTTAGGATCCATGGTGGAATTTCCAAATCAGTCGGTAACGAAATCTACCAGATACCTCCCCCCTCCCCCCTCCCCCTGACTTTAAAGAACATGGACATTTACTGTTTGTAAAAATGTTCAGTAGCAAGAAAGTAGTCGATCTTCAAAAAAGAAGTCAGCCCTGTTCCTAAAAGCGTCCAAAATTCCTTAAATTAAGATTACCCAGATTTGGGCACTAAAAATACGTTATCCATAGGAAAGGTAAAAATGCACATGCTTTTCAATGACGCTGATTAAATCATCAGTCAACATTTGGAAACTTTTCTATAGCTGTCCGCTCTATCCTCGTAAGGCCCACGGGCCTTCTTGTAGTACTAATTACTTAAAAGAAATTTGAATTTTATAATTGGAACAGAGTTGAATTTCATTTGTTTCCTTCGATTTTGACACAAAATAAATTATATTTTATTTCCTACACTGTAAATAACGAATTTGAGTAGCATTTTATTTGTAAGGCTATGATCAACTATAAATTAGCATTTTTTTAACATACCGGGCAGATGTCAGGATCCTCGCATTCATCGATGTCCTCGCAATTGTTGGTGAGCTTGTGCCGGCGTTGTCCCTGTGGACACTCGCAGGAGAACGACCCTATAGAGTTTATGCAACGGCCTCCTTCGCACAGGCCGGGCACGGCTGCGCACTCGTCTATGTCCTGAAAAATAATATAGCTGTATCATATTGAAGCAATGTAAATCACTTCTTTACATGACCTTTACGAGTACGACCAACTTTTGGTAGGGTTCGACGGAAAACTGTTAAAATTTGTGGACAAACTGCGTCTTATAGTCTAACACAAAATAAAGAATATTTCAAAGAACTCAAAACCAATTCAATTTATGCCCGCTTCTTATGGCTCCTACCCTCAGCTCAAGTACCTTAAGCTCCTCAAGGATGACTCTTCATCATAGCATCATCATCTTAGCCATAAGACGTCAACCGCTCGACATAGGTCTCCCCCTGGGACCTCCACATGTACCTGTTGGAAGCGACCTACATCCAGCGTCTTCCGGCGACCTTAATGAGGTCATCTGTCCATCTTGTGGGTGGTCCAATGCTGCGCTTGCTAGTCCGTGGTCTCCACTCGAGCAGTTTTCGACCCCATCTGCCATCTTCTCTGCGTGCAATGTGGCCTGTCCATTGCCACTTCAGCTTGCTAACCCGGTGGGCTATGCCCACGCCACGCCACGTGAACACTACACAACAAGAACCAGTCCTTCCTTCGAATGATGACCTACCTGACATTCCTTTGTAGCCAAATTCCTCAAATGCCCCGCAGGGCAGTCCAAGTCACCGCAGCGCTCGCAAGGGTGTCCCCACGCCACGCCGACAGTGGCGCAGCACAATTGTTTAGTACACACAACTCCTTCTAACGCTCCCGTACATAAGGCATTCCTCGTTTCTGTGTAGCAGGGGCCTGAAATGACGAAAATGGAAAGTATTTATCGCATCTATTTATTGCATTAAACCTGAGACCGCAAAGAATTACAGAGTTATAAGATTCCTCCAGTAGTTGGAGTATTTGTACTGCACAAATGACTCACCTGTCCTCCTGTCTATTTCGCATCTGGTTCCTGATAGGCCATGGAAACACACACATCTGTCCGGAGCTATACAGCGCCCACCGTGCAAGCAGGGCTCTCGACATATTGCTGGAATGGAGGATAATTAGATCAGAACAACGTCACAGGGTGGACAAGTCTTAGGGTCTTGCATAAAGTAATTGTAGGTATGGTACCGGTAGTCTTTCCCGCATGTCGAATTGAACACCTTCCTATCTCGAGTAACAAGTGACAACAATGTAGATGGTACCAGGAAATCAGAAATGCTAAGGAATATGAAAGCCTTTAGTGCAGAACTCTGTTGGTGCACCTTCCGCCGTTCGACTCTCTAGGTATTTCATATCTAACGATCGTCATCTGAATCTTTATTAGACTAGTTATTGGAGCTATGCGTACCAGGCACTCAGAACTGCAAAGGAATATGAAAGCGCCTCGCCTTCAGTTAAGAACTCCATTGGCGAACTCCGACTCTGTACCTATAGTTATTTCACATCTAACGATCGTCATCTGAATCTTTATTACGCTAGTTTTCGGGGCTACTTGTACCAGGCACTCAGAACTAGGGCTTCTGGTATCCGTGATGTACGCCGACCCGTAGCTACGTGTTCTTAACACCGCCGGTACTAAGATCACGAATTTCACGAACACGGCCAGGTACGTGTCACGTACCTGCGTTCGCATCCGGATTCACGTGACACGCTTTGACACGCCGTGACACGTAGCCCGTACCTGCGTCCGTGTGTGGAGCTTCGGGCTCGATTCCGTTGGATACTTATCGCACGTTGCGTAATTTCGCCACGCCCGGGAATATAATGAATAAAGACTAAATTTTATTCTTAAGATACGTGAAGGCGTGATCACGCCTACACGGATCTATACGGATTCACGTACCCTAATTTCACGTAACCGAATGTCACGTGCGGAATGGACCAGAAAACCGTTGCCGTGATTCACGAAACCGGGCGCACGGCTACGGGTTCACGAATCACGGACACGACCGCGAGCCCTACTCAGAACTGCTAAGGAATATGAAAGCGACTCACGTTCAGTGCAGAACTCGCCACTCCAGCCGGGCGCGCACGCGCACGTACCATTTGTGCACGTACCGCCGTTCATACATATTCGTCGGCACCCGCCCCGCGTCCGAACTGAAAACAGAAATATTAAGATACTTAAGATAAGATTATCATGATTAGTTATACACTATTACGCGGCAAAGATAGGCAATAAGCTTAATTATTCCTGTATGTATTTCAGACTTTGTTCCTAAACTGCGACAAGAAACCACCGGAAGAGAATGGCAACAGTCCCTTTAGAATGTGAATCATTTGGAGTTGCAGGCGTCCATAGGCTACGGTAACTGCTTATTATGAGGCGGGACGTATGCTTGTTTGCCACACGAACGGTCGATCTTATTGCGACTTACTGCGATCGCCAACCTCGCCATGTAGTATTTGACAATCAACTTTTATCTTGTTGTTAATAACTTGTTATTATGTCCCGTTTTCCACGGGTTAATTAATAGCAAATGTTGTTTACGCGTGCTTAGCAATGTATCGTATAGTTGTATAGTGGACGCAGCCGCAGGGAATCTTGGTAGTGTTCGCGAACCCATGACGCCCAGGCGACTCGACGGCAGGCTGTTTTTAGTGGGTATTCTCGTCCCCACCACCTCATCGGAGAGTAGTGAACGCCGTCCCTAGCCTAGGCGGGATGCATAAATGCAGTTTCACTCCGTGAAAAAAGAAGTTGTCTATTTAACCGTTACTATAGCAACAAGTGATTTTTTTTATGACAAAGGTGGCAAACGAACGAGCTGGGTTCCTGATGGTAAGCAATTACCGTCGCCCATGGGCACCCGTAACACCAGGGGAGTTACAAGCACGTTGCCGGCCTTTAAGGGGGGTTGGAGCTCTGGGAACCTTACTCACCATCAGGAACACAACACCACATACCTGAAAGGTAGCAGAGCTATTATGGCTGTGGTCTTCTGTAAGGAGGCGGTACTTCCCCAGTTGGGTTTCTCTAGACTCAAGTGTGTTGGTTCTTCGCTGTGCCCTACCTCTCATTGTTGGACGTAGTTTAAGGACATACACGGGTCCAGAAAAAAGTGCAAAAGTTACACATTCAGTAGTACGTTAAAAAAAACATCTGCAACAGATAATGCCTTACCGGGATAAGGGTAACCGCCGCCCTGCAGACAAGACGGGGCCTCCACGCCGCTCGGACAGCGGCACATGTTCGGTGCTATGCAGGACCCTGGCGACCCGCAGTCCGGCCGACATAGCGCTGAGGACAGACAAATACAAGTTAAGTTTCAACCATCAACTTAATTATATTCCTCGCGTTGTCCCGGCATTTTGCCACGTCTCATGGGTTCCTAAGGTCGAAGTCGAAGTCATGGGTTTTACGAAAGCTACTGCCATCTGACCTTCCAACCCAGAGGATAAACTACGCATTATTGGGATGGTTAAAGTGTGAATCACAATTACCTGATGATGGCTTCAAAAATGAGTGGCTGGTGAATAATAAGATTAAAATAATTGTTAAAAAACAATATCGTCAGTTAGGGGAGGTAGGGGTGCATTGGGCAGTCGGGAGGCTTGGGCACTTATTTGTAAATGTCTCGATATTCGCTATTCGCCTCTCGTGACTTTAAACTCTCCCAACGCTCAATATTCCACTCTTTGGTACACCCCGTACGATATTATGGAATTTTTCACTTACTAGCGTCTCAATATTACCATGAGAAGGTAAACGCTAACTTATGCTAACTTGTACAACAAATAATTATTGTTACTTATTTATACCAATTAGAATTTATAAGATTACTTACGGACTAAACATAACAAGGAGTTAGGTCTGGACGTCCAACCGGGACAGCAATGCGTGCTGTTGCGGCTGCGACAAACGTGTGGCCTAAAAAAACAAAATAAATTATTACTAAACACAACTACGAAAATATTACTAAACACAAATACTTTCAAATTAGATACGTCTACAGTTTTTATGGTCGATAAAAATTTGTAAAATGTAATTCTTAGAAACAAAGGAAAAATGGAAAAATCAATTGCCTCAACTGGGCATGTTTCCCAGAGTCACGAGTTCGAGTCTCGCCCGGTGCAGTTGATTTTCCATTTTTCCTTTAGTTTGTTTCTAAGAATTATGGTTTAGCTAGCAGACGTTTCTGCTTGGAAATAAAATTATGTAAAATATAGTTTAAGTTTTTGTGAAATATACCAAAATACAAGCCAGATCTTTATTTGTATGAAAAATAGTAGTAGAACAACATATCCTCGCCTTTAGTTCGTGTTACTATGCCTAATAATGGATACGGGAGTTTGGCATCTATTCTTCGGTGGTCAGAGACAATCTTACACCACAGTAAGCTGATATATATTTATATGCCATAAATGATATTGATATTATAATTATATATGCCTATATTACGAGTTTATTCACACTATCGAGAGTAATTCTAATATTTGATGAAAAAAGACGATCAGATGAAATGGAGACGTACACTCCGGACATGCGGGCTACTGACAAAATAAACGTGATGACCAACTTTTTCATGACACTATATATATTGATAAATACACAAAAGCATCCATAAATCTGTAACAAATATATACGTGAGTATCACACAAATATATAAATATACAAATACTTCATTTTAGGACCCCTGATTCTTATAGGCCGACTAGGCTAGTTCTGGATTTCATGCGGATTACGTATAATTATGTGATTAATTGATTATCTTAGAATTCATATATTTAATTTTGCATTCCCAGCTGAGACATTTTACTAGTCTGTCACTCCGACGTCCACCCATAAACAATTGCCAGAAGCCCGAATCTACTGAATTTCGTTTCCTTCTCAATAGCATTGCCTTTTCCGTGCCCGTCAAGGCCATATAATATAAGGTGAAAAAATGTACACATATTTATGCACTTGGCGGTACATGTAACATATTACCTATTCCGAAATATGAGTACGCTACATATTTATCTCTTTATATGGCCCACTGAAGCACGTGTAGTTTAACTTTACATAAGATATCAAATAACGAATTCTGTTTATCTTGACACAGAGATTCAATCCAAATTGAGAGTAATGTAGGTGTATGTAATTAGTTTACGTAGCGCTGCACGTAAAAATGGAGCTGTATTTATCAAATTAACACAGATTTTTTATCACCTGACTAATATAAATACTGTTATAAATCATCACACAAAAGCTGTCACAGTCTGACCAATACAACAATTACGCCTCTGACCAAAGATTTACAAGCATGATTTATTAGCACGGCAACCTTGCGGGTCTAATTGTACCCTGTAAGTTGTATGAGGCGTGAGGATGGATTCGACACGGCTCTTAGGAATAATAGGCTAATTCAGAGGTTAGTAGGCTGATATGAAGACCTTGTGTCGAAATACAGTCTTATCATCCAGTGCAGTCTGAATAGACACTCATTCGTAGGACACTTTAAACATAGATAGCTGAATTAATTAATGCAAAAGTTCTGACAGACTTATGCCTTCGTTAGACTTGTTTGATGCTTGGATTGTCAACATTTAATTTGTTAACGTGGGTACTACGAGAACACAAGAGGATAATGTATTATGAGCTCAGCCAGCTTAACTATTACTGACGATTGAGTCGAATATACCTGGTGCACTTTGGGCATATTGCTTAATAACTTGTAACTTGTAATACAAGTACCTACAAGCGAAGTTACTTTTTGACATGTTTTATTACAAGGCACAACTTTCGAGAAGTAAACCCGTCATCACACGTCCATATTTTTATTTTCAAACGCGCTCTTATAGCTTCCGTACACCGCACGCCAGCTTCGGTATCACTCATCGGAAAATAATTCGCAGGAAGCTAGGCCCAGCCGAACCTTTGCAATAAGGACGTAATGAAAATATTTTCATATAATTAAAATTGTTGTGAGCCATGTTACTACTACTTAGTTACAAACAGATAAACTCACGTGAGTGATACACCCTCATCCCGAGCGGTGTGTCCTGACTCAGTTTGAAAATGGGTACTATATATAATGGGAATATGGGTACCTACTAGAGCTTACCCGAAATATGTTGCCTTGTGCGATATTATTACACGTGGGTTTATCCGTTTGTAACTAAGTAGTAAAATATATTATTAGTGGAAAAAAAATTGCGATGCTTAAAAAAGTTACCAAGTCCACAGGTGATTTTTTCTTCAGCAGCTATATTATGTTATCTATTTGAAATTATAATATTGGTGTATTGCTTTTAACTACATAAAAATCAAGAGAAACAAAGATATTTAATGAACCAACGGCGTCCGGCAGGCAAAGTTTATACATTTGAGAAATTTCTGTGGGTTCTGCCGTGATCTAGTAGTCTGTGAGTAGTCTAGTAGGCAGAGCTCAGCCGCAAACCGGAGCAACACCGGCGTCGGCGTCGGACGTCACTGACTTCAGAGAACTTGGATACTTTTCTTAAGTGCATGTTATCTATCTCAATTTATACTTTGACTTTGATGTATATTTACAACTCATAATACTCCGGTAATAAGTAGTCATTACACTTTTAACATAAATAGACAAATATTTGTCTGACATTTACGAAAAACGCTATAAGAGTTGTACAGAGATACCGCTTCGTTCAACAATGTCAGACTATCGCTCTCCATTCAGAAATATCAACAATGAGTGTAATCCAACTCCGGGATTGACGGCCGAAATATAGTAAAGTGATATGCGTAGGCGCACGCGTGGGTGAATTTCACGCTGGCGGCTACCGGGCCGATCCAGCGACACTAACGCCATCTTATCTGATTATTTACCATAGACAAATATCACTAGTCTCGAGTAATTATTCTCATCGGCTTAATAAGATACACAGGAACAACATTTTTTTAAATAAGATCCAGATATGTCTTAAGGACCTTTCAAAGAGACTGTGATGTCACAAGAGACCGAAAAACTGGCAGCTAATTCGCAGGAAGCTAGGCCCAGCCGAACCTTTGCAATAAGGACGTAATGAAAATATTTTCATATAATTAAAATTGTTGTGAGCCATGTTACTACTACTTAGTTACAAACAGATAAACTCACGTGAGTGATACACCCTCATCCCGAGCGGTGTGTCCTGACTCAGTTTGAAAATGGGTACTATATATAATGGGAATATGGGTACCTACTAGAGCTTACCCGAAATATGTTGCCTTGTGCGATATTATTACACGTGGGTTTATCCGTTTGTAACTAAGTAGTAAAATATATTATTAGTGGAAAAAAAATTGCGATGGTTTAAAAAAAAGGTACCAAGTGCACAGGTGATATTTTCTTCAGCAGCTATATTATGTTATCTATTTGAAATAATAATATTGGTGTATTGCTTTTAACTACTTAAAAACCAAGAGAAACAAAGACATTAAATGAACCAACAGCGTCCGGCAGGCAAAGTTTATACATTTGAGAAATTTCTGTGGGTTCTGCCGTGATCTAGTAGTCTGTGAGTAGTCTAGTAGGCAGAGCTCAGCCGCAAACCGGAGCAACACCGGCGTCGGCGTCGGACGTCACTGACTTCAGAGAACTTGGATACTTTTTCTTAAGTGCATGACATGTATCTCAATTTACACTTTGACTTTCATTCATATTTAAAACTCATAATAATTCGGTAAAAAGTAGTCAGTCCCATTTTTAACAGAAATAGACAAATTTAATATTAGTCAGACATTTACGAAAAACGCTATAAGAGTTGTACAGAGATACCGCTTCGTTCAACAATGTCAGACTATCGCTCTCCATTCAGAAATATCAACAATGAGTGTAATCCAACTCCGGGATTGACGGCCGAAATATAGTAAAGTGATATGCGTAGGCGCACGCGTGGGTGAATTTCACGCTGGCGGCTACCGGGCCGATCCAGCGACACTAACGCCATCTTATCTGATTATTTACCATAGACAAATATCACTAGTCTCGAGTAATTATTCTCATCGGCTTAATAAGATACACAGGAACAACATTTTTTTAAATAAGATCCAGATATGTCTTAAGGACCTTTCAAAGAGACTGTGATGTCACAAGAGACCGAAAAACTGGCAGCTACCTCGCTCAGCGTATCAGTGTCAGGACTCATCGAGGAGATGCTGCCAGCGTTTTCGGTACCATGCCGCATGGGCCTTTTTTAGATTTATATAAGTTTTAGTTGAATTTTATTGATATTTAGTTATATTTCATAAAAATAAAATATAAGTAATTAAAAAAATGTCTCAAATGATATTAATATTTTTAATGAGTCTTTTTGAATTACTTTTAGGTTAAAATTCTAACTTAATTTAACTTTTCTACAAGTCACGCTAATTAGATTTTTTTCTCCCTAATATCTACGTCATTGAAACCCAACATTTTTATAACCGTCACTGGATCTGAGTATTGTCACTAAATTGCGTCACTACGATTGCTAACCCGCCAAGCTTGGCGATTATGGCATTCAATGTTCAACCCCCCATCAGGGATCGCTCCCTATGGCGATCATTGGGGAGACCGTTGTCCAGAAATGTACGTTCGTGACTGATTGGTACAAGGGACTGCAGAGAAATAAATTCGGATATCCCGGGTGACGCACGGTGCAATTGAGATGTCTTGTAACGATAGTGGGCTTACATCGGAAGTGTAATAGCTTCCATTACCCGTCTCGTGTTGATTTAAACGAGGAATATTGTTGCAAAGGGGAGAATTATGATTAAAAACAAGTGGATTATATTAGTATTTTAGCTGGCCCTTACGGAGAACTCTCTTCTTCTCTTTGTAAAAAAGATTCGATCTGCTGTGTAGTCGCCACGCGAACAGATTCAGTTTGTTTTGGATATTATTGCAATTTACATGGAGTCGTATTTCAATAGCCGGTTAGTGACAATTTTTTTTAAAGTTAGCATGCGCGGTTTTACGTATATATGTCATCTATGTGCGGATGGCACGACAGGCGAGTCATCAGTGTTTTTATCGTGTGGCGTATGACACCAGAGGAGTGTCATCATATTCTATGGCGTAAGGCACACCTGTCGTGTCATGAAATAATTGGTGGCAGCCACAGTCAACAGTTCTTGAAAACGGAAGACGCAACAAATTGGTTAATAGACAAAGAGTTAACCCTAAGACCCAGCTAGAAACCTAACAACTATAGCACCGTTTATTACCCGTTGTTAATCTAATGAAGATGTTTTAACACTGTAATGTCTTCTCGTCGAAAAATTACTTTGCGTTTTTCTTAGTCAAGATTCAAAATGGCATAGCCTTTACTTCATGAGTCCAAGGAAAGCATCTTACACAAATCGACTTAAATAGTCCAATGGTAAGCTCAGTAAGGCTTGTGTTGTGGGTACTAGACGATGATATATAAATATAATAGAAAGATACATTTAAATACTTAAATACATAGACAACACCCATGAGTCAGGAATATTTTATTTGTGCTCATGACACAAATAAGTGCCCCGACTGGGATCCGAACACCGGACCGTTGGTTTCATAGGCAGGGTCACTACCGACTAGGCCAGACCAGTTTGCTTTTATATTGAGACAATAAGATGCATGTATACATATTTTGGCACTCTGTTCGCGTCTATATCTCTGACCTTGACTGTACATATTTCGCACATCTCAGGGCTCATGTAAACACTTTCATGGCATAGGCATGGTACCTATAGGGTGTAAAACATAAATTAAACTATGCCCCTGTACTCTTACCATGAGTTGTGACATTGAGGTTTTCGAAGTGTATCTCGCCTGTACTATTTTAGTGCCAACGAGATGCACAGATAGTAAACTCGATAATCGTTATCTAAAACCTCAAAGTCACAACTCATGGTAAGGGTTGTCGTGCTACCGATTAGAACTCACCCCACAAACTGCCCCGGCGGGTTGTCGAAGGGCCGCCCGCGCCAGTGCCGCGTTCGCGGTGTGCTCTGTAGCGGCTCGGCTGCGCACGCGGCGGCCAGTAGGAACAGCCACGCTGTCATCTTGACACCATGACCCTGGAGAACATCGATAAGATCTTGTAAAAATTGGTCAGCGTAATGGTACTGAGCATACGAGGGGGTTTGCCGCCAAAAGATAATATGGTACAGAGATTGTTTTAGAATAGTACATTTCGATATTAGTAATTTTTTTTTTTTTAACGAGGGTGAAAGTTGAAGCCCGAGTGAAACAAGAGTGACAATCATCCTAGTCTTAAAGAAATTTTTACACGTGTATCGAAGCCAATTGTTCATAACAAGTGCCTTAAAAAGTGAAATTTACGCACACGAAGCGTGGGCAAAGTGCTCTTTTTACGCACTAGTTAGCAAAAAGTTATTAATGTCTAAATTAGGTACCTAACGTACTTTCGATACCAGTTAAAGATTTCTGATACCTGTTATACCGGGTGTTTCCTGTAATAAGAGCAATAACTTTAGGGATCGCTTCTACAACACCTAAAAACATTTATTTTAACTTAAAAAAATTGTAATTTATTACTTGTTGCTTATTTTTTCGAACAAACTAAATAGAATTTACAACGAACAGCATCCAATAGTGTAGTTGACGTTTACTGTCAGCCTAATTATTTCATAGTTTTCACCATACATTGCTTGCTTGGAAATTCTGTTTTTATTCAACTTGAAGTTATTTTGCCTAAAGTTACACTCTTGTTACAGGAAATATCCGATATTTACGGGATAATAGCCTGGCAAAAGATTACAACCTGTGTATTCATAAATATGAAGTAAACTTTAATACACGTATTGGACGACGTGACGTCCCGCTATGAATGAAATTAATCATCACATAATTTGTTAGGTATAAGTATAGCATACATTTACAAATGCATAATGTCCGCGTAAAATATATATTTTTTCTATTTTGCGAGCATCCTAGACTGTGGTGCCAATATTTTTACTGTTTAAAAAAATATCAAAAATATCATGTCATAAACCTTGTCACAACTAATGAACACGCATATTAAACGAGGTGTATACTATCCCCAAAACTATCTGGCCGGTGAGGTAATAAATCATCGGAATTTTATCTCTTTCACACCTGCACGGCTTATAGAGCGGGCTGAGCAGCAATAGGGCAGGTAGCGTTACGCATAAAAGGGAATGTCGATAAAGTAATGAAACAAAGAATATAAATTACTTGGTGTTTTATATAACAGTATTGTATAGTTACAATCGAATTATAAATAGGTATATTGAACTATTGATTTAAATTATTACAATAAAATAATACCTAATCACGTATTTAGCTAATAATTTAAGAAATATCTTAAATATTTAGTATTATTCATTAGACAACTTTAAAAACATATCAATATCAACAACGATATAAGATTTCATTTGAAAATATAATAATTATATCGACGTTTACTTATAAGTTATCGACATGTTACGCCCCTAACGGTAGCGGACGTTTATTACTCTACCGGCCAGATAGTTTTGCGGATAGTATAGTAAGAGTGACAATTTCTTAGAACTGCAAAAGGCGCCACCTTAAAAATACTTTAGAACACTCTTACACTAATCATCCCAGTACAGTCGCCATGAAATATACCGGAGCTGTGGAGGTGGTCACAAATATCTGAACAACACCTATATTGTCAAGGCGATAAAGTGCATGTTCAGATATTGATGACCACTTCCACAGCTCCGATATATTTGATGCCGCTTGTAAAAGTACTAAAGTACAAACTTAACCATTTTGTTTTCCGTCATACGGATAAGGCGTACATACTGTAAGTAGAATTGTCAAAGTACTAAATAATTCTATACGCATCCTTTGATTCAGCAGTTATCTGTATCTTTTAGACTTATCTTAATCATTTTCTAGGTTCCTAAAGCTGCTTAGTATAAGAATAATTCAGAATATTTACAATTACGACCGCTCGGTTCCCTGCACATCAATGAAACCAACATTGTGTATCAAACTCTACATACAAATGTCAGCTTATAAATCTATTAAATCCGCACACTTATCAAACTTCATTATAACTGCACTAATAACAAAAGATAACAAATGGAGATACCCAAATATAACGAAGAATATCTCGGGCAGTTATCAGCGAGTGCATTCGTTGTTTATCGAGAGTAACCAGGTCATAACCGAAACGTATTTAGCCTAATTCCCGCCAGGGCCACGCCGGCGTTATGTAACTTGCATTCCTCTTTCCTGGTTTCCGTGAGGTTTTCAGCAGTTTCCTGGCGATAGCTAATACAATCCTGCAATCATATTGCTCTACGAAGGCAAAAGCTATGTATATGGCACGCTTATGCTTCTATTTTTGGATGCTTCGATGTGTGACTTACTGATATATTTGATATACAGTCAGGAGCAAAAGTGGCTGAGCGGTGAAGTGTTCAAAAGACCTACATGCGCTCTTATTTTCTTGACAATAGAGATGTGTTGACCACATTTTTAAGACCTCAACCGCTTAGCCACTTCTGCTGCTGACTGTACCAGGGCTTCCCAAACTGTGCGACGCGTCGCCCCGGCGCGAGCCGTAACTTGGCTGTCTATTGGGTTTGACTCTTGGGGTAGAGGGAAGGTCCAGTGAAAATCTGGCAAAATGCTCGTTGCAGCACGTATAATATCCTTAACTTTCATGGTTTCGAGAGGAAATCAAACCACCGGAACCTTCCCCTGGGTACTCCACTGTGGTAGGTAGTTTTAGGCTAGAGGGATGCCCAAGGGCGTCACATCAAAAAAAAGTTTGGGAAGCCCTGTGATACGTTGTCTAATAAAGAAATATCTGATCTGGAACTTCTATCTATCTTCTTCTATCTGGACTTCTCAGAAGGTAAAACAGTGGACTTACAAGTGTTTACTAAGTTTTATTAACGCGTTTTTGGAGAAACCAGCATCAACTAACCAGCCAATCCAGGAAGCCAGCACCACTACAGCACATAAACGATAAAGATCCCCCATCCTACTACAAAACCAATTCGCTATAAACTAAACCAAATTAAATAATTTCTAAAGAAACATATCCATGTTTCTCCAAGAAGTCGAAGTTTAAGATCGTAATTATCCAATTACGATCTTAAACTTCGACTTCTTATCCGCTTACAGCAGCTGCAGACATCGAATTTGTCTTCAATATTATTTACTCAAAGCCATACGTATTGCTATTCCAAAGTAACAAAGCTAACGCATGAATCCAAAAGTGGAATCTCTAGTTAAGAATTGACAACTTGTAACAAAGTAAGATGGATTAAAGGTTCAAATTGCTTAGCTCACTTAAGCCTTTTTGCAATCTTGTTTGACACAGTAGGTCAGTTACAGATTATAAACGTTATAATACCTCTGGTTGCTATCAATCAGAGGTTTGTAACGTTTTTAACTTTATCTGCAGGGTCTATTTTACTCTTTATTAGACAGATATGTTTAAAAAAGATTATGGATTAAAAGAAGAAGTGAATTTAGCCTTTGCACATGCATCACTACCAACACTTTAGGATCAGTTCGTCTCAAAGCTCCATTCGAACACTATTAGATTTTCAATTCTGTGAGATCATTAACTTCTGGAAATAGCCGATTATATCCGGTTACCGGGAGTTTCGTCAAACAATAATTTTAGGACTATCACGAGAATAAGCATCAGATTTTAAGGTTTTCAGACTCTGATATTTTATGAAATAAAACAAATCAAACGGATTATATCGCGTATACTAATTTTAACTTCAATGCTACTATTAGTATACGCGGTAACACGCGGACAATATTCTGATATTTTAGTTAATATCTACACATAACGCAACAATTGTATATGTTAAACACGTAATAGGTATTATGTAGGTAAGAGAAAATAGACCGACGTTTTATATAAGTGCATGACATAATATAAATATACAAGTTCGAACAAGGGAGGGGGAGAAATGACGAGCGGGTCGGGGGCAAGGAATCCGTGCCGAAATGATAACGATGCGATGACCCCGCGCACTATTTCACTCGTACATACATGGGCTATATTTAATTTATAGTTACGTAGTCATGACGTATGCGATGCCGAAAAATATACTGATTTGAAATATTTCATTTGTCGTCAATGTGCTTTGCAGGATTTACATACATACATACATTTCAGCCGTATGCAGTCCATTGCTGGACATAGGCCTCCCACAAATATGACTTATAACATCTTGAGAGGTAATTGCTATAGTCGCCACGCTTGGCAGGCGGGTTGGCGACCGCAGTAGCTGTAGATTATTGGGTTTTGACGGACGCTGCTGCCCGTCCGTAGGATTTTTCCCTTTGTCGCCTCTTACACCTGCGGGAGGAGATGGGGTGGTGCTATTCTAGTCAGCAGGCATCACACGGCACGATTGCAAGATTTGCCGACATTTAAATCTTTATATACAATAAGTACATTCATTAAAATACGAGTATCGCGATGCTGATTCGTTGTGCGAAGACGCTGCTAACTTTTCGGTCACCAATATCAACCAGACGCTTTGCGATTTCTGCAAAAAATTGTTAAAGGGCAAGTTGCGCTTGCTAGCGTAAGATTGGGTTTTATAGTCTGTCGCGAACGTCACGAATTAGCAAGTATGTAAGACGCGATAAGTGACAAAATAACAGAAAAGTAATTACAATACTCGACCTTAGGAATCGACCAAATGTCGAAAAAGGGATGAACGAACTACGTCCAGACTTTCTAAGTTTTACATATCGACACTGATCTAACCTACTTCGGTTTTTTAATAAACTAGTTAAGGTAAGCCGTTGTTAATGAAAAATAATAGTTGTAATTAAATACGTTTTAAATTCTATTTCACTAGTTGTTAGTAGTATATTAAGTAGTAGTAGATCCTTGACCGGCATACTCGATTGGGTACTCTGCTTCTGCCAATTCCTTAAATCAAAGTCCATATAAGGAAACCGTCATTACAATAGAAAACAATACGCAGATAATGGAGCGAATAACTGACAATGAGCGATGTTGTAAGCGCGTGGGATGAGTGACTCAGGGCTGGAGTGGCTGTGGGTGCTTGCTTTACAACGTCCTTACTGTTTTCAACCGACCAATTGTAAACCTTGTTGTTATGTGACATACGGTCCACGGGCAGTCAACTAAGAATTACTATTCCTCCTCTATTCCTTATTCATTTGTTCAGTGATCGCGACAATAGCATAGCTTGACCAAGAGATTACTAACATCTCGATATAATGAAAGGTTACATTTATACTGGTTTGCTCGAGATAATCGTCGCATGTTTCAAAATTTTCGACAGGTATTAACTTTTACGGAATTATCACGAATTAGAGTATTAACGCAGGCAATATGCAGATGGCGCTGCACTACTACTCCTATTAAAACAGCATTTACAAACACTAGACAACAAGACTTTGTAAAAAACAGACTTGTTTTTAATATGTTTAACTGAGGGCAATGAATCAATTATAATCTGTGCGTTTTTAACTCGTTACCGTACTCTCTTATTATTTGTATTTAATTGAGTTAGTCAGTTTTTTAAATAGAATATTGCTCGAGATGTTTTCCCCGTGACGAAGACTAAGGTCTGAAGTCTTCATCGGTCAGCCAACGCGAACTTGATAAAGCTCGCTACGGGTCGAAACATGTCGAGCAATATTCGACTTACAAAACACAAGTTACGCCATTTCAAATTTCAATCAATGTGTTTGAGTCCCACGATCATTTTGCCCTCTCTCTTATCTTCAATCTAGATTATAGACCTCTCTTTACATCTGTTTTTTTATCAGGCACTTTCTAATAAATAAGTTTCTGTCAAAAATTAGTTTTTGGTGCAGACTGTACTTTTTTGCACTATCGTCAACTAATCGTCGACAAGATTATAATGAGCCTAAACACCATGGGCTTATCTTGTGTATTTTAGGATTTGCTATGGCTACCGCCTGGCTCCAGCATCAAATCAGATCAGTGGTACCTACCATAATATTCCATTGTCATCGGAGTTACATAAGTGAGCAAAATGTTGATGTTGGCTCAATAGGTTAAAGATATCAGCTTCATAATTCAGTTGCAAGATTTCGCCAGAACATACTTATTCATTGCAAGTCAAATAAAGAGAAATAGATTGTAAATAGGGGAGACGGTATGTTTTTCCCATTTGTCCCTTTAACCAAAAAGAGTAACACGCGCACGTACCTAGATTAGTTCATGAACCACATAAACTTTCTTATGGATAATAAGGACGTTTTACCGGTTCACTTCTCTGTCAAGGCGTCGAGGGATAAATTCTTGGTCCAAAATATATAAATGTAACCGCACCGTAAAATCAAAACAGTAAAAGTGACAAGTTAAAAATATAATATCCGCCAACTATAGAAGGTTGATTGTGGCTATTGTCAGGCATCGATTGGGATGGAATGTGTACGCCTTACCCAGATGGGCCAGCGATGTGGAGCAACATCTGGCAAAGAGTAAACATACTCCCAACACGGGCTGAGCTTTTCACTTAATTATCTTGTGTTGATAAGATAGTGGAACAGCTAAGCGATACACTTATGAATAGGTAAGAGAGAGATAAAATATTAAATATCTTCAGAAGTCTGCAGGGAAGCGTGTTCACTTAAGAAGAAGGCGTAAGTTTTCACGATGAAATAGTTGACTGTCGCATCCAATGAATCGGACAATTGAGTCAGCCATAGCAAATCCTAAAATACACAAGATAAAGCTATGGTGCTTTAAAATTGGTTCGTTAAAATCTTCTCAGATTGTGCAAATAAAGTACGATCGCATTAAAAGCTACCAAAAATGACGTTATTGACAGAAACTTATTAAAATGTTCAAAAAGAATAACTAATGAGTCCTTGAGTCTTAAATTTTTTTTTGAATAGTTCAGAATAGGCAGTAACGAACTTTCTCCAAACACTCAAAGAACACAAACGATAAAGGTTATCGGGGTTTATTTATTTAGATCTCAAGCTAAAAAAAGTCAGAAGGAGAAACATACAATTTAGCTCCAAATCCACACTAATATTATATGCTAAAGTACCTATGTCTGAAGGGATTAAGATTAAAATTGGCATAAAGATAGTTTAAGGACATAGGATCCATGGTAGAAGACATGTCACATGAGTTTACGATCCAAAGGTGTCCCCATTAGATAGTACCACTCTTTCTTATGTCCAATAATAAGTATAGGATTATAGATAGGACCTGATGCCATCATAATAGCATAGTTTAGTAAGTATTCCAAATTAATACGTAAACAACTCTTCCGTCTGTTGATCTGTTCGGATGTTCTGCACGTCCGGATCCCATCGTACAATAATTATTGAAGTATGGAAATTTGAGACTTAACTACAAGGATTTAAGGGCTATATTGTGTCGTACTAATCAGATTTACTACCGCATTCCTGTTTCACAATGATGAAATAATTTGTAAATAATTATTGTAATTTCATAAGAATAAGCTTGAATACGATTTTAGGAGAAGGGTTGGATATTGTACTTTTTTTTAATCTACGACGGTGGCCAATTTGCATAGTCTTTAGCCTAAGAACGCTTGTAAGTCGAGAGGATTCTCAGGTACGAATTGATTTTAGGGACATGATGACTTAGATTTAATAGCATATCTACTCGTATCTGTGTATCGGCCGCCTCCTATCCCTCTCTATTCTCCTATCCATCGAATGTCCACTACTGCTGGACATAGTTCTCCCCCATAAATACAGGGAGTGATCTTTAGTAAACTGACAGTAAGGGGGGATAGGTTCGTTAACGGCATACCACGCGAGTTGCCGACCGCAGTATTATCAACCGCCCTAAAGGAGCGCTGTTGTTCGTCATCCGATAGTTGGCGAACAGAGTTTAGGGACAATACCCGGGTCCAAATTAAAGCATTAAAATTACTTTAACATCTTTATAAAGAATTACATATTCCATTTTTTTATTAGTCTATAAGAGTGTCCCATTTGTAAGTCTTTTCCGTACACGGACAATGGTGTTCCGGACATTCCGGAGCCGCATCGAGCCAACGCGCAGAGGTCCTTTCGGCAATTTAATGAAATGTAAGGGGTAACGCTAAGCGGATGTTGCCCCTGTCCGTATCATGGAGAGTGTCCCATTATTATTAAATATTTAGAGAAAACCTTAGACACGTCTGTATACGAAACCAGACTTTCTTCAATTCAAACATTAACCTCCTAAATCCATAAATCAGCCATTTTAAATTGTGAAATTTTGAAACCCTTAGAGTTGCATTTAAGAAGTTTGCGAAAAATCTTGCGTAGTCGCAAAGATTTTAGAATAATTCTTTCGCGTTTATTTTAAACCTGGGATGGAAAATCCTAAAAAATCATCTTTATACCGAACATAAAGGGATCATTGACAACACGTGAGGAAGCCTTAAACGCGACCTTTAGCGAGCACTAGACATTGAGTTTGGGGTTTAGGCTAATCCTAGCTTATCACGCGAGCACCCAGGCCGTCTAACATTCTGAACCTGACCTTTATCCGACATGCAACAAAGCAATTGAAGTTCCAACGGCATTCCTAGTTGACATGTGCCGCTGCATTCAAACTTTTGAAACAATTAACTTATGAACAAGTATACTGAACCCCGCTGTCCACTGCAAAGCGGAATATAATCCGTTTTTAAAGTTAGATGCATGTTGTTTGAGCTCTTGTCTTATGGCGATATTCATAACTGCAAGTTTTATGAAAATAGGATTACGTTGGTACTTGGCACTCGTGCTACCCTAAAAGATAAAACCGTAACTTCTTTAAGTTTAACACCGCACGCCTCTATAACATTCAACATCTGAATCACATTAATTATCACATTTTATTCATGACATTGATAAAGTTGGGCAAAATTAAATTACTTTTTATGAATACGATAAACTAACCTCCTTATTTATACTGAAACATTATAGGTTAATTTATCATCTGAAAGTTTATTAACCCTTAATTTGGCAGTGTTCAGCGGGCTGAACACATTTTATTAGACCATCTTTTTGTATTTTATGGCCTGTGACCTTGCCTTACAAAAATAAGCCAACTCAGCCAGTACAGAATCCCCGAAACAGTAGACGGACGCTCGAGAAAGATAACCTTACCTTTATGGACTGTGAGTATTGGAGTCTAAAGGGAAACTTGAGTCACTTCCCTCCAAAAGCAGATGGTGCCTACCGAGCTACCAACGGAAGATCCACACACGCTTGAGTATTATAGGGTCAGTAGTATGCCATCTAGTAGAGGAACTTGGCAACTTTTGCGTGATTATATATGTTATACAACGACGGTGGCAAACAAGCATACGGCCCGCCTGATGGGAAGCAGATACCGGATTCACATGCGCGTTGCCTACCCTGAAAGTTGTTGGAGTTTACCTTTGAGACCTTACTCACCATCAGGAACACAACACTACATATCTGAAAGGTAGCAGTTCTATTATGGCTGTGGCCTTCTGTAAGGAGGAGGTACTTCCCCAGTTGGGCTTCTCCAGACTCAAGCGTGATGGTACTTCGCTGTGCCCTACCTCTCATTGTTGGATTGTTGGACGTAGTTTAAGGACATACCCTGGTCCGGGTCCGGGATTTTTTGAGATTCAGCTACCCTCTACAGTTCTCGCACGCTTCTAGAATGACGAACAAAAAGCGAAATGTCACGCAATTCACCATATGTGTGACCATTAGTAACAGATTTGTTGTGACAGTAAGCAAGATAAATTACGTAACAGCTTAAAATAACTACTGTCAAAGCCGGTTTAATGTCAATTACGATGTCAACAAGCGATGATCTATAGATACCAGCACGTTGAGCAAGCTAATTCGAACCTTATAATTATGCGATAAAGTTCAAAATGATGATTAAGTGTGGGTTAAAGCGCACGCGTTTGATGTACGAGGGATCGGACTTGATCGAATCGCGTTACTAAAAGGACGATAACATTCAGTCAACGCCTAACATATGTATACAATTTTAACCCTTATTTCGGTGTCATAAAGCGCTGAGGTGTATACATGTTTTTGAAGGCTGTGTGTGGATTGTGGCGCCGGCGTTTGAGCGTCTTGATCATTTTGTTGAGGGTAATGGATGTTTCTGGATGTTTTAATAGACGTCACTTGTATCGAGCTTACTCTAAAGAAAAATATTTTTACTACTTCTTTAATACTTTAATGAGTACGAACCCAGTTATCCTGTAGTGTGGAATTTTGTCAATGTTATATATTTTATCTGTGGTTGTAGCCTAGTGTAACGTAGGTTAAAAGAACCTACCTACATAAAATTAACTTTATGGTAAAAATGACAATTTTTGAACTGCTTACAACAATAAAAAAATGCTCTATCAAAGAACAAAAAAAACAAATAAACATACGTAACGTAGTCCAATCTGTATTTTTTTTATAATTTTAACACGTTCACTGCGATAGGGCCTATTGACCCCTCACAAAGAATGGCTAACTGCGATGTTAACTAATTGCCGCAGCGAAGGTGTTAAGACTATATGCCAAAAAGTACAGGCATAATGTTGATGTCCTGCTTTAGTCTCAATTTAAATACAAAATATTGTGTAGAACGCATTAATTAAAACCGAATACCGTTTGTAGCACGTAATTTTTTTTTCATCACACTTGCTCGTCAATGGCGTTGTTACTTGCGAGAGTACAGAGCAGTTATAGCCGATTTAGCTCACACGGGCTGTTAAGTTTACTTTTAAAAATATACAGAACCTATACTTCACTTGGACTGAGGATGTTTCTAAACAGCCAAGGTGTATTTAATATCTTCAAACGTTTGCTACAACCAACTATTAATATGTATAAAACATATCTTTATATTAAATTTGACTGCAATTTAATGTTTAGTATTTATTAAAAATAGTTGTTTTCTATTTGATTTTGGTAATTGATACTATTTGGCAGGATGATCTATCAACTTCGAAAACAAAACGCAGTTATTAACATTATCTGTGGAAGACATTGAACAAAGTTGACATTGTTGACAATCTTTTATAGTGGATGCGGTCTGATAGGTAAAACTACACTACACTAGTAACTAATATTTTACCAACGAATTTATTTTATTTCCTCGCAAATGTGATGAAAAACATTGTATGTACCACGGGTGGTAAGTGTATAACAAACTTGAGTCATTAAAAGCCCTCCGACTTCGTCGTCGGGCTTCTAATAGACTCGCGTTTACTATACCTTACTTACCATCCTCGTTGCACAATGTACTATTACGCTTCTAAGTGGCTAGTGTCATCTTGAAGAAAAATGTTTAGGTAGGCAGCAGTGGCAGCGAGTCAATTCTTGTGGGTATGAATGCGACGCCACTGGTGGCAAGGGGGCTTGCTTTAACTCAAGCTCATTTTGCTGTATGGGGTATTCTTCTTATAGTAAGTAGTATTTATTTATTTTATTTTTATTGTTTACCATGGACTTAAGTTATATCTGGCACTATTTTATCGCATATACATATATTTTGACACAGCTTCATACAAGTTTTTATTTGAATATACAAATCATTAAAGTTTCATGAAATCAGACTGTAGGTTACCTCTCTCCTTATTGTTCGTATTTACTGGAATGCATATACAAAAAACAAAATAAACAAAGCACGGCAGTGCCGTAAGCCAAGTTCGATATTTAACCAAAATCATTAATTAACATTCTTTAATCACAGCCATAAATTTACACCGGTTAACTCGTAGTTACAGTTGATTAGAATTGTTTCTAGACGTTTTTTACTTGTTATCTGTAGGTCGTGGGTTATTTATTAGGAGTAAGATAGCGTGAAATGTATTCGGATTGGTTTTAATTTTTAATTTGTTTTATTTAGGTTAGAAGCGGTGATGGTTGAGTTGAATACGATTACTTTAACAAACAATTACAAAATAGGCTAACACGTGAAGCTCAATGAAGATTCTAAAGATATGAAAAAGCTTCTTTAATATCGGGTAATTGCTAAAAACATAATTGTATTTACAAATGCCCATTAAAATATGTTATAACTTGATTTATATATCAACAAGGTGATACCAACTCTAAGCTTAGTAAAGACACTTATCATCCATTTAACATTTCGAAGTATTTAGAGATGACCATAGCAACAAGTAACAAAAAAAGTTGATTGACCTAAGTAACACAAGTGCATCAAAACATAGCGCACCTCGAATAGGTTAAAGGGTGAATGACCCGTGAAAGCAGACTGCCGGGCGCCACACTGACATTGACAGTTAACGATTGATTGATCGATAAATCCGAAGATCTATCGGATTCCGAAGTGCGGTAAAGTGCAGTAAGCGCATATTAGTGAAAAATTCAAATCATGCGACCGTAATTCAAAATATAGTGACATACAATTTATGTTTAGCAGACTGAACAGCTAATTACAACTCTGACTTAAAAGCTAAAGAAACAAGTGTAAAGAATTTGATTATACAGAATTTTATCAATTAAGATGGATAAAAGATATTTACTTTAAAATAAGTTGCTACATGTACCTACTCATTAGCGACTAACATACAACCAATAATCGGCAGTTGCCCACATGATTAATTGCAAAAAAGCAAAATATTTATAAAAGTATGTAAAACGTTACATAAAGTATACAGGAGAAAGAGTTATTTGTTTTTTTGAGAGACATGTTGATTTTTTTTCTCTTATTAGGTTAAGTAGGTTTAAAATCACAACACGATGCTACGAAAACATGTATGCAAACATTTACCAAATCTACCTGATAAGCAACGACCTAATTAAAATTGCAGAAGTTTAAAAACTATCTCAACGACATCCATCAAGTTGATTGATCGTGGAGTAAACAAACGCACGCGGCCGGAGCGACGACCGCGTTTCAACTATTATTAGGTTAGATCGTAGCGAGTAATAAAACACGTAATTTAAGGAATTCATTTACATACGAAAACAAGTATAGCCTCAGTTTGTTCAACATACACGAGCGAAATAAGTTACATGACAGTGTATACAATTATGGTTGATTTACCTCGATTTACCTTTCATTTTTCAACGTAAATGACGGCTTGCCTCTGATAAACTCATATTAGCTATTTGTGTTAATATGGAGTTTTTTACTAACCGAGTAATTATTAATTTTATTTCTTTTATACATTTCTTTCATATATGTTTCTTTTGTTTTAAAATACAATTTTTGGCTACAGTTTTGTAGCATAATAACTGCAATTCAATTCTTAAAAAAAGAGGACTATTCTTTTATTATTTTATATTAACCAAAACAAAAAGTTTTTTTAATGCATCATTTGAGAGCAACTTTTTTCACATTAACAAATATTACGATAAAACTGCGTTACGTGCTTTTGCTTCCTTGACCCATTGACTTTTCAATAGCGAGATGATGTGAAAAGTTATGGTGCTATGTCGCAAGAAAATGACATGAGACTTTCGTTTGGATACTTTTAATAATACTTGATCCTTTTATTATAAGATATAAGAGAACAGCTATAAGAACTCAAGAAACATAACGTTTAAAAGTGATACCTAAAGTATATACGATATTTATTATTACCTGACATGTGAAAAACTTAACTGAAGGACCATGTCTCTACATAGGTGTGCAGTGAGTTAATATGGAACTTACGTCAAAATTTGAATATAGAACGCCGACAGCCACATGCGTGTACAGATACGTTACTACTACTTAGTTAGCCAGGCGTTTTAGCCAAGTTTTTCACCTATATGGCTCTTTCGTTTATTAAATTTATTTTTTAATTATCACACGATACATAATGGGACAAATGACGGTCTTAACGCCTTAAGGCATTCTGAGCCAGGCATCCAATAGACTAGACGGAAAGATTCAATGGGTGCGGCGTTTTTTACACTTTAAGGCAAAGTATCAGTAGTTTGTATGGCATTAAGCAGATACTTGAGTTCTTTTCGTGGTTTTGTGAAGAGATTAAGATTGTATGGCTTCGGGACAACGGGCTTGTTCCTAATCTCTTCCATACCACCAATACTTTCAATTTAACAAGAACTTAATCAATACTGATTTACATTTCCACTGTAAAAAATGCAACATTATTGTATATACCCCAATACACGAAATGATTGAATAATGACTAAACGTAAAGATACTTAACTTTTAATATGTGACGTTATCTATGAAAAGGGACCTTATTGTAGACGGCGCTTTCGCCATTGTTCAAGATGCCGCAATACAAACGCATTGCGGTTCGACGTAAGCGCCATCGACAATAAGGTCCCTTTTGCTAGATAATGACACATATATACAAAAAAAAAAAAAAAACAGAAAACCTGCATGGTGTAACGAACGGGAGTTTAGTTTATGCTGAATCTGGTAGGTTTACAGACTGGTAGGTTTTAGGTAGGGTACAGTTCCTAAATAGCATACAGTAAAGAAATCAACTCGTGTGTGTAATATTTTGACCTTAAAGTTTCAACTTCCAATAAAACCTTTTCGTGAACTTGGCCTTAGCACTATCTGTATCAACCTTTGGCCATTTTTTACCAATTCACTGTTCAGCTTGCAACGTAGAAAAAGGCTTGCATAGTATATAGCTCTGTAAAACGGCATATATTATGACGTCAAAGGGTAATAAAAGGGTTTTACAGGATTACATGTTAAATACCGCGAAAATCAAAGTAAGAATATTTCGGGCATCTATCTCTTTTAGTTTTATTAAGTCGTTGCCGTGTGATGCCGGCTGACTAGAATAGCACCACTCCATCTCCTCCCGCGGGTGTCGTAAGAGGCGACAAAGGGGAAAATCCTACGGATGGGCAGCAGGGTCCGTCGACACCCAATCTACAGCTACTGCGGTCGCCAACCCGCCTGTCAAGCGTCGTGACTATGGCAACTACCCCCAAGATGCAAAAAAAGTCATATTTGTGGGAGGCCTATGTCCAGCAGTGGACTGCATACGGCTGAAATGTAAGTCGTAATCAGAGGGACAGAATCGATTGGGCGGCTCCATTCGTAGAAACCCAGCAAACTACAGCTACTACGGTCACCTGCCAAGTGTGGCGACTATGGTAACTATCCTCTAGATGATACAAGTAGAAGAAGAAGAAGAAGAAGAAGAAGAAAAATCTTTATTCATGACATAAAAAAAGAGACAAATAATAGAATAATAAAATAAAATAAATAAAGTCATATTTGGGGGAGGACTATGCCCTGTAGTTGACGATTTACGGCAGAAATGATGATCATAATGATGCTCAGAGGTACGGAGAAAATCGTTCGAAATTCGCGAATCGCGAAGGCCTACAGATACGCTAGCAATAACAGAACACGGGTTCAAATAGCTCAGATTTCAGCACTACACTCACATTTCACACAGATCCGATCCATTGCAGCAGTGAGTGCTCCTTTGATCGTCCGCTTCCTAGTTGCATCAATGCCCCGTTGATGGACAATCGGGGCACACATTAGCATAACATAATGTTAGATGTTAGCACAAATCAATTGAGGAATTGCTTTTGTTTCTTACGTAACTGTTCTGTGTCTGAAATTCAATTTAAATTCCTATTTATCGCGGCCGTAATGTAACCTCTTTACAGAAATACACAAATGTGAGAACGTGGATTGTATTGTTGTTAATACTGGACTCAGCAAGGAGCCAGGAGATAGGAAAGTTGCTATAGTGCACAATACTGGCGATGCCATGGCTATATTACACTGGAGACGGCACCTGTTTTTAGTTTTTTTACATTAGATAAATGTATATAAAACTACGATATAACTGATTTAATCGTTTACAGTTTTCCCAACTCCACGAGGACAATGTCGTTCTTGAAACGTTGGAGTTTTAAAATTATATATAATTCGGTTATGTCCCGTTTACTTGTGCCTAATAAAATGAGTAGGTACAGTCTTGCTACTCGAACACTCGTGAGTATTAGAGTAGCATCAATACTCATGATGGGACTTGGGACTGATAACTACTCGTATAGCAGTATCTCTGCAATTTTTTAACCCATTCACTACGCAATTTGCTCTTCCATGAAATATCATATATATTTTTGTTATTGTCCACTTCTACCCTAGTCTCGTAGAGCTAGTTCGTCGTGGCCCATATATGTGTCACTGGACTGTGAAGATGTTAACAAGTTCATAATACAATATTGTAATTTATATATATTGGATATAAATATATACATACATTTCAGCCGTATGCAGTCCACTGCTGGACATAGGCCTCCCACAAATATGACTTGTATCATCTTGGGAGTAATTGCCATAGTCGCCACGCTTGGCAGGCGGTTTGGGATTCGACAGACGCTGCTGCCCATGCGTAGGATTTTTCCCTTTGTCGCCTCTTACGACACCCGCGGGAGGAGATGGGGTGGTGCTATTCTAGTCAGCCGGCATCACAAATAATATAATTATATTTATATAATATATATTATATACATATTGGACTAGGTCGTTTCGTGTAAGATTTTCGTGTTTTCTTGTAAATACTTCTCCACACAGTTGTCAAAACAATGTGACAGACGACTAACTAAATAAATAAAATTACAGGCCGGCAGGTACTCGGCCCACGATATAAATATGAAAATATTTATAAACATATAATACGCCCCTGACATTTGATCTCAGAAAATTATAGGCAAAGCCACCCTGGGCCAGGCCGACGGTTAAATTATTTGAGATTAAAATTATATAATCAAAATTATTCTATTTGTGTTAAAATTTTATATAGCTATAAAGTTTTATGAGGTACAGCCGCCATCAGATATATCGGAGCTATGTAGTCACAAAAATCTGAACAACGCCTCTATTGCCAAACCGATAAAGTGCATGTTCAGATATTCGTGACCACCTCCACCGCTCCGATATATCTGATGGCGACTGTACAGTCAAGTGTAAAAATTCGTTTACTACCAAAGTTTCAAAAATATATACCGAGCAACTCTATTGTACAGTAAATAAGGTTGTAGGACGTATTTATGAAAGGATTCTTTCGGTACATATTTTTGCACTTGACTGTAACAACAAACAACACTGTAGCAGACACTTAACGACATAACGACGGTAGTAAAGGAACAATGGCGAATTTGCGAGAGCCGCAGGCCAATGTCGACGAGTACATTAATCTGCAGTTATGGCGCTGGTGGAACCTGGACAAATGGAAGTTGCCCAGTTGGCTATGTCGTTAAAACTAGGGTATTTAACCCATTTAGGTACTGCTTGGCATAGCGAGACAGGATTTAAACGCGGTTTTATAATACAACAATGGAAAGACTAACGCACCAGCTGGAAGTTGCACAGTGGTTCATCATTATCACCAGCCTGTATTTGTCCACTGCTGCCAACATTATCATCCAGCTCTTGCCTGCCACTTAGCGAAGATCGTCGCTCCACCTAGTCTTAGACCTAGGTCTAGGACTAGTCCTACCACCTAGTGTTATGTCCTTAAGAATAGGGTATGTAAGAAAGAAGGTCTAGCTTGACATAATTAACTAGTGGGTTTTGAACGCAGTTTTATAAAAATACAAATATCATTTTGCAAAAAGAATACCAAAATGGAAAAAGATAGCTCATGACCCTTTTTCTTATTCCGGATTTCACTATCTCAACTTTGGGCCAAATTCAATTCATAGTAAAAAATTATATTAACAACAGCTCAAGACCCTTTTTCTTATTCCGGATTTCACTATCACAACTTTGGGCCAATTCAATTCATAGTAAAAATTTATATTAAAAACACAGGCCACTCCCTCCTATTAGTAGATGCATTCGATTTGAGCCACAAATAATAGTGTTGAGATTAAAAATTATATTTATTACTATCATTTATTCAATAATATATTTCACAGAATAAGTGGTATACTTAGAATATGTTCGGTCACGAATTGTGATTCGTTTCAATCAGCAATTTGTTGCAATTAGGTTCACCCACCTAAGTCCCATTTAATCAGGTTTCACTGCGCAAGCAGGTACGACAATTTGAATTCATTATACGATAATTCCAAGTAGGTGATAATTTTAGCTTTAGAAACTAAGGCAGACACTATTATGTGTCATAAAGTTTTGGTACCGTACTTTCGCGACTTGACATAACATCAAATGCTAGCCCATGATGATTGGGTTTTTCATATAAGGCAGTGGCAAACTATCAAACGACTCTATTTACTTCTTCTAAATTCAGTTAAACAACACGAGAACATCGCAAGGCTGTATACCTTAATGTGTTTTAATAAAAATCTAAGTGCGTACTTTGAAGCTGTTTAATTGTTCATATGTAGGGCACGGACTCGTAGAGCTAGGTCGTCGTGACCCATATATGTGTCACTGGACTGTGAAGATGTTAACAAGCTAATAAAATCAATACAAAGTAATCATTAATTTCATTTTGTTGTCATCGTAATCGTATAAAGAATATCTAAGAATACTAACTATAACCTATAACATCGTTTCGCTTAGGTAATAAATAATGTAATTTTTGTATTCTTAAGGATAGCATAAAAAAACTATTAGATTTTAAGTATTTTTATATAATTGTCTTACAAGTATATGTATAAATAATATAGAACTATGGTGAACTTTAATATTATTATTAACAGCCATAATAATATTTTGACATAGAGATCAGTGTCTATGTCAAAATACAATAAAAAAATATAGGAGCATATATTTCATGCCATGATTTTGCTAAACAATAAGTCGCGTTAGACCTGTTTCTATTTTTAGAATAATTCTGCCAATGTTTGTCATTATCATTATACTCATTATATATCCCAAACCATATTGCTTGTCTTTTCTTTATTTTAATGATCCAAGTGCGAGCCGACTCTACAAATATCGGCGCGTCTTATAGAGGTTACTGGTGACCAGAGGGCTGGCCACTATTTCGCCCAACGAGGTCCAGAGGCTCTAGCGGAAGTTTCTTTTGACGTAAAAAAACGTTTACGAACGCGTAAGTGATAAATGATAATGTTATTTATATGGGAAACGCAAACGCGTTCGTGACGTAAAGTAACGTTAAAAACTTACGCTCTGCGCGGAAACGCGGCCAGCCTTCTGGCCACCCTACCTAATGACCAGGACCTAGGTCAATTTTTTATTTATAGTTTAGTTTTTAGTTAGTATCTTTATTATCTTTAAATCCTGCATGAGAAATGATTTTTATTATATTTTAATAATTAGGTATATACTCATATTGTTCATCCATCAAATTAGTCAACTCGAATTAAGTACTAAAATAAATTCAATTTCCGAAAACATTTCCGTCCCCATATGTAGGTTAAAAACGTTAAAATACTGAACAAATGATGCGAGTTGTTCACACATTTTGCACTTGATAAAACCAAACTTATTACTCATGTAATACAAACAATAATTTTAATACCTAGAGTATGACACAATGAAACTGAACCGTGCCGACGTATCGAGGTTTGTGATACTGTGAATTTAGAACGTGAAAAACATAGCGTCAATTAATGTTTTTAATTCATTATTAATTACTTTACAATAATAAAACTAAAATCAGCTGTACATAAAGATAATTAGTCAAAATTATTCAAAATCTGCAAAATAGCTTAAAACATAAATATAAAAAGTAAATAACCATAGCAATCGAGCACATAGCTTAGTACCGGTCTACCACTCGAACATAGCACATAATCAGCGTCTGCTGAAAAATATGACGTGCCACGAATGCAGTACCCTCACCATGAGTTGTGACTTTTGAGGTTTTCGATAACGAGTATCGAGTTTACTATCTGTGCATCTCGTTCGAACTAAAAAAGTAAAAGCGTGATGCACAGATAGTAAACTCGATACTCGTTATCGAAAACCTCAATGTCACAACTCATGGTAAGGGTACAGAACTATTTCGGTGACAGAACCCTAAAAAAAGATTAGCGTACCTACTACCTTAACAGCCTACCCCATAAGATTACACATGAGGCAGATAAATCCAAATTTATAAAACAGCACATGATATACCTGTTAGAAACACTTCAGTGATTAAGAAATTAATTATATTATAAGTAGCTACATTCCCAAACCTGCAGACAAACTGTTCAAACGGTTTTGCAGGGACCTGTATAATAATATTGTTAAAATTTGAATAAAGCATCTATCTATATATACGTTATTGCCGTGCTATACGTTAATTAAGGCCTAGATATATATACGCTATTACAATTATTAATACGAACGGGGTACGTAGGGAATAAAATGGAGACATCATTTCAGCCGTAGGACGTTTCTGCTGCGGCGCTACCGCAGACGATATTCGTAAATTTCGGACGATTGTCTCTGTCACTCTCATGACATCTTAATTGGAGTAAAAGATAAAGATGCCCGAAATATACGGACTTCGATGTTCGCAGTACCGCACCCGTACAATCGCTATTAGATATATTGGAGCTGTAGAGGTGGTAACAAATATCTGAACAACGCCTCTATTGCAGTGGCGATAAAGTGCATGTTCAGATATTTGTGACTACTTCCACAGCTCATTGGAGCCTATGTAGGTACAGTCGCTATCAGATATCCCTAAAAATATAAGGGGGGGGCACCATGGTCGCTACGCTGTTGATTCGGTTTCGGTTTCGATAATCACTGCTGCCTTAGCCTGCATAAGTCGGTTTTTTTCCCTTTGTCGCCTTTACTTAAACTTGCTATTCAAAACTATTAGAATCAATCACGTTGTTGAAGTGCATTTCACTTGAAAGGCATCCAATCCAAATCGAATCGATAACAATGTGTTACCACAGACTATATCTATTACTTCCATTTTATATTTTTCTTATAAAATGATAATTTCACTAGCTAGACATCTCTGCTTATATAATAATCCTAAAAATGCTGACCAATTTGCTGAATATTGAACAATATTTGCGAAACGTAAGAAAAGAAATTAAAATAATCGGATAAACATACCTAATGAAGAATCAGTAATTTACTTTATCACTATAAATTATTTATTTTACACTAACGAAGTTAGATTCATTAGGTTTTATTATAGCGCAATGTATATATTATAAGGTTTTAACTTAATAAAATAATAGTTAAAGTTGTGTGTTATCTTTGAACATACCTACCTATACCGAGACTGTCTTATATAATTAGAATATTAGTTATACAATATAATTATTTTCAAATGATACAGTTTCGAATTTATCAAGTCGGGCCAATCAAATTTTATCTTGTTGTTATTGTGCCTAGTTGTCCAGGGGTCATTAATAGCTAATTTTGTTATAAGAATAGTTTTATCGCGCTCTACGAATACGCCTAGTAGATGGCCTTTAACGGCAACATGCTGATAATTAGCACAAAAGTGCATGTTTTGGTAATATTCATGTAATTTAACTAATAATACCAGGTTATGACCTGGACAACTGTTTTAAGAACAGTTGTCCAGCGGGCCGTTACTATGGTAACAAGTGATAAAAAAAGTTGACCCAATTGTATATAAAAATCAAGATGCATCATAAGAGATCATATACAATAACTGCAATAACGCGAATAGAATTTCACGTAAGTCATATTAACCTAAATCTTATATTAAACTGGTCTTTATTAAACAAATTATATGTATAATATTATTAAGTCAATAAGTTATCATATTTTAAATTATATATAGAAATTAGCATACAGAACACTAGCCATGGCCATAGAACTGTTACTAATATCGCGATACCTAAATCGCTACTGTTTTAGTTTAGTCAACCGGAGGTCTAAGTCTAACTTGACTTATGTTGGCATAGTAAATGGCTGATCATGAAAACTTCTGTAATTACACTCAAAATATTTTTCCTAGAGCCAACTATACTCTCAGCTGCATTAGAAAGAAATCATAAATTGAAGTAAGTAGGTATGCTTTATGAGTAATAAACACGGTATGTTTTCTAATCAATGTACACATTAGCTCTAGATTCTCTACTATAGGGTAACCCTTTTCTCTGATCTTTTATCAGTACAATAATACCGGGGAAGTACTATTTCAATCTGTTGAATCATATACCTACCACACATACTTGTGCCTCACGCTGGTTAGTTGATTTATGGGAACGTTTTGATCTATTTAATATTTAAGGCCCTTATAAATATCGTACGCGACGCGGGTGGGCCAATAGCATTGATTAGAATATGATTTCGAAACGTATCAGATTTTAGTATCAATCAAGAATCAGTGTCACTGAAACGTTATATATAATCAAAAGCAGAGATGAACATAAAAAGAAAAGACTATTGGTAAAGTCGAATGGCGGGAAAAACTGATATCAACTATTGTTAAATGGATTTTACATAAGACCTATCACCGAACCCATTGCAAAGAAGGCCTTACCCAAAAGGTAACCCAATGGTTTAATGGTAAGCGTTACAAAACATAAAAGGGTTAACAAATGGCTTTTTAAAAGTAGACTTTGACTGTTATCATCACAAAATTTGAATTCATTTAAAACCTCAGCATTTAACATACTGAGAATAAAATGATATATTCAAATACTTGCTAGCTAGTACTATAGCTTGCTAGCTGCTACTACTACTACTATACTATGCTAGCACCGGGGCTAGTAAATGTCGTGTTTCTTTTATGAATGGAAATATTGCAACGGCAGCAATGTAATGTTTACTTGGTCCCGGTTCCACAGCTGAAATTAGCAGCGGACGCGATATGTCACGATTGCGCAAATCGTAGCCTTCGTACTGTTCCTACTTTGATAACCACTGTATGGAGTGTTAACCCTGGCCCTATTATTGAGGATGCGACCATTATTTGTAATAGTTTTAAGTTAAGTTGGAATATGTTAAAGCTTTTAGCCTCAATTTTTTTTTACTTAATATATCCAGAATACCATGCTAATGAACGTATTTACATCACATGCGTAAGAACATATCATGCGAAAAATGTGGTACAGGTTACTAACCTAACCTAACGGGGTTAAAGGTAACCCATTTCGATAAAGTTTTGCACAACATTTAATTAAATATAAATAGATACAAAAAAAATTAAGACACAATTTTATACCAAACAGGAGCATCAAAACGTAGCTCAAGATGATCAGATTACAGGCGTCAGGTGTAACTTTTTTCCTCACACATTACGTAATACAATACCTATCACAAATCAAGACAAAAGGCGGCAAACCGGGGATCTTCGAAAATGCAACTTAATCCTGTTGGAATTGATCACAAATTACCATGCCACTGGATTCCTCTGCGGAGCGCACCCAGAGCAGAGTTCGAGTTTTTTTAAAGTTAGGAGAACGACCGGATACGGCACGATAAGTTGAAAGACCGCGGCGAGGGATCCACGGGCACTGCGCTCGGTGGCTCGGTCCCGACTGGCGACTGAAATCGCGAGCTTATCAAAGCAATGGACAAGCTAAACATAAGTGGCATTGTTCAAATTACTTACCCAGTTCACAGCGCTGTAACCAATTTAACTAGGCTCTTCAATTACACATAATTCTCAAAGGTCAACGTTAAACTGGTCAAATTGATAACTCGAATCTCGTGCCATCGGTAAGCTTTTTAAATACGCGGAGCTGCGTTGGCCCTACCACTTAGATGGATGCTCTTCCGTTACATTACGAGTAGTTATTCTTTACCTCTGTTTATTGCCGTTTAGCGCCAGTAATAGTTCAATGTTTCCGAATATGGCTATCTAATTTGGTGATTTTTGTGTAGGCGTTGTTTGGTCCATTTGCATCGTAACCACTGGTATAATCGTTTTTAACCATGTTTGATGAAAAAGGCGGGGAACATAAATTGTGGTACTTATTGAGACGCCGTGGTTTAACTTATTGCTTGTAGGTAGAATGGATTGCTCAATCAATCTTTATTATAAAAGAATACATATTTTTATTTAAATATGTGCTAAATTTAACTGAAGCAATTAGCCCAATTCCATGTCTTGTAACGACTAAACATTTTCTTAGGCCACAGCAATACATTTTTTTTCGCATAAATCCCAAATATATTTCGGATAGTTACGTTGGTTATTAATTTTAAATCCAGTCCTTGGCAGTCCAGTCTAATTTAAACCAAGTCGAATGCTTTGGTTGAAAACTGACATGATGTGGTTTATAAATCGTACGAATTATACCCGGAAAACAGCAGCGCTATCGACATTGTCTCTGTCACTCTCATGATGCTTTAATTGGAGCAAAAGAGAAAGATGCTCGAAATATACGAACTTCAATATTCGCGGTGGCGCGCCAACCTGACACATTTTTTCGCACTATGCCTGGAAAAGTATTAACACTGTGATTTTTTTTTCCTAAGTAATGACGTCAAAATATATAATTATGTTACAGCCTTATTTTCGCTATATAGTTCAATCAAAAGGAGTCATTATTCGTTGGCAACCACAATACAAAAATACCCGTTTCTCATCTGTAGGAGGAGCACACAAGCCTGAGAAAACACCTGAATTCATAGAACTTGTGCACACCAATGTTTGCGCCCCTGCAAATCCAGTAACCATGAAGCGACCTTCGTCGCATTCTTCGACCATTCGTAACCACCTGCGTCAGAGTTTATTGTGTTACTTTGGAAATGTGTTTTCGGCGGTTTATAGCAAAGATTAACTTTGCAGAGAGATATACGGTCGGATCAAGTTTATTATCTGCAGGAATTCGCAATGTTCATAGAGAATGAAAATATGGCGTTATATTTTCAAGATCGTGGTTGAGTGGAGTTTTTTGGATGATAAAGGTGACCAACAGTGCATCGTGCTATGACTTATAGAACGCTGCAGCAGCGGGAATAAGCTTACAGTAGTCAAGATAATCACTTTGGAATAAGGAAAAGCAACTCCAGCGCAATTTCAACGTCATGAAATGGCCGCTTGTTATAGATTGCTTCGACATACAAACTCCAAAGGTTATACTGATATTGATGTGAAGTCTTTATCAGAGACCACTAGGACAACATAGTTCCTGAAGTGTCGGAGGTATTTTTTCAAAGTTATTATACGCGTTTTAACCCCGTTTATTTTGTAATAATTCATAGGTTATAATATATCCTTTGTGGCTGTACTTATATATTCTCTATCAATTTTCTTCAGATATATCATTTTATTAGTTTTGCATTGATTGCCTTATCCTATAGTCTATACTTTAAGGTACTTACTTAAAAAAAAGTAAACAATCTTGAAATGTCTTTTTATTAAAAATCACCTTTGAAAAATAAATCATGACGAGTAGGTATGTAACAATTATAAATAATGTGATCTGATTATTATCATTATTTTGCTTTCGTAAGTTCGTGACTGTTAATCACTGATTTATAAAAAGCGTTTTTCAATAAAACATGTCAAGACTGTTTACCTTTTATTAACTACCTAAAAGTATAGACTATAGATGTCGATTCAAACCAGTGAGGGTCAGACCCTTGAGCACAGGTATTTATCCGAGCCTCTACTACGTTCGGCACCTTCGCAACAGCTAAATACATTGGTAGGTTCACTACTTTATGTCGCGTCTAGAACAAGTGATCTACAAGTATGCATTGGCCCATATTTGGTTTCGATACTGTAGTTTCAGCTGCCTGTCTGACTGAATGTTGAGATGCGACAAATATGCAAAAGTGTGACATAAAAAGTTGTTACACTCAACATCATATAGTTAGTCGCAGTTAAGAAGCCAACTATATCGTAATACATTCTTATTGTTGTGCTAATAATGTGTTTGGCTACTTTCTTTGCTACTAATTTGGCGCTGACTGTACATGCTTGTGCCGTGTTTGCCTAGTAGACTGTCAGCGTACAACAATAAATATACCGGGTGAAATCAAAATGGTACAAAGTTATATTTTCTGAATCTATTCATGATTACGATCAACTTTTACTATCCATAGTAACTATATTACTATTATATAACTATTCCAATAGTAACTGAAAAACCTGCCAATACTAACAACTACAGCTAGCTGGCAGCTAGTATAGGAAGGTCTCTTTATTTTAACTGATGTTTCGGTTGCGACTCCATAGTAAAAGCAATAACGGTTAATAACATTCAATCACTAAATAAATGTAGATATGGGCGTTTTCAAAAAAATGTGCACCCAATTAGTGAAAGTTGTTAAGAAAAGTTAAATCACTGTCAGTTTCGTGACGACAATTAAGCATTAAATATCGATAAAAGCTTGGTTTTGATGTTCGTTTTATAAACTTTAATCGATATTACAACATAATAGAAGGCAAAAAGTCGATCTTCATAAAGATTTAATGCTTAATTGTCGTCACGAAACGGACAGTGATTTAATTTTTTTTTACATCTTTCGCTAATTGGGTGTACCAAATTTTGAAAACTCCCATATACATACCTAGTAAAGTAGGTACCAATTTATTAATTCATTATCCTCTATTGACACTAACGGATAGTTTGGACTCTTTAACGCCACGCCACTCTAGCTCTTGTCTAATTGTCACTTGTCAAATCTTAACAGGATGCCTCGAAGAACCATCGATAGCTGACATCTGTTGCATAAACCAACTGCTTACACCCATTGTCTTATAATATTATATGGGTACTTTGACCACCCCACTCTAAATCAGATTGTCACTTGTTTCATCTTTACACCGGTAAAGATCTCTGGGCTCCAGCCCAGAGGAACCTTTAGTGGCTGGTCTCTGTAGTATTTACACTGTCTTGCGTGCAGCAGTACTTTGAATATTTCAACGCCACGTCACTCTAACTCAGATCGTTACCTGTCTCATGTTTACAGGCGCCTTGAGGAACTATAAAGAGCTGGCATCTGTCGCATATATAACTCTGATTGTCACTTGTCAAATCTAAACAGGTGCCTCGAAGACCCATCGAGAGCTGGTATCTGTCTGTAGCATCTACAGCAACGGTTTTGCTTCTATCCATTGTCCTATATTCTATGGATATTTTATTATCAAATCTTAACAGGTGGTTCGAAGAAGCATCTAGAGCTGGTATCTCTCGCATCTACACCAACTGTTCTGTTTTGCATATTTGTCCTAATTCTATGGATATTTTGACGCCACGCTACTTGTACTCCGACTGTCACTTGTCTTATCTTCACAGACGCCTTGAGGAACAATCAAGGGCTGGTTTCTGTCTTATCTACACCAAACTTTTCTGATTCCTTTTGGTTACACTGACGTCGAGTTGGCGCTACGTCACACTAACTCTAATTGTCACTTGTCAAATCTAAACAGGTGCCTCGAAGACCCATCGAAGGCTGGTATCCGTCGCATTTCTTTACGCTGATATCGTTTACTCATCCCCCCAGCCCCGGGGTAGGATCTTAGGGGGATATGTGGGACTCGACCTTCCGGCTCTTCTAATAAGAGAGGGGGGTGGGAATACCCATCTGTCGCATCTACACCAACTGTTCTGCTTGCACCCATTGTCCTATATTCGTTGTTGATCGTGAGTCTCATGGACGCGCACACACCTGCGTATTGTCTGCAGCCTCTGCGCATTGTACGAGGAAGGACGTTCACCTTTCAGTTAATTTCCTATACACAATCGTTTTTATTTTATTTTATACAACGACCGTGGCAAACATGCATATGCCCGCCTGATGGTAAGCAGTTACCGTAGCCTATCGACGCTTGCAACTCCAGAGGATTCACATCCGCTTTTAAGAACCTACACACTCCTTTTTTGAAGAACCTCATACTGTATAGTCCTTAGGGAAAACCTCGGCAGGGCTTGACTTACAGTTGGTTAAATACATGTTTAGAGACATATATATATCCTCGTGTAAAAACACGTCGGACACAAAAAAATGTAATTACCGAGTTTAGGGCATTAATCGTCTTTGATATTAAAGAACAGATTGTTAGACAGGGGGTTAGAGTATTTAGTGATATGATAAATAGGATTTTTCTTTTTTTGGAAAGACATGTACCAACTTGTTTTAGGATTTTATACGGAAAATGGAAGCAAAAAGTACTAATCTGTCCATGTTCGCGGGTAATAAAATATATAAATTTACCTAGATAATTATGGAATCGTAATATAAATTTGTTTACTTTAAAGCAAATGCAAATTGAGCATGAAGTTTGTTCAGCATTAATGTTTAAAGAGATCGTAGCGCTCCTCATCCGGAAGTTATTTAAAAAAATATAGTTGCATATCGTCGCTACTTTGAAATAGTCTCGTATTTGACCCAGACATTTTAAAATAAAACGCATTAACTCTGTACTCATCCCATACATAGTTACGTCATTTTTCTTTTCATTGCCAGAGAGATTGCATGAGTTACGAGGATTTTTCAAAGTAGCGTCGATATTCATTTATATTTATTTTCCACAGAGTTATAAAATCTCATAAAAAATAAGTTACTTATGTTCAAACAAATTATCTTCCATTGCGTTCGTATGGAATTAGGACCTACCCCAACATAATTCACTTAACAAATGATTTTAAATAAAGGTTACCAGTTGGCTGTTGAATTTTGGGAAATCTGGATCGGGGGTGAAAAGGAAATGCTCTAATCCATACTAACATGTCTGTCTGTTACCTCTTCACGCTTAAACTGCTGAAAAAAACCAATTGGGATGAAATTTGGTATGGAGAGAGTTTGAGCTACGAGAAAGGACATAGGATAATTTTTATCCCGCAACCATACTTTAAAGACGGCTGGCTAAACATGGCTGGCCGACGAAGTCGCGAGGAAAAGCTAGTATTTTATATACATAAGGTAAAGACCCTAAGTGTAAGGCTTCTGTGAAATGGGAGATTGCTAGGAGATTTGCCTCTTATTTTCTTCAGCATAACGTTCACAATTAGGGTTTCTGGTTTCTTGCCTCATTTTTTTTCTCGAGTTTCGTGAAATCTCGACTCCAATTTCTCGAGTTGTCTCGACTCTCGAGTCTTTACTTCTTTAGTAAGAAATTGTAAATTAAAGCATGTTCACGAAAAAAAGTAGCCACCGTTGTATGAGTCTCCACCGTTAACTGGTGGGTCCATGTAGTGGAAACAGTCATAGAATTACGAATTTGCTTGTCTATTTTATGTTTAGGATGTCAAAATCGAAAACATCTAGCCTCAACCGTCTAAAAATGTTAATAACGCCAAGAAGTGCTAAAACAAATATGAACGTTTCAAAAATACGTCATTTTCTGAGTCAAATTACAAATATATCTCTTAAAATACCTTTTAAAATATCTCTCTTAATAAAAAAATAACTCTTTACAAAAATACAAAAACTAAATCAACAATGAAAATAAAACAATACTTACACTTAATCTACTTTTTCAGTCTTTTTGATCAGACATAAAACTAAATCAACTATTAAAATAAAAATATACTACGTGCGAGTGACAAGTCCGCTGCACGCGTTTATAGTGCGCGGGCGGCGCTATCATTGTTAAAAGCCAAAAAATAGCGAGCCTGACTTTAGCCCTTATTTCGTTTTCGCCGGAACTCGAGAGTCCCGAGAGTCAGCTTTTTATTTCTCGTCTCGAATGGAGGTGAAACTCTCGAGTTGTCTCGAGTTCGAGAAGTCTCGAGCAGAAACCCTATTCACAATGGAATCATAAATCTTATTTACGAGATTACTGAAATAATCGATGAAACATTTTTCTAATCTTAAAAAAACGAGGAATAGTTGGTATAAATTATAATTTACATTGCTACTGAAAATAATTGGATAGATTCAAAAATTATCGTTATCTTCGGCTACCGTATAGTGACATTCATAAAAAGCGATGTGCACCAGTTTGCCTAATGCTTGATATATCGGACAACTGCACTTTTAATCATGGCAATATATTCGATAGAACTGCATCTTAAAAAGCGATATCCACCAGGTTGCCTAATGCCTAATAGGTATATTAGAAAACTGCACTTTTAGCCATGGCAATTTATTCGATGGAACTGTATGTTAAAAAACGATATCCACCAGGTTGCCTAATGCCTAATAGGTATATTAGAAAACTGCACTTTTAGCCATGGCAATTTATTCGATGGAACTGTATGTTAAAAAACGATATCCACCAGGTTGCCTAATGCCTAATAGGTATATTAGAAAACTGCACTTTTAGCCATGGCAATATCTTTGATGGAACTGCATCTTAAAAAGCGATATCCACCAGGTTGCCTAATGCCTAATAGGTATATTAGAAAACTGCACTTTTAACCATGGCAATATTTTTGATGGAACTGCATCTTAAAAAGCGATGTCCACCAGGTTGCCTAATGCCTAATATATCAGAAAACTGCACTTTTAGCCATGGCAATATCTTTGATCTTCCATTCAGGTCATTCCGTTTTATCAATCGCAATGTGTTTATCACATTCTGAATTTCTGTCTCCTTGTTATTGACTAAGGCTTACCGGCTGTTTGCTAGAACATGTTCACGCAATTGTGTTACTTAATGTGTGTCTCCGTCTGGCGTATTTGGTGGGGTGATGATCACAAACTTGTAATTTTAATAATTGCTTAATATGTACTTTCTTTCGTATATTTAAAGCTTATCAGCTTGTTCACACGTTTATCTAAAGTACTTATAGACCAGTCGCATTGTCACGAGTCAGCAAAAATTAGCATCTGTGTAAAATATTTGTACAAAAAAAGATGATACAAATCATATATGGGGGAACGCCTATGTCCAGCAGTGGACGTCTTACAGCTGAAAGATTATGATTTCATTTAGACCAGTCGAGATTATTCCCGAACGCAAACCCATCAATCCTCAGAGACTCTAGTGTAAGTTTCTTTTGACGTAAAAAACGTCTCGAATGCGTAAGTGATAATGTTATTTATATGGGAAACTCTAACGCGATGGTGAAGTTTTGTTACGTTAAAAACTTACACTCAGGGCTCAAAGGCTCTAGTATAAGTTTCTTTTGACTTAAAAAAACGTCTCGAACGCGTACGTGATAATGTTATTTATATGGGAAACACAAACGCGTTCGTGCCGTAAAGTTGTGTTGAAAACTTACACTCAGGGCTCAGGGCTCAGAGGCTCTAGTGTAAGTTTCTTTTGAGGTAAAAAACGTCTCGAACGCGTAAGTGATAATGTTATTTATATGGGTAACTCTAACGCGATGGTGAAGTTTTGTTACGTTAAAAACATACACTCAGTACATGGTTCTTGATGTTGTGAAGTCAAAACATTTCAGACACTAATAATGAATCGAGGTACTACCTATTTACACTTGGTAAAAGTATGTGCAGTACAAATTGGGTCGCGCTCGGAGGCTGCGGCAAACACAGATTAGATACGCTGCTCAAACAGGCCCGTTTGCGGCATATTGTTATATTAATTATATCGGGCAGGTGATCACGTATACGTTAAATAGCTATTTACAATGGCCTCCGTAGCTTAGCCGGTGCCTGTGAAACTGGAGGTTTCAAGTTCGAATCCTGGGCATTTATTCATTTCCATCACTTCAGCCGTGATTCGTCCATTGCTGGACATAAGCCTCCTTCAGACATTACTTGTATCCTGGAGGGTATTTGCCATAGTCGCCACGATTAGTAGGCGGGTTGGCGACCGCAGTAGCTGTCCACGGACGCTGACTGGACGGTTTTTTCCGAATGTCGCCAGACACCCGCGGGTGGAGTTGGGGCGGTGAAACTCTAGTCACCACACGGCCAATTTAAAATAGGCATTTATTATTTACCGCTAATAATTGTTCCTAAATTCCCCATAGAGAAAACATATATGAGAGGTAGGGCACAGTGAAGTATGAAGCTTGAGTCTGGAGAAGTCCAACTGAGGAAGTACCTCCTCCTTACAGAAAACCACAGCCATAATTGCAATGCTACCTTTCAGGTATGTAGTGTTGTGTTCCTGATGGTGAGTAACGTTCCCAGAGCTCCAACCCCCCTTAACCTTTTGAACGCCAAGCACCACTAAAGTGGTCGCGTGATGTCGTGCCTGCCACGCCACCGACCACTAAAGTGGCTATGGCGGACGCTGTCAAATCAATTGTCCTGCTGACAGATAAGGTTTAATATTTGTTCTTCAGAAGTCATACCATGGCGTACACGTCACATTTTGACGGGAGAGGAAAAGCGTTCAAAAGGTTAAAGGCCGACAACGCGTGGCGGACGGTAATTATCATCAGGCAATCCGTCTGCTCCTTTGCCACCTTTGTCATAAAAACAAATAGAGTGCATCTCCAGCACATCCTAGCCTCCATCTAGTATGTGGACGACCGACACACACTACACTCCGGGAACCATAACAACCATTTGTACCATTGCCACTCCTAACATATTCCTGCGAGTTATGTCACTCACTTTGGCTCTTCTACTGATCCTGGTGTCTGATTTTATCAGGTAGGAACTATCCGAGCATAGTTCCAGTCATTCCATGTTTAGTGACTCTGAACCGTCAAATAAGTTCGATTGTGAACGACCACGTTTCAGATCCGTAGGAGTTTTGATCTTCAGGCACTAAGGCAATATGTTCCTATACCTACATCCAGAATATAATTAATTTAGTACTTAAACGCCGCTATAACTATCGATTCCGATTTGGAAAAGGGAGTTTTCAGAAAAAATGCCTCCTATTAGCGTGACTTTTAGAAAAGTCTGGTGACGATAATTAAGTATTAAACAATAAAAACTTAGATTTGATGCTCGCTTCCTAAACTTTAAGCAGTACCTAAAACAAAGGAAAAAAATATATCCTTACAGAGTTCAGTGCTTAATTATCGTCTCAAAACTGACATACTTAAATTAACATTTTTCACGTCTCGTTAATTAGGGGCATTTTTATCAGAAAACTCCCTAAAACCAAAGTATAAAATAAACACATACTGCTACATATACTTGAGACCAGGTCCCGACGTTGTCGAGTGGTCTAGTAACCATAGCGACAGCCGCGAAGGCTAAAGATGAGATTTCAAATCCAGTCACTTTCAATCTATATATATATTATGAGGAATTTTACCTTCTAAGCATCTCAAAGTGCTGACTGTCACTGTCACCGTCTTCCCGGGGGACTCCCCCGTAGTTTCCTGGAAAAAATGCCATTAGCATAAACACATTTCATGTTACCTTCAGAATAGATGGTATGGTGGTTATCATTTTACAAAACGAGGCCGAGGCTGTTTTAAAAAAAAGTTAACCCCTAAGAAAGATAAATGAGAGGGTAAAAAAACAATTGTATATTTCTAGTACTTCCTTGCTTCTATTACCAATAAATAGTAGGTACATTTCGATACTAGTGAAAAAAAAAATTTTTTCGACGAGGGTGAAAGTTGGAGCCCGAATGAAACGAGGGTGACAATCACCCGAGTCTTAAATAAGTTTTTTCACGTGTATCGAACCCAATTTTTCATAACAAGTGCCTTATAAAGTGAAATTTACCTACGCGAAGCGTGCGCAAAGTGCACTTTTACGCACTAGTTAGGAAAAAATATTTAACTCCACACCAACTATCACTTATATCACTAGCCATAATTAGCTATTGATGAAATTCAAGTCTGCGACGCTACCGCAAATTACGATATTCGTAAACGGACGATTGCCTTTGTCACTCACATGACGCTTTCATCGGGGTAAAAGAGAAAGATGGTCGATATATACGAACTTCGACGTTCGCGGTACCTCGCCTTATAAAACTTTAAACAGTCACCCGTAATGACATAGAAAAATTAGACAAGTCCAAGCGGTACTCGTATGGCACAATTGGTAGTATACTGGGCTAGTGATCCAGTGGTTGTGGGTTCGAGTCCCGCTGCAAGTCAAATTTTTCTATTTTTTCTTTCAATTTAAATATCGACTTTAAACAGTAGTTCACGTTCGTTAACTAATGTGGTAACATAAATTAGGCTAAACAGTTAGAAGCGCATGACTTCGCTGAGCATGATGTGAACGAATTTCGGCTTTACTATAAGATGAAAGACCTGAGCAAACAAGGATCTCTAATTAAAATCATAAGATCACATTAGCATAGTAACAAAACATTCCGCAATCTTATCTCTCGCATTCTTTACTAATCTTTGATGACGAGCAGGTTGAACAGCGACGTTTCCATTGACTCCATAGCACGTGTGAATCAAGGTATTTAACTAACCACTGATTCTAACCCCGAAATGTTAAGGATTATGCTATAACATTGAAAGAGGACTTATGCTGGTTTATCCAAAGCCTGAATAAACTATTTTGCAAGCCATCGTGGGATCTCTGGAACTTGTATATTCAACACAGAAGTGCCTACTATCTTTATACGGTTACAAGTATCAGTATTGCCGTTCGATTTGCAACCCTATTTGTCAAGTAAAAAGGTATATTTTATAAATGCGATAGTTAATGGAGATGATATTAAACTTCACGATATAATAGTTCAGTAATATGAGAAAGCATTGGGTGCAAACACGAGCTGTATTTGGAATTGTACTATTAATCAATACTTTTAACTTATGTGTTTTATCGATATTTAAATCGAAAGAATAATAGAAAAATATTGACTCGAAGCGGGACTCGAACCCACAACCACTGCACACTGCTGGTTGGTACTCGAATAGCACAATTGGCAGTGCACTGGGCTAGTGATCCAGTGGTTGTGGGTTAGAGTCCCGCTTCGAGTATTTTTTTTTTTTTTCTATTTTTCCTTCGATTTCAATATCGAAGATATTTGCTATCAGACGTTTCTGCATAATAAAAAATAATTTAGGTGTTTTTTCCAAAAAAATAATATTTTTCCACTCAGAGTCTCGAGCTTTTGCCTTTCAAATAAAAAATAAAATAATCATATAAATCCATACATTTATGAAGTTTCCTCTTTTGTTACCGCCGTACTAAATATATGGAAGATGGTAACAAAATAGGAAATAAAACCTTGGGACTATATTTTTTCTTCTTGTATTAGAAAGAAGCTCGTGATGCTGAGGAGTAGAAAAAACATACAATTTACGTGAAATAACAAAACTTTCAAAAGTGGAGACTCTTTTTGATAATGTTCATCTAAGTTTGGGCAATAAATTTTTAAATAGGTAATGTTTCGGTAATAAATATAACATAGCCATCTCCGCTATCAAACAATAGAAACCAATGTCTTTTAGATCAAGAAAAGAGAGACTAGAACTCTGAAACCTTTGATTTTAGTTTTTTTTTGCTAGACTTATGAGAGCACTAGAGCAGTGCCAAAGTATAGCATTCGCAAGGCATAAGGCATTTGGAAACCTATTGTTTGAAACCGATGAGAAAAAATGTGTAAATTTTAGCTCTTCTTTCATAAAAACACTTAATGTAAAAAGGTCAGATAGAGACATAAATAATCAACGGTATTTCAGCTTTTAATAGGCGCAAAATATTAATTTCAACCGTAATTCGTCCACTGTAGTAGCCATAGTCGCCACGCTTGGCAGGCGGGTTGGCGACCGCAGTTACCTATTCTATTGCATCATCCAAATTACCCGTATCTATCCTTGGATTACCAACATTGTTTCAATTGAAACGGCCGGCAAAGGAATTGCTTCTATCTTCCGCCATCCATTAGAATTATTGGTTTATCTAACTTTTAGCCAATTAATTTACTATGTGAATGCGTGTGTCTGATGTATGTTATAGCGGTTAGTATTACTATGAAGACCAAACGTTAAAGAAACGCCTACCATACTTTTTAAATAGCTTACCTGAAAATATACGACACGAGCAAAATATAAGAATGTTTAATAATAAGCTGAAAAAATATTTATTAAGCACGTAACCTTAGATATGTTACGTACGAGTATCTTATATACCTATGACTTAACTTTATTGTGTATATACTATATAAGCCTTCCTGCAGTCAAACTGTTCAAACAATTTTGCAGGACTTTCAATTGTGTTCAATTTTTGTAGTATTTTTAATAAATAAATAAATAATAATTACTTAACTATGTTCCTGATAGTACTTAAGTGTTAGGCTGAAAATTAGATTCTAGTCAGGTGCAAGAAAAATACAAGTAAAATACGAAAGACTGCAGTCGCCTGGTTTGAATTCGGCACTCTGGCCCAAACAGCCTTAGGGCCTTTCCGCACTACGTCCGATCCGAACCCGATCCGAACCCGTGAAAATATGGTCCGTAGTAGCCGTAGAACTATTTCTATGGCAATTTACGCACTAGATCCGATCTCCGTCATCCGATTTATTTCCGTCATAGTGAGCAACTTACCAAAGAAATAGTTCTACGGCTACTTCGGACAGTTATCGGAACTTACTTTCTCGGATTCGGATCGGACGTAGTGCGGAAAGGCCCTTAGCATATCAGTCGCACTGTACGTAACGAACTCCAGTGAAATCATATTATTTTTCTGTAATAATAACATAAATAGCGAATAGTCTCTACCAACATCTTAAGAGACTCTCGCTACATGATTATGGTTGTATCAAGGGTCAGATTCAGAAGGCGGTAATCCTGGACACGGCGCGTATAGTCCGGCGGTTCCTCTCTCTGCAGCCCTAACCACCGGCAGCCTGGGCCCTGCCCCGTTGCCGGCGGCACTCTAGGTTAGGTTTTTTATAATATGTTTATTGTATTGATATTTTTTGGATGTGTTTTATATTTTCCTTTTATAAAAATACCTATTGTAAAAAACCTAACGTAAGAGATAAGATGAATAAACGAGAACATAAATACTACATTAATAATATAAATGCGAAAGTAACTCTGTTTCTGTCTGTTACCTCTTCACGCTTAAACCGCTGAACCAATTGGGATGAAATTTGGTCTGGACAAAGTTTGAGTTACGAGAAAGGACATAGGATATTTCTTATCCCGCAACCATATTTTAAAGACTGCATGGGTGGTCGACAAATTTGCGATAAAAGCTAGTCTATAATGTCATAAGTCACATAGTAGCGCATAATTACCATTATTTTTACAAATTTTCGTGAATCAAAAGAATTTATTCATATGTATCTTCTTAAGGCTCACGGCAGATAATTGCCCCTCTTTACTACCTAGTCTATATCTGTTCAGCCAAGAGGCTCTAGTGTAAGTTTCTTTTGACGTAAAAAAACGTTTACGAACGCGAAGTGATAATGTTACTTATATGGGAAACGGGAACGCGTTCGTGACGTAAAGTTACGTTAAAAACTTACACTCAGGGCTCTGTGCTAAATTCTATTTGCAGCTTCATGTGTCTAAGAATATGACAAGGCATTACGAAAATGAATGAGCTTCACTTAAAACAAGCGTGCCATCGCCACTACAAGTAGCCACTATGTACAAAAGGGAGCGATTATGTAATTTTAATTAAATAAAGCAAATCAAACAATGATATAACCGCGCACACAATATCATATGCGAGGTGACATCATGGGCGTCGAGAGCATTGGCAGTTGCCGAGAAAAGGAGCGTGGAAGGATAGAATAATGTGTAAATTAAAAAAGTTACACATTGTTTTTTTTACAGAGGCTCTAGTGTAAGTTTCTTTTGACGTGAAAAAACGTCTTGAACGCGTAGTGATAATGTTATTTATATGGGAAACTCTAACGCGATGGTGACGTTTTGTTACGTGAAAAACTTACACTCAAGGCTTAGGAATCGCACTTTTTTATAGCTACCTTTATTTCTTTAAATTCAAAATTTCAAGAAGCAAAGATCGTTCTCATTTTTGTTTATTGTTTTTTATTTATTTATTTTACATTTGGGATTTTATTTTTAAATGTGTCCAATTAAGTTAAATTATGTCAGTTTTGTGACGATAATTAAGTAATATATCTCTAATAAGGTGGATGTACCACTGCTCGACAGGTTAAGGGAAAATATTTATGTGTTTCGTGATATTACGATAATTTACCCATCTATACAAAACATATCCATTTTTTTGGGAGATGTGACCTTTAACTTTGTTAAAAGCAATTACTTTCATACAGTTATAATATAAAAAAAATTCAAAATTAAATAAAACGTAAGTCAATACGCTTGTCCGAATAACTGACAGGTGCTTTTGCTGGCAGTCCTAATAGATGACATCTAAGTATGATTCAGGAAAAACAGTAAAAAACAAGTGTTTTGGGTTTAAATTTACTACAAAATTAAATAATTTAATAAAAAAAACGTATTCTGTTGATAACATTTACTTTTTAAGTGTTACATTTATGTAATAAAATAGAATAAGTCGGCTCCGCATTTTGAGCAAAATAAATTATGTAATGAAGTAAAATAGGGATTCCCACAAAATAAAAAATGTATTCTAGAGGTTCTGCAATACTTTGCCGGCTCCACTTCTTCGTCGTTTAAATCCACCTCTGTATCTGGAAGCATCACGAAGAACAGATCCAGGAAAATGTGACGCGGTAAATCCAGGACAGCAATCATTTCCTTAACTTTCCTTCACTACATTTAACGAGAAAACATATCAATAAAACCGTAAAAGATATACAAAAAACTGTCTATGTGCATGTAATTTGTTTTTTTCAGTAAAGTTAATGTGACTTACAGAAAAATATGCTGATAATATGAAACTGTAAACGATTCGTTTTGGCTACTTTAATCGTGATATCCTGAAAAAACGGCTCGACAAACATTGGGACTTGGAAAATAACGTAACAGTCCTAATAAATGCCAGCCGTGTCGAGTTTTAGACTTGCGATGGTTTTCAGTCCTAATAAATGACACGCTTGTTTATCACAGTAACAATGAACGAAATCGACATTTAATTACTTAAATATCTTCCCGCACATTCTAGCACCAACACAATTATAGAATATGTTCACAACTTACCGTGAACGTTTTTAAAATAAGTCAGCAAATACGAGCAAAGCTTAACCAAACCGCTAACAAAATTGAGAGATTGAGTGCTCATGACAATGTCATCACATATATTATTCATTAATTGAAAAAAGTTTCTACATTTTATAATATGGCGTACGAAATGTGAAGGCTACAAACATTTCTCATCTAATAAATCTAATTGCGATGAATGTAACCGTAATCTTATCTTATTAATCGCTATTTAAACCATGGGTGACGAGGACTAGTACCGCGTCGAGCACTAGTACATCCACCTTATGTACTCATATAGGTGAGTTTTCAAAACTTGGTACACCTAATTAGCGAAAGTTGTTAAGAAAAGTTAAATCACTGTCAGTTTCGTGACGACAATTAAGCATGAAATCTTTATGAAGATCGACTTTTTACCTTTAAGTAGGTTGTAATATTGGTTGAAGTTTATAAAATATACATCAAAACCAAGTTTTTATCTAAATTTAATACTTAATTGTCGTCACGAAACTGACAGTGATTTAACTTTTCTTAATAACTTTCACTAATTGGGTGCAGAGTGCAGTGAAGGATGTCGAGTGGCAAAAATCGGTTTTGGGCAAGCATGGATAGACTATATTACCTAATTAAACTAGACCTTACCTCGCATATAAAAAATAAGCCTCTGATATTCCGAGAAGACATTGTTGACCTACTCATGGTCCCGGCGCAAAACTCAAAAAATCACGAGGAAATTTAGATACCATGGTAAGTTCCGTTCAGAGTGTATAACTTCATATTAAACGTTCTGCGACTGCTACTATACATGTTAAGAATCAGGTAGATCTAAATATCAGAGAGAGTAAGTTAAATTCATAATATTCATATGTATAAATGCAGTTCTAGTGCTAAAATGTTATAACTCCTATACAGCTTATATGAAACTTGTGCTGTTATGATAAGTCCATAGATTTTAGAATGGACAAATGAAATTGTAATAGATTATTTATTATAAAGAGACATGACAGGATGCAAACATCCTGAAAAGGATTAGTCATTAAGATTACATTATTGCACTATTAATCATTGTTAGCATACAACTACAATTTCCAATAGGGTATTTAAAGGCTTGTGTTGTAGGTACTAGGCAATGATATGTATATCAAATCAAATCAAATCAAATCATTTATTTGCTAAGAATACATGTCAAGTGGATGTTCACATAATACATTTTGGGTACAGTGTATTCTGCCTGCTGTTGGGCATGCAAATATTATATTGTCTTACAAATACGAGTCAATAACAATACAGGTACAACTAAACATGCAGCATGCATGGACAACATATGTATAATTTAAACTATGCTAACTTAATAAAGAGATGGGTTATATTCTAAATATTCTCTGACTGAATAAAATGCGCGTTGTACCAGATAGTCAAATAACTCTTTTCTAAACTGAGGCATTTCAGATTCCCTTATTTTGTCAGGCAACTTATTGTATAATTTGGATGCCATTCCAAATATACTTTTTGAACGCAGGGCTGTGTCTGATTTTTCACATGCAATTTTATGTTGCTGACGAGCACTTTTGTAAACAGAAAATTGGTTTTTATTCAACTTAATGTACATAACTATCTCAAATATAAATAGACAGGGAAAAGTCAAAATCTCAAGTTCAATAAAGTGAGGCACGCACGAATCTCTTTTCCATAGGCAACAAACTGATCGTAGGCAGTTTCTTTGGGCTTGGAAAACAAGGTTTCTATCGGTCGAATTTCCCCAGAATACGATGCCATAGCGCAATGTAGCCGTTACATATGCATGATATGCTGCAAGAACTGCATCACGATTTACTATTCTACTTAAATTAAACAATGCATATGATAAAGAGTTTAGTTTCTTACAAACAGAGTCAATTTGGGTTTTCCATGTCAATTTATTATCTAATCTTAATCCTAAAAATGCTGTATTGTCAGTTTCTTCAATTACAATATTATTATATGTCACAGTTAAATTTGGAATCCTATTGACCCTTTGGTAGAAATTCATTATTTTAGTTTTTCCTAAATTGATATGTAGATTATTTAGAGTAAGCCAATTGATCATTAATTTTAGCGCATTATTTATATTTGATTGACATGTCTCTGGGTCATCTCCGGTTAGTACTACCGTGCTATCGTCGGCAAAAAGAACCATTGGGTAGCCAACTGCTTGTGGAAGATCATTTATGTAAATGAGGAACAATAGTGGTATAATAGATATATACATACAAATACTTAAATAGATAAAAAACACCGCCATGGCTTAGGAACAAATATCTGTGCTCACCACACAAATAAATGTCCTGACTGGGATATTGCCCGTAACTGGTAACTTTTACTAATTGGCCACCTACTGAAAATTAATTATGTTTACCTATAAACAGAATACATTTTCTAATGGGGTTTTAATTACTGCCCCCCCCCTCATTAACATTAACCACCTAATTCTAAAATAGGTTTTATATATAGGTAACAAACACGACCCAAAACGTCAATGGAATGGTGTTTTCTTTAAAATATTTATAGATATTGTTTTGACTTTCATTTCCCTCATGAACTATAGGAAAAGGGCTCAACTGTCTCAAAATTATATAAGCCGGAGGGATCTAATTATAAGGAAACTTCTTGTAATGGGGAAAAATCCTAGCGCCATGGTGTTTGCTCGTAACCTGGTCACGCTTCACGGTTTCGCAACAGTGGCAATCTCTTATCAAAATTGAAAAAACTGGGGCAAAACCAACATGATTAGGGTCACCCTGTATGATGCATGGCATTGCAAACAACGAAGTGGTTTTGTCTCATTTCAGCAGAAAAACTAATTTAGGATAATCTGTTTATAGACGGATTAGCTTCCCTATGATACAGTAGATATACCTACCTATATGGAATTTTGGAAGTCGTAAACCCAAACGCATATAAGAAACAAATGTTTAACGAAATCGCATGTTAAATATGACGTAATTACAGATATACGTCCGCCATTTTATCACACAGACCCATTAAGCATTCAGCCAAGATTAATAGTAATCACCTTTTTTATTTATGTAATCATAAACAGTAGTATACAATCAATAGTTAGTTGTTATACACGGCAGCAAAGTTAATGTTTACCTTCTTGTGCTAATATTAAAACCCGAGCTAGGCGACAAATTCCAAAACCACGAGCGAGTGGTTTAAAGACTGGGATTTAGAGCTTTGGAAGTGTTTCAAGGCACGAGGAAACAAATCCTGTGCCGAGGGATACACAACACTTTTACTCTAAATCATTAAAATATTCTCTTAATTATGAAGAGATTTTTTTAAATAGCGAACAAATAGGTATTTGACGCTTGGTTCTTATGACTTCGTGACATAATAAAAAAACCTATAAGTTCCGAATGATTAAAATAAGATTTAACTCCCGCTAGGCTACCGTTAAATGAAAATATGCTTTATGACTATGTGCAAGTATGATAAAAAGAATTGACCAACATTATGCGCACGATCATGATGGTTATTATAAGGTTTTGCCACGTGCTGCATCTGCATGAGATCACACTCTCATTACTATTAATTCAAAGCAAACCTTCTGATGGACAGTTTCCGCGGAAGAACTCCCGAGTGTTATGATCAATCAAATACCACTAACAATAAAATTCTTCAAGAAAATCTTTGCATACAAAGTTGAGGCATGACTTCATTGGAGTTGGTAAAATCTCATGTAGGTAGCACCCGTCGATAGGCATACATGTTATACTACTGGGCACTGGGGCAAAACTTTATAACATTTTTAGTATATAAAACTTTTAGTAGGTACTGAACTAGTACAGTCGCCATTAGCTATATCGGAACTGTGGTCACAAATAACTGAACATGCACTTTATCGCTTTAAAAAACAATAGAGGCGTTGCCATTGTGATCACCTCCACAGCTCCGATATACATATGTGATGCCGACTATACTTAGTCTGATTCCTATGCAATCTGATGCGAATTTAAGACTTACACTTACTAACTAAATGTTTGATTAATTTGATTATGGTGTTATTTATAAAAGCTTGTCGAACGTGACATGCCAATGATAGTTTAACCCTTTTTGCCTTTTTTGGAATTGTATTTGTTAGTAAGAGACGTTCACGTATCCAGCCAGCTCGCTTGCCAAGCCAAGACGACGGCCAATACTATGGAAACTCCTCACGAGATGATAGAAGACATTTTTGGGGGAGATCTAATTCCAGCACACACATGAAATGCTGATGATGATGTGATGAATACTACCTAAGGAACATGGATAAAAATCGCCATAGCCCGCCCCCGCGGAAGCCCCCTGCAATACTCAGTTATCTTAACTCCTCAATTGACTTCGTCGATTATGTGCTGTATCTGAGGAATGATAATGCTCCTATTTGTGCTATTTCTAGGTACTGTAACTGGGGAAATATAAACGGCAGTTGTTTTATATTAACAGTATTTTGAAGGACAGTCAGAGGGCCTACCGATAAAATCGAGGTTCGAAAATTTCGTGCATCTTCCTTTTTTACTCCAATTAAAACGTAATTAGAGTGACAAAAACATTCGTTCGAGATTTGCGAATTACGATTTTCGCGGTAAGCGTTCAGGAGAGCTTATTGGTTTACGTGTCATTTCGTATTCTGTCACAGTGACAATCAACTTGAAAATCACTTTTGCACATTCTTAAATAGGATTAAGGTGAAAAAGTGTAAACATATCTTTAGTCATAGTCATAGTCATAGTTTTATATTCATGAACAATACAAGATTATGTTTAAATATACAAAGCGACACAAAAATAAAAAAAATGAATACTTATAAAGCATGTCTTTGACGTCGACTGTATGTATATGGCACATAAAACAAAATGTCTTGCCCGTGCATATATGTTTGTTGTGTCTGATGAAAAGATTGGGGTATACCTATAATACTTTAAATTATTTATACGTACCTACCTACAATACCTCATCATCTTTCCAGCGTTCGGATCAGTCATGAGCCGTTAGCAAAGTATCCTAATATTTTACTAATACTTAGCGTAGACACAATCTTGGAAACCAATTTCCATCTGAGCTTACTACAGCTATCTCTAGATACTAGTATAATTTAATTCCTTCCTTTTCTAATTACCGCCAGTTCCTAAAATTAGAAGACTTATTAAAAGCACGTAATTATCTGCCAAGGTCAATATAATCGTATTTATGTTCCTCATATACACGCAAACACTGAGTAATTACAAGCAGTTACATGTTAACGAGTGTCATTGTTTAAGTTCAGTTTCAGATGATGTAGGATGCGCCTTTTGTGACCAGCCTATAAATAATTAGTATTAAATTATTGCTATTCCGTTTTTGACAGGCACCCACCGCCTACGCCAAGAAACAGAGTTGGGCAATATATAACAGTTCCTCCCTTTAAAGGTGGCAAACGAGCAGCCTGAAGGTAAGCAATTACCGTCGCCCATAGGCACTCGCAACACAAGGGGAGTCACAAGCGCGTTGCCGGCCTTTAATATAGGTTATTCGCTTCATTTTCGTATGCGATTATACTCTGCGATTATTTTTAAGACTCCAATTATTTAGTTTCAGTTCTTGAGTGGCGACCACGAATAAGACAGCGCAGTGACGGACAGAGGGGATGGACGGGTGACCTCGTACTGTTGCCTAGAAATCGAAGTCTATAGGGAAGGCCTTCGTTATCACTTTGGTGGTCCTTGCCTAATATATAGATAATAATATGTTATCTCTCATCTTTCATATGTTAGACTTAGTCCAAACCTCCTTAAAGGCCGGCAACGCGCTTGTGACTCCCCTGGTGTTGCCCATGGGCGACGGTAATTGCTTACCATCAGGCAAGCCGTCTGCTCGTTTGCCAGCTTTTGCCATAATAAAAAAAAAGTTAATGTAGGTTGTTGTTAGGGCTTTCCATAGCTATAACTCGCAATTTCTTTGAAGGATCCGATACGGGACGAGGTGACCCGTCAGAGAACAAGGGTAACCGAAATCGCTCATCGGATTAGCGAGCTGAAGTGGCAGTGGGCCGGAGATTTTCGCAAAGTATTCGAAACGTCAGAAAGTAATTTAAGTTCAGTGTATAGTCAACCAAATTGAATCGTTCCTTTTCACAGTGAAAATCTATATGAAAGACGCAAAATATCTCTTCTTAAAGTCACCGTGACAAAGTCAAAGTGGCCTAGAAATCAAATTAGTTGACTATACCTTTCAAGTTGACGTTGAGCCTCTCGAGCAACTGCAGTTTACGTAGACTGACTTACACCCTTCATTTATGTTTTCGTTAGTCCCAACAAAAATCGTTTGCCGTTGCAGTATGCACCTATGTATATGACTGCATTGTAACAAGGACAGAATGAAGTAGGTACTTTGATACGACACTAAAATCCGGTGCAGTAATGAAGACGGAACGATGCCTGTTGCAAGGCTATAAATAGGCAACTGGTTATCAGATAGGTGTTGCACTTAGCAGCAATAACGCACTCAACTAGTCATGGACAATGAACGATTCTGTGATAGTAATCACGTCGCGTCGTCCAGTACTATTGTATACCTAAGTTCAGTAAACACAGGTCCAGAAAGGCACCCACCACAACAGTAAACACAGCGAAAACGCGATGCAACGCACCATTATGGCCTCTCCCTAAAATTGCCAACGATTGTAGAAACGCAATCGAAACGTTGTTTAGTTTTTGGCCAGTAGCCTTCAGATATTTCGGAGCTGTGGAGGTGGTCATAAATGTCGGAACATGCACTTTACCGCCTTGACAATAGAGGCGTAGTTCCGATATTTTTGACCAACTCCACAGCTCCGATATATCTGATGGCGACTGTCCTACAGTAGCGATAACAAATAGGAAACACGCTGGTTCTGAGCATGAAATTGCTTTTATTGTATTATTTTTTTATCCTTACACATTGACAGAGCCCCGCGGCTCAAGAAGGTTTGTGTTGTCAAGAAGGTTTGTGTAGCCAACGATATATATATATATACTTAAATAACATGTAGAACACACCCATGATTCAGGAACAAATATCTGTTATTTGTGACACAATCACATCACACAGACAAATGCCCTTACTGAGATTTGAACCCAGGACCGTCTCGGTTTCATCGGTAGGGTCACTACCCACTATTAGGCCAGACCTGTTGTCAACGTCAATTAGTCCGTTTACCTGACCTGGACCTGATCAATTGATCAGCCTGTATTACTTATACAGGTGATTATAATTACGTTACTACGTATGAAAAGCAGGGACCGGCCCGGCCCGCTATCCCTTATGGTTTTTTATGGGTTTCACATAAGGCTTTAAAGCCCTTATAAAAGCGCTAACCCTTATAACTAAGCGCTATCTCAATACCCTAACAAAACCTAATCATCCGCTCACCAAAACCTTACATATCGCTTATAAGGGTTAACCTTATAGAGGGCTTCCTTTTTACATACAAGCGGTCCTAATTGAAATCGTCTGCGTTGTTCATAAAGCACACATTGCTCTGATACAATAGTAAGGCGGCGCGGCGACGCGGCGTTTTCTTTGACTTCTTTGATTTAATGTACGCGCGCTTTTCGAACACTAGCGTAGACATATACTAAACCTGTCTCTTTCACGCAAGGCTTAACTACGACATTACTAAAGAGAAAGTTTTATAAAAAGCGCTAAGAAATAAGGGTACCTAACCCTTTTTAAGGGATAGCAAGGCATAAAGGATAGTAGTTAGTGATTGTAAAGGGCTAGTTTTTGGCTTGCTCGTACGGTAAGGGATAGCACTCGCAGTTGAAACTGGAAAGTCTTTCAATGTGTTAGCCGTGTTAAAGGGACGCCCTTTTACTGGCTTTTGCCGCGGAAAGGGTTGTCCGGCCCCTGATGAAAAGACGCGACAAAAGTCTCTGCCAACCTGTGTAATTTTTACAAACGAGATATTTTCGACAGTTTGCGTTTCAGTTTCCATCGCATTTCAATTGACAAACACGCAGAAATCTGTCTCTTTTTGTGAAGCAATTAAAAAACTGTAGATTTCGGTGCGCTGTTTCATACACTACTATTGATGCTGACTATTATAATACAAGAATCTAGGAAATACATTGTGTGGTATTACATCTGAAATTAAAGCACATATATTTTTTTTATTTTTATTTATTTAGACCATCAAGTTTTGATTCAGGGCTTTAACAGCATACAAACACTGAGCCCTGAGGCTCTAGTGTAAGTTACTTTGGAAGTAAAAAAACGTTTACAAATGCGTAAGTGATAATGTTATTTATATGGGAAACGCAAACGCGTTCGTGAAGTAAGTAATATTACTTTTCACCTCAGCAGCTCGAACATGTCTACTTTCCTCACTCCAGGGAGTGAGGAAAGTGCGACTTTCCTCACTTTCAGAGAGTGAGGAAAGTTGCTACTTTCGTCACTCCAGGGAATGAGACAAAGTAGCTTTTTAATTGACGACCGGTCTGGCCTAGTAGGTAATGACCCTGCCTAAGAAGCCGGTGGTCCCGGGTTCGAATCCCAGTCAGGCCATTTATTTGTGTGATGAGCACAGATATTTGTTCCTAAGTCATGGGTGTTTTCTATGTATTTAAGTATTTATATGTATCTATTTATTATAATAGGACATAATGGACTCCCTTAACACCACTAACACTTTCGGACCCTCACAAATTAATCAAATATTATAATTTAGAAATATACATATTTTATAATGAAAAATATTTAAACAAAATATTAAGTAATGAAGCCAGTGCAGTTGAAGATAAAACACTTAAATGAATGTGGTTAACTTGATGTTCATTTTTTACAAGATATTATTTAACTTTATGTATGTATTTTGTATATGTATCCGGATGAAATCGGAATCTTTAACCGATTGAGCTGAAATTTAACACACTTATGTAATTTCGGTTACAATGCAATATTATGGTACCACTGATCTGATCTGATGCTGGAGTCAGAAGGTAGCAAAAGCAACTCCTAAAATACACAAGATAAACCCGTGGTGTTTTAGGCTCATTAGAATCCTTTCGAAGAGTAGATGACGATTGTGAAAAAAGTACAGTCGGCAATAAAAGCTTGTACTAAAAATGACATTTTTGGCAACTTATTTAACCTTTAATATGTTCTCACTACTGAGGTGAAAAGTTGTATGTGTCACACTAGAGTAAAGTTATTTTACATCTCGTGTTTTTGAGTGCCTCGCTACGCTCAAGATTCTAACACTAGAAACACTCGCTACGCTCGTGATTCAATTATAGAATCTTTCGCTTACTCGGGACTCAAAATTAACACTCGCAAGAAAAAACGACTTTCCTCTCTTGTTGCACAAATAACTATTACCATCGCGTTAGTCTTACCCATATAAATAACATTATCACTACGCATTCGAGACGTTTTTTTTTACGTCAAAAGAAATTTACACTAGAGCCTCTGGTTAGTACAAATTTATTTTTAACATACTCATTTGTTTTTACTATACATACTATACTATACTCAGTCGACAATAGTACGCAAATATTCGTACAGATGTAGTAAATAATCCTTCCTTTTCGCGAAAACCCTAATCTGGCTCATCAGTTTGAATGCACGAAGAGGGCGGCCATCAGAGAGGAGTGGAGGTATTGAAGCTTACCACCAACACCTGAAGTGATAACCACAACCGCTCTGGCAAGAGTGACACCGACAGAGAAGAAATTACCCGTACCCTTACCATGAATTGTGACATTGAGGTTTTCGATAACGAGTATCGAGTTTACTATCTGTACATCTCGCTTGTACTATTTTAGTACGAACGACATGCACAGATAGTAAACTCGATACTCGTTATCGAAAACCTCAAAGTCACAACTCATGGTAAGGGTACAGACCACCGCATTAAAGATGGTTAATACTTTAATTCAATACGAAAGTAAAAACGTACATACGGTGTACAAATATCAAAATATTATGTTTAAAATACAATAGAGAAATGTTTTTACCGCCCCGTTCAAACTAGATAGAGAATCAGCGTACAAAAAACAAATAACGACAAATATACAAATATATTAATCTGCGGCCCTAGTGAAAATGGGTATAAGTCAAATTAGCACAGCCAAATAGGATATACTTAGGTCAAAAACTTAGGTGAAGCACCTGGTCTATGTAGTAGTAACGTAGGTATGTGTACACAACATGTCGGCGTTCTGTATTCAAATTTTGACGTAAGCTCTATATTAATTATCTGCACAACTACATAGACATGGTCCTTCAGTTAAGTGTTTCACCTATACAAGTGTCGAACATTTTATAGGACTTGTGGCCTTTTTTACTGAGCCAATTTGACTTATACGCTTTTTCATTGGGGTTACAAATGTAAACTAGGGAAATAACACCTCTCTATACTATATGTACGAATGATGCGTACTTATTATATGGGTACTAGACAGTGTGTCAAATACAAACTTATCCTGTTGTTCACTACAATTGTACCAGTTTAAACACATGAAACAAGGGAAACTTAATATTATACACATCACAGAATCATCATAGCATTCAATGCCATGCTACGCGTACTTATTTTAAACTTACTACTAATAAAATTACAGTATACCGGGTGTTTCTTGTAATAAGAGCATAACTCCTAAATCAAATTGATTTAAGGTCCGACTTATTATACAAACCAGCCTTTTTATTGAAGTACTTAACACTACCGTGATCCTTAGGAAGATATATCTTATAACTATAACTGTTGCCTCGTTGCAACTATCATCCCGAAGGCTTCAGCATATTAATCTCATTACCTCTATACGAGAACGCCTTAAAATCCCCAATCTTCTTCCCGTCCTTATACAAAAACAGCTTAAAGCAAGTTTCGCAAAAATAAGCGGGGTCAAACGGGACAGTGGTGCAATTGGTGACAATCCATTTTGCCCCGAACTCAGCGCATGTTGTGCAGTAGACCGTTTGGTTCTGTGAGACCGCCGTGTGGATGGGGTAATGCCGGAGAGAGAGTGGATCGTCAGGGGTGAGTAGACGGATCTCTGAGAATGTGAATAGGTGTTCACAGTTGCCTTGGTGAACGTACACCTGGAATAGAGAATGGAGTGTCAAATTGTGGTATAGTAATATTGCTATAGGTAGTTTCACGAGAGTTGAAGTCACGCACACAACAACATCTCATGTAAATGATAGGAAGATTTTGAAATTACTCATTCATTCATTCATTCAATCATTACTTCATATAGTTGTGTGCGTAATCCATTCGCCTCAACTCTCGTGGAGCTACCTATACTACTAGAAATGCTCTTGATATATTTTTTTTTAAATTGCCATTTTGACAAATGTGTTTTTTTATGTTATTTTTACTCAGAAGCATGAGCTTATTCCATTTCAATTCCAATATACAAAATCATTTCCAAAAGTATTCTATACATTTTCAAATTTTCTCTTTGTATCTACATCACTACATAGTATAAAACAAAGTCGCTTTCTCTGTCAATATGTCCCTATATGTGCTTAAATCTTTAAAACTACGCAACGGATTTTGATTCGGTTTTTTTAATAGATAGAGTGAATGAAGAGGAAGCTTTAGGTATATGTATAATAACATCCATTAAATAGTGGAGAAATACTATTATCAGCATTGCACCCGTGCGCAGCCGGGGCGGGTCGCTAGTAATATTACTAAAATATATGGAAAATGGTAACACAATAGACAAAAATATTTTCCTATAAATTTAACAGCTCATGATTTTGAGTGGAAAAAATCATAAAATTTACATAGGTAATATAACAAAATTTAGTAAAGTGGCAATTTCTTAGAGAAGTATGTATATAAATTAATTATTTGAACTGTCAGGGCACTACGTTTTGCAAAATACTCAAATAAAATGAATTTAAAAGTATCATGTATAATTTACTTACTCATTTATTGAATACTTTGCTAAAGTTAAAGATGCTATTGTTAAAGAAGATATTAGATAGTGGATTAAAACATTGATTCTTGCTAAGAAAATCTTTTTTGTAATATTATGCCGTTCGAACGAAAAATCAAATTATTTAGTATATTAACACTTTTGTACTAACGGTGCGATTTCTTCCAAGTAATCAATAAATTTAAAGTTTATAGACAAGTGATCAAGCTGGCTGGTCCGTTTAAATTTTTTTTTTGCCGTACCCGAATACCCGAAGTTGTTATTATGATTAATAAATCAACCGGAATTCAATTATAAAAAAGATCTTTTTTTTTTTCATTTTTGCACTGTAATCAGTTAATTATATAATTTTTCCTGTTAAACATCATGAGTTCACGGTGCTATATAGTTTTTTTTTGCTATGTCTTAAGTAAGTATTTAGTAATAAAAGAATTTCATGAGCCAGAGCGCTTCGCTGGTATCCTAGCGGTAAGACCGTGCGACTTGCAATCCGGAGGTCGCTAGTTCAAACCCCGGTTCGTACCAATGAGTTTTTCGCAACTTATGTGCGAAATATCATTATTTACCAGTCGCTTTACGGTGAAGGAAAACACCGTGAGGAAACCGGACTAATTCCAATAAGGCCTAGTTTACCCTCTGGGTTGGAAGGTCAGATGGCAGTCGCTTTTGTAAAACTAGTGCCTAAGCCAAATCCTGGGATTAGTTGCCAAGCGGACCCCAGGCTCCATGAGCCGTGAAAAATGCCGGGACAACGCGAGGAAGATGATGAGAATTTCATGAACGAGGCCTATGTAGTAGGAAGCTCCCAATCGGCTTTGATTTCTGGCCAGTGCATTTATTTGTGTATTTATCACGTATTTTATTGAGCCTAACTCCACAAGACCTAAAAAATTCTCGCTTGAAGTTAACGGAAATTAATAAAAACAGAATGCATATGACGCATCTGGTACCAACAATACAAGCCTTAGGCCCACTCGTTCCAAGTCCATAAGTATTTAACCTTTAACTCTGTTGGCTAACCCTGGATGATGAAAGTGGGCCTTATTGAGCTTCCCGTAGGACTAAGTAGATTTGTGGAAGTGTCAAAGTATTAAGGGGGCGCCGAGTTTTCGCGTTACTCGATTCAATCTAATCACGGCTCAAGTAAGGATGGGCGAACCGTTTGCGAATTTAGGAATTTTCATTCTTATTATCAAAAAAATGATATTGTTTACAAATGTAAGACGTATACGTTATAGAAAATAAGTAATTTTGTTATTATTAAAAAACTTATGATCTTCTGTGGAGGATTTGCAACGTATTAAGTGAAGCCTATATTTTTTAAAGGTCACTTTGGATGTAATTTATATAACGCAAAATTCAAGTAATAGTGTTTCTGAATCGTATGATTTATTTAGTTAATCGTAAAATATGTAACTTATGACGCACAAAGCCTAAGATTAAGGATTAACTATACAAAAAAGGTATCTAATGCTACCGCCACAAATTCGCACGAGTAGCGAGGCGAAACACGAGCACGCATGTGTACGCGGACGTCTCGCTATTCCTCTCGTCCCTCGCATCGCTTTTTTGTATAGGCAAAGTATCGACGAACGTTTCGACGAATAGCGAGGCGAGTGACGAGCTAGCATGTCTAATGCCGGCTGTGCACACTCGTCGAGACACCCCGAAACTGACCGAGAACGAGTGTGTACATGATGCTCTCGCCTTATCTCGCCCGCTCTGGTCTCGCCTCGCTACGCTTCGGCTGCGAGCTGCGTGTCGGTTTTTTGCGGCCGAGCTGCGTTTAGTTACCCGCTAACTGTGTTTTCTCAAACATGCAATGAAATATCGTCCTTACATATCTCATACGCGGCCGGGAAATATGTCGTTGCAGGCCTAGGCCGGGAAGTAATGTAAAAAAAAAATATGTATATCTGGCGTCTGTGTTCATGAAGCCTGTTCAGACAGCTGAATTATATTTTTTTATCATTTTTAGTGACTAAATGATTAGCGGGCTAAAAAATATTCTCGCTATTTAAGACGAAATGGTATGAAGAGATTTATTTTATTTATGATAAAAATGAAGATTCATATCATCAGGTATTACATTATTATACATGCTCTCAATTTTAAAATCAATTGCCGAAATATTGGCAACACCAAACACTACTCCACGCATGCGCGTTTTCGAACGCACGTTTGAGTCAACCAATCACAGGACCCGACAGCAGTTGTTTTACTTGTTTTAATAATGGCAGAATGGAAAAGTTTTTCGGCGTGTAAAACTCTGTTTATTAAGACTAAATAGTTGTCAATGGTGTGATTCAATGCTTTTGTGACTTAGATATAGTGCTACGGGTGAATAAAAATTGAATAATCTAACCGGGCCCCGGGCCCGGTTTTAAGTATCTATATTTTGTTATTGTGTACCGCCAAAGGAAGATGCCGTAGCGCCAACATTTAAAAGGTAAGTGGATTCTATTTTGGTGGTTTTTTTAATGTTGTATACTTATAGTAATTATAGCCAGACTATTTATGATTGTCATTAATTATTACATCGAAGGCATAAATACTACAAAGCGGGATTGGAGAGAAAACTGAAAAACTTTTGTCCTGAAGCTGTTTTTTGAGTGGTATTTTTTTATTTATTTCATTGCATTAGTTTGAGAAAAGCACTATACATGCCTAGCCGTGAAAGGGTCTTGCAGGCTTCGTATACTATCCGGTCTATACAACTCAGCCTGCAACCCCCTGTTTCCCGGCGGCTGCAGTAATGTACTATTGTGTTCGCGACCGGTTAAAAATGTGGTCCAACGAACGTGAATTAGAATTTTTAGAATTCTATCAAACGGAACCTATGACGGCGTAATGCGTACCCCGGGGTGTCCGAGCCGCACGGCCAGCCGGTCGAGGCGCGCGCGGCGCAGGTCCCGCGCGGGGAAGTCGCCCAGGCCGCGCGCGCGGGCCCAGGCGCGCAGCCCGGCGCTGCGGTCGCGGCAGCCGCGCCCCGAGTCCACGTAGAACACGTTGTTGATGAACAGGAACCCGGACGGGAACAGCTCCTGGGAGTTCAGAGGACCATATGTGACATTAGGGACCTTATTGTCGATGGCGCTTATGCCGTTGTACAAACGCAACACGGTTCGACGTACGCGACATCGACAATAATGTCCCTTTTGCTAGATAATGTCACATATCATATCATCAATATTACTTCTATAAAAATCACTTTATGACTTCACTAATTAACACAATCAATATTAATAAAAGAAAGTTGTGTTAATTCCGGCTTTTATGACTCAAAACTTTATGACTGGACGATGTTGGGTTCGTTGCGATCATCTTTAATAATATAATAATTTTAATAGCATGCTTTAAAAAAGATAAAAATCACAAAAAGACTTAAGACTTTCAGGCGGTACAAAGTTCGCCGGGACAACTAGTTTACTTTAAAAACAAATATCAAAACAAGATATTATTCGCTCTTAACCCATTTAGAGCACAGATAAAATAACCACTAGATAAGCAATACAAGACAACTTCTGGGGGACTTTCTTCGTTCATGCCCGGCACGCGCCGAGCCATTGCATCCAAGTTAGTAAACGAAGTTATGTTGTATGCTTCTAATTTAATTTATAATTTATAATGGTCATCCAAAGGTATTGTCCATCCCTTTTTATCGCGTTAAAAATACAATATGCTATTCCTGTCCTCTGTAACGTAGTGAAGTGCTGATGATATTATCGTGTACCTATATCTATACCGCGTGGTTTCGTTTGCACCGAAACTACAAACTTTAATGATTACACTCCTAAATCTTATTTTTTAATATATTTTGAGTTGTAAATTTATACACGTAGAATGTGTGGTTTTACTTAGAAGGTAAGGTACCCTAACTGTCGGGCTCAAATTTGATTCAATTTGGCATTTATATATATAGCTGCCCAAGCTCAACCGATTGGAAGAAATTATCCTCCAACGTAGAAAAAAATGACGATACCTTCTAACTTCTATAGAGTGTGATGCTGAAGTAACTTGCTAATTAATAACTATAATATATACTCTGCCGGCAACTACTTACTTCCTGGCCTCTGTAGTAATGTAGGTACTATTAATTAATCAACATTGTTCTTTTTTTATTTTTTTATTATATTCTACGACAAAATGTGTAATGAACAATTAATAGATAAGGCGTACAATTGCTCTAGATTTAATATGATCACAGTAAGTCACCTTAGCGGAGGCTTGCGGCTGGTGGTCGGGCGCCTCGGAGGTGTCGACGCGCACGCCGACGTCGTTGGCGCACACTATGCGGTCGCGCAGCGCTGACAGCGGCTGCCGGCCCAGGAGCACCAGCGAGCGGCTGAACACAGAGTGTCTGCTGCTCACCTAGAAAAAAATAACTCCTTAGGCTGCGTTTCCAACCAGAGATGAGCGAGGATATGTAGCGAGGAATGTGTTTTTAAGAACCAATAGAATCACATTATTTATCGAGGATAGGGGAATGAGGTAATTCCAGTGGTTGTTAACAAACACATTCCTCGCAACGCATCTTCGCTCATCTGTGGAGAAACGCAGCCTTAAAGTAGAGGTAGAGTCGAGACTACCGAGAGACCCTCTATTACCGCTGTGATTTTTACCTTCAGTTCTTTTTTAAACTTATTTAGCTGGCGCTAGCGAATATCTTCGATGTTAAAATCGAAAGTAGAATAGAAAAATTTGACTCGAAGCGGGAGTCGAACCCACAAACGCTTGATCACTAGCCCAGTGTAATAACCAATTGTGCTATTCGAGTACAGCTTAGACTTGTCAAATTTTTCTGATCGTGCTTCGAGTAAAATTTTTCTATTTTTCTTTCGATTTTACTATCAAACATATTTGCTAGCGAAATAAAACTCGAGGCTTTACGAGGATATAAAGTTTACATTAAACAAAAGTGTTGATGTAATAGTAAGTAAAATGTAACTCTAACCAGTTAAACTTGTTCACTTACATGTTTCTCCTTGATATTATAAGGGAAGGGCCTATATATCCTCACAACGTAAATGATATCCCTGCCGGGCTCCAGATCTTGTTTTGGAATGTCCACATTGTCTTCATTCTGAAACATAAAATTCATTATTCCCAATGTGTTCTTGTATACAGAGCCCTGAGTGTAAGCTTTTAACTTAACTTTACGTTACGAACGCGTTTGGGTTTCCCATATAAATAACATTATCACTTACGCGTTCGTAAACGTTTTGTACGTCAAAACAAACTTACACTAGAGCCTCGGCACTGTGCATTAGAGAGATGATGGCATGTGCGGACAGTGATCATTTTGTACACAGTATTATTACTCAAATGGTTAATTATTCATAAATCTATCGGTAATTCTAAAAAGGGTCATACAAAAATTACAGAATTTAAAAACAATAATATGGTGTATATTGAAATTTCTTTATAAATGTGAAATCTAATCTATACAATTATTATATTGAAAACTTTGATTAGCATTCATATTTAAAAAAAAAAGTATTTATTAATACATTGTGTTGCAGTGTACTCAGTCAACAATATATATGTATAATATACAAATACTTAAATACACATATCAAACACCCATACAGGACTTTTAAGTCAATCTTCATAAAGATTTAATGCTTAATTGTCGTCACGAAACTGACAGTGATTTAAGTTTTCTTAACATTTGCTAATTGGGTGTACCAAATTTTGAAAATTCCCATACTCAGGAACAAATATCTGCACTCATCACAGAAATAAATGCCCATACTGGGACTTGAACCCAGGATCATCGGCTTCATAAGCAGGGTCCCATTAGGCCAAACCTGTTGTCTGCACTGTACCTGTGCCATTGGTATTAGCCTTGTCCCTCGATACTTCAGCTTCCTCTGGTAATTTGCATTTGTATCACTAGCCAAACGTAGCTGGTGCTTCCTCACAACACAGAGGCCGCTGTGCTGCTCATTGTACTCCCTATTCTCCTCCTCGGAGAACACTGATAGTGTGGGCACCAAGGTTGGCATTCTAAGCTCGCCGCCAGACCTTAGCAAGTCGGGACTGAAATAACCAATGAAAATCAAAAACTAATTAATCATGTTGTTGTTATTTACACCTTCGCTGCGGCAATTAGTTAATATCGCAATTATGGGTTGAATCAACCTCAGATGCAGTGACCGTGTTAATAGAGTATGAATAGCAAGGGCACAGTGGCTAATTTTTTTAATGGAGGATTATTAGTGAAGCCGGAGAAAAACGGAAATCATTTGTGTGGTCAGAACAAATATCTATTCCTGTATGTACAAATTGTTGTCTACATCAGAAACTTGAGCTTACTGTGAATCTAAGTTGATTTCTGAAAGATCACAAAATATCAATTTATTTAAGTAACAAATATAACTTCAAAGATCAAGATCTACTAGATCTAACAGAATGATAATAGTATCATTATATTTATGTAATGTTCATAATTTTTGTTTTAATTCATCAATTATAGATGATTAACTCAATAAGACAATTAGCTTAACACTTTGATGGACAGTACGCCTATAGGTGTCGCATATGTCTTTGTTTCCTATGGCCTATGACAGATGCCGTCATTTACTGTCCACCAACATGTTAAACAATATATATTAAAGCAAAAATTACCTGCAATCAGCAGACAACTTTTTAAATTGTTCATCATTCAAATCGCAACCAACAAACTCCTTTATTTTTCGTGAGTAAAATGTTTCAATATCTTCTTTGGGCTCAGGCTTGCCAAAAATTGGGAGTGGGTTGAATATTTCTGGAAGATTCTTGGCTATGATTGGTGGAGTCACAAGTTTCCCCTTCACGTTGTATATCTTGGGCCCGTCGTCTGGACCATACAGATCAATTTTTTTTCTTTTTGCAGTACCATAATCATTGGTAACCTGTGTCTCTGAAATTGTATTGTATGAATTGCACTTTTCTCCCAATTTTATTGTCCCCGGCGAGATGTGTTCGAGAAAATTGCAACTATCTGACGCAAACAATGAACCTCTAGAGTCAACAGATTTACTAAATTGGACACCTTGAAAGGTTTGTTCAGATTTGTTATCCTCAATCTGGGTAATTCCTTTGCCACTAAAAATTTTTCTTTCATCATCTTGGTCATGATTTTGGCTACCGTGCTGTTGTTGCTGTGAGGTTGTTGGACAACTAGCTTCCTTACCAAACTCTTTCAACATTTCAACGACCGGTTTCTGATTTATTGTTGATGTTAGGAGATCAACTTGTGATGTAGACTCCATAATAGGCATATATTTCTCGTTTGGCCTACAAAACGTTTAATATTATTGCATCGCTACTCACGTGCTAAATGACAATATTGATTCAAAACATGGAAAATAATTAATTTGTTAATAAATTCAACGGTACATTTGACGGTAGTTTGACGTCTGTTTGACATTGTCACTGTCATATCTGTCAATGATGTCAAGTCGGTGTACACCAAAACTCAACCCAACAATGCTCGACCTGAATGATGGAATGAACAGCCATCAATTGGCAACCATGATGTACTCGGATTGCTGGGTCGTCAATTCTCGGGTTACGCCTTCTCGGTCCGTACAAACGCGTTACAGAGCAGCAATCCGAAGCCACGTTTTGTACAGAGCAACAATGCTTGACCCATCAATCCGCGTCCAACAATCAGAGTCCCTTGGCGTTGAATTGTTGGGATATGATTACAACTATTACTTAAAACGGGATAGTTACCATGTATATCATTTTGAATGAGTTAGTACCCAGGATGGTGAAAGAAGCAATTGAAATCCAAAAGTATAAAAACTTCAACCGGGATGATGGGTTTCCACTGTCAAGTATTTGGCGTCCAGTGATTCGTAAGTTCACTAACCGCAAAGTGTCTGTTCTAAAACAAAATGTGATCGTGATTGCGATCGAGTATCAAGTGAGAATGTGGACGGTAAATGAAAGTGACATTCAACAAACAAAGCGCATCAGAAAGGGTAGATCGCTACGGAGTGTGGTTTGACCACCGTTAAAACTCGCATCACTTCAGTTATTCCGTGAGGATGGCGCAACAGTGCCGAAATATCCCGTTTTAAGTAATAGTTGTAATGTGAATGACCATGTTTAGCTTAAAATCGTATAATGTTGGGATATGCATTGTTGGTATCGGTAATAATGTACAACCCAGCATTTGGAAACGATAGCGCAGGAATTCAGCAAACAGCCGAACCGACGTTTTACTATGAAACTATTCTAGAAAAGATTTAGTTGCTGATTGTTGGGTCGTGAATTGATGGGTTGAGCATACGGGGTCGCGCAATGCGCTAAGCTAAATAAATACTAGACGAGAATGCGCGCCCAATCATCGGCGTTACATGAATGGACGCCAATTGTTGGATTTGTTGGGTCCTATTATGCGCTTCATGTTCTTGGTCCGTACAAACGTATTACGGGGCGGCAATACGAAGCCACGTTTTTTATACGGCAACAAAGCTCGACCCATTAATCTGCGTACAAAAAAGTGATCGGTGGTCGCCAATTGTTGAGTCGTCATTTCCTGGGTTGCGTATTACCCGGCTCTATTCGAAGTTGTCGATTTGTCAGCTTTATGTCAGACAAAATTCATAACAAATCATTGCATTTAGCAATTTTAATTATTTTATTCTGAATTTGGTTTACAGAATTTACTTGAAATGCTTACTTTGTGGAATTTGTTTGAAGCCTCATTACTTTGTCTTAACGCGGTATGCGTACTTCACGAGGAACGATTTATGCAGAAAAGTAAGTATAACCTCATCCGTTAATTCTTCAACTGTTGTTTAACTTAATCTGTTAATGTTCTTAAGTCGTATGTTTTCATATTTCAGTGGGTTGGGGAGCTCAAAGTCATAGTCAAGGATTCGAAGATCAGTCAACAGTGAAATACCAGATCTTGAATTTAGTTAGGTCCATAAGAACAGTAACTAGAAGTAAGTATTAACTCTACTTTTGAACTGAAGTTTTATGATTATATTCTAAGAAGTATCTAGAATGAAACTTCAAGAGTCTACACAATTTGTAAACCAATTGTTAACCAGTTGTTTATTTATAATTGAGCCGAATACTTATGAAAAACAGAGTCTGCTGTGAAATATCAAATTTCATAAATTTTTGGCAATTTTTTTTTTTTACATATTGTCCTTTTGCTCATTATCGGCATCCTCCTCATTATTGGCATTTTGCCACAGCTCATAGGAGCCTGGAGTCTGCCTGGCAATTATGTATAGATTTGTTTTTTTTTTTTTTATATATATATTTAAATGGAATAATACTGGTTTCTTTCTAATCCTTTGGTATAATATAACATTATTTTATGTTTGTTACAGTTCCGCTGATTCTACTTAACATACTTACAATCTTATTCAAGTTACTATTGGGATAGTTTTTAAGACCCTATTTACATTTATAAAGATGCTGCTGTGTTTATCCTCATGATATGAATTTGCTGGTACAATTTCAACTGTGTTAAATTGACAAAGAGTCTAAATTCAATTGGGGCCTGAGTACTACCTGTGGAACTCCAGTCACCAGGAGGATATAGCATGCAATTGCTAATTATAACCACTGACACAAATAAACAAAGTTCAAAATATCTGTAAAGTAAAAAATACATTCTTTGTAAGTGTAAGAAAGGAATGACTGAATTTTTATCTCTCATCTCTCTTCGCCAGTTATTCCATTGATAATAATGGGGTAAGGGTCAAAAATTGTAAACATATTTATGCTCTTAACTGTATAATAGACGAAAAGCCTCTTTTCTTATCAGTTACTTCATGGTCAAACTATGTTTGTTTGTTGGTCTGTGGCTTAACACTGACTTTGTCATTATTATTATAAGAACAAATATTATAACTAATAGTTTGTTTATTTGCTTCCTATTAGGTATTTAAGTTTACCCACTAAATGTCCAGCAAGCTGAACTTAGCAATTATATAATTATACGTGAGTTTATCCATTTGTAACTAAGTAGTAGTAACATTGCTCACAATTGTTTTAATTACCTATATAAATCTCATTTTGTTTCATTTCCACCATATGCCTTAGGATTTTCATCAGGAGCGGTACCGCGAACATCGAAGTTCTTATATTTCGGGCATCTGTCTCTTTTACTCCAATCAAGGCGTCACGAGAGTGACAAAGACAATCGTCTGAAATTTACGAATATCGTCTTTCGCGGTAGCGCCACAGTATTCGTTTTTTGCGCTGGGCTCCCTAGCAGGGTTACCATGAATACCATGATATATTCTGACTTTGACAGTTCATTGCCTTACTATAATGTTGCTAGCATCACGAGTATATCTTGGAATTATAGGAAAAACTATCATTGGGTCATGTTTTAGTTACAAATTAAAACATGCAAAATTTGGTATGTAGGTAAAAGTACTATTAAATATTGAATACCAAAAATAATTTACATGATACCTACACGTTAAGTACCATTAAAAAAAGTGGGGAGGCCTTTGTCCAGCAGTGGGACCCTATAGGCTCATAGTAATAATAACCATTACAAAGACATATCGGTTGTGGAATAAACAGTTACTTAATAAAAGCATCCTTTTGAAATAGGTTCATCTGCAAAATCTAAAATTCATATCTAAATTCATGAAAAAGTTGAAGTATTTCTGATATTTAATATTCCTGACTGTAAAATTGTGTTTGAAATGCAAATTATTCGTAAAAAAGAAGACACCTTATATAATTTTGACCTTTTTTGATTCGACGATGTGGTAACCCTGACAAAATGGCAGTAGAGCTAATGGTCGACCGTCGCCGTCGCGGTGCAGCTGTTCGATAAGAAAGAAGTCGGTCGGAGTGTTTTGAAATAAACCACGCATTTTGGTTGCTCACATTAATTTACCACGTGAAACAGTGTTTTTTCAATGATTATAACGAAAAGAAAGTGTTGTTTTTGAAGTGGTAGTTTAATTATCGGAGGATTTTGCGTCGCTCAGAGGCAAAGCAAAATGGATTTCAAAACAGCCGTTTTTAACGCTGCGAGAGATGGGAATCTAACAAGATTGAAAGTAAGTATTAAACACTAAATATATCGTATACTCTTGTGTATCATTCATTACTTTTCAATATCAGTACCTAAGCTGTAAAAACCGATATCTCGCATACTTACGTAAATAGTCTATATGCCAAATGAACTGGCTGAATAACTGTAGCAATTGTGAACAGTTAGCGGCATTCCGCTTGGTTTTTACGCAAAAACCGAAATTGGGGTGCTGAGTGCTGTAACGTTTCAGTAGTTATGTGGATTATGTTGCTATTTTATGTCCAATTTGTTTAAAATATCCGCCACGTGCTTTGTTATTTACTTTTGCAGTCCTTTTGTGTGTGGACACGTTTCGCTATCTGCTTTTTACGTTACTTATTTTTATACAGAAAAGTTAATATGTACAGTCAGCGTCATATAGTTGGCAACATTCAAGGTAGTCAAATAGTTCGGTACACCATACAAATTCTATGGTGTACCGAACTTTATGAGTACTTTGGGCGCTACTAACTATATGACGCTGACTGTACTTAGAAACTTAAAAAAAATAAGAATATTTAGAGCTTGATATACAGGAGAAGAAACAAAGTATTCATAAAATTGCCTCTAGTATTCAATGAATAATATATATAATAGTACCAACTATCAAAAATCTTATTAGAAAACATCACCCAATATAACAGCATGGGTGCATTAGTAAATAAAATATTTGTTTTACTCATTAGCATTGTGTTAAAGCAAGGCAAAGGCAAAGAATGTATTTAACAAAAAAAATTATAAAGACATGGAAAATAGTGCTATCCATCTAGTGTGTTTATGTGTTAATTATACATGAAAATATTATTTGCTCTGATGACAATTCGTCTAATACACCACTAGCCTTGTTCAGCTTATTGTAGGCTAAAGATTATTTGTGTGACTGTTCCATATTATTAATTAATTTATCTATCATTTATCATTGACTCCTTGTAGCATTTACACAGAGTTGATTTTAGACTGAGGGAGGGCAACTCTGGTTGACACCGGTAGTTTAAGTATAACATTTGACATATTATCCAAAAATCTTTAATTAGTAATTTATTGGATCAATGAGCCATATCTATAATATCTATATAATATATAAAAGAAAGTGGGGTTTGTTCAACCACTTATCTAACTTGAGAACGGCTGAACCAATTAAATTGATTTTGGATTTGTTGGAATCATCACAGCCCTGATTGAGACATTAGTACTAAAAAATCACAAAAATCCTGTGATTTTTGATCACTACACTACTTTTGTTGCTTTTTAGGCGGAAGAAGTTCACCGGGTCAGCTAGTAAATTTATATAGTTGGAATGCACCATTACCAATGATTTATTGTTATTGTCATTGTCCTGTGCACTGTCTCATTGTTGGTCTAAGCTATTTTTAGCTAAACTATAGTCTGCAGCAGCGGAATATCCATATAGGTCAATTCCCACCAACTTCACCAGCTTTCCGTACAATTAAACAGATTGTTATATATTGACATGTGGGTAGATGAGAACATCTGTGGGTACCCCAGTTCGGTTCCCTCCTGCAAGCCAACACACGTACGTAACATTCTGGCGACGGGATTTAATTCGGGAGTGCATTAAAAGTGTTTTAAACATAGTGTTTGAATGTTTAAAAGTGTTATTAGTGCAGTGCAGTAAAATGTCGGTTAAATTTAGCGAGTTTAATATGGACAAAGACAATTGGAAAAATTACGTTGAGAGGTTTAACTATTGTTTGCTTGCGAACGGAATCAAAACGGATGAATTACAAAAAGCAAATTTCTTTGCAGTATGCGGCCGAGATTTATACGATCTGATTGAATCTTTAATTTCACCAAAAAAGATTGTAGACATAACCTATACGACTGTTAAGGCCGCGTTAGACGATTATTTTAATCCGAAACAAAATGAGATAGTGCAATCATATAAGTTTCATATGCGGTGTCAATCGGGTACTGAGAATATTAAAGAGTACGTGGCTAGTTTGCGCAGATTGGCTATAGAGTGCAATTTTACGGATTTGGATCGCACGTTACGCGACCGACTAGTATGTGGCATACGTGACAAAGATATACAGAAGCAGTTGTTGCAACAGACTACGTTATCTTTTGATCAGGCGGTAAAATTGGCATTAACGGCTGAAACGGCGGACGCTGGGGTGATAGTAATGGCGACGCCAGCGGCCTCTAGCGGGGAGGTGGCGCAAACTAGTGTTGGCGGCGACGAGCCAATGGAGGTTAATAAAATCAAAGCGAAACCGTTGGAACCGGGCAAGGATTGTTGGCGGTGTGGCAAGATGCACGGGAATTTTTGTAAATTTAGATATAGTAGATGTTATGCATGTAAGAAGATTGGCCATATCGCCGGAGTTTGTTCGGAGACAAAAGAGAGAGAAAGAAGTAGGTCAAAGGATTTAAATCGAATAAATGGATTGTATGAAGATGACTTTTGTAATTATGTGTCAAACAAAATTGCTCCTTTTATGTGAGTTTGAAAATTAATGGGCAGCTAGTGGAGTTGGAGGTCGATACAGGGACGGCGTATACAATGTTGAGAGAAAGTACAGCAAAGGTAATTTGGAAGGAAAGTTGCCTAAGTTGGATGATTCAAGAGTTAGGTTGACAACCTGGACTGAAAATCAGGTGCAATTGCTCGGAGAGGCTACAGTGGATGTGAGGTTTAAGAATAAACATATGAAATTAAATGTGCTGATTGCAAAGGTAATGGACCAGATTTGTTAGGTCGTAATTGGTTCCCAGCAATGGGTATTCAGATTGAAGGTATCAATAGCTTAAATGTGGCAGATGTAGATGTAGACACCTTGCTAGGTAAGTATAATGAAGTTTTCAACCGGGATTAGGAAAGTATACAGGCCCAGTAGTATCAATACCCCTGAAACCTGAAATGAAGCCAAGATTTTTGAAATGTAGGCCAATTGCTTTTGCTATTAAAGAAAGAGTTTTACGAGAAATAGACAGGTTAGTAGCTGAAGATGTTTTAGAACCTGTGAGCCATTCTGAGTTTGCCAGTCCGATTGTACCTATAATTAAGAAGAATGGGAAGGTCAGGCTATGTGGCGATTATAGGGCTACTGTGAATATGGTTACTGAGACGGATACCTATCCTTTGCCAACTTTAAATGAAGCTTTTGCAGTGTTACAAGGTGGTGTTGTGTTTAGCAAAATAGATTTAGAACAAGCCTACACCCAGGTTGTGGTGGATGAACCTACTTCAAGGTTACTCACATTAAATACGCCAAAAGGATTATTTAAATGTAAAAGGCTTGCATTCGGAGTGAAGGCTTGTCCTGGAATTTTTCAGCGGATGATGAGTAATTTATTGGCAGGGGTGTCAGGAACAGCAGTATTGCTGGATGATATTGTGGTTACCGGACGTACAATGGAAGAACATAGCGACAGACTTAAGCGTATACTGCAAATACTGAAGGAAGCTGGTTTGAAGGTCAACAAAGAAAAATGTAAGTTTGGAAAATCTAGCGTGGAATTTCTAGGACATATAATTGATGCCAGTGGTTTGCATCCTTGTGGAGACAAGGTTAAAGCTATATTGGAGACACCAGCGCCAAAAATGTGAAAGAGTTGCAGGTTTTTCTAGGATTATTAAATTTTTATGACAGATTTTTGGCACAAAAGGCTACCGTAGCAGAACCTCTGTATAAGTTATTGTTGAAGGGAGCGAAATGGGCGTGGTCACTGAATTGCCAACAAGCTTTTAGCCTTTTAAAAGAATGCTGACCACAGGGAATACATTAGTTCATTATGATTTAAAGAAGCCGGTAGTGGTAACATCTGATGCATCTCAATATGGACTTGGTGCTGTGTTAGAACACAAGATGGAGGATGGTTCATTGAGACCAGTCATGTTTGCTTCTAGGACAATGAACTCTCATGAACGTAATTATTCGCAAATTGATAAAGAGGCTGCTGCAATTATTTTTGCAGTTCAGAAATTTTATCCTTATATTTTTGGTCGTAAGATAGTAATTCAAACAGATCATAAACCGCTGTTAGGAATATTCGACTCAAAGAAGCCAATCCCTAATGTTATATCACCCAGGATGTTAAGATGGGCCTTGTTGTTGAACTCCTACGATTATGAGTTAAAATATGTTGAAGGAAAGAAGATAGGAAATGCTGACGCGTTAAGCAGATGGCCTGGGCCTGAAATGAGAGGAAAAGAAGATGATCTGCAAGAAGTTAATGTTTTGTTGTTAAATGAAACTCCAATCGAATTACAGACGACAGCTAAGGATGTGGCAAAATTAAGTAAGTCTGATGGAATATTAGCAAAGGTGATGTTTTGGATTAGAAATGGTTGGCCTAGTAAAGTCGAAGATAAATATAGGGATTATCATGTGCGAAGAGATGAATTAACGGAATACAATGACTGTGTATTGTGGGGAGGTCGAGTAATTGTACCTCAGAAGTTGCGCGGGAGTGTGCTTAAGGAGTTACATAACAATCATGATGGAATTGTTATTACCAAGGCGATTGCAAGGAGTTATTTCTGGTGGCCAGGGCTTGATAGAGACATAGAAAGTCTGGTACGGAATTGCCAGATTTGTATGGAAGTAAGAAATATGCCAACCAAGGTGACTCATAGATGGATATCACCACCAAAAGCTTGGTCTAGGCTGCATATTGATTTTGCAGGTCCTTTCATGGGTAAAATTTTCTTAATATTAATTGACTCGTTCTCAAAATGGCCAGAGGTTAAAATAGTAAATGAGCAGAGTTCAGGTACAGTGATTAATAAACTAGACGAGATATTTGCTCAACAAGGGTTGCCTGATACGATAGTAAGTGATAACGGGAGAGCTTTTGCGTCAGAAGAAATATGTCAATATTTTAAAAACAATGGTATTAAGCACATACTGGTGCCTCCATATCACCCTGCGTCAAATGGCCAGGCAGAAAGAACGGTCCAGACAATTAAATTAAAGTTGAAGAAGATGTCTCATTTACCGTGGTCAACAAGAATGCAGAAGATATTGTATGGTTTGCGGACAACTCCTAGTTCTGTCACAGGGAAAACACCGGCAGAACTATTGAATGGCCGACGTTTCCGGACTCAATTTGATAGGCTTCATCCCCTTTCAATGCAGAAAAAAGATACTGAAGATATTCAAGATAATGAAATGAAACGGGTGAGAGAATTTAAAGTAGGAGAGACAATCTGTTTCCGAAACTATAGAGGTGGACCTAGGTGGCTAGAAGGTACAATTGTCAAAAGAATAGGGGTTTTAAGGTATAAGATTAAACAAGCTAATAAATTATTCATAAGGCATGTAAACCAGATGTTAGGATTTACTAGGCGAGAAGAAGAAGAAGGGAAAAATGCTGAATGTAAAGAAAGTCCTTCAGTCAGTAATAGAAAATCGAACCCCAGGTTATACCAGCAGGGGGAAGACGGAAGTGAAGAGGAAGCATTTGGCACAGTAAGGATTCCTCCACCGGTCCAGTGGGCAGAGATGATTGGGGTTAAAGGTCCAGAAGAGTGCATAGTACGGAACAATGACGATGTTATGGTAAGGAAAGAACCTAGCAGTTACAAACGACCTCGGTCGAGTGAAAGTCCGCCGTCTAACAGGCCATCTTTGAAGAAGATAGCGCTTCAAGAAGGTGGTACTACAGACATGGAGTCGGAGTCGGGGAGTGAGGATGATGCCAATACTAGTGCAGATAGCCAATAATAATTTAAATAACAATACAATATTAGATAATAATGTGTAACATAGAAGTAGGTAATTAAGTTTAAATCATGAACCATATAGTGTAGTGTAACAGACAATAAACAATTAGAGTGCAAAGTGAGGTGAAGTGTCATCTATCCTGAGGGAAAGGCATGTTATATATTGACATGTGGGTAGATGAGAACATCTGTGGGTACCCCAGTTCGGTTCCCTCCTGCAAGCCAACACACGTACGTAACACAGATTTCATTGGGCTCATGACGAAAAGGCAAAGCCCAATGGGCTTCATCTTGCCTAGGAAAATAAATAACCCACTGCCAGGATGGGTTGATAATGATAAGACATTAAACTAACATCAAGAAGTTTCATAATTTCATTTTATCCATATTAATATAACAAATTTTTAGACAACTAAGTATAATTGTGTGATATTATAAAAGAAAAACAGCTATTCTAACTTCTTATTGTTTTGTATGACAATGGTACTTTTTGTTTGTTTTGATTGGCATGGTGTTAAAAAAAATTGTATGTAACTGTCAGTTCAAAAGTGATTGATCTATTCACTAGACCAAAGGCTAGTGTAGTCACCCTTAGTGTAGGGTTTCCAGTTGTCAAGTTTCACATTATTCTTACAACACAATCACAAGTTCATGACTTTCATGAGTAAATACAATTTTTTTATTTTTTATTTGTTATTGTTACAATCATGCAACTGTCAGTAAAAAAGCATTCTTATGTATATTTAAAAATAGCAAGACACTTCTGTCACAGTAAAATTTATATTAATCATATTTGTGAGTCAAAAATCTTACAAACAAAAAATCTTGTATGTGAATGTTTGGATTCTGTGTTTTTTTTTTATCAACTGTGGACATTTTATTCATTCAAAAGCACATAAAAAGCAAAGTGAGATGAACAGAGATTTAACCTGGTAAGGCTGATGGTTGTTTGTTTGTTTTATAGGTTTTTAATTCAAAAACCGGTAAAAAATGCCTTGGCCTTAAGAGGTTAAATGTGCATGTGACAACCTTAGAGTGCAAAAAAACAAGTTACCTCCCATATGACTATTTATGATGGAAGAATAAGTTCAAAATCCTAAAGTTACACCCTTTTCCAGGCTGCAAGAAACAATAAGCTTTCCCCATAATATTCATACAATATTTTATATTTGTGTAGGAATAATCAGTTGAGTTTCAAATGATAGATGGCAACTCTCTCAACTCTTTAACAATGTAATGCTGAGTTACATTGTACTTCTAAATAAATAATAAATACCTATTCAATATACCAATATATTACTATAATACTCAAGTTAAGTTTTCGTATTTTATGTGTAAACAATATATAAAACTTAGTTATAGTGAAAAGTTATTTGGGAAGTATAAGATACTTAATATTTACGATTTTTTAAATTGACTATTAAATTTTAAACTATGTTAAAATATATCATCCATATTTCATTAATGCGGTCCTAATAAAAAGCAATAATCAGGTGATAACACATCATATATGTATATGTAAAAATACCAAATATTGGTTTGAAATTTGATTGCGTCTCGTATTTAATGAGTTAAATGACGTGTCAACTTTTTGTAAGACGTATGTTTGCTATGTTTATCATTAAGAAAAATACGTAGATAAAACTATACATATTTATGTTGCATGTACATTGCGTCACAGTAAATTGTGATATGTCCAATCACACCATACCTATATGTTATAAGTTATAAGACTTGAAGTTATAATTCGCCTTCCCACAGGCTTCCTAGAGCCTAGGAAGCGGTTTCGCCCTTATATAACGCCTGTTTGAAGGGAAAGGAGACTTGCTTCTTTGTGATTATATACACGGTAGTAGATGCTGTAATTTATGAATAAACTCCGTCTAGAAGCAGCGGAGACGCCCTTGCTCATAATGCACTTCCTCGCAGATTGCCCTTCCATAATGCGTATTCCTAACTTAATTCTGGGCAGACACATCTTATGCCCAGAGGAGTTAGTTTCTTGAGTTTAAAAAGATCCTGCAGCTCTTCGAAGCAGCAGTGCTGGACCAAAAGTTGTAATTAGGTAGCGATCACAATAGATCAGAAATGGTCGCAGTGATACATAGACTATTTGGAGCCCAACCTAGCCCCTAACAAGAAGAATTTTTGAATAGAACGGCTTCACTCACGTTTACTTGGTTACATGTTTCGGAGAGTATAGGCCTCCGTTTATAAGCACAGTGACGAGTACGCGTAGCCGGCACGTCACGGACTTATTTTTATTATACATAATTTATTAGAATGACTCACAAAAGTTTACTAATTATAGTTATTGACTTCCGCAAATCGTCTGGTTGAAATAAATCAAATATTTATATGTTTAAGTTCGCTTTTCGGTGATGCAAAACATCGTGAGGAAAGCGGACTAATCCCAATTAGGCTTTGTTTACCCTCTGGGTTGGAGGTCAGATGCCTGTCGCTTTCGTAAAACTAGTAACTACGCCAATTCCTGGGATTAGTTGTCAAGCGGATGCCAGGCCGTGAGCCGTAATCATGATTTCTATTATCTTTTCATTACAAATATACATTTATATGCCTACCTCTTGGACCTGCGGCGCTACCGCGAACCACGATATTCGTAAATTTCGGGCGATTGTCTCTGTCACTCTCATGACACCTTAATTGGAGTAAAAGAGAAAGACGCCCGAAATATACGAACTTCGATGATCGTGGTGCCGCTCCTGACCTGTACAAAAATATGACAATCCTATTTTAGTATTGTATTGTTGTTATTTCTAAGGACTAACTAATTTATACATATTATCCACTTGTATTTTCCATTGTGCCAAAACGCTTACTTTCTTGCAAATAATGCTTCACAGCCGTTAGATTAGCGACAATGGCTTCTTAGTATATGCAAATGACGATCATTACATCATATATGGCGGCCATATAACATACAACGCATCGTAAGGAACAACTACGCAAGTCTGACTACTCTCTCCATTTTCTAAATTTCGCTTCAATAACTCTCGAAACTCAAAATCAAGCTTTGTAAAAAAATTACTCATATTGTTGCTTTGAGCCGCTCGCTCCAGCTATATATAATAATAATAAATAAATAATAAATAATAATAAATATTTTGGGACATTCTTACACAAATCGACCTAGTCCCACGGTAAGCTCAATAAGGCTTGTGTTGCAGGTACTAGGCGACGATATATATAATAAATAAATACATATAAATACTTAAATACATAGAAAACACCCATGACTCAGGAACAAATATCTGTGCTCATCACACAAATAAATGCCCTGACTGGGAATCGAACCCAGGACCTTCGGCTTCATAGGCAGGGTCACTACCCACTAGGCCAGACCGGTCGTCGGTATAAAATTTATCAAATGCTTATGAAGGTACTCTTACGGTGCTACCGCGAAAAACGATATTCGTAAATTTCGGAGGATTGTCTCTGTCTCCCTCATGACGCCGTGATTGGAGTAAAAGAGAAATATGCTCGCAATATACGAACTTCGATGTTCGCGGTACCGCTCCTGTTTAGAGACGCAGCCACACGTATTAGTCCGTAAATAAAATCACCTTCTCCATCTTTCTATGAATCAGAATATACTTTTGATCACGTCCAATTAGTCTTGGAATAAGACAGACCACTCCATCATCCTAAATTCCTAAGTAAATATTCCAACAACGCCATTTAAGCCCGTTTCACATCAAGCGCGGGCGCGTGTCAACGCGGGCCCGCGGCGGACCCGCAGCGGGCCCGCGGCGGGCCCGCGCCGCGATTGTTCAGCTAGTTTTAAATGAACGCCTTCACACAGCGGCGGGCGCGGGCGGGTGCGTGTGGCGCGGACCCGCGCACGCCCGCGCCCGCCGCTGTGTGAAGGCGTTCATTTAAAACTAGCTGAACAATCGCGGCGCGGGCCCGCCGCGGGCCCGCCGCGGGTCCGCCGCGGGCCCGCGTTGACACGCGCCCGCGCTTGATGTGAAACGGGCTTTAGTGTTACTTGTATTTTCTACTATAACTGCAGCTAGCGATTTATACTAACTAGTAGTGATGGCAGGTCAGATTTATACTGGTTTATAATCTGAATAATGTACGACCCACATCTAACGACTGCTCTCAGGACGCTTCTTAGCTAAAGGAATTTGAACCTTATAAGTAACAGTTACAATATATTCATAGTTCCGCAGCATGACGCATCGCTGTCATTTAAATGTGGAGTGTATAACTGAGTGGAATTATGTTTATAAGGTTCATATTCCTTTGACCAAAGTTACCTTTGCGACTTCAGCGATTTGATATGAATGGTACCTACATAACATAAGTCCACTCGCTGTAAACACGCTCGAATGGGGTCGATGCTCTCCTACCTACTTTCCCTTAGGAATGCTCCAGGTCAGTGTTTTGATACACGTCGACGTTTCTAGAATACGGTTTCAGGAAAGGGAACGCATCTACTCAGTACCGGTTATAACTGTTATAAGTTAAATGAAATTTCCCGGAAATAAAGTTTATATTTTACATGTAGAATCTTAGCACCATAGAATCGTTTTTAAGATGTTTAGATAGGTAAGGTAGGGGCAAGTGTTGTACCTATGGATAGTTGTACCTTTGGACACTGTAAGTTTATAAAGAACAAAATACCATAGACAAAGATCGTGTAAATATTCGAAAAGTATTTTTTTCATAGGGCAACACTGGCTAATCGCCATTTTTATTGGTAGCAGAAATTGTGTATTTTTCGGCTTTAATAAGTTTTTGTACCAAAAAGTAAATTTTTAACCAATTTTTCAGCAAAATTTTTGTTTAACCGGTGATTGGTATGGGTGCCTGTGTTGCAAGATAATAAATTTCAGTGTTTGATAGTTGTTTTTGTAAGTTTCCGGTTTACCCAGACAGGTTTAAATATGATCAGTAACGTTTTAAAAATAAAGTGTCGAATTTGTACCTATAGACAACTTCATGCATGTACCTGTGGACTGTCCATAGGTTCAACGTTACTAATTGTACCTGTGGACGGTTGAATGTTTTTTAACGTTTTAGTTATTTTCAGTGCCTCGTAGTCAAACTGGACAGCTGAAAAAACGTATAGGTACTCCGACATTTTGCTTTGTGATAGTACAAAAATCCCAAGTTGATTATAATTTATGATTTAGCAGAGCTCCAAGAAATATTATAAAAACACTCCGAAATTACATGAGTTTGTCCATTTCATAAGAACATATTCAGCTATGTAGATTTTTTGTGTTCATATGGTACTGACCGCCAGGATTCAACATTAATATAAATTCAACAGCTTAAAAGTCTACAGATGTGCAAGAAAAACGAGAATTCAGATGTGCAAACATCGGTTAGTAGCTCAAGGATAATAGAACATATTATGTTATTAATTATTTAGTATTTAGAGTCAAAGATAGTATTATAGACAATTAACCTGTGTGTTGAATCTTAAAAGAAAAAATATTGTCATGTCTTAGGTGTGTAAAAATACGGCAAAAACAATTAAGTTCAGCAGCTTTAAAGTGCGTCCAGAGCTCACAAAGAGAAAGTTTTTCCGTCGAAAATGACATTTTTGGTACAAGCTTTTATTGCATGTACAATCCTCAACTACTAATTGATAGGATTCTAACGAGCCTAATAACCATGGATTTATATTATGGCCCCGGCAGATCAATGGTACTATAATATTGTCACCGAGCTTACATAAGTGTGCTAAATTTCAGCTCGATGACTTAAATATATCTGCTTCAAAACTGAGATGCAAGGTTTTACCCGAACATATTACTTACATACATACTTACATGGCGTTAAATAAACGCTTGTAAAATATGGGTTCCTATGACGTATCCAGCTTAATTTGTTAAAAGTTTTACATGGTGTAAGATGATTCTGATGACTGTGCTGATAATCTAAGGTGGTCACACTCCGATGATTTTGCTGAAGATTGTAGCTAGAATATTGTATTGCTAAGATGCATAAGGTCTCCTAAAGGATGCTCAATGAGTCTCTGAATTACTTGTTTATTTTTTCTTGTTAATTGAGAGTTTTAGAAGAAATGTTTTGTTATAATTTATGTTATTGATTTTGTGTCCCTAGGTACAATGCCGTCCATAGGTAGGTAATCAAAGTCCATAGGTACAAACATAAGATGTACCTATGGACAAAAAGTGGTTTTTAGAATATTTGCTAATTTTTCTTGTTGTGTAATAGATAACGTAAAAACAGTCTGTGGTTATTGAAGACTGGTTCATTATTTTTCGAGAACAATAAATATTGTGATCATGGCGTCGATAGTGTTTGATTAAAATTCAAATATAGTTATAAATCTGGAAAGTGTCCACAGGTTGAGCACTTGCCCCTACCTATCTTGGGCACAAATAGTAAGTAGGACTATAAATAGTAATGTGAAAAAATTACATATACTCGTAATAATATTCCAGATGGCTTTTGTTTTCATTTGTGCCTATTATGTACCAGTTGAGAAAATTTTTAATCATTTGTAGCGTCATCTGGGCGTAGAGCAGCTGTGTTTTGTTTTCCAGAATATTCTGAAATAACCTTTAGCTATTTTTACCTACATAGTTGCTTATTTTACGAGTTGCACGATAAAATAAATAGACACGAAAATTAAAAAATAATCATCGTCATAATTCAAGTGGACAAGATAAAGCAATTATCAACATTCCTACACTTCAGAAATGTGGACATTTCCACTTGTCATATAAAACTATAAACAAAGGATAAATATAATTATGTCAAACGTAAACAGACATTTATAAACTAAATAAAATACATATTACAGTCGCCATCAGATATATCGGAGCTGTGGAGGTTGTCATAAATATCTGAACAACGCCTTCATTGTCAAGGTGATAAAGTGCATGTTGATATATTTGTGACCACCTCCACAGCTCCGATATATCTGGTGGCGACTGTACATGTTTCTATCAGATTATGCTTACTTTTGTTTGATGTTATCCAATGACAAGGTTGCAAGATTTTTTACATATCATTTTGATAGATAAATCTCAAATGTATACCTTGCTCGCTGAATGTATTATGTGCACACCAAAATAACATCTCCCATACTATCTTCGTATGACAGCTTGCTTTATGTGAATTGCACTACTACTCGCTATTTGCTATTTGAATTTGACAAAATCTGTCGCCTGCGCATATGCAGTTTTCTCGGATACGACATTCCACCGTTCAAGGAAATATTTGTTCCTTTTAATATAATACATATAGGCCTATACATATAAATATATAATAGGATGTCATCGGTCTTAGTAACGATAACGCTAGCGTATTGACAATAGGCCTAGTAGGTAGTGACACTGCCTATGAAGCTGGCGGTCCTAGGTTCAAATCCCAGTAGGGTCATTTGTGTGATGAGCACTGGTATTTGTTCCTAAGATAGGAACAAATACATGATACACTCATTAGAGCGTTTTGTATTTAAGTATTTGCATATTATGTATATCGTTTGCTAAGTACTCCTTGAGCTTACCTTTGTGTGTGTATTGCTTACCACCAGACCATTTGTGTACTCCATAAAACTATTTTACATAATTAAAGTTGTAATAGTTCCTTTCATTATAATTTATAGTCCCTAACAAAGGCACATACATATTTACTATGTCACTAGAATAATGGCTCACCGCCCCTATATGGTTAAGAAGTAAACGTTCTAAGTGCCACTACGATTTAGTAACACATACGTCCTTTTGAGCGGCAGTCGCGTTACCGATGCGTAATTTTTATGAACAATAACGATTAGTGTTAGTTCAATACATGTATCGGGGTAAGCGTGTTATCGCGTGTATTTATCGGCTATGCACACGATAACGTTGTAGATATTAAAAATATATAACATGATGATGACGAAAAATATATTATTGATAGGTACGATACGGCCGGAGATGATGGACTGGACTATTATGTTATATACATAGAATACTATTATGTTATATAAATGATTTTTACACAGACTAGAGCTACTTTGTGTCCTAAGTATTTTTCTTATTCGTTATCATTTTTCGTATACTAAAAACATAGACAGACAGACTATGCAGTAAGGAGTGAACGTAACGAAAAATGTGTGGAAATATGTAACACCAAAGTATTCTCCTATGAGGATCGAATATCATCATTCTGAATAGAAAGCTTATAAAAATTGCAGAATAAAATAGTTCACCTTACTACAGGCCTTTTAAAATTTTACGCTTTATAGGTGTATAAAACTGATATAGCTTCTGAAGGCTCACGATACAAAAAATAATCAGCTACGTAGGAAGGTGAATTTCATTTATTTCAGAATGTAAAGAAACCATATACTTGCAAAACTGGTGCCATTGTGAAAAGTTATAATATGGTCGAAGTATTACAAAATAAAAAGTAGATGACATATACTTGTACGACACAATACGATAGAGGTTAGAAATATGTATAACGAATGTATACAATAAATATGTAAGTAGCGCCGCTGCTTTTACACTATTTTGTCAAAGTTGAACTTTGCGAAAGATCCTCTAGTCATGGATTTCGTGTTACAGTAGTCCATCACCATCAAAATATCAGTAACACGAATACGTTTCGCGAAATTTTAAATCTGTACAATGAACACTGAAACATGCTTATTGTAATGCGACTGATGTCACTCAATCTAGGACATCACACAAAGACGTCGTAAAAACTGCCTTTGTATTTTATCTTGGCACCTAGCCAACGAAATCGCCCTAACAAAGTGCTTTATAGGAAGCACTGAAGCACAAAAACAGGTGTCTTCCTTGTTCCATCTTCCTCGCTAAGAGCGAATGACCGACTGACTCAGCACAAATGGACAAAACAGTAGTGTATTCTTTACAAATAGACCCATGTCCTCGGTTTTTCAAAGACACTTACGCCTTTCTGAAACTCCGTAACCAAACTGCAGTTTGCTCGTGTTTATGCTAAATTGAACTTTAAGTACGTGTTTATTAAGTTTAAAATGAAAAGTTGCGTTTGAGATACTTGTTTTAAGTGTTCGAAAAGGGCAAAACGAATAGACGCAGTGAGTAAGTAAGCTAATTTAGATTCCAGCTGCGCGTTGACTTGGCTTTGTCCTGTGTCAATGTACCTAGGATAAGCAATGTAAACGGGTCTTTGTAAGGACATTCGCGACTAAAGTTTTTCTTGTAAAGCCTTGTAATGGTTGGACCAAACTACGGTTTTCCCGGGACCACCTTTAAATGTATAGGAGGGTGGCGGACAGTCAAAAAATTTTTGCCCGATATCGATACTCTGATTTTGACTAGAGTATGCTACTAAAATAAAATAACAGAGGACACGCCTATTCTCCTATATAATCTTAAAAGCTGATACAGTCGCACTGGTAACTACATGCACTTTATCGCCTTGACAATAAAGGCGTTGTTGATATATTTGTGACAGCTCAGATGTATCTGTTGGCGCCTGTATTATAATTTGACATACATTACATATACCTACTTCACCTTCACGTCACCTTATCAGCCGAACGATGTCCACTGCCGTATATAGGCCTCTCCCACTATGGACGGTTTTGCGCCACCCGCATCCAGTGGATTCCCGCGATCTTTGCCAGGCCGTCAGTCCACCTTGAAGGGGTTTGCCCACGCCGCGCCTTTCGGTACGTGGTCAGCACTCGAGAACCTTTACGCCCCAACGCTCGAGAACCTTTACGTTCTGCGTAAAATTTGCCCCACCCACTGCCGCTTAGTTTAGCTATCGATGGGCTATATCAGTTGCTTTGGTTCTGCTGCGAATGCCATAATTTCTGACGCGATCGCTCATAGACACTCCCAGCATAGCCTTTTCCATTGTCCTATGGGTGACTGAGCCTGAGGGTCATAGTAAGCGACCACGTTTCAGGTATACTCGTAGTAAGCGACCAACGCGTTAAGAAAATTCACCAAACTTTAAGCCTTTATGAGGCGCAGGGAATATATTTCCCACCATTCTTTGAATTACATTTCAAAGCGATAAGGTTCAGTTTTGCGTAATTTTTGATACGCTTATGCCTGTTAAAGGGTTAATTGTTGAGCATTTTAGGTTTACTTGACTTGTACCTCCATCGCCAAACATAGAGTAAAACCAATTTATAAGTATTTTTTGCCACAAGTTACTTTTATCTATTAGAATGCTTTATATTTTGAAGTGGACACATTTGCGATTTCGAGTTATTCAAGTAAATATGCCTGGTTCGTCCTTGTATTATACATTTCTATGATATGTATAATATTCATATTCATATTCTTTATTTGTATTAATCATACATTGTCATTGATATATATTTACATTTATAATTTTCAAGATGAATGTCAAGATTATATAATTCAAGATTACATAGTATTGCGATTATTAAATAAAATAAAATAAAAATGGTTAGTAGAAATATTTAGTTCCATTCCAATACCATATTCAATGCGTCTATTATCTACCCGTCTAGGAATTCGTTAATAGAATAAAATGCTTTTTCAATTAAAAAGCGCTTCAGACTGTTAATAAAAATGAGATCCGATGTTGCATTTTTAATTTCGGACGGTAACCTGTTATAAATTCGCGGTCCTATAATTTGAAAGTTGTTACCAGTTTTTGAAAGCCTATGTTTAGGTACTACTAACGCCGGGGGGCGTCTGGGTGCATCATGTGTAGAAGAAATGGTGAAAAGCTCCCTAATACCTATAAATATGTAGTGACTAGTGTTAGACTTAGTTGAAAACTGGATTTAAATGCTAATGATTTTGATGTTTTGAAGTTTCTAGGCGATGAACGTCTGTCATATAAAATTAGAATTTGTAGAAACCTGATTCCTTAGGTACATATTATAATTTATTTAAGTATACCTATTGATAACTTATGTATCATCACCGTAGCTCTAAATTAGGTAGGTAGGTATTCAATAAAGACGGTCTGACACAGGCGAATTTGTAATTGAGAGAAAAATAGAATTTTACTGCTAGGCTGCTACTTTCCCTTGCCATCCTCATTTTTTTTGTTCTTGTCGTTCGGATCGTTGTTTCGAAAGGTCGCAAGTCTGAATCATGCTCGACTGACTCGACTCCTTGAATTATTCGATGTTTTTGTACGCGCTGGTGGCCTAACGGTAAGAGTCGCACGTTCAAACCCCGGCATTGCATTTTCGGTGAAGGAAGACATCGTGAGGAAACTTGGTCCCAACAAGGTCTTGTTTACCTTCTGAATTGGAAGGTCAGATGCAGTAGTCGCTCGTAAAGCTGGTTCCTACGCCAATTCCTGTAATTAGTTGCTATGCGCACCCCAGGATCCCAAGCCCTGGCATAATGCCTTGACAACCCGTAGGAGATGACAGCTTGTCCTGTAAAAACTATATAAGCCTGGTACTGCGAACTTCGAAGTTCGTATATTCCGAGTATCTTTCTCTTTTACTCCAATGCATGACTCCAAACCTACGAATATCGTTTTTCGCGGTAGCGCCGCAGGGTGTCCGTAGGTATAGGAAACGGGTAGCTGAATACGTAAATGTGTCATTATTTAGGAAAAGGCACCTTATTGTCGATGGCATTTACGTCGAATCGCGTTGCGTTTGTATTGTATCGTCATGAACAACGACATAAGCGCCATCGACAATAAGGACCCTTTTCATAGATAATGTCACAAATATCGTAAAACTTGTAAACAGTCGCGAGCTAGCTGTTTACGGCGTGCCAAAGAAAACGCGAGCGTCGGCCGGTTTAATTTTAACCGTTTAGCGCTTTGTGAGTAAACTGTGAGTGAAGACGCCGCGGTGAGTCAGCGCGAGAAATTGGCCTGGATTTAGAATCGTTAGGCGAATAACGTTGTATGCGTTGTGGCGTCAACATCAACAAAGAAATATATGCTATGAATAACGATATAAACAGACTGCATTAACTAATAAGTAATAAATATTACAGGAGATTCTTACACAAATTGACTGAGCCCCTCAGTAAGCTCAAGAAGACTTGTGTTGCCAACGATATATATAATATGTATACTAATACTTAAATGTGTCATTATCTAGGAAAACGGACCTTATTGTCGATGGCATTTACGTGCGTTGCGTTTGTATTGTATCGTCTTGAACAACGACATAAGCGCCATCGTCAATTAGGTCCCTTTTTATGTCACAAATACATATAAAACACCCATGACTTAGGAACAAATATCTGTGCTCATCACACACATAAGTGCCCTTACTGGGATTTGAATCCAGGACTATCGGCTTCATAGGCAGGGTCACTACCCATTAGACCAAGCCTGTCGTCTGTGTTTATCTAATTGTAATCTATTTATTAAAGAATTTTCACTTAGTGGTCAGGTTAGTCGCTGTTAAATCCTGCAGGATTTGATGCAGTACCGAATGTTTGTAGTATACAAACTCAAACTCAAACGTTTATTCAGTAAGAAGGCCACAAGGGCACTTTTACACGTCGAGTATACAAAAGTAAAAGGGAAAAATAAAAATTACTTACACTGGTTCTAATTCTAAACCTACACCTCTGCGGCGCTACCGCGAACAACGATATTCGTAAATTTCGGACGATTGTCTTTGTCACTCTCATGACACCTTAATTGGAGTAAAAGAGAAAGATGCCCGAAATATACGAACTACGACGTTCGTGGTACCACCTCTGACCCGAGAAGTATTTTGACTTTTTCGATACTTCTATAACTGAAGTGAAATGGTGCTACTGAAAAGTATCACTAAGTAAAAATTTGTAATCTGTTATCGATTTTGTATGTTTATGTAATAATGTTACTACAAACTTTTCTTGTACTTAGCTGATTATCTTATCTAATGTCTTTGATTAAAGGCGTCTGTAGACATTCATGGTTAAAACAATTACAGTGATATAAACTCGAATGTTCTTAGAAATAAAGGAACAATGGAAAATCTGCCTCGGGCGAGATTTGAACTGGCGACTCTCGCGTGCTGTACCCCCGTCGCCGTCGCTATGCCTTGAGCTACCGAAGACACCAGTTGGCGGAGCGCGGGGTATGCATCGCGGAGTCGCGAGTTCGACTCTCGCCCTTGGCATTCGATTTTTCCATGTAAGTTTTTTTTTGCTTTATATCTAAGAAGCACGGTTTCGTTACCAGACGTTTCTGTATAATACAAAATAAGCTCAAATATTCATTAAATTTAAATTAAATTACATATGCATGTAAAACAAATTTGCTGAATAAATTGTTTCACGCCTAAAATACTCGCGTGATTTGTATTTATACATTCAAATGTACAATAAACTGTGTATGTTGTTTTGTTACGTTTAGTTGTTGTTACATAATATGATTGTGCTAATTAATTAATTATCTAATGAACTAGAATAGCGAAACTAATTAAAAAATAATTAAATCGGCTATGATTTAATTACACATTAATTTTTGTAGGTTGATTAACAAAACAGAAGAATCTGTAGTATAATTATATATGAAAATAAAGCAGTGATATTTATTTACACTATATGTAACTGAAAATAGGGTGGCTGGACAAACTGACGATAAATATCACAAAAAAGAAAACAAACACAGCCAGGTGGCAAGTACAAAGTTCGCAGGGTCAGTTAGTCCATACTAATATTATAAATTAAGAAAGTAACTCTCTATGTCCGTCTGTCTGTTACCTCTTCACACTTAAACTGCTGAACCACTTGGGTTGAAATTTGGTACGGAGAGAGTTTGAGCTACGAGAAAAGACCTAGGATAATTTTTATCCCGCAATCATACTTTAAAGACGGGCATGGCTGGCCGACGAAGTCGCGAGGAAAAGCTAATTTATTATAAATTTAAGTTTACATAACTTAACAGTATTATGCATTTAAGTATCAATTGTAAATTATGACAAACAATTTGATGATTTGTTGATGTTTTAAGTACAGTGGCAGTATCGTAATATAATTTAATGACGGAAGGTTGAAATCCGGTAAAACTCGTACACCAGGAAGCGAATTCTGCTCAGCATCAGGAAGTGTGCCATCGCGCGAAACTCATTTAAATTCAGTTTATTAGGTTAGGCTAGTTCCGCGGTCGGCGGGAAAAACTACAGATATCCTGACTACCTTCCCAGCCTTGTCTAGACTCGAATGTTCTTAGAAATAAAGATTTTTTTTAAAATCTGCCTCGGGCGAGACTCGAACTGATGACTCTCGCATGCTGTATCGCCGTGGACGTTGCTATGCCTCAATGAGCTACCGAAGACACACCAGTTGGAAAAGCGCGGGGCGTGTTCGCGGGTTTGCGAGTACCGGGCCCGGTACCACGAACATCGAAGTTCGTATATTTCGGGCGTCTTTCCCTTTTACTCCAATTAAGGCGTATTTAGAGTTACAGAGACAATCGTCCGAAATTTACGAATATCGTTTTTCGCGGTAGCGCCGCTGAGTTACGATAGACATCCTGAGTAGCTTCCTAATCTTGTCTAGACTAATGAGAAAGAGTTTCTTCTAGTAAGTATTTTGTGTGTTGTCAATCCATAATCACTTGGTAAATACATCATACAATAAGTACTTAAATACATAAAAAACGTCCATAAAATTAATGTAGCTTCCTAGTCTTGTCTAGATTAATGAGAAAGAGTTTCTTCTAGTATTTTGTGTGTTGTCCATCTATAAACACTTGGCAATAAATACATCATACAATAAGTACTTAAGAAACGTCCATAAAATTAATGTCTTCATTTAACACTAAAAGGCAGGATCGGCGAGACTTGTTACTTCATTCGAAATTACTTCATTGGAAATGTATTTCCATTGCTTGGGGTCGAGCACTCTCAAATTCTATTACTCATGTATATACTACTAGCTACGTACGTACACGTACAGTATATAATTAGGGCGGCCATGTTGATATTATTAATGTAGTTGTAGGCGGATGTCAAGTGTCAAACTGCTGAGAAGTGTATGTAAAGAGAGCGCTTTGCGTTCCCATAGCGCTGTCTTTTTTACGCTTCGTCCCGCATCCGAAATTCACAGCAGTGTGATAACCGTTTAACTAAAAAGCTAAACGTCGGAGCTCAAGGTCATCATCGTATCAGCCGAAGTCCACTGTTGGACATACCGATCCACAATGACCGGTTTTGCTTCACCCGCTTCTAGTAGATTTCGGAAGATCCCGTGTGAGGCTTTCGCCCCACCGCAAGGCGTAGCGTGGGGGTTCCACTCGAAATCCTTTACACCCAAAGGCCACTGGCTCAACGTGTGTGTCAGACCCACTGCCACATAAACAATGTTAGCGATCCGGAGGGTACATTGGATCGGTACCGATGTAGCCCTCCGGAGCTCAAGGTACTTATTTATTTTCGCCTCACTAGCTCGGAAAGAACTGGTTTATTCTTTAAAAACAGATGGCAAAGTTGCATTTTATTCACAAGAGTGCATAGTTTTTTTTTGAAGTGATGTGGTTGGATGTTTTTGAATGATAAATGATGAACACCAATATTTTTTGATTAAATTATATTGCTTTAGGCTTAAATTGTTTCCTCGCGGTAGTGTGGTGAGGTTTCACTCGGCAGCAAAGTGTATTCCCCTCTCGTTCTTTGAATCCCTCCCAATGCTCAGGCTTCCACTCTTTGAACCAATTCAATTTTGGAATCTTTCGCTAGCTCGGGTCTCAATATTAGCACGAGAAGGTAAACTTAGTTCACTAAACTTCGTTAAGGTAAACCTAGTTTTATTTTACTTGATATGTGTAAACAAAACGCGAAAGTTTGGAATGTTTGTTAATGTTACAATGAAAGCTAAATTACAGCCATTAATAAGCCCTATAACATCCCATATCGCTAATTGGTATCTCGGAACGGCCGTACGTGCAGTCCGACCTTTAAATGCTACTTGCTCTATAATGGGTTCGGTACCACCGATTAAGGCGGGTTTACACTGAGTCATGCCGGTGGCCGTGCCGTGGGATTGTCTATCAATCTAGACATTCACACGTTTTTTTATGACAACCGCTTCTTTTAGAATAGTATAGTAGGTACTTATATTGAAATGAATAATTGTAAATGGACTGGATAGCACAACATTTCGAGCTATGCTTAAATAAGTCGGTTTTTATTAAAAAGCTATTGCATTTTATAACTGTTAATTAAAATGAAAGCGCTACTCAGGTTGGACGATTGTCAGTGTAAACGTTCCTTTATCTAAGGTCATTATGACACACTTATAAGTATAGTGCTAGTTGCTGCTAACGCCGACTTATAAGGGGTCCTCAATTCTTACACTTCCTCATTAGCTGTATAATTGTAATCGCTATTTGTTAGCCATACAAGTGTTAACGGAAATCCATGTCTCGAGGGCTCGTTTTCCGTTATACGCCCCAGGCTTCGAGTAACCTATTGGCGATTGTCAAAGTAAGAAAGAACGTCGGAAGTGTGTAAATTTCGAGCATCTTTCTCTTTTACTCCAATTAAGGCGTCATGATAGTGCTGAGACATCGCCCGAAAACGAATATCGTATTTCGCGATAGCGCCGCTGTGTGCTTTAATTGTATTAAAACTGGTAACTTACGCTTATTATAAGTCAAATATTGTTCGACACGGCTTCGTCGGTCAGCCAACGCTGATGACTAAGCTCCTCGTTACAGAGCGTAACATATCGAGCAATATTAGACTTAAAAAACGTTTTAATACGATTCAAACGTTCATGTCTCACGATAGTTTTGTGTTTAAAATATATGAGTGCTTTGTCTATGGGTTTTTCAATTTCAGTGTTTTCGTATAGGCAATTAAGGAATTTTGGGATTGCCCATTAAAAGATACAAGTACTGAAAGATACTGTCTGGTTCTATTTAACACGAATGTTAGACATATTTGGAAGTTAAACGGACAAAGAGATACACGCGTAAAAAATATTTAAAAAATTTGCAATATTAATTATATGTTATATGTTTTTGCTATGATATCATATCATATGGCACAGTCACGAATTCTGAAAGCTATTCGCGATTTGTAAATTATGCGCATAAATCACTAAGACATGAGGAAATATCGAGTAGGAAGAGATACGCGAATCAGCGTGTGTATTTATTTACACGTTTTTATTCGCTCAGTAAACGTTGAACTTTTTCGTATCACTAGTTGCCATTGGATAGGTCCCCGGACAGTTTTTTTTTTTTTTTTTTTTTATGAGATAAGGGGGCAAACGAGCAGACGGATTGCCTGATGGTAAGCAATTACCGTCGCCCATGGGCACCCGCAACACCAGGGGAGTCACAAGCGCGTTGCCGACCTTTAAGGGGGGTTGGAGCTCTGGGAACCTTACTCACCATCAGGAACACAACACTACATACCTCAAACGTAGCAGTGCTATTATGGCTGTGGTCTTCTGTAAGGAGGAGGTACTTCCCCAGTTGGGCTTCTCCAGACTCGAGCGTGATGGTACTTCGCTGTGCCCTACCTCATGACATAGGCGGCAAACGACCTGACGGATTGCCTGGGTGGTAAGCAATTCATATTCATATTCATATTCATATTTCTTTATTCATAATAATTTATATTACATGTCAACAATAAATTACATATTTAATTAATAAAATGATAATTACCGTCGCCCATGGGCACCCGCAACACCAAGGGAGTCACAAGCAGGTTGGAGCTCTGGGAACCTTACTCACAATCAGGAACACAACACTACATACCTAAAAGGTAGCATTGCTATTATGGCTGTGGTCTTCTGTAAGGAGGAGGTACTTCCCCAGTTAGGCTGCCCCAGATTCAAGCGTGATGGTCATCACTGTGCCCTACCTCTCAAAAAAAGTTTAACACATCGTTCAAAAAATTCTTCATACTATGCCTGGGACACATATGGCAGTATTCAGAAAAAAAAGGTCCCCAAGTAGCGTGACTTTTAGAAATGTTAGTTGTCAGTTTTGTGACGTAAATTAAATATTAAACTTCTATAAATACTTAGATTTGATGCTCGTTTCATAAACTTTAAGTAGTTTAACACTGCGAAAATTATCGTCACAAAATTGACATAATTTACGGATGTTCAAGCCACGCTAATCACTAAGTGAAAACATATCTTTGACTTCGACTGTACATATTCCATGTACATAACGTTTTTTATATTATTTATATGCCTGTATTTTAACTGTCTCTGTATTATTATTTACACATATTTATTGAAAGTGGGTAAAACTAATATGAAGGAAACGAATATAAATAATGAGGCTTTGTGCGTTTGTTTGTTATATTATTCATCGGCAGTAAGCCAAGGCCTGGATTCTAGGTCGACTCTGGAGCTTATTATCTTTGCGATATTTTTATACTTTACAACATCCGCTTAGCAAACGAGGAGAATATTAACCTTAATATAAAACATGGGAAATGTACTTATAAAGTGTTTTCATTGGAACGGTGGAAAGTCTTACGTACTATTATGTGAACTATGTCCAGAGACTTGTAGTGTTACATAAAAATAGCGCGCGGAGAATAAATACTTCTTGGTCTAAGGAATTCAAGATCTCTTCGAATGTGCATGTAACGAAATTTGAAAAAGACTTGAAACAATCGTTTTTATTGAAGAAATATTTGGGTATAACTTGAACCTAACAGCATAAAATAAACCATCACTATCGACAATAAGGTCCCATTGACGACCGGTCTGGCCTAGTGGGTAGTGCCCCTGCCTATGAAGCCGATGGTCCTGGGTTCGAATCCCAGTCGGGGCATTTATTTGTGTGATGAGCACAGATATTTGTTCCTGAGTCATGGGTGTTTTCTATGTATTTAAGTATTTATATGTACCTATTATATTCATATTTCATAGATAATGTCACAAATACGTTTAAACGTAAGCTTGTTTTTACTTACAAAAAAATAACTTTTTCTACAAAACATCTTCAAAAGTCTTCGCCATCTTGTGACTCAAACAGAACGGAAGTATGTATTTAACTTCACGCTTATGTCGTGAATTTAATAGCTGTGCAAATAAAGTCGTTTCGGTCATTTTGAGTAGCTTCATCGTGTAGTGCCTATATTCCTTTAAGTAGGTATCAAATTATAAGTATACATGTGTATAATGTCTATGTTATTATGCTGTATAATTGTAAAATACAAGAAATCCTTTAAAAAATCCCATGCAACGCGCGGCAACCTTTTAATAACCAATCAAAACAAGTTCAGAGATTTAATAATCTTACATTACGACATGAGCAACATTGAAAACGATTATCGGTCAGATAATTACCAAATCTGAAGCAATTGCTTAATAAGTGTAGTGATTCCAGAACGTTTCAAAACGGTTTCGAGGCAGTTATTGATCGTGTAATGACCCCTTTTATGATGCTGCTGTTTGTAAGTCGATAACGAAACTTGTTTATGTAACTTGCCCTAAGCCCTTTTGTTAGGGCTGAGGTCGTGTTATGGAATTCTTCACGCGTAGCTCTGTAAACCAAGGATCTTGGTATCTGTCAATAGACATCACTCTTCCCTAGGTTTCCTTAATTGGAGGCTTTCTTATTTTTGTACAAACCATAAGTAATAGAAGATTAGAAGCCCTTTAAGGCGTGTTTACGACAACATGTACGTCACATGTAGAATGGTCGGTAGAGCATGAAAAATTGTACTGACGCTGATTTCAGACGATAAATGAAAATTACATAACGTTACACACCCTTTATGATCTGCCTAGATGTTGTTTTGTTAGTGTAAAAATACGAGACATTAAGATTATTCTCTACGACTTGTATCGCTCATTTAGTTTATATTTAAGAGTTAAGAAATTTAATTTGTATCTATCTCTGTTGCAGGTAAGTTGAATCTGTTTACCTGTCGTGATTAGTGATTACACTCGTTAAGGTAAGGTGTTGAACCGAGCGAAGGATCTCGGTAATTAAATTAATGTGATCCCTGATCAATGTTAGTTGTCTAATAAATCTAGATAGTCTTTCAAGAAGTTCAAGTTTGCCATGTGTTTCCTTTAATTTCAATGTCATTGCTGTTAAAAGTCGTGGTAGTCTCTTTATTGAGGAATAAAGAGACTACCACGACTTTTAACGGCACTACAAGAGCTGAGCAGCTCTTGTAGTTATACCTGTTAAAATAAACAGTGGCCAGTTAAGTGAATCTGCGGGTCGGCGATAACGTTTATAAGTAGGTCGATAGGAAAATACCTTAAGGCCGGATATTATCTCCGCTCCCATAATCACCAGTAAAATTGTGCTGCGCAAATCCAAAATGACTAATTAAATTACCATCAAAGGTTATATTGGTAATATCAGCTCCTTAATTTCTGACTGTCATCGCCACCACTTTCTACTACGCAATTTTTTATACACTTAGGTATTGATTGGCCTCGGCGTGCTTGCTTTGTCACCATATTTCCACGGCCACGTAAATTCCTGCACGTGTCTTCATCATCAGTGAAGCCTAGAAGTCGATCTTAATCGACTCTGTAACGCTACGATGTGTTTAACAAACGCAGTTGATTGCAATTGGCAGTGCCTTGTGATATCAATCAATCGTACGACGAATGAGTTTACGGATTCGCGCTTACGTGATGGTAATAAGGCCTTAAATTGCGTACAAACCGCTAGAATTGACCGCGCGGACGTCACGTGCGTACGCTTGACTTTCCTCATTTGTGAGCCAAATTGGTGAGCTATTTCAAACAAAGAGTGTTGTTTCGTCGGTGAGAGTTGATTTATTGAAATGGAGTTTTTGTCTATCTTACTTTTGATCTTTTGGCATATACAAGTAAATGTTTTCGCTAATACTTTTAACGACGTTAATCGCTTAAGCTGGATTAGAACCATCATTTTAAGGATACCGTCACGAATGTACTTTCCGTAACTGCAGTAGCTACGAAGTCAAATGACGCACCTCTTAAATTCCGTCAGACTGACGGAATTATGTCAAATAAAAACTTTTAATCGTTAACCTTCACCGGCTCTGTTCTTTTCTCTCAAAATCGATTTATAAAGTGGCCTGCTCTCCAATCATGTTGTACACGCCACCGGTCAGGAGGTCGCTTGCCGCGGAAGCGCTCCGCGCGTGCCTTGTCCGAAACGGGACATCAACCAACCACGCGCCAACCTCCAACATCGTGGTGTAAACCGTAGTGCACAAGGCAGTATCAAATCGACCAGTGAGCATTCAACTATGTACTGGTAGTACTGCTAAGGAATGGAATTCGCTTTCTTCGTCCCGGAAAGATAAAATTTGGGCCTTTTTAAGGCAAGAGGGAATAGGCTGTTACTGAACCAGCGTGCTATAATACCCTTGACCACGTTGACACCTACCATCAGGTGTGACTGAGGTCAAACGCTTGAACATGAGCTTACTCAATATAGACCACCAAAGAGTGCGATCCCCGGCACACTTCAGCCACCGATTGTCAGCGACAGGGACCCGTACGAGGTCATCTAACTAGTTTATGCACCACCGACACTGCTTTACCCTATCCCTGGTGTGCCAAAACTGCCATCGACACACTTGGCTTTGTGATCTGCCTCTTGTTACTTCAACTGGGCAATCCTGTGTACTACGTTACTTGTGTGCGGACATGATTCTTTTGCGGATATCCTCATTTCTGATTCTATCAATTATAGACTCCGAGCATGGTTCTTACAGTTTCACGTAAACGACCACGTTTCAGATACGTAGTGCCCCACAAACTGTTGGAATTATTATGGTTTTGGGGAGGACTGGTTTTCGCTGAATCTGATGAGTGATGACTTAACAGCTTGCAACGGAAAAGTAATGCCATATACTGAAACCGGAACATCTATCATCGCAATAATACGGTCTTCGTTGTGTATGCCAATAAAGCTTTAATATATCTTGATTCTCATACCTTAAGAAGTGTCGTATTTCTTATGACAGGTCTTTATTCTGAGCCTTATGACATGTGCACCCAGGCTTAACTCCGTGACCGTTTAAAGAAACTTGATCGTTCAATTTACAAAATCAATTTTATTAATGGCAGTCGCAATTAGCATCGGATCTGTCCGCTTTGTTGTCTTTAATGCTTCATTTTAAGGGCTATGAACAGTGATTAATGTTTTCTAAAGCATTGATCGATTTCGTTTGACTTACCGCCTCATTAATTATGTAACATGAAACTACTCTTAAAGAAAAATGTCGATACTTAGAACTTTGGAAAAGAATACGAATTTCCATAAAGTTTTTTGCTGTGAATCTTAAAAGAAAAAAACCTAGCTATACGGTTTCTTTTTACAACTGTATAACGTAACATGTTCTAGTGTTTTCGAACAATAGAATAGATTAACCGTTTACATAGCGTTTTTTTTAACTGCATCTCGTCATAAGCGTCTAAGTATACTTACATTGCATCGTGTTATACACGGTTATTGTATACAACGTAATCATTTTTTACGCAGACCTCTTATCGCGTCTTAGAAAGGACCATAGTAAGCCTAAATGCTAGCGTAGTATTTGCGTATGCGAAGAATACTTCATTGTTTTTCAGACTCTGAATAATGTAACTACTAAGTTGATGGCAACTTTGAATAGTTGATTTTGAATAGTTTTTCTGATGAACGGTTGTTAATTACAGGATTAAACGAACTTACCTGAAGTGAAGTTCTATCCTGATTATATGTAGTGCTTAGTCCGAGGTACTTGTAGTAGTCTGATCCCAGCGCTCAAACGTCGCGATTTCAGAGCCTAAAAAAAAAAATAAAAACCCTACCTAGCAACACTATGGCTACCAACTGTCATTAAGTTCAGAGCTAAGTATAATATATTGAGGGCAAAAGATTAAAATAGTAACATTAATCTTGGGAGGGTAGGGAACCTCCTACCTCGGACTAAGCACTACATATAATCAGGATAGAACTTCACTTCAGGTAAGTTCGTTTAATCCTGTAATTATATTTGTGCTTAGTCCGAGGTACTTGTAGATGTTTAGAGTGGATTAAAAATAATAAACATGAGAAAATTAAAATAAAGGATTATTTTAATAAAGATGACATTATTGTTACAATTGCTTAAAGATATATTCTTTCCTTTACAGCTAAGGCGAGATCCATTTCTGTGTATCGATACACAAACAAAATTTACTTCTTAATTTAAACATGTAAAAGTTTAACAAAAATAAAAATCACTCCTAATTTAAGGTACTCTTAATATCAATTAACAAAAAATTATAAACTTCTGATATGATTAATGTACGGTAAACAGTTTCTGTACTGTACTTGTACAACAATCTAACAATTATGACAATAAAAATAAAAATAACAAAATTATTCTAGTCTCCAAGCACTGCTCGGGCAAATTGTACTTGATCATCAGCATGATTGTTTAGGGGTCTGTTGTAATGCCTTGCAAAGGTGTGCGACCTTGTTGACCACCCCACAGCCTTCAATATGCTGTCGACGCATAGGCCTTCCCTATGTGCCATCGATGATGATGCATGTCTAGTTGAATGAGCTGAGAATTTAGATATATCAATTCCGCTATCCCTCATGATATCTTTTAACCATCTACTAATGGTTTGAGAGGAGGCTTCCCGGATAGGGTTTTTAAAAGTGAGAAAGAGGTTTGTGAGAGAATCGTTTTCCTGCCTAGAATATTGTGTTACTTCTAGGTACTTAATCAAAGTTTTTCCTGGACAAATTTCAGGTTTGTTTTTTTAAAAAAGGAATGTTTAGTACTGGTGGAGGTCTTCTAGGACCAGATGTTTTTAATAAGCTTGTAATGTTTATGATAACTCCTTCTATAGATATTTTAATGTTGTTGATATTAATATGAACAAGGGTTTGTACTCTTTGACCCGTTGCCAAAATGAGTAGCATTGCTAACTTCTTAGTGATTACATCTAGTTGTAAAGTTTCCAGGGGATAAAAATTTTCCAAATATGTTAAAACATTGTCTGGATTCCAAGTATCATTATACTTGGCCTTCATGGGACGCAACCTAAAAAATCCTTTAAATAAACGCTTGATTCTTTCATCGGTGCCTATGTGGCTGCCGATTAGAAAAGACAACGCTGAACGGTAACAATTGAGTGTTTGATAAGATAGACCCTTGTGAAAACAGTTTGTTAGGTATGAAATTATAATAGGGACTGATGCACTAAACATATCTATATTATTGTTTCTACTATAGACCCACCATTGGTGTAAACAGCTATTATATTGCTTAATGGAGTTATTTGATAAGGAGGCAATCATTATGTTAATTGAATTATCTGCTATCAGTCTTCTCTTAAACGCTTGCCTGATAATTTGCAGGCCGCCAGGGTAAGTTGACCCCGGAGCGGGTGTGGGGTTCTGAAAGGAGATACAAGAAGATCTTCAGATGGTCCAAATGTGAGAATGTCCGATATCACCATTGATTTTAAAAGCGGATACCAAACTTGAGATGGCCACAGTGGGAACACTACAATGCCAGTGGCCTGTTCTGCTTTAATCTTGTGAAGAACCTTCAGAAGGATACCGAATGGTGGAAAGGCATAGAAAAAGGAAGAATTCCATTTAACTGTAAATGCATCAATGTTCCAAGCATATGGGTCTCTGTGCCAGGAGATGTATTTTTCACATTTATAATTAGTTCTTGATGCAAAAAGGTCTATGTCAGGGGTTCCAAACTTGTTACTAATAATATTGAATATATTCTGTGAAATTTCCCACTCTGTATCTACATTAAAATTCCGCGACTGAAAATCAGCCTCAATATTTTCTTTTGATTTAATATATGATGCAAAAATCCAAATATTTCTTGCTTCGCACCACTGCCATATTTGTCTACTTAAACTATTTAACATTGGGTACTGTACCCCACCCATACGATTAATATATGCTATAGCTGTGGTATTATCAATCCTAAGAAGTATTTCACAGTTTTTATATTTATCCGCAAAGCATCTTAAAGCAAAGAAGGCTGCTAAAAGTTCTAGATAGTTAATGTGTTGGTTGTGTTCCCACTCAGACCAATTCCCTTGTGTGCTTTGGCCATTACAAGATGAACCCCATCCCATGAGTGAAGCATCTGAGAAGATTTCTAATAAAAAGTTATACTGTTTAATGTGATTACTTTTAACTAAAATGTGTTCTTTCCACCATGTTAGATCCTTTTTGATTAGTTCATTTATGTTCATAGTTTGTTCATAATTATCATTATGGTAATCTAGAGCTAAGAACTTTTCTCTTTCCAGATTCTTTGTGTAAACAAAACCAAAAGCAATTGATATACACACTGATACTAAGTTTCCTAGTAGTTTTGCAAACTCTCTAATGGTGCAAGATTTCATTTTTAAGAATGATATAATTAATGAGTGCAATTTATTGCGCTTTGTATTTGTAGGACTCAAAGTCATTGTCCTGGAATTAATAATGAACCCTAAGTATTCTTTCTTTTGGGATGGACTTAAAGAGCTCTTGGCATTGTTTATGATGAATCCTAAACATTGTAGTAGTTCAAGAGTTATATGTGTGTTATTTAGGCATTCTCTGTAATTGCTGCCGAGACAGATTATATCATCAAGATAGATAACAATCCTAATGCCTTGTTTCCTTAGCACTTCAATAGCTGGTTTTAGGAGCTTAGTAAACACTAGGGGGGCAGTGGACAAACCGAACGGTAAGCAGTTGAATTCATATAGTTTTTTGTTAAAAACAAATCTGAGATATTTCTTATGAGCCTCGTTTATGGGTACTAAAAAGTATGCATGCTTTAAGTCTATGGTGCACATGTAGTCATTTGTTGAAATTAGTTTGCATAATGTCCTTATATCCTCTAATTTAAAATGTTCTGTTACAATATATTTATTAAGGCACTTTAAATTTAGAATAAATCTGTGAGAACCATCTTTTTTGGGGGTAGTAAAAATGTGTGACAAAAATTGACCTTTGCATGGTTTACATTGAGTAATGGCCCCCATTACTACAAGTTTGTTAACTTCTGTTGTTAATATCTTTTTCTCAGAATCATTGAATGAGTTATTAAGGGGTAAAATACATTGACTGGGTTCAGTTACAAAAGGAATGGAATATCCATTAATCCATTGTAAAACAGTTTGATCATTAGTCAATGATGCCCAGCATTTATGAAAATGTTTAAGCCGAGCTGCAAATTTTACCTTTATGGATACTTTGCACGACTTCCCCGGTAGTGGGATGTTGCTGGTCGACGTGCTGGTTTGGCTTGATATTGTCCTCGTGGATTGCTGCGATGTTCCCGGTAGGCTGGTGTCTGGTTGTTCCGATGGAATGGTTTTTTGATTGTTCTGGGAATGTATTGGTTCTGGACAGCTGGGCGTCTGGAGTTTTGGTAGTTTTTTGGAGCAGTTTTAGGCTTTAAAATATTTATTGTCCTTTTCATTGCTGAGGATGTTTTTACTGACTCCTCCAATTTGGAATATAAAAACTCAGATCGTTTATTTTCATTAAGGTTTTGCATTAATGATTTATCCATAACTGGTGCAATCAGTTTTCTACGGATCTGCGTATATTGATGATGCAGGTTACTAAGTAACCTAATGCTGTCACTCAGTGATTTTATAACTTCTAACTTGTCAAATTCGTTTTGGTTAGACTGTTAATTGTTTGTGTAACTAATGAGATAGCCCTGCCTAAGTCTTGCTGTCTGTCTTTTAACAGGTTGTCGCGATTTGTTAGGGAATTGTTCAACAGTCCTGCAAATTCTGTATTCAATTTTGGAGCATCTAGTAATTTTGCATTCTTTGGGATTTTGGTTTTGGAGAGGTTGTCATGGGTTTCTTTATTTAATCCTTCTATTAAAATATTGTTAAATATTTTAACAATTTCAGATTTTAATTCTTTACCATAATCATCATCTTCTTGACCGCCTTCCCCGAGTGCAGCCAAGATGTCTTTTGGTAGTCCTTCCTCTATATCAACCTCTCCTTCCTCTTCAAGTTGTCCATCATGCTCATCTTGATTATTCTCTTGACTTTGAAGATTATCCTCTACGTCGGGATTGTCTTCTACACTATTTTGATCCAAGAGTGATTGAGCTTCTGGATCCATAGCTGGAATTTTTTGTGTACAATAAGTAAAATGTAAATAAAATTTTGATCTTACGCTAATGGTAAGTGCATCTTTACACTACATCCCTTATTTTAGAGCCACATGCTTCATGTAAGAAATAGATCCATTTTATACCAAGGTAAGTTTCACCCAACGGGCGAAGATGGGTCTTCTTATCCTTTACCCAACGGGTAAAGGCTTGGGATTGTAAAACTTTCATGTTTGTAAGTGATAATTACTCTCACTCAACGAGTGAGGAAATTTTCGAAACTCGAAGAATTTATGTGTTTAATACAAAACTTGTCCTTCTTTGAGGATCAAGGTCATCTCAACGAGATCTTCCCTTTTTCCAACGGAAAGTCGGGGAATAATGTTGTTCACCCAACGGGTGCAGGTTGTTTCGAAACTCGATCAACCCGATTCAATGTTATGCACAACTTAATGCTGTTTTATAGTCGACTATATCTTGACGAGAACTCACTTCTTAAAGGTTAAATACATCGAAAAAACAACAAATTTCCTAGGTTTAATGTTAACTTACCTGAAGAATTCAAGGCCATTTTGTATTTCTCTATCTTCCTTTCCATCTTGCGAATTTTCCTCCTTTTTCTTTCATCGTCACTACTTTCAGTATTTCTTTTAGGCATTTTGTATAGGGAAAATACACTTTTTTTTTTTTATAATTAAACTTAAATTTTCCATACGACGATTTCGACGCGACCGTTAATTTTCTGCGCGCGGAGAAAAGAAATGACAGTTGGTAGCCATAGTGTTGCTAGGTAGGGTTTTTATTTTTTTTTTTAGGCTCTGAAATCGCGACGTTTGAGCGCTGGGATCAGACTACTACAAGTACCTCGGACTAAGCACAAATATAATTAAAGACGAATATAGGAATTAATTTTATCAATTCCCATGTAGAACGCGGATGCATGCGCTAAGTGCTAACGTGTAATACTAGAGGATTTACGACCCGCACATTTCCTCCTACTCTCAGGGTCGCTAACGCACCGTAATTGGATTCGCCCGTTATGGCGAAGCCGTGACGTCTGGTTTGTGAACCCCTTGGTGAATGTCATGTGTCTTTGTCATGGGTCAGATTAGTGGATAGCTACCGTGTGGGGGAAGGTCGTGGTTTGTTAAGCTTATTAAAAAAAATGCGAGGCCATACCTACGATTGATCTAATGATATTTGTTCTACTTTAATTAAGAGCAATATATTTTGTATCTACAGACGTTTTGTTCAGAGAATTGATATTCCCCGTAAGATTTTTCCTTGGTTGCTAAGGTTGATAAGGAGGCAATCATTATGTTAATTGAATTATCTGCTATCAGTCTTCTCTTAAACGCTTGCCTGATAATTTGCAGGCCGCCAGGGTAAGTTGACCCCGGAGCGGGTGTGGGGTTCTGAAAGGAGATACAAGAAGATCTTCAGATGGTCCAAATGTGAGAATGTCCGATATCACCATTGATTTTAAAAGCGGATACCAAACTTGAGATGGCCACAGTGGGAACACTACAATGCCAGTGGCCTGTTCTGCTTTAATCTTGTGAAGAACCTTCAGAAGGATACCGAATGGTGGAAAGGCATAGAAAAAGGAAGAATTCCATTTAACTGTAAATGCATCAATGTTCCAAGCATATGGGTCTCTGTGCCAGGAGATGTATTTTTCACATTTATAATTAGTTCTTGATGCAAAAGGTCTATGTCAGGGTTCCAAACTTGTTACTAATAATATTGAATATATTCTGTGAAATTTCCCACTCTGTATCTACATTAAAATTCCGCGACTGAAAATCAGCCTCAATATTTTCTTTTGATTTAATATATGATGCAAAAATCCAAATATTTCTTGCTTCGCACCACTGCCATATTTGTCTACTTAAACTATTTAACATTGGGTACTGTACCCCACCCATACGATTAATATATGCTATAGCTGTGGTATTATCAATCCTAAGAAGTATTTCACAGTTTTATATTTATCCGCAAAGCATCTTAAAGCAAAGAAGGCTGCTAAAAGTTCTAGATAGTTAATGTGTTGGTTGTGTTCCCACTCAGACCAATTCCCTTGTGTGCTTTGGCCATTACAAGATGAACCCCATCCCATGAGTGAAGCATCTGAGAAGATTTCTAATAAAAGTTATACTGTTTAATGTGATTAATTTTAACTAAAATGTGTTCTTTCCACCATGTTAGATCCTTTTTGATTAGTTCATTTATGTTCATAGTTTGTTCATAATTATCATTATGGTAATCTAGAGCTAAGAACTTTTCTCTTTCCAGATTCTTTGTGTAAACAAAACCAAAAGCAATTGATATACACACTGATACTAAGTTTCCTAGTAGTTTTGCAAACTCTCTAATGGTGCAAGATTTCATTTTAAGAATGATATAATTAATGAGTGCAATTTATTGCGCTTTGTATTTGTAGGACTCAAAGTCATTGTCCTGGAATTAATAATGAACCCTAAGTATTCTTTCTTTTGGGATGGACTTAAAGAGCTCTTGGCATTGTTTATGATGAATCCTAAACATTGTAGTAGTTCAAGAGTTATATGTGTGTTATTTAGGCATTCTCTGTAATTGCTGCCGAGACAGATTATATCATCAAGATAGATAACAATCCTAATGCCTTGTTTCCTTAGCACTTCAATAGCTGGTTTTAGGAGCTTAGTAAACACTAGGGGGGCAGTGGACAAACCGAACGGTAAGCAGTTGAATTCATATAGTTTTTTGTTAAAAACAAATCTGAGATATTTCTTATGAGCCTCGTTTATGGGTACTAAAAAGTATGCATGCTTTAAGTCTATGGTGCACATGTAGTCATTTGTTGAAATTAGTTTGCATAATGTCCTTATATCCTCTAATTTAAAATGTTCTGTTACAATATATTTATTAAGGCACTTTAAATTTAGAATAAATCTGTGAGAACCATCTTTTTTGGGGGTAGTAAAAATGTGTGACAAAAATTGACCTTTGCATGGTTTACATTGAGTAATGGCCCCCATTACTACAAGTTTGTTAACTTCTGTTGTTAATATCTTTTTCTCAGAATCATTGAATGAGTTATTAAGGGGTAAAATACATTGACTGGGTTCAGTTACAAAAGGAATGGAATATCCATTAATCCATTGTAAAACAGTTTGATCATTAGTCAATGATGCCCAGCATTTATGAAAATGTTTAAGCCGAGCTGCAAATTTTACCTTTATGGATACTTTGCACGACTTCCCCGGTAGTGGGATGTTGCTGGTCGACGTGCTGGTTTGGCTTGATATTGTCCTCGTGGATTGCTGCGATGTTCCCGGTAGGCTGGTGTCTGGTTGTTCCGATGGAATGGTTTTTTGATTGTTCTGGGAATGTATTGGTTCTGGACAGCTGGGCGTCTGGAGTTTTGGTAGTTTTTTGGAGCAGTTTTAGGCTTTAAAATATTTATTGTCCTTTTCATTGCTGAGGATGTTTTTACTGACTCCTCCAATTTGGAATATAAAAACTCAGATCGTTTATTTTCATTAAGGTTTTGCATTAATGATTTATCCATAACTGGTGCAATCAGTTTTCTACGGATCTGCGTATATTGATGATGCAGGTTACTAAGTAACCTAATGCTGTCACTCAGTGATTTTATAACTTCTAACTTGTCAAATTCGTTTTTGGTTAGACTGTTAATTGTTTGTGTAACTAATGAGATAGCCCTGCCTAAGTCTTGCTGTCTGTCTTTTAACAGGTTGTCGCGATTTGTTAGGAATTGTTCAACAGTCCTGCAAATTCTGTATTCAATTTTGGAGCATCTAGTAATTTTGCATTCTTTGGGATTTTGGTTTTGGAGAGGTTGTCATGGGTTTCTTTATTTAATCCTTCTATTAAAATATTGTTAAATATTTTAACAATTTCAGATTTTAATTCTTTACCATAATCATCATCTTCTTGACCGCCTTCCCCGAGTGCAGCCAAGATGTCTTTTGGTAGTCCTTCCTCTATATCAACCTCTCCTTCCTCTTCAAGTTGTCCATCATGCTCATCTTGATTATTCTCTTGACTTTGAAGATTATCCTCTACGTCGGGATTGTCTTCTACACTATTTTGATCCAAGAGTGATTGAGCTTCTGGATCCATAGCTGGAATTTTTTGTGTACAATAAGTAAAATGTAAATAAAATTTTGATCTTACGCTAATGGTAAGTGCATCTTTACACTACATCCCTTATTTTAGAGCCACATGCTTCATGTAAGAAATAGATCCATTTTATACCAAGGTAAGTTTCACCCAACGGGCGAAGATGGGTCTTCTTATCCTTTACCCAACGGGTAAAGGCTTGGGATTGTAAAACTTTCATGTTTGTAAGTGATAATTACTCTCACTCAACGAGTGAGGAAATTTTCGAAACTCGAAGAATTTATGTGTTTAATACAAAACTTGTCCTTCTTTGAGGATCAAGGTCATCTCAACGAGATCTTCCCTTTTTCCAACGGAAAGTCGGGGAATAATGTTGTTCACCCAACGGGTGCAGGTTGTTTCGAAACTCGATCAACCCGATTCAATGTTATGCACAACTTAATGCTGTTTTATAGTCGACTATATCTTGACGAGAACTCACTTCTTAAAGGTTAAATACATCGAAAAAACAACAAATTTCCTAGGTTTAATGTTAACTTACCTGAAGAATTCAAGGCCATTTTGTATTTCTCTATCTTCCTTTCCATCTTGCGAATTTTCCTCCTTTTTCTTTCATCGTCACTACTTTCAGTATTTCTTTTAGGCATTTTGTATAGGGAAAATACACTATTTTTTATAATTAAACTTGAATTTTCCATACGACGATTTCGACGCGACCGTTAATTTTCTGCGCGCGGAAAAAAGAATGACAGTTGGTAACCATAGTGTTGCTAGGTAGGGATTTTTTTTTAGGCTCTGAAATAGCGACGTTTGAGCGCTGGGGTCAGACTACTACAAGTCCCTCGGACTAAGCACAAATATAATTAAAGACGAATATAGGAATTAATTTTATCAATTCCCATGTAGAACGCGGATGCATGCGCTAAGTGCTAACGTGTAATACTAGAGGATTTACGACCCGCACATTTCCTCCTACTCTCAGGGTCGCTAACGCACCGTAATTGGATTCGCCCGTTATGGCGAAGCCGTGACGTCTGGTTTGTGAACCCCTTGGTGAATGTCATGTGTCTTTGTCATGGGTCAGATTAGTGGATAGCTACCGTGTGGGGGAAGGTCGTGGTTTGTTAAGCTTATTAAAAAAAATGCGAGGCCATACCTACGATTGATCTAATGATATTTGTTCTACTTTAATTAAGAGCAATATATTTTGTATCTACAGACGTTTTGTTCAGAGAATTGATATTCCCCGTAAGATTTTTCCTTGGTTGCGTTGTTGACTTTGACGATTTGGTTGTAGATAGGTCTTTATTGTCGATTAAATATTCGTCTTGAGCAATACGTAGAGCAATGAAATGCGCGGCAGGATAACCACTTGTCTTGCAAATTTATTCATATCTTCAATTAGAGATGCTCACAGTTGCTTTTATTGTCGTACCTAATTATGTTACACGCGCTTAAAATGGGGAATCACATTTAGAAATTTGGTTGTCCTGAACAACCTGAGGGCATACCGTGAAAAATCGAACGATTGTCTCTGTCACTATAGTTACGCCTTAATTGGAGTAAAAGCGATAGATGCCCAAAGTGTTTTGAACTTAGATTTTTGCGGTAGGCCTTTCGAATTAGGCCTGATTGTCATTTTGCAAGTATCAAAATGCAATGGTAGTGATGGTAGTGGAGGAGACAGTAAGACGCGAAACCCACTGAACCTTCCGAACGATTCGTTCCAGCTGTCGGTAGATCCGTTGTGGTGAAAGTGTAGAGAAACTATCAAGTTCGTCACGGGAGCAACACGACATCAACTCGACACGTGAACGACATGTTCCGTCACGACTAAAGACAAACAGGTCCACAGAACGTTCATATCATAATATTGCAGCAAAACGTAATGGCGTTTTCATAAAAGTCGGTGAAATCTAAAATAGTATTTGTCGCTAAGCTAAATGTCATTTTCAACAAAAAAACTTTTGACTTTTTAAATTCTTTTATGTAAGTAAATTTTCTTTTTGTATCGATATATAGTTTATCAAACTGCGGGATAATCGCACATCCGTTTGCATAATTTGTTTTCAATAAAAAATACTGAATCAACCAAAGGAATAAAAATAGCTCTTGATAACTAACACGTGACCTTTAAAGTAGCTACCACTGCACTAGCACCAGCAAGCATAACACACGATCAAATATAAATGAATCTTATAAACGTATCTAGACTGAGACATCACACAGATATTTACACAAAAGATTTATAGAGGTGGCGTTTGCTTAATAACGGCTCGGCTATTAAAGAACACCACAGCCAAGTCCAAAACATTTGCAGATTAGGCCAAAGGCAAAGTAACCGCGCAAATCCAAAATATTTACCTAATGCCTTGCTTTGTGTGCTCACACGTGTGGGAACGCCCATACGGAACTACGTTGTTTGCTCTCGTGTTAATTTTTAGGATTATGAAAATTGATGAGGAAAAATATTATAAATATTTCGACATCGACATCCAAGTTTAGCCGAAGTCAAAAAACTGTGTCGCAAAAAGTCACGTGCAGCGACTTTTAAAGTTGTTGACGCTGTATGTCACGTTTTCTTTTGATTGACTGGCAACTTAACTTTAGATCTACAGCGGTAATTGTAGGTATTAGTTACGTCGAAACTCTTGATTTGTTGTTCGATCTAATCTAGCTCATACACTCGGCAGTTAATGATTGAAGTGTGTGTAAGCTCGAGATGCAGAATGGACTTGACACATACTGACCATCTTGCCTGTTTAAGTTTATTTGCTTGCTGTAATAGGATGTTTCCAGTCGCTGTAGAGTCATCCTCAGATATATTAACGTATAAATGTCCTTAAATTATTTGGAAGTTGTCTGTTTACACCAACATATTTGATTGTCTCTGTATCACATAAAATATCAGGGAAGATTATCTGAATTTAAAAACTGACGTGCTGCTAAAATGACCAGCACTTTCGAGGTCGCGGTCGGCATATTTATGGCGTAAGCATGTCTATATTTAAATATATTCAAATTGAAACTCGTGTCTTCAAAACTTGTTTTATGTCCACCTCTCTATAGGTCAGTGAGTCGGTGGCATTATTTTACACGTATATGTTAGTATGTTTCCATGGATTTTATCACTCGACCCACGCGAAACAGGACTAAAACCGCTAGCAGAAAATAACAGAGTAACCCTCTCAGTCGCGAATGGCAAGAGTGATAAAGAGGCAGATAACGACGTTTAGATTTTCGATATTCGCGTTAGGCCATGAGAAGCTTCCGTTATCGTTTGATAAATTCGCATGTTAATTGGTAAAGTCAGCAGCAAAAGTTGCTAAGCGTTTGAAGTGTTCAAAATGACCTACACGCGCTCTTATTCTCTTGAACATAGAGACGTGTTGACCTTATTTTGAACACCTCAAATGCTTAGCTACTTCTGCTGCTGACTGTAGTACTTATTGGTACGCTGGTTGACGCAATGATTCTTTTGGTAAAAAAATGTTTTGCTAAATGTGCTGAGAGGTCGCTTCGTCCGTTTTATCCTTGTTTGCTAGCTTCGTGTGTTAATTAATCTGCTTAGTGTTAGTTGAATACATGTTCTGTCTTTTGATTGGTCTTCTCTGTGGGTATGTTTTCTATAAAGTTTATGAATTTATTCGTTTATTCTGAAGTTGTGATGAGGTGAGAAGTGGATCCGTTTTATAACAATGTATTTTTAAGTAATACTTTACATATTCAGTGGGTGTTTGTTTAGAGAATGTTTTATTTTTGTATAATTTACTTAAATATTCTTGAATCATTTCATGAGTCATTTATGTGTATATTCGGCGCATTATTTGGCTAGTTTTGCCCAACCCAAGTTTGGTTAGGCTACCCAAAGGTGGCTTTTCTACCCTCGACTCTGTCGATAGGGCCGTCTATTTTCTGCCTTTATTTTTTAACTTAAATACTTCTGTATGTTGAGAATTTATTGAGGTGTAAAATAAAGAATATTTTTTTATTGTATTGGGTATTCATAAAAGTAAATTATCATTATAATCTCCCGACAATTTATTTCGCCCGTAAATTGATTGTTTACGGTTTGATGTGAGTAAAACCTATATTACTAATATGGAGCTACATAATCGTATCGATATTATTGTATGGTCTATATATGTTCGCCCTTCCGTTGTCCATAAAAGTCAAAACAGCTATGCATCCTATTCATTGAACTGCGTGTAGTTGACAGTCATGGATAAGCCAAAGGCTTAAGGGGTATTTATATGCTCTGCAATTAACATTTGTTGGAGGTCACTTCATATTAGGTTCACCTCATATATTGACTTAACTATGGCCCTCCAAGCGATCGGAACATAAGGCCAGCTGACTTAAAACCTTAATGGTTTTGTTCTTTACGATTGGCCGACATGATTTTTCATTATTTTATATTTAAAGCGTCGATGTTGGCATTGGTGTGGCAATTATGACAGTATTGAAGAGATATTTCATTGTTCGATATTGTTTTTAATTATTCGATTTTTTATTTACTATTGGCGTTCATTTGGGGAAATTAATTGTGTACCTATATCAAGTTTTGGTCAGATCAGGATCATTCGGCGAGGATCAGATATACTTAGTAGTTAGAATCGATGAGGAGAGACAGAAACATGTTTTTTTTATTGAGGTGAAATAACTGTATAGTCCCACTGACACTAGATTTGTTCAGCTTTCCCAGAAACAGTTATAAGGAGAGAGCGATGGTTGGTTTAACCTATGCACCTACATGAACTAGACGGCAGATAAGACCTAAGATAGAGATGTCGCGACCTGCAATGTAAGCGTCAATGAACTGTCTTACTTAGTATTTTCCTCGAGATGCCGTCTATTCAGGACTATGTATTTTTTTTTATTATGCAGAATCGTCTGCTAGCGAATATCTTCGATATTTAAATAAATAAATAAAAATAGAAAAATTTGACTCGCAGCGGGACTAGAACCCACAAACACTGGATCACTAGTCCAGTGCACTACCAATTGTGCTATACGAGTACCGCTTAGACTTATCAAATTTTTCTATTTATCCCTCGTCGTCGTAGTTTTTTTATCTTTCGATTTAAATATGTTCTGTATTTTACCATAAACCTATAAAATAAGGAATAAAAAAATATAATGGGCTTTGGGTTTCGAGCCAAAAAAATGTTATATCTAATTAAAAAGTACCATATACATGAGTAAAACATGTTCAAGGAACATAAAAGGAAAGAGCAAAGCAGTTTCAGTTATTGCTGTTTATGAGAAATAAAGTTTACCAATTTTATCTTACTCAATAGTAGCGTTTAAAACAACTAACTCCCCAAAATTATCTACGATTCTCAAATTGATTTACAAAAATACCCATAAGAAATATAAAAAAAATAAAGAAATTAATATTTCGGGACAATCTTACACAAATCGATCTAGTCCAACAAAAAATATTCAAAAGGTAACTTCTTTGGTACTCGTGGTAGGGTAAAATTTCTTTTGTCGTGATTTGGCTCAATGAAATGCAAAATGCAAACACGCAAACGAATTCTAGGATAGCATTAAGAACCTTCACGGGTTTGACAATAATATCAATTATAGCTTCTTTTTTAGGATTAGAAAAATCGTGCGATTGTCTTCATGCGATTTTTAGGAAAACAATTTAAAAACTGCCTTATTTTCTTCACTATAACGTTAACAATGGAATCTTATATTTTATTTAAAAAAATATATATATATAGCCAAAAACGTTAATTTTCTAATTTTAATAAAAGGTATGCCGTGGGTGTCCTTAAACCTTATCTAGATTACTGTTATAAATTATAAAGATTTGTTTTTTTTGTTTGCGCGGAATATGGTTCGAAACGACGACTGTGAGTGAAAAAATATTTTATCTGTATTGTACCTTTGTCGTCGTTTGGTTTGACTGACTCACTAGTTACATTATATTGTAGAGTCCTACATTATCCCAGATGAACAGAGGCCATATATTTTTTTTTAATTTTTGTTAAATACCGGTATTTACTCCAGCCTTGGAGTGGAGTGGAAGTTTTCAGAAAAAAAAGTTAAATTAATGTCAGTGTTGTGACGATAATTATAATTAAGCATGAAATCTGTATTGAAAGTAAATACTTGCCTTTTTTTTCATTGTAATAATGAAACGATAACCAAATCTAAGTATTTATGAGTGAATCAGCTATTTGTTGTTGTTATTCTGTTCCATCAGTCAGGGGACAACTGAAGCGTAGTTTGTTACAAGAAATGTGGCCGTGCGTAATACTGACGCGCTTGACAGGTGACCCGTTATGTAAGGGACATATAGGTTCTACAAATATCTACGTTTTGCGTATTTAGATACAATTAACCTGTGGTTTGAAGAGTGACCCAGGGAAACGTATCATGGCAACAAGGGACAAACAATAGTTGATTGAATCTTATAGCAAAAATTATTAATTACCGTGAGTAATCTTGTGATAACTCCCTAGTATGAAAAAAATATGGTTATAGAGTTGCTGCGAACTATTACTCCATCACATATCGAATTGACTTATTGTATGTTCAGTCACGTACAGCGATTGTAGAGCCACTCCTGCCCTCCCTGTGTTCTTAATTTAAGTGGGATACGCCAGTTATTCGTCACACGTCTATGTATTCACTTATATAAGACTAGCTTTTCCTCTCGACTTCATCGGCCAGCCATGCCCATTATTAAACTATGGTTGCGGCATAAAAAATATCCTATGTCCTATCCCGTAGCTCAAACTCTCTTCATACCAAATTTCATCCCAATTGGTTCAGCGGCTTACACAAGAGGGAACAGACAGACAGAGAGAGTTACTTTCGCATTTATAATATTAGTATGGATCACAGGTTTGTCTCTCCGACAAGGTATCCAAAATGTTTTAAAGTTCGTTTATGATATACTAGCTGTGCTCCGCGGTGTTACCCGCGGTTTGTTAGGGAAAAACGTAGCCTATGTAAACGTAGCGTATCCAGGGTGTCAGCTAACTCCATACCAAATTTTGTTACAATCGCTCCAGCCGTTTAGACGTGAATAGGGATGCTCCCGTTTCTGATTTAGTATGGTGAGAACCGAGAATTCCCGGTTCGGGTACTAGATTTGTATAGAAAATGAGAACCGGGAGCATGTCCCAGACGTGAAGAAGTAACAAACATACACAGTCACGCACTCACAAATTTTCGCCTTTATAATATTATATTAGTGTAGATTATCAATTTTTTTTTATATTCTGACTAATGTGTTGCTGGAAAGACAGTGTCTCATTGAGCCAAACCTATAGTCTATATTAAACATTTACTGACTTAATCATGAATATCATAACGATAATAGCTTACTCATTGCTTTTAAATACCAGTATTGCGCTTATTGAGTGTTGATATTTACCTCGAGATAACTTCATTAATGATGTTATCATTAACATTAAATGACTGCCCTCTTGTTTTCATTATAAATACAGACATTGTACAATGTTTTCGGCGATTCCGATCTAATTGATTTGTGGATAATTATTACTTTGTTATTTGTGTCAATGTTAATTAAAAGTCGTATTAATTAATTCATATTTTCATTATCAAAATAATGGAAGGTTTTGTCAAGCAGCAATGCAAACCATAATAGACTGTGTTGCAAGAGAACCAACTTACATATAGTTATTATAATAGGTTAAGGCAGGGGCTCCCAAACTGTGCGCCGCGGCGCCCTGGTGCGCCGTGGAAAGTTCAGAGGGGCGCCGTGAGTCGATCATCTATTATTATTTAATTACAACGACGATAGATTCATGTTGTGTATGTTTAATTTTCTGCCTACCTCCCTCTAACTAAACTAACCTAACCTGACTTCTATTATTGTAGGTAATGTAGGTAATTATTTTTTTCTACTATATCTTTTTGAAATAGCTAGAACAGGGCGCCGTGACCAAATACAAATTTTGTAACTGCGCCGCAGGTTGAAAAAGATTGGGAATCCCTGGGTTAAGGTAAATATATGTGTACATATTAATGCACTTGACTGTACATTAAATTCTGAACGAATCGCAATTACAATGTTTTTACATAATTTAGTTTTTATCGTATGTCACCATAGTTGTCACGCTATAACGTGTACAAGTGCCTATAAGTGCGACAGTGACGCCTGACGCGATATGTGAAAATGATAATAAGACATTAAACCAAGTTCACTAGGTAGGTATTAGTATTTTTTTTTTTTTTTTTTTTTTTTATGACATAAGGTGGCAAACGAGCAGACGGATTGCCTGATGGTAAGCAATTACCGTCGCCCATGGGCACCCGCAACACCAGGGGAGTCACAAGCGCGTTGCCGACCTTTAAGGGGGGTTGGAGCTCTAGGAACCTTACTCACCATCAGGAACACAACACTACATACCTGAAAGGTAGCAGTGCTATTATGGCAGTGGTCTTCTGTAAGGAGGAGGTACTTCCCCAGTTGGGCTTCTCCAGACTCGAGCGTGATGGTACTTCGCTGTGCCCTACCTCTCATTGTCGGACGTAGTTTAAGGACATACCCGGGTCCAAATAGAAATATATTCAAATATCCCATAGGTACAAACATTTTATTTGCTAGGCTGTACAGTCGCCATCAGATATATCGGAGCTGTGGAGGTGGTTACAAATATCTGAACAAGGCCTCTATTGTCAAGGCGATAAAGTGCATGTTTAGATATTTTTGACTATCTCCACAGCTCCTATATTATATCTGATGGTGACTGTACGACGATAGAGATGAACATACAGCAGTCACATTCTTAGCATATAGAAGCATAAAGAAGGTGGGTCCTGATCAATTTCTTTATGTGCCAGTTGAGTAAGTAACATGAGTTTTATTTATATAATAGCTGTACCCTGCGGTTTATTACGGAAAAACATAGCCTATGTGTTAATCCAGGGAGTCAGCTAACTCCATACTAAATCTTATTAAAATCGCTCCAGCCGTTTAGACGTGAAGAAGTAACAAACATACACACTCACAAACTTTCGCCTTTATAATATTAGTGTAGATATCTTTGGAACTCAGTAAAAGCACCAATGGCGGCCGACCTCTACTCGACCGTCTAATTCCGTCTATGCATTTTACACGTCAAATGGGTAAGATTTACTAATTCTATAAATCGGTGAGCGTTAGCGAAAGCTCGTAGGAACCCGGTGAGCTAAGAATACCTCTCCCGATTTACAAGTTACGAAATCGCAGGTGAGCAGATCGACGTCTCGGCCAAATAATAAAGGAGCTACTATACTGAAGCGTTTTTACTAGCGATTATTTTCTTATACGCCGTGTGCTGTGCTGGCTGACTAGCAACACACCATCTTCTCCCGCGGGTGTCGTACGAGGCCACATAGGCATAAAACCTAAATACGGATGGGTAGTAGCGTCCGTCGAAACGCAAACTACTGACTTTGAGGTTATCGATAACGAGTATCGAGTTTACTATCTGTGCATCTCGTTCGCACTAAAATAGTACAAGCGGGATGCACAGATAGTAAACTCGATACTCGTTATCGAAAAATTAAATGTCACAACTCATGGTACGGGTACTGTGGTCGATGCATCATCATCTTGGGCAACTATGGCAAATACCCCCCAAGATGATACAAGTTATATGTGGGGGAGCCCTCTGTCCAGCAGTAGACGACTTATGGCTGAAATGATAAATAAAGATGAATAATTTGCTAACATAAAGAGAAGCGCAAACATAAAAATCTGCGCATATAGAAAAACTGCAAATTTCGAACTATTGTCTCTGTCAATCCAATTACGCCTTAAATGGAGTAAAAGAGAACTTCTATATTCGCGGTAGGTCCTCTGACATTCGTCATGGAGCAACAAAAATCCGAATAAGCATATGGTAACTGATTAATTGAGGTACAGACAATCAGTTTGATACTGTGACAAAGTACGAAATGGCTCATAAATCAAATTGATTGCCTTATCGTTTTTGTGGTGCGATGTTTAATGTGGCGACACTGGCGACACTACTGTCATATTTACTGTTAGAAACCTGACAAACTATTCATTCACGCAAATTAAAACGACTACGAGACAAACAGTGGCAAGCGTCTATGTTTAGCAAATAGATCATACCTAGCTTATGCCCGCGGCTTCGCACGCGCAGAAGAACCCCCTTTTTGACCCCTAAGGGGATGAATTTCAAAAAACGCTGAAATTACTTTTCTTGTAATCAAATAAGGAGGGGTTACACAAAATTTCAAGTCTCTAGCTTTAAATTTTACACAATCCCCATACAAACTTTCAACCCCCTTTTTAACCCTTTAATGGTAGAATTTCCAAAAATCCTACGGTCCTAAAAAGTCAGCTATCTAAGGTAAGCGGTTTGGGCTGGGCGTTGATCAGTCAGTCAGTCAGGACTTTCACGTGTATATATATATATAGATAAACGTAGGGTACGATTGGGAAATAAACTATTTTCATCGATCGATCGATACGATTAGAACGCCTCTCGACCCTTTTATACAAAAACGCCGCTCGACTAAAATATGGCGTACAGACAGAAAACGTCTGACATGCATTTCATACATATCTCAACTCGAATCTACATGCTTGTGCCTACAGTTTGCATAATGTCTAATATATAATATATGTTACGTAGTTACGTACACACAAACATTGGGTCTAGAGCAGATAAAAAAGTCATGCAAAAAATCACATCTATACTTCCTTCTGCGTAATCTCAAAGTTACAATAACGTTAAAACGGCATGACTAAGCAATTATTAAACTGGCATGATTGATTTTGTATGAAGTTGTCGGTTCATACTTGTTTGCAGTGATTTGAATTTGTAATGCCCCCATTAGTGACGTGATAGACAAGTATTTATGTATGAAACGTACGGGAAGTTCGTACTTAAAACTGTAAGCGAAATTTCAACCTTTAAGTTATTGGGATAGAGTTGAAAATTATATATGATAGTGATTGTATTTGTGCTTGCAAAAGTTGTGTACAGAACGTAGCCAGAGAACTCGAAGCGTTGGCAAACACTAACAATTGTATTGTATTTTTGTTATGCATGTAAATTTGTGGGTGTGTCGGTGGTATTACAGAATTCATTGTTGTAATATAATAACGTGAGACATTATAATATACACATTCCACCGAATTGTTCACACACTCTTCAATTGAGTAAGTCTCAGTGTCAAGTTGGTTAAATGCCCCTTTTTTCTGCAGGTAATTTTCTCCTGTCCTTTTACTGACAATATGTAATTAGTCCTTTTACTGACAATATGTAATTAGTCTCGTTATAACAAGAATTATACCATAGATCAAACACGTCAACAAAGCTGACTAGGCGCTTCCCTAATGTATGATTTGGTAAAACTTTTCAAATGAATCCAGTCAAGGAAAGTGCATAGTTGGACGTCAGTCATTTCTATCGTAATGACACCTTAAAGTTTTCATAAAACAGTCAAGATACTAATGTTATGAAAGTAACCTTAATCGGGCCATGGTAGGGATCCAGGGATCAGTAACTTTTCCTCCTAAACATGTTTCTAACTCAGTCCTTAAGAAAACGATCGATTCAAGGCCAAATCTCAAGGTCCCGAGTGCCCTCTGATACCTCTCGACGCTGCGAGTTCTCAAAAGATTTTCCGTCTTACATTTTTCCCTTGCCTAGCATAACTTGATCGACTGAATGTTATAATATTATGCGATTTCGGTACTGAACTATGCTGGACGACATATTTGATGCCTTTGTATTAGAATTTTACGCCTGCTGAAATTATAAGTATCGTTAGTGGATTCCTTTCTTGTGTAGAAATATTTCGTTGTATACACTAACGTATTTCGCGTTATCAACTCAAGGAACAAACAGAACCAGCCTTAAAATATGTTTTTCGGAAGCCGCAGAATATTGTTATCTAAAGATCAAAATAAAACCAAAGTTATGAAATCTGTGATAAACGGTTTGTTTTTAAACGAAAATACGTTACTTCTCATTTCCATGTCTTTCAAAGTAATGTTCTGGCTATTGTTGTTTTCACGAGATTTTTTTTAATGTCGAAAACATAGTTTACGCTTGCTTTGCACACACTACGGCTAAAAAAACTTCTTGAATAACACCAAGGTCGTTTTTTCGCATTATTTGCCATAACTTGTCCTTTCTTACCAAACTATTATACACGGTTCCTTGTAATTGGAACCTTTTTTCAAGTGTTGTAGGGTCTTTTTTCGCCGTACAGTTGAACAAGATACGAGTTCCGTTGTGATAATATATCAATAGTACACGGCATGATACTAAAATATTTTATGTATTTGAGTTCCGTCAGTATAATACGGTACATTTTTTATGCTTTTTGCGTTTGTTGGAGTGGTCAGGGTTTGGATATGTCCATTGCCCAATGCAATACATTAATAGTTGGTAATCACTAACAAATGTACTTTAATAAGCAATTTTAATTATGTTTTCCTTTTATTTTTCAGGTAAGTTCTTCGTATTTTCATCTACAAGATCATAAGGAACCTACAGTCGAAGAATGTTGCTTATGGGAGTTGTGGTGAGCTAACTACAAGTACGGTACCCTTACCATGAGTTGTGACATTGAGGTTTTAGGTAACGAGTATCGAGTTTACTATCTGTGCATTTCGTTCGCACTAACATAGTACAAGTGAGATGCACAGATAGTAAACTCGATACTCGTTATCGAAAACCTCAATGACACAACTCATGGTGAGGGTACTGATTGATAAAGAGCAAACGACTACGTAAGCTAAGTATTCGTCAAGCTATATTAGTTAATGTCCTACTTCTATGGCGCATTTCTGAATTATAAATCGGAAATTTTCCTAATATATTAACTTAGAAGTAGATACGGGATCGCTCTATAACCTTAATTTCTTACCTAGGAAGACTGGTTCTGAATAGGTACAACCTTTTATGACCGCAATAAAAATAATAAACAAAAAAGGACTGACTCACTTAGGAACCCTTTTTTTCTCTTATAAAGAAAGAGTTCGTGATTCTAACTGGAATTAATATAAAACCTTAATGCAAATATGTACTACTTTGTATATAATGTCAAAACTACAGATGAAATATGTACGAGAGTGGAATAGAAGTATTTGTCGTAAAGTTACAAATCAAGTCTGGTGCGGAATCACACAGTCCGATCGCTCTAAGGGTTGTTTCACACGGACCACAACCACACCACGTCGCAGCGTGAAAATGTGGTCACGCAGTGGTTACGTGTGAATTGTGTAGTTGCTAGCCGTTGCCACAGACGTGGTCGATAATGACTGCAAAATGTGGTACGTGTGAATTGTACTATTTAGTTCTAATACAAAATTTGCACCTGACCACGTGGTCGCGCTTGTCGCGTGGTTGTGGTTGTCGCGTGGTTGTGGTTCGTGTGTAATGAGTGTAATGACCATAATAAGCCGAACGGTTACAGCCTAACTCACGTTAAAAAACAAAGAAAAATAATTTTCAAAAATGTAGTTTTCTGGGAAACTTGTTCTTGCCTTGTTCCTAAGCGGGCTATGGTGTAAATAATGGTACTATGTTCATATGCGAAAAGGTGTTATTCGAACAAAACACGATTGCACATTTAATTCCCCTGTTATCATGTATAGGTGCCTATCAATATTTACAATTCCTGTTATCTATAATGTTGATTCAGATGTTAACGCGCATGTGTGATAACCTCGATGACTTGTTACCCATATAATATGATAGCCGTCTGTGACGTACATTTTAAAAACAGTTGCGCGTGTTATACTGCCACAAAGATTTGGTAAACCTTGTAGCAACTTACAAGCTTCCATCACACAGTTATGGATAGGAAACAACAAGCTTGGATAGGAAACAATACACGGAAAACTGGCTCGGTACCGCGAACATCGAAGTTCGTATATTTCGAGCATCTTACTCTTTTGCTCCAACTAAGGCGTCATGAGAATGACAGAGACAATCGTCCGTAATTTACGAATATTGTTTTTCGCGGTAGCGCCGCTGTCTATGGCTTAAACTTAATCCCCGCATTCTTATAATTGATTCATATGCCTTAGTAAGGTATAGGAATGCGGGAATAAAGGTAAGGTAACCTTACTTCGAAACTATTTGGAAGTTAGCAATTAAACAAGCTTAATTATTTCCGTCTCACCTTTGTTTTTTACACATGATCAGTTAAATGTGAGACGCACGCTCACTACCTAAAACGTATTAGGAAGAAACCAAGCTCCATTTACCATAGATCTATTGTCTATCAACTGATGATTAATGATGATATTAGAGTCTATCCAGCGACGGAGCAGCGACGGGTCCGCGCCACACGCACCCGCCCGCGCCCGCCGCTGTGTGAAGGTGTTCATTTAAAACTAGCTGAACAATCGCGCCGCGGGCCCGCGTTGACACGCGCCCGCGCTTGATGTGAAACGGGCTTAAACGAACATGTCTATGGGAACATTCCACGTAACATAAACATTAAACAGTCAGGTCAGCAATGGCCAAGAGTCATTAATAAAAAGATGGCGCCATCGCGAACGGTTGGGTGTGTCCAACGTGCCGGCTTTTGTAAATTATAGCCATCACTGCAACATTGGCTATGTATACATTCTTTATTATCATTGTTTGATTGAGCGAGTCGATTTCTTGGAACCAGTTCAAACTTGACTTTGAGATACGATAAATAGGCCGGCCGTACGCGTGATTTCGGGAGTATTTGGAAACTTCCTTGGATGTATGTGGTCCAGGCAAATAGCGATTTCTTAGATCGCCATGAGCACCAAATAAGCGAAGGTTCTCCGACTCCTAAAAACCGCGAAAAGTGTGCGAGTGAATAGTGGTTTTAGGTACACACAACAACACTCTATGTCATATATAATAAGGTCCACCAATGTACAGCTAAGAGTGTTGCTGTGTGTACTTTGGTGCAGACCTCAATTCATTCGCCCAGCGGCTATAACGACACCTTTGCAACAAAACCGCTATTAATGCTGTTGTTTACGCTTATGGAGCGTGACTCTGTCGGCTACAGCAAACTCGTATCTAATTATTAACGTTTTAATTACAAACTTTAGTGTTACAATTTAGGTAAGGGCAGATAAAATGGTATATTTATTGCGTATAGTGTGGAATGTTATTTGCTGGCGGGGAATTAGAAAATCAACAGTTCCGTTAGATTGATCGTACATCTCCGATACTGTCACTGTCTATATCATGTTTGATACCAATTTGTCTAGCTACGCTAATAATTGCGGTCAAAATGAGCACAAACAGACACGAACTACTCATATTTCAATTTTATATTTTTTATTCAAGTAGGCCTAGTAACAAGCGCTTTTGAATAATCAAATTCGAATATAATCTTAATTTAATAATTATTTAATTTAGGGCAATGGATTGGTAAAATTATTAAAAAATAATATTTAATGTATATGAGTAAAATATATATACATTTCAATTCCATATAACTACACTATACGTACCATACTATAGAAACTATACTATACGTACATTCCATGTTTTATATTTTATAAACTACAAGAGTCCATGATGTACAGTTAGTAGAAATAGCTTAGTGAGATAGAGAGTGTTTTATCGTAAGGTCCTATGTAACCGCCCACGCTATGAACTTTCTTAAAGAAAATAAGGCCTTTTTCCGGAGGCGGAAGATTCAAAATATGATCCTGTCTTTAGGACATGGGTTGTTCCAATTGTCCTAAAAATAGATCGAGCCTTACGAGGTTAAAATGATCTCGCAGTCTGTCGTTACAATACCTTGTCCACTTAGGCAAGGTAGCTAAGTAGCTGCTTCTTCTGTTGACTGTACTTAAAGAGCCAAGTGTTTTATAAACAAGGGTATGTATCTGGCACACTACCAATTATTGCAAAATGTAGACGACAATCTCTGGTGTTCGGATGCAATTACTATTAGACTAAAGTGACCTACGGCGCTACCGCGATACGATATTCGTAAATTTCGGAAGCTTTCTGTCACTCTCATGACGCTTTAATTGGAGTAAAAGAGAAAGATGCTTGAAATATACCAATTTCGATGTTCGCGGTACCGGGCCTGTGAACGTACTTAAAACAATGCGGGTTTGCACTAAGTTATGTCAAATTATTGAACCTTAAAGCTATGTCAACATGGACTATAATTCCAAGTCCATTGGAACCGTTAAATTAATTTCAATGCGATTTTTAACTTTAATACTATAGTAATAAAGGCGACAGTTCAGAGAGCATTGCGGGTCACGGGTCATGATACTCCCGGTCGAGGTACTGTTGCTACGGAACTTAGACACTTGTTCTCGTTTCGTTTAGTTATTGTAGACAATGGTATGAGACTGTTATAGTTGAAGTTAGTGTTCTATTCTACTACATTTTAAAATTTCTAAATTTTATTCTAAATTTATTTTTTAGTTAATAACGACAGCCGTAAGTACTTCGTTGACTCTATTCATGTCAATCAAATAATTTCGGAATTCTAATTATATAGACTATTTACATTTAGTAACGTTTTGCTATTAACTCGTTCTGTGTTTATGTCAATTAAGTAATTTCACTTTCGGCTCATTAGAAATTCTAATCATATGGACTATTTATATTTTCAGACGTTTGGCTACTTATTCATTCTAATTCTTAGCCATCCAGCTGAACTGTGTTTTTGCTCACTGAGTATATTCTACTTTTATGTCGTCGCAGCTGGATTGACTATATGCTGACTCTGTATTTATTTTTATGTCATCTAGCTGAAATGGTCGTTTAACGATAAGGTACATTTGATAGGTACCCCTGTATTTTTCATCATTGGTTCATAATCAGCGTATCAGCCGAAGGACGTCGATCCACTTCTGGACATTGGCCTTCCCCAAAGCGACCCACGGTAACCGATTTTCCGCTACCCGCATCGCGTGGATTCCCGCGATGTTTACCATGTCGTAGGACCACCTTGTGGGGGTCTGTCCACGATGCGCCTTCGGGTTGAGAAACTTTACACTCCAACGTGCAACGGTCATTAGTTCTACATGCTTTGTGTCCCACCTACTGCCACTTAAGATTAGCGATCCGGATGGCTACATCGGTTTCTTTGGTTCTGCTGCGAATGAAATCATTTCTGGTGCGATGGCGCAAAAAAAAAAAACTCCCAGCTTAGCCCTCCCCATTGGCTTTTGAGGGACTTGAACCTTATGAGACCTATAGTAAGCGACCACGTGTCAGTGCCATATGTCATCACTGGCAACACACACTTTCGACTTGAGACACATTCGTTTGTTATTTTAACCTACTTGCCATAGGTTTCACAAGGATTTTTTTTATTAATAGGGACATCTGTTTTGGAGGTTATATTAAAGTTTATAGGTAGCCAATTTCTAAACAAGAAAAACTTGTTTGTGTAACAAGAAAGACAGAAATCCTGTTTAATAGTTTCCCTATATTTCATCGTCATTTTCCAACTAACTACATATTAATATTACACATCAGTTCAAAGAACAATAATATGTAGGTAATGTGATGAAATATTAAGTTGCCTTTGCTTTACTTTGCTTTTAACATTGTGAAATATGAAGTACATAACGAACTGTACATATGTGGTTAATTTGCATTAAGTGAATTTATTATATACAACAACTACATTATTATAGTAACTACTTACTACATTCAATCAAAAAAGGTCCTTGAGGCATTGTACCAAGGATGCTGGTGGCAATTCCATGTTGTATCGCAATGCTGATACGTTTTACGAGGAAGCGGCCATCTCTGCAGTCACCAGATTTGTCAACCAGACGCTTCGCGATTTCAGTACAAAGTTTATGCGCGGTGGGACCCCATGGACCTAGTGTTTCTACGTCAAACCGTACAAAATGATACTGCCCAGGCTCTTATATTTGTTACGTTTAAAGTGAGTTTAGTCCGTAACACTTGGCTCGCCTAGCAACAATTATACAGTGCCCTCTGAAAATATGGATTTATTTAATGTAACAAAAGTATATAGCCACGAGTAATTTGCCATGGCGTAAAGTCTTAGCTACCTCTACTCTAAATACCTAATGTGTTGTTTTTATCACATTATATGTATCTCTTTACACAATCAACCGTGACCGTACTCACCACAACTTGTATAAATACAAGCATACATACATACATACATTTCAGCCGTATGCAGTCCACTGCTGGACATAAGCCTCCCACAAGCATTGTGTGTAAATAGCACAATAATCTCAATACACAATTGGGTCTAGATTCTAGAACATCGTCTGGTGAGTCAGGCTTTCCGCCTGATAGGTCAATCTGTCAACCATTTTGATTCATAAAATATCCGAGTGCCATGTTAAGGAACTAGACGTCCGTCTCATTGTATCGATTCAGCATAAATACCTCATTTGCATTCCCTGTCACCGGAAATAGAAATGACGCAGCCCTCGAGTAACGAACGACAATGAAAGTTGAACTTTCTCAGGGTTAATTGAAGGCAATCATCGGGCTTATTATAATAATTGAATAGATCAGTATTTTATTTAAATTATTTGTCGTTATACATATTCTAGTTACGTACAGTCGATGTCAAAGGTATGTTTACACTTTTGCACCTTATTACAAAGGCGTACATATTTATGACGTCGACTGTACCAACATAACACCATTGTCGTTGAGAATCATCGTGTCGTCAAATGTCGTTCATCGATTTATATAAATATGCCTTCTGTCTTACTTGTTCATATCTATTAATTATTACTTACCGCATAATTATGATATAATTGCTAATTAAATATTACAAGACATCTTTACACTGATTTGTCTTAGCCCCACGGTAAGCTCAAGAAGGCTTGTGATGTGGGTTTCCAGCCAACGATATATATACATGACATGGCTCAACCTGTGCTCGTCACACAAATAAATGCCCTAACTGGGATTGGAACCCAGGACCGAAGGCTTTTTGTGTAACTACAACTACTTACCCAGTAGCAATTTACTTACCCAGTAGCTATTTTTGCTATGGTCGCCAGTGGGTACCAAGTTGTTTATTATTAGATCCACCCTTATATTAATATAGACGCTCTATCACATACGTTATACTCATAAAAAATCCTCTATCTAAATAGTAGTCGTATACGGCAGTTTAAAAAAAAATGGACTAAATTACCATGACTTAACAATTATATTATGTCAGTTTTGTGGCGATAATTAAACATGAAATCTGTATGGAATTTGATTTTACCTTTTTTGCATTGTAATTAATATAGTTTATGAAACGATCACCAAGTCTTAAGTATTTATAGAAATTGTATGCTTAATTATCGTCACAAAATAGACATTGACAACACGCGCTAATTCAGTCAAATGTATAGAATACGAGTAGTGTGAAAAAACTCACTATTTAGTGTACTGACATTTAATTGCTAAGCAACTGAGCTTTTAAAATCGATAGCTATTTAAATATTTATGGGATCGAGTGATTGATCGATTTCTTATTTATAAAGTGGTAGGTAATAGTAGTGTAGTGTTTCATCATGGTTCGTGAGTTGCCCTTTAATCGTTTACAATGATAATAAGTGGTTTGTCTTGGATTTTATTGCTCTTATTAGGGTTATGTATGGGTGTTGGAAAATCCCATTCAGGTTGTCAAAGAGCCTTTTCTGTTCCAACATGCATGTGTCAGTCTACTAGTATAAGGACTAGTTCTACTAGTATAAGGACTAGTTTTAAACGGGGCAACGATTCAGACAGTGTGAATATTATGTCGCAGTCTCCTCTAAAAACACCTCGTTTGGCGATTCGCCTCTGCATGCTTCACCGTTTATATTTACTTTCTTTATAAAGAATTTCACTCCATTGGCTCTCTCGATGACCCTTAGTTCTATTTCCCAGGCTGCAGGGCACAGAATTAATGATTTAAATAATAGTTATGCCTTAGGCTAATGAACATTGCTCTTGGCCGTATTGAACGAGTTTGAAAATGAATGGATTGCTTGGAATGTCTTGATTTCAGTGACAAAATTAATTAATTAGTAATAAGACGCGACCCGGAACTCTTCACCATATCTGAAAATTTTGCGTTAGCTCCCCTCTCGACGGGTTTTTTATATGGGACAGAGGATTGGAGCATTTTATATATTATTTACTTTTAACTTGAAACATTCGCGCTTTACTTTTTATTGTTTGCGCCACTTTGATCTAGAATAAACATCTAATTGCTTAGTTCATCTAATTAGATTGTTCTAGATTTGAGTCGTTTTTACAGGCGAACCGGCCACCACCTAACGGAGACTAACCAGTGCAAGCCCACTTCATAATAACAATCTTTATTATTCATTGATTCAAAGTATTCTAATCACTCAAATTACAATCAGTCAAATCGAGCTATACCTAGTCGTTAATAAATCCAAGTTCAAGAAAAAAAAAAAACGTTTACATTGCCGAGTCATAACAAAGTTGCACAAGGTACACGCAACAAAGCGATAGCCCCCCAGTACCCTTACCATGAGTTGTGACTTTGACGTTTTCGATAACGAGTATCGAGTTTACTATCTGTGCATCTCGTTCGCACTAAAATGGTACAAGCGAGATGCACAGATAGTAAACTCGATACTCGTTATCGAAAACGTCAAAGTCACAACTCATGGTAAGGGTACAGTTCCTCCGCCACGTGGGAACTGACTTTGACCCGCATTCGTTATCTTTTGTGCTTTATTAACATTAGCATAGCGCTTTGTTTATTGTCCAATATGGCTCATCTGACCCCATTCTTGGGTGTCTAATCCCATTGTTACTAAGCTCAGGTGAACTATCGTATCGGGTATTCGATAAGACATTGAATATGTAAAGATCAGGAGATCCTCTGATACAGCTCCAAGCATACCGACCACTCAAGGCGCTTATATGGGAAAAGATCTCAAAAATAAATGCAATTTCTATAGAATAGTGTGAAGTGGTTAAAGTTGGGTTACACCAAATCGACGGTAGAAGGCCTCTTTATCTTTAACATTTTTTTGTTTTAAATTTCGACAATACCCAAGTTTCGGCTGCATAACTGTGATGGGCTATTTAACGTTTAACCGTTGTTTAATTGTACGTTTTGCAATGATCAGTTAAGGATCATTCATCGAATACGCACCATCAATAGCATGATCAAAAAGATCGCTGGCAACGTAATATTCTTGAAACTCAAAATCAAGTTTAGTAAAGAATTTTTACTCATATTGTTGTCCGGCCAGCCGGTCCAGTTATCTAAGTATATTCATCAAATCCCTATGAAGGTACTCGTATTATTTATAAATTTACCAGACCACCTATGTCCGAGGTTGGATACGAGATGGAGTCTTCAACTTTCTCGTCTCGGAAACTGAAAATTCCCAGATATAACTATATAATTTATTATTTGTTTCTTTCAATTCTATTTCATGCATCCTTATCGATTGTCATCTACCGGAAAAAACATTATTTTTGCATTGATTGTATGTATCAGTACTAAGATAGTGTATCAGCGCTATCTATTTTTTGTTTAGTTTAAAATATCAACTTGAAACTTTCAAGGTTGCATTAATCATTGTTTGGTGAGAGTACATACTTTAGTGCTGCAGTACTAAACTAGTACTATGAGTGTACAACATAAAAAATAAAAATGAATTTGCAAAATATACCCATGGAAACTCGTCATGCAGCTATTTGGGAAAACCTCACCCTGTTATCAATTGATCTTCTATCCAAAAGTACAAAATCGCGCGTAAGTAAGCGGGACCATCGAACCGCCCACTATTTTTAGTACATCGAAAGTATTAGCGCCGACGTTATTCCTTTCCATTTCTACGAATTCATGGCACTAGAATTGTATGGAGGCGTCAGGCTCAAGCCCATACATCAACTATTGTCTTCAACTTTCTCCATGGACACAATACAGGCTATGAGGTGAAATCGGTACAATTGCTTTGCCGAACTGATACTGATGACCTCGTATTGGGTGATACACGAGGTCGAATTTCTTCGTGACGTCTGATTTGGCTGATGCTCAATGGTGCATCGATAATTGATCAGCTCAACGTCCGAACGTCTCCAAGTACAATAAGTGGTACCCACGACCACTCATTGGTGTCAGTTCCGTAGTCTACAACTCTCAATCGTCAATTGAACATTACAGCTCTCTTATGTCAGCCGTGTGACAAACTTGCAGTGAAACCGCAGCGAAAGTGTTTACGCAATGCACCCGATGCTAATCACTGAATCAGTGCAAATTGTATACCTTCATGCCATTATTGCTTTGCAAATACGGTGCGCTTTGCTTTAGCAGGGTGTCAACAATTATGCATTACCCCAGAGTCAGGGAGATCGTTATTTTAACATATCACACTAGTTCGAACATAATAAAAAAAAAAGTTTCTTTAAATCTATACTTTATTTCTCATGTCACAGGGTTCAAAGTAAAATGCGTTTGCTCAACTGAATTAAATTATCACCTAAATTTGTAAGTCAATTGATTAACTACCTGTTGTCTTGCTCGTAATTACTATCATTAGCATAGATTTTCCTCACGCATTGATCTGTTTTGTCACGAAAGGGTTTCCCTTGAAAGCGGTCAGTAGATCCGATTTATGAGATTAAACTATAGTGATTTATTTTCCATTTGCCTTGTGATTGTTTAGTATCTTGCCACCATTGTTAATAAGAAACATAAATAAATACGTCGAATGCCAACCTGGTTAGTTGCCAGCCATGACCGAGCTAGGAGGAAGGAAAATAAATAGTGTTACGTGAATAGGAATACGAGTATTGTTCGAGTGTATGTCTTGACTCTTGTGTGAAGATCTTCATCTTAGGTGAAGCACAGGACATCAACAGCATTAAGATTCCGTGGCGATAGCTTCTTGTTTATTATCACTCGTTACTTTTTAAATTCTCATCACGCTAATAGTATCAATGTGTGATCGACATCGATTTCCGTATTACGCAACCCTCCCGGCGTCGTGTCGGAGTCGTGCTGCTTTAGAGAGTGCGCGAAAGGCGGCCAGCTAACTGGGCTACTGGGTGACTCGTCCGCGAGTCCAGTTGAGACCGTAAATCGGCAAGGTGACCAGGCCGCGTACCTCTTTAGGTGTAGGCACCTCGCTCTTGTGCTCTCGGATGAATCAAACCAGCAAGACTGGACACGGCTGTTGATGTGAAAATGACGGAACATGGCGTCTGTTATTTCTATAAAGCTTTGTCAAAATGCGAGTAACCGTGTTCTTTATCCCTTATGCAAAGTTGCAGTAACCTTACCATGAGTTGTTACATTGACGTTTTCGATAACGAATATCGAGTTTACTATCAGTGCATCCCGTTCGCACTAAAACAATACAAGCGAGATGCACAGATAGTAAACTCGATATTCGTTATCGAAAACTTCAAAGTCACAACTCATGGTAAGGGTACAGAGCAATGTGACGTTGAGATCCACATCACGTGGTGGGAAGTTCAAAGGCACTATGATCACTAATGATCGAAACTTCTGTGGTTGGCAAATTTGGATTTATACTTCAAAATTATGTTGTGACCTTTAACCCTTTACCTACTGGTGTCAACCAGAGTTGCCAGTGCTACCGATGAGAGCTTAAAGCTGAATTCTTCACAGATGTCATATGATTTCAAAGTCACTGATAAACAATAGAGCCCCGTGAGTAAAGGAATTTACATCTGTTTTTTACTTGGTATATCAAAACATCGCCTTATGGTTGATGAACACAAATAGCAACACATAAATACTGTGTGTAAGTCTAATACGGGCGAAGAATTAAACCAGACATAGAATTTACCAGTATAATCATTAACCAAAAGGTTTTTCTTTATTTATACCTGTTATAAATATGTAATTATTTTTTGTAAAATTTCTGAGCAGTAATGTACTGTGAACATTACGCGATATGAGCTTTTGAAACGAACTGTCAACGAGTGTTTAACTCAGGGATTGTAAAACCGGTTTTATTTAATACCTGTAAACATTTGACAGACTATTACCGCTAATAAAAGAATACCTGTATTCTAATTAGAGGTATTGTTGTCATTTCGCTTTTATGCATACCTCTATGGCTAGACTATTTACGATATAAAATACCTGTATTAAATACCGGTATTCCTCGCAATTGAAAGATAAGATGTCAATTAAACATTACTACTAAATGGTTACTATAGAGATTATTCTTTCGGGAAGACTCGGATCTTTATCGGAATACGATGACCTCCGAACTGCCAAGAATGATCGTATTAAATAAGTGACATTTTCATATCCATTAATATGGAACTTTATTGTTTAGTATTATACGTCAAACTGAAAAATTATATTTGGCATTAAGGCGCTCTAGATAGTGAAAACACCAATTTTAGAAAATATTAATAAAATACTTTCACACAACTTACAACTGCAATTTTTTTATATGTATAATTTCAGTCTATTCTCTAGTTTTTGGCTTCATCAGAAACACGATTGCTAATAAAAACCTCGATAGATTTTTTTTTTGAAAATAACTCGTTTTTTACACCTTAAACCAAATATTTCGATAACTATTATGAATATCAACACAAAATTTGCTTTAAATAATAGTTTTTAAGTAGATTTCGATTTGTACTTCTTAGATTTTTAATAAGTTGTGTACATCAATAATACCAATTGATTTTGTTATTGGCAAACTATAATGGTTCAGCGCGCGGCGGCGGCCGACTATTGCCCAGTCGCCAGTACGCTCGTGACCGCTGTCAACGTAGGACGTGTGCACATTTTTCTAACGCGGTAATATTACTTTAGACAGGAAGCAATACGGGTAATCGCAGTGTAAATAAAGTTAAGCGAAAGAGGTAACGATTAAGTGAACTAAGAGGACATATGACAAAGATTAGTGTGAATATTAGAATGCCTAAACGGTAACCTACGTACCAGAACATTCAACCGGCCGCGTCGTAGCGGATTTCACATGCGTTTTTACGTAGTTAGTTTGCAGGTCTGGTGCAGTTTTAGTAATTGTGTGTTGTACAGTTTTATTATATTCTATCTTCTTTTCAAGTCAGTAAAGTTACTATTACAGTCGCCATCAGATATATCTGAGCGGCCGAGGTACTCAAATATTTCTGAGCAGCAATAAATTTCAATAAATTCTTTACAGTAAATGAGGTCAATAACATCTGAACATCCAATTCGCCATAAATATGTGAGCAGTGGTTTTTCAATTAAATCTGAACACACAACTCGTCAAAGTTATCTGCACAGACAGGGTGATCATAAATATCTGAACATTTAGGGAAAATATACCTTAAGTCACTTCGCATACGATTTAATAGTTATTTGTTATACAAGGGTGCAAAATTGTATTTTAACTGTGAGTGTGGGATTGAAACTCGAGCAAGCGAATGGATTCTATAGTTTAACCACGAGCAAAGCGAGTGGTTTAAAAATAGAATCCTGAGCGTAGCGAGTGGTTTTAAAATAGAATCCTGAGCGTAGCGAGTGTTTCAATACACGAGAATTAAATTACAATTGCACCCGTGTGTAACACAAAATTTTTCCCCTCACTACTGCGAGGAAAGTGAAACATGAAAAAACGTTTTGAAATCGCATTGACTTTTTCTTTGCGTTTAGATACATTCAACATTTTTACAAAATGTGCCTTTAGCTTGGTTAGCTTGTGGTGGCCAGTACGATTTTCGAATGTTCTAATTCGATTTTCAAGTCGGTGCGTGTGCGAGTTACCGCCGCCGCCGCGGCGGCAAGTGAGCTGTACTTCGCGAATTTAGACTTTAAAACCATAGTAATAAGACCTATGAGAAGTCAACTTACTTTAATCACTAGTGGATAAAATGCGTTTTTATCGTCTCGTATTAGAGGATAAACAAGCGCTTTACGAGCTAGTGAGGGGAAAAATTCTTTAACGTAGGTACTACTACGCTCGAATACATTTTCAACACAACCAGTAACCACCATTCGGTTTTGTCAATGTCAAAACTAAAAAGAGATTGCTGGATGTAGGGTGTATACATACACTGCCTGAGGTAGAGCGTGACGTCATCGTGATACTAATGGCGTCCTTATCTTACTCTTATTGTGCGAAACGTGCGGCATGCATGAGTCGCCCGGACTCAGTGACTCTTTCAGATATGGCCTTTTTGTACACATTTATGTTTTTCGATATTTAAATCGAAAGAAAAATAGAAAAATTTGACTCGCAGCGGGACAGAATTTTTTTTCTATTTTTCTTTCGATTTAAATATCGAAGATATTCGCTAGCAGACGTTTCTGCATAATAAAAAATAATTTATGTTTTTGTTGGGATCTAGTTTACATAACAATGATAATTTTAATTCCTTTTAATACCGCTGAACATATGCGTGCGGATTTGTGCAGGGCCGCAACCTTGGTCGTGAATCGAACACCCTCTTATAGGCAAATCGAAAAGGCAAATTAAAAGTTCTCGAAGGGCCGCCGCCAACGACGGTGCGGCACGGAGCTCATGATTATGGTTCACGAATTGGACCGAAACATATGTCGAGCGGTTTTCGACCTTAAGATACGTGAGTGACCCGTTTATATATATTTCTAGTAAATCGAAAATGCTATCAGAACACATTAGCTTTACGCTGCTCGCTACGGTATTAGCGGTACGGAGGCTTGAACTCACTATGTTTTTTTTTGTGGTTTTGAAAAGTAACGAGTTTCTATAAATTTTGATGTTAGGATTATGATTTCTTATAACTAAACCGCTAGGCCATGGTGACCGACGCAATAGTAGATGAAATATTGAAAAGCATTCGTACCTATTTTAATTTGGCAGCTTCAATATTACATATATACATTTGATACTTGCACGGAATGAATGACGTAGTGACAGATCTCTTACATTCACGTTAATAAAAATTAAGTTTTTATTATTATTTAATGATATATTTGCTGTTCAAGTTATGTTTTCAATATTGTGACTAATTTCCGTTGGAATTGGAAATTAGGCACCATTTGAAAATAGGCAACATTTTTCAAATGCTTGTATAATGACCAAAGTTGAACAGCACTTTCTTTCGCTAACACCTTTATTTTGGGGTTTATTTTAGTATGAAAACGTTGAACAATCAACCGATGTTTCTATTCCCAAAAGATGAACTGAAAAAGTTCATCTTTTGAGTTGGATTAATGGATTCCAATAAATGAATTTGGCCTCAAATTTGTTCGTCCATTTTATCAATATCGTGTCCAAAACTTGAATTAAAAAAACCGGCCAAGTGCGAGTCGGACTCGCGCACCGAGGGTTCCGTACAAACCTGCAAGGTTTACAAAGTTCGTTCATTACGACAATCGAGTCATAACTATGGTATTTTTAGGGTAAAGTAATAAGTTTATATTTATTAAAAAAATATATATTTTGTAATGTAACTAAAAATTTAAGTTTTTCGGAATTTTTCCTTTATGTGTGCTATAAAACGTTGCTTCATGCCAAATTTCAAGATTCTAGGTCGACTGGAAGTACCCTTTAGGTTTTGATTCCCTTGCGAGTACTTGCGAGTTTCAAAATATGCAGCTTAAATTGCTGTTTCTTTTGATTGCGTTGACATAGAAGTTTGATTTTGCTACAGCTTAAATTATTATAGACCTGAGTATTTGGTATGAATTTCAATTTAATACCTCTACGCGTTTATGAGGAAATGGGTAGTAAGTTTAAAATTATTTAAAAAATATATATTATGTGATGTAACTAAAAATTTATGGTTTTCGTAATTTTTCCTTTATCTATGCTATAAGACGTTGCTTCGTACCAAATTTCAAGATTCTGAGTTCACGGGAAGCACCCTGTAGGTTTTGATTCCCTTGCAAGTGTCGAAAATTTGCGGCATAAACGGCTGTATCTTTTGATTGCGTTGGCTTAGAAGTTTGATTTTTTCACAGCTTCAAGGGACAGTAGACCTGAGTAATTGATATAAATTTCAGCTTCATACCTCCACGCGTTCCTGAGAAAAAGGGTCTTGACAGACGGACGGACGGACGGACAGACGGACAACAAAGTGATCCTATAAGGGTTCCGTTTTTTCTTTTGAGGTACGGAACCCTAAAAATGTATTATTTCATGATTTGGCAAGCAGTTCTAAGCGAAACAAATTTAATGGCGATGGTTTAATAAAATGATATACAACCTAGTGACAACCTAGGACGGACATCGAAGTTTTAGTAGTGGGTTTTCCTTTACCCTTTTTACGGAACTCTAAAAACAAATAGCATTGTATAATTTCCGGAACGCCCTGGAATCTGCTTCAACCAGAATACGGTTACGAACAGAATAAGGCCATCAACTGTCTACGCGAGCGACGCGCGTGGCGTGGTGCGGGGCGCCCCGCATGCGCCTCCACCGCGTTCTGCTTCACCCCCGCAAATACCTAAAATACGTCTATAAGAGCGCCTTAAACAATAAAGTTTCATATTAATGGATATGAAAATGTCATGCATATAATACAATCATTAATTGATAGTACGGATGCCGTCTTATTTTGATCGAGGTACGAGTTTTTCTGAAGGAAAATAATTTCTCACTATATCTGTAATTTATCTATCTATATATATTATATAAAAATGAACCCCTATTTCTCTTGGTCACGCTATAACTTGAGAACGGCTTTACCGATTTGGCTAATTTTGTCTCGAAATAAGTATTTGTAGTAGCTGAGGGAAGGTTTAAACGGTAAAAAAGTATGAAAAAAAATGAAGTAATATACTAAAAATCGAAGATATCTCTCCAATACAATTTTTATCAACTTGAAAAAACAGTAAGCGCCGCAGGATTGCATACATCTTACGCGTTTTTGGTAAAATGGTCTCTGCCTTCGCTCGAGAAAGACGGAAGCGCCGCAGGATTTCATACATCTTACGCTTTTTTTGCGAGCAAAATAGGTACTTTATATTATTCCAGCACTAAAGTCGCTAAGGCGATAGTTTCTTACAAATTGTTAATCAATTATCCCTTATTCCCTAAGATATGGCTGTCAAAATCTCTATTGAATGACAAGACATACTTCATCACTTTAGGCCCGGTACCACGAACATCGAAGTTCGTATATTTAGAGAATCTCTCTTTTACTCTAATTAAGGCTTAAGACAGAGACAATCGTCCGAAATTAACGAATATCGTTGTTCGCGGTAGCGCCGCCATTTCATGTATAATTTTATGACAGAACTATGAGTGTCGGAACAGGGTTGTCAACTTGTCACTACACTTGAGAAGTATTTGTACCTATACTTACTTGATTTATTACTTTTATGTTAACTCTTTCGTGCATACAGTATCAAAAATGATACCGTTTATTAAAACTGAAGTGACACAAGTCGTATTCAAACGAATGTAAATTATAGAATGTCACATGTCTATACAGTGTCAAATGCTACATATCTGTGTGATTGTACATAACGCACTTTAGAAGCGTATTGATTGAAACTTCATGCACCTAAGGGTTAAATAAATAGGAATTATATTAAACGTTGGTTCTTTAAACATCTCTGATTCCCACGAAAGTATATAATTATACCTAAAAATGCTACAGCCGTACCTATTTCTTTGAAAATGTTTTGGTTAGTTCCTTATTTCATTTCTGGGCAACCAATAAATAAGGTTTTTTATTTATTTTACCCATTACCAGGTAAGGACTTCGGGAAATAAAGATGTTAATTCTGCTTCCTTGCTATTGAGTCCGAGAGATTTTGTGTTTATGTTATATAGTTGCATTGCATTTTATTTTTCAGTAAAACGTGAGAAATCGAATGGTACCAAGGTTATACATATACAATCTGAATTTTATACTTTTTAAATTGTGACCTCTGAATCACGTCAACATATATTTTTAATTATTTTTACGCGTTTGCCTTGATTATGTTTGTAATTATTTGTCCATTTTACTTAATTTTGTTATTAATTAAATATGTGTCAAAACCCCTATTCAGCCAAGGAATATACATACATAGTATTTTTTATTACTATTACTAAGTACTACAAATATTTTTTTCAATTATGTTTTGAATAGGATAAATCTATATTTGTTTTAATTGGGCTTAGGTTCGCCACCCCTATGGGTCCCGCCGACAATGTGCATGGTTGGCGGAAGTGTCAACTAAATACTGTATAAGTAAATTAGTTTGTCATACGACTCGAGTATATTGACACTGACGGCTATTACCGGTAATAGTTTTTAGGGGTAAAGCGCTAAATAGAGGTATTTCTGTCAATTGGCAAAACCGCTAATATATTTGAATATCGGTTTTGATTATACCGCTAATCTGAGCTTTATCGATATAAATAGCGAAATGCAACTATAACCGGTTATACCTAATTTTTAAGCGGTATTAAGAATACCGGTAACGATCCCTGGTTTAACTCGAGTGTGTTGCATTACATTGCGGGCCGATTTTTTTTATATGCATAAAATTGTAATTGTACTTCTAAGCAAAAGTCATTTAAGTTTATTTCTTATACCTTATTGTATCCTCCGTTAAGAGATTCGCCCGTATAAGATTTACACACTGTATATTTCGGAAAATTGATCGATCGAAAATCGAATCATAGTGTTCCTATATAGCAAGTGGGTCATTTGTTACTTATCAATTAAACGGGTAATAGTTAGATAGATATTACAAGATTTATTAACGATTAAAATACTCAGTTAATAAGAAAGTAACATATCTTATTTTGAACCCTGTGACATGAGACATAAAGTATAGATTTAAAGAAACTTTAATCATGTTTATGTTCGAACTTGTGTTACGTGTAAGCATGTAATACTGCAGCTAGTACTATTTGTATTTCATAAAGTTACATGGCTTGAATTTGTAAATTACTCAATTAGGAAACCACTCGGAAAAAGTGGTGGAAATTATACATTGCGGAGGTTAAAACATGTAGTTACTGTAGTTGGTATGTCACGCTTTAATGTATGGTCATCAACTGTGCAGTCCGACGGCTCGAGGAAGACAAAATGAGGTATGATTATTAGGAGGTATATAGCCTCGTAAGACCCAGTGTACATTACAATGTACACTCCCTTTCAATGGAATTTAAATCCTTTGTTATAGGAAATAAAGTAGCATTTCATTTGTTTCATTATTTTTCGAACAAAAGAAAATTCAATCCAATGTAATGTACAGTCAGCGTCATATAGTTCGTAGCATTCAAAGTACTCAAATAGTTCGGTACACCATACTAATTCTATGGTGTACCGAACTTTTTGAGTACTTAGGATGCTACCAACTATATGACGCTGACTGTATAATAAGATTTATTTTAACTATTAAAACTTTACGTCGGTCGTACGATGATAGGCATGGGTAGTTAAGGAGGAAAAATCCACTTCTATATTGATATTGAATATTATGCTATCACAGGTACTAACTAAGCGTGTGATTTCCATACTCTTCAAAATAGTTGCGGACACTACCACTAGTAAAAAGAAGATTTACTAAATAGATAACTTCCATAATTCAGATGTCTGCTTATGTAGTTTACAGATTTCTTATTATTTTGTGTTATTTTTTTAATAAACGAATGGTGCAAATATCTCACATGTGCCATACATATTTGACCTAAAAATGCAACACACTCATAAAGTCCTACAATACAGAATACCTACAAATGCTGTTTAATATTGCTGGAGTAATGTCCGGGACGATGAATAGTAACTAATAAACAAGTATTTATTTATATATAGGTACTTTCAGGAAACTACAATTTGCTTAGCACTTGTTCCATGAATCTATGTTGATTTCAGATCTGCATGTCTTTAGAAGCAAATAATAATAAACAAAAATAAGAAAATTATGGACGTAAAAAAATATCGGCCAAGTGAAGGGGATGTTTACAAAAACCATCATGTCACCTTTGTTTTTAAGTGATCATTCTACTATTTAAAAAAAGTTCAGGTGAATACTAACGATGTGGAATCACCCATGCTCATATTGGTTTATTGCGGTAGGTTATACTTCTTCAGCCTTTAGTGCTTTCGAAACCAGAGACATATCTAATTAAATTATTTATGTTTGAACCAAGTGAACTAGTTAGGTATACAGGTATATGTTTATGCGAATCACCAAGATATCATAAAAACAACTGTTGCACAGACAGCATCAATAGTAACGTATCAAACGACGCAACAAAGTATATGTCATCCTATGTATTTTTTCCAAGTGCAATGTTCTTTACAGTTCGCATCAAAATTTATTTCGCATTTCATTGATAAAAACGCAGAAATCTGTATTTTTTTTAAGCAATTAAAAAACGGTAGTTTCTTTTGGTACGTTGTTTCATATGCTAATTGAATCTGTTTGTACCTACGACTTACTCATGATCAATGTATGAATTTCATCGCGTTTCTGTTCCATCGATTCGATTGCCTAAACGTTGCGTCTAAGTATGCCGCGGCTTGAACTGGTTCATTAATGTTGTTATTTGAATTCCGAACGCACATTTTTTATTTGTTTTTTCGGATGCCTTCTCTTTGGTGTTCCTATAGAATCATGCGAATTACCAAGCTTTATTTGAGTCGAATTTGAAACCGTCCAAACGCACTGGCACTGCAACTAGATGGGCTTAGAACTTAGAACATCTATAAGACAACAGCGGCGCTAACGCGAAACACGATATTCGTAAATTTCGGACGATTGTCACTGTCACTCTCATGACGCCTTAATTGGAGTAAATGAGAAAGATGCCCGAAATATACCTTTCCGGTGGCGAATGCACTAGTCCCAAAACGCACTATTAGTCAATATACTCTAATTTCGAAAGCCCCTCTTCTCATAAGAAACTAAGCCCAAAATACCATATTTCCAAAAAGGCTCAATCTCGATTTACACGAGAACCATTGAGCACTAGTCCCAAAATACACTAAGATATTTAAATAAATAATTAGAAATATATAAAGCTCGGAGCGCAGATGTGTGTTAAATATGATTTCCATATAAACAAAAGGAAGAACCATCAATAGAATCATGTTTCGTTTTTGTCATTAAATCGCACAGAGAATAGCTTCCCGATTCACCCTAGCCAGTGATCGAGACCTAGGACAGGTTTACTATAAGTTTCTTATTTATTAGTTGATTGTATATAATGTTATTGTTTCATATTTATTTTTCTGATCTTCAAAATAAATACAATTATTTCTAATTCAGGTGTAAACGTTGTTCAGGGTTCTTCATTAACCGTCGACGAATCCGGGTCGTCATAATTGCATATGTCGGACAAACATCCGTCAGTGTTTACAGCAACCGATCTTGATTAAGTACCGACTTGGCTCAGTTAATATTTACAAGCCTTTTACGAGTAGTTGCTAGTCCAGTGTGAGTTAAACCGTGCGGGGTCATGGCCGATACTTAAAAAAAAAAGTTTTTTTTTGTTCAGGCAATATTTTACCTTATATAGTGACAAAATACGAAGTTCATGAAGAATCTCATATAATAAAATTGTTTCTGTGACCGAGCATTAAGTGATCGTCATAACATATTACAAAGGTAATCTTCTATAATTATCTCGAATGCAACAATCTTTATTACCAAAAACAACTAAATACGTAGAAAAACAGTTAATAATTAAAAGTAATTAAAACTAACAGTCAAAAACTTAAACATACATAAATCTTTAATAAAGGCCCCTGTACCATACCACCCATAGTACAAAAGACGCTGGCATTTCCTCGCTGAATCGTAAGGCTTTGGTCTCCTATTTTGTGCTACACGCGACGTCTGACGTCAGCGTCAACGTTCCTGAACAAAAAAAACGCCAACGTCTACGTGTGAGAGAGACCACAACTGTACATCTCTATAGGCAGCATTGTGACGCTAAAGCGTTTATAGGAGACCATAGCCTTAGGCTGATACGTTGAGCGAGGTAGCTACTATTATCTCGAATTAAAACAAATTTATTCCTTGTACCCTATTCTTCAAGATATTAGTTCGGTACCCATTCGAAAGATATTTAGTAATTCTACTAAATTAAATTCAGAGATCCAATTATACTAGTAACGAGATTATGGTCGAGTACGGACTGTCTTAAGAATGATTACAGTAATTAGTCAATCCGTTGTATAACGCCCGGCTTTGTGTTAATACGTATGTTGCCCTGCATCCAGACATCTGCTAATGTGATTGATCTGGTTATGTGCAACTTGGCTAATACAGTAAGTAATGTATAATTTAATACAGTTTTTAGTATAGCGTTAGTTGTGTAATTATTGTGTAAGTAGGATGGTAATAGGTGTACAGTCAGCGGCATATCGTTTGCATCATTCAAAGTTAATGAGAGGTAGGGCACAGCGATGACGATGACCATCACGCTTGCATCTGGGGCAGCCCCACTGGGGAAGTACCTCCTCCTTACAGAAGACCACAGCCATAATAGCTCTGCTACCTTTCAGGTATGTAGTGCTGTGTTCCTGATAGTGAGTAAGGTTCCCAGAGCTCCAACCCCCGTTAAAGGCCGGCAACATGCTTGTGACTCATCCGGTGTTGCGGGTGCCCATGGGCGACGGTAATTGCTTACCACCAGGCAATCCGTCTGCTCGTTTGCCGCCTATGTCATAAATAAAAAAAGTAGTCAAATAGTTCGGTACACCATACAAATTCTAATGGTGCACCGAACTTTACGAGTACTTTGGATGCTACCAACTATATGACGCTGACTGTAATTACATCTTTGTTCAGGAACAAGGACGGAACTACGTTTTAAAGTCATTCCATTACCCAGTCAGCCATAAGAATCGGTCTAAGGTAAAGGCAAGTCAAAAACACTTTTCACCTAAACCTCTATCTAATCTATGCCAAGTTTTTTTTTAATAATCTTTTATTTATCGTCGATATGTCTTCCGTCTTTCTCTTTGTTTTATTTTTTCATGTTTGTAGATCGTAAAGAAGAAGGTCGTCTGGCATCTTTATTGTAACACGTGTATGTGCAGTTACATTCGTCGTCTTTAAAAGATTTCAACATTATAGAACAGAGAAAAGGCACGTACATTAGAAAGGAAATGCACAATTGATCTCTCCATTGAAGTTGGCGTGCCGTGAACAATCGTATTGATGACAGTGATATGTCACGACGAGGAATTGGAGAAATTCATTGGTGAAAACGTATGGAGTTATCGTTTCCTTGTCATACCATCATTTCTGTTACTATCTATTTGTTAGTATCATGTTTTAGAGTTTTTTTAAGATATTTGAAGGGATTTCGAACTGATCGTCCGTTGCTGTAAGTCATCAGCGTGTACAAAACTTTCTAAAATCGCAATGCTGTTGTGGAATTTGTAGTTCAAGTAAGCGCATGTTGTAATGTCGTCGAGGTTAGGGATACCCCCCACAAAGGGGTCATTGAACTTACATTTTGGCGTATGTATTCTCGGGTGCTAACTTTAGAACAGTAGCCACTTTTATATGACTGCCGTAATATATTACACAAACTGTTGGAATATTTTGTAAGCTCTCCATGCATCCCGATGCTAATGTTAAACGAAATATTCTAGGAATAGTCCGACGGCAGTAGATGTCGATAGGTTCACATGTTTGTTTTGAATAATATTTTACATAAGCACACGTTTATGAACAACGTGTTTATTTTCCCAGTTTGCCGGGCAGCCAACCGCATCCTAATATATTACATAGTTAGGCTAAATATACCTAACTATGTAATGTATACTAAATGTTATATGGCTTGTGTTGATTTTGACGTTGCATGACAACATTCTAATAATAACATGTAATTCCATTAAAGCCCAATAGCCCAATACTCATTACACCATGGCGGGTGTTGTATCTGTGCGCGTCCCATGATACGGATAGCGGCAACATCCGCTTAGTGTACCCCTTACATTTCACTAAATTGTCGATAGGGCTATGCGCGTTGGCTCGATCCGGCTCCGCATACGTCTCCCGAATGTCCGGAACACCATTGTTCCATGTAAGTACGTGAAAAGACGTAACGCTGAACAAAAGTATTACCTAATTACGTTGGATATTTTTTTTTATCGAATTACTTATAAAGGTAAATAAAATATCTGCAAACGAATTATAGCGCGTATTAATTTTAAATATTTTCCTCAGTCCACCCTATGACCACGAATTCTCCTAAAAACTTCGAAAAATCGGTATAAAACTTAAAGTATACGCGATATAATCAGTTTTCAGCTGTTTTATTTCATAAATAATTATCACGGCAAACGAAGATGATATAAAGATAAACCATTTTACATTTTATTTTATGAAGAAGTATCATTGACAATATCAAAATCTACAAAGGTATTCTAATCGCCCAATAGCCCTTATACGTTTAATAAAATACGTAGTCGGTTGCACCCCTTAAGGTTTTCGCAGCGCACGTGTGAAATGTTTACTTAGCGCCTGGCATAATCAGTGTAGCTAAGTTACTTTACGGCGGTTTAGTACTTTAATTCAATTTTAGGAGCTAGTGCGACGAACTTTCACATATCACCGCAACTGCGAGATAGAGCATATGATAGTTATGAAATAACTTGATATACCGATATTAGTTTAGTCGCACCCGTACTAGATAACTAAAAATAGTTGCGCCCACGGTTTTTACCTGTATAGTGAATGCATATAGTTTAACATATGTACAGGAAGTTCAAAGATATCTATACCACCAAAGTACAAAAATATGTAGCCGTGCACTTTTTTTTTTTTATAAATGATAGGTTAGCATTTGGCCCCAATCTCACCTGATGGTAAGTGACGATGAGGTCGACGATGGAACATGCTTACCTAGCAAGTGCTTATTCACTCTCGACTTGAAGATACCCAGGTTGTATTGCTCCGGGAAAAGATCATCATGCCAGTGTGCCGTTGTGTCGATGTTAAGGCACCTAGCACATGTATACATATTTTGGAACTTTAGGCACTCGTCCTACCGCGAGCTAGTAATCTATGAGCCATCAGTTAGTTCAAGGGACAAAAAAGATAATAGATCCCGTGTAAATAACCGATGGGACCAGTGCCTTCGCTGTATCGATTACTCTTTACCTTGACTGTACAATTGAGGAGTGTTTTATCAAAAAGACATTTCTTTATGTAAGCAGGGGCTATTTTTCTAAGAGAACCATAAAAAATACAAGCCCTATTGACATAAAGAAATAAGGCCTTTTGAGAAGACACGCCTCCGTTGTTAAGTAGAGATGTAGAAAAGTAAAACAAGGCAACTACTTACAGTTACATTACAAACGGATAAACTCACATTTCTTGTAACAAACTATGGTTCAGTTGTCCCCTGGCTGATGGGAGTGAATGGCATAGAATAACAACAACAAATAGTTGATTCACTCAAAACGTTAACATCAAATTCTCCATACTTACTTAAACTAATGATATTTCGTTGTACTTTCAATTATCAAACACTAATAATGGTGTATTAATGATGTATTAACGGTGTTGTGCAGCTATATTAATTAGAAATACCATCACCATTAACTTAATAGGCTTGCCCTTTAAATTTAAACGTCAATAACGCACATACACAGAACCTTAAACTATACTTATGACGACCGGTCTGGCCTAGTGGGTAGGGACCCTGCCTGTGAAGCCGATGGTCCTGGGTTCGATTCCCAGTCAGGGCATTTATTTGTGTGATGAACACAGATATTTGTTCCAGAGTCATGGGTGTTTTCTATGTATTTAAGTATTTATATGTATCTATCTATTATATATACCGTCGTCTAGTACCTACAACACAAGCCTTACTGAGCTTACCGTAGGACTAGGTCGATTTGTGTAAGATTGTCCCGAAATATTTATTTTATTTTATTTTTATTTATACTGCATTAAAAATTGCTAAACATTCAAAAGTGCAGCAGGCCAAGTAAACATTATCAAGTGTATCGATTGTGCACAAACAGCAATCGCTTCACTAAAGGCAAAAGCTTGATTACGTAAGCAGCTTTCTTGTGTAACTGGTGAAAGAGCCTTCCCTCCACTGCATGTTGCAACCCACGCCAGTCGACGCCGCGCCGCGAGCCGCATCGCTTGTTGGCAACCACTGCCTTATTGTTGTTTTGATCTATGACTATGACTGTGAGTGCGGTATGATTGTGTTGGTTAATTTCAGTGAATTCTCATTTTAAAACCATTGAAAAATAACGTTAAATACTTGCATGTTTAGCTATGCCGTGTATTCTGCCTCCGTTGTAGATGATGCTACCTTCGGCTATCTGGAAAAGTTTTAAAAGGTTTTCGGTGAAGTTAATGACCGTGACCGAAATAGTTCGGCCTTGGGGTTGACTAAATATGTTTGTTATCAAACACGTGTTATATAATGTTATGCTCAATGGAGAAAGCACCGTAATTCAATTGCATAAGGCTGGTAATGTTACGGCGGCTGGCTCGGACAATAGGCGCGATGCAATTATCGTCATAATTCTGGCTTATTTTGTAATGGTAGACCGCAGTGCGGCAGGAGTTTTGCAACAATAGCGCATTGTGGACATGAGGGAATTTTAAATATCAAGTAAATATATAAAGGCCTCTTCAAGTCCCTTGTGCCGCGTCAGTTAATAATTAAAAATGTTTGATGTGGTGAGTTTCAGTCCGTGTCGCAAGAGTTTGTTTCACATTCCCGTATTCAACATAAACATTCCATTTATTTACATTTAGAAATTTTCTTGTCATTTCTAAGCCTGTTTTACTTGCTATACATTTCGGAATAACAAATTTTATTTGCTGTTTATAATAATTAACCTGCCCTATCGACCATCGACCACAACTCCAAATATATCGTATAAATTATTTTTTATACATGGTCGGTATTAAGATGGCTTAAGCTTTTGCTTGGTTTATCGTGTCATGGTGGGGCCTAGACATTTAGATTCAATTTTGTCGTACGTAAATTTACAAGCTCATAAGACCCGGAAACTTATGGAACACCATTGTTGATCTATCTGTGTCCTACAGCTAACACAATGAACAAACATACAAATTTGCCGTCCATAAACAATACTACAGTCTATGGTCTACACGTTTTAACCTTCTTTTGTTGACATGGTTTATACAGATGTGAACTGGTGCTCTCCATGCCTGACGGTCGTTATGTGACGCAATTTAGTAGAATCCCCGTTTAAAAACGGCTTATCTTACCTAACCATTAATACTTACATAAGACATTCTTAAAACCAAAGAGATACGAAACGGATCATAGATAATGATTTTAGTAGAAGTAAAGTTTTATAGGTAGACTCAATTTTAATGTCATTACCATTAGCGAACCGGGTAGGGTATCATCATTATAATGTGAGCGTTGATTACGTCTGTTGGCTCTACGTGTTTTCTATTTAATATATTTCTGGACACATTGGGTTAAACCTAATGTGATTGGTACCCCAAATTAAGTAATTGGTAACCCTAGTTGCTAGATGCCACGATATTTGTTTCCGAATGAAAACCAGAGCGAAATACTACTTATATATAATGTTCGTTCTTTGGAATTTTATCTTCCATTGAAATATATTGTTGAGATTGTTAACATATTTTGCCTTATATTACTTACTTGACATATTACAACATATTGGAACGAAATCTTGTAACTTACAGTTATGAATATAAGCCATGTCAAAAAGTTAAAATTAATTATCTTTAACTTAAATTGGGATGTCACGAATCTGTCTGTGCGACTTCGGCGTCTTGTATTAATTAGGTATCATGTGAAATGATTTATTGTTATTAAAAAAATACAATTCAAATGACATTCATATGTTCAATCCGATTCTAATAACCTACTTTAATTTGAAAGTAGGTACAGTATAACGGAACATATCGAGTACGAATGGGTCGTTTTATTGTAAAAGTGGAACCGCATTGTGTGAATTAGAATGAATATAGAGCCTTGGATATATAATTACTGTTTTTTTATGAACGATTACCCAGCTGTATGAAGCCAAGAAGCAACAGTTATAATTAGGGAAGACAGAGCTAGTAAGTCGTCGTTTCACATTTTCAAAATCGTAGATTCTTCGTAGAATCTGCCTTGTTTGAAATAAACAGTTTTATTAACCTAATCGTTAGATAAAACCTCAGTATTTGTACAATAACCCAGGTAAACAAAATTCAGGGCTTACTAAATATTTATCTATAGATAAGTACTAGATTTTTACCTAGTAATCCTGTATTTTGTTTACCTAGGTTATTCTAGAGAAGATTATACGCTTTATAAGATTACAAAACTGTGCGTTTGCCGAAGTATTGGCAAATATAATTACGTTTACGTAAATTAAGTATCTTAAAAATTCTTAACGAAAATCATTAATATGCATTACACATAAATATATAACCTGTGACATCTAACAATACTGACGCAATGTAGTAGGTACTACAAACCCAATATTTTATTTTAATTCTCACTCAAAACAAGGTTTTTAGGTATATTTTTGTCTAAAACACCTTCGCTGACAATTTTGCCAATATATAAAGGTGAATTTTGTTTGCCTTTCCCTTCAAACTGTTATGAGTATTGGTGTATATAATTTTCCAAATTTAAAGATTCCGAAATTGAAAGACGAAATACTTTGCTAAGTGTAATTACACATTTACACTGCACACATCACGAAGAATGTACATAGGTACTAGGTATCTATGTATAAACTGCATAATACTAATAGTAATAACTCATTCTTTGTTATGTCACAATAAGTGCGTATTTTTTTATTCTGCGAATCGATTGTCTTCTAATTGACGCAAGGGATTCTTCCATTCAAAACGTCACGAAGTGAAGGTTTTACTTTAAAACATAATACCTATACATATTATAATTGCTACATGTAGACAGATATGGGTGGGTCTTGTGTATTTGTACTATAGTTAGGTACTCGGGCGTCCTTCGCCGGGAATACCGCGCCGAGTAGCAGCGAATATCGCAATGTTTCCAGTCGATACGGCCTTGCTTGTCTTAACCAGTACCGGCTGTGTAATATCGCCCAGTAATATCACCAATATATTCTTTTATTTCTAAAAGAACAGGAAACCTTGACTTATGGATCATACTTGGAAATTCGTTGACACTGATGTATTTTTTTCTTTTACTAAGCGCACAATGGTGAATTGCTACTAACCTGATTGCAGGCATCAAAAACTGATAGATACCATCGATTTTATAGCTTGCATTACAGTTAAACACACTGATGAAACTCCACTCAGATTCGGTTGAGGTCGCCTTAACCGCTGGAAGCGTAAACTCAGTAGGAGTACCTATTCCAGTAGTATAAGTCTGGTGCGGAACGGTCCTGGATTTTCCACAGGCTACCTCCCCTTCCCTTCATAGTCCATTCTGAACGTTTTATAGAGCTTGTGAATATGTTAAAATCTGAATGATCTCCTTAATGTGACCAATTACACATGTCGAAGTTGTCATTCAAATAAGTCAATATCTCTTCAACGTTTCTTAATTGTAATAAGCTTTTAATTAAACATGAAATGGCACATTTTAACAAATATTTTTATAATACATTATTATTTATTAAGGACGCGGTTAACGTAAAGTGAAGTACGATTTCCTCGAAACGGAGGGTCAAGTCTCTTCAATTGAACAATTCAATATGACAAGGCAAATTTTTCGCCTTGTCGTGAATATATTATTGCTAGATAGCTACTTGCTAGTCGTTCAGTCAAATTGAAGATAGGAAGACAAATGTGTCAAATTGTACACAAAATACTTTCGAAAGCTATTTAAAAGAACGGTTTTCTTATTATGGTTAAAGAAAATGCTTCTAAAGAAACAATTCAATAACTGTTTTGGAATTTAACGCTTAGCTGGCGTATGTTGACGTATACATTCTTTCCAGTCAGACATGTCCCTATTGTAAGGCGTGTTATGTACTTAGAGATTTTGTAGTTAGTAGCCTTTCTATCGAAGTTCAAAGTGTTTATTTTATTAGAAAGCGCACTCTCGATTTCATTAACGAATCTATTCAACGAAGAAACGAATATAGTTATTTGAATAAATATTTTGATTTTCGTAGTCATGCTCCGCCCACTGACACTAATAGTGGACTTTTCCCTACAGTATTTGCGACTTATTTCATTTCTTAACTTATTTATTTACGTTCAGTTAACATATTTTTTCACATCAGCAATAATTTCTCGCGAAATACCGGTCACACTTAATTTCCAAGAAACATGTCACATAGTTTTGTGGCCTTCGTTGTGTAAGATCATATTTCAGATGACTGTGCGTTTTTTTAATCATTAACTAATTTAAGCTGTAATATACATATGCTCATAAATATATAATACATCAATCAACACGCCTATCCCTGTTAGACCAGTTCCTCTACCACGAGTCGATGAAAACGTACACGCTAGCGTCTGCTTATAATATTTGTATAGAGAAATTGTACAGTCACGGTCATAGGTATAGATGTGGTTAAAGTGCCGTAATAAGTATACATGCACCTTATTGTCTAATTATTATACCTAGATATTTTTCTAGCACGAACGATTTCTTGTAAGTGATTGACAAAATAAAAACATCGACAGTCCTGTTATCGATAAGTACCCCTTCAATTTCCATACAGGTAATACAAAGACAAATATGGGGTAATAGGGTTAAAAATAACTAACAATAATAAAAGTCAATTTATTTATATTTAAATACCTACTTCAGAAAACAATTTGGAACTATTCATTGCAAATTATAAACGTAAATTGGATCAAAAGTATACGGATTACGTTTAATTTGTTCAAGATCGGTGACACGCGGCGTCTAGGTAGGTAGCCGATATAAGACTGTGTGTACATCTTGAAGTTGAAGTAGTATGTACTTATCGATAGCAGGATTGTCGATATTTTTATTGTGGCAAGCACAAAACAAATGCCGTTCCTGCTAGAAAAATATCTAGGTATACTAATTATTAAGGTGGATGTATACATATTTTGGTACTTTGGTTGAGTCGATATCTCTGACCTTGACTAAAAATCATTTATTGACTTAAAAACGTGACGTTTGTCAACTTTGGCAAGCGTGGCGTACAGCAACGATAGACGGGACACGCGATATATCACGTTCGCATAAACATTCGAATTTGTCGCCAACACCGAACGTGCTTTGATCTGCATTTAAAAAATGTGACCTTCCGCGGCAAAAGGTACCTTATGGCGGTTGGAGCTTAAGTTGCGAACCATCACATTAGTATTGAACCGTCGTTAACAATAGCGTAAGCGCCAACCGCCATAAGGTACCTTTTGCCGCGAACGTCACAAATCGTTTTGATGATGTCAAAGTATTTGCATGACAACGACATTTTATCCGTCACTGACTTCATGATATTGACATTCCAGAACCAAATGTTACATTTGAAAAAAGATATTGTAAAAGCAATCGATAAATTAAAGACTTCTTATTACACTTTATGATCCAAATATCAACATGCGACCGAAATGTCATATAATTTCCTTTTCCAGTTAATTTCCATTCGTAAACATTTTAAAATTACAGCTATTATAATCTTAATTGACTTGTATCGAGCCGGTGTACGAGATATAGTTTCAAGAATTGAATACCTGATTCATATCATATGCCATTTGGTTTTTCCCAGTTTCCCATTATTTAAAGTTTCTACTTCGTCATCTTTTCGTTCGTGACGTCAACGTCTTTCTTTGGTTGGACCAATTTATTTACTTTTATTTTCACAGTAGATTAGGACTGTAGCAATATGTTCTATGATTGTGAGGTTGTAAAAGGGAGTAGGTGGTTTAAAACGACCCGAGATCCAACATCGAAAATCGCAATTTTCAAACAAAAGCAATGATTGTCATTCTAGTTATGCCGTACTAGGAGTAAATGAAACAGATGCCTGAAATTTTCGATATTCCATTTTCGCGGTAGGCGTACAAAGCAAAAATTCAAACCATTAGATTTTACATAGTAGCATTTCTTCTTCAAAATAACAAATTTAACAATTTGGTTTGTTCTCAAGCTAGTTTAATACGTAACGTCTTACGAATCAAGCTATAATATTAGATCACGGTTCACAGGAAGTATATAATCAGTTTAGAGGCATTACAGAAATGTTATAATTATTATCAACATAAAAAACAGTAGCGTTACCTACCTACCTAGTTACATATAATAATAAATAAAAAGAATATTGTAACTAACCTTAGGGGGGTAAAAATAGGGGCACAAAAACGATTATCGTGTTAAGCGTGGCGCGTGGAAATTTAGTTTTTTTTTACACAAGAATCGTTACCTATATCATCTTATATCGATTCATATCCAATTCTAATCAACAACATATATATTATATCATCAATCTAATATTTCTACATCAAGCATGTTTGCAAACAAAAAATTCTTATTAAAAACATGATTATGCGTCACAATGTAGTACATCCGTATTCCATAAAATTATAAATGCAAAGCGTACAGTTACAATTTACTTAATGACACACGCGGGTCACTGCCGTTTCTGCCGCATCACAGTCACCAGGGATGCGCCAAACGGAAACTAGATATTTAATTATTTATTGCTCAAAAAGGCCTGAGGGAATTATTCAAACGCGAGACTTTCAAAATCGATGTTTTAAAGATATTCTCGTACAGTCTAAACAACGCCTATACTGTCAAGGCGATAAAGTGCATGTTCATATATTTGTGACCACCTCCACTGTTCCGATATATCTGATGGCTACTGTACGACATTGTATAATTTTATATCACAACGGAGGGGGAAGAACACTAAGGAAACTTGTATAAAGAACCTCGATGGGGCTTCCGCTGGGAGCGTTAAACGATACTTTGAGGTTCAAAGGGATTATAGCAGCGTACACTGCACTACTGCCATATGTTGTATATGCTTGATATTCCCGCTAAACTCCCTTCAAGTCTGGTGCGGAAGTTAGGTTAAAAAAACGCACTCCCCGGCCTGCTGCACGTTTAACGGGATCCACTAAAGCTTACACTTAGAGAGAGGCTCTACAGTCGCCATCAGATATATCGGAGCTGTGGAGGTGGTCACAATAATCTGAACATGCACTTTATCGCCTTGATAATAGAGGCCTTGTTCAGATTTGTGACCACCTCCACAGCTCCGATATACCTGATGGCGACTGTACTAGTTACAACCTTTAGTAATTGTCTATGTCTAATTTGTTTGTACCATAATTTTACTTATATCTGAAAAAGGGCTGAGAGGGAGTAGTAGGAACAGTCAGTGATCATAAAATTCTTTACAAAATTTCTCTGACCAACACAATCATACCCCAAATCAACAAATCTTTCAGATTCGTGAAGTATACAGTGATACCAAATATTGCTAGAGTCGTACAGTGAACGGTGTTTAGTGATGTGGTGATCATGACTTCAGCAGTGTGGGATTTGGTTCCGGTCCGGTGCCGCTGGATCGAGACCCTGAGGTATTGCGGCAAAACGCTCCTGCGCCGTCAACGCAAGATTCTTAGACGTATTAAAAAGGTAAATATTTATAGATTAAACTGACATTGAGTTGAGGTTCCAGATAGTGGTGACAGTCTCACAAAACTGAAGTTTTTATTTAAAAAAAAATTTTAGCCTAAACTCGTTATTATAGTAGAAACCAGCTGAGGACGGACAGTAGCGTCCCCTGAGAGTGGTGGAATAGCCCACCTGCCTGATAAAGGTGGCAACTATGGCAATAAACCCTCTTTATTGGCAGTGTGCTAGACATGGCCCCTGGCGCTGATAGATAGAAACTTCTAGTCCACAAATCTAGAGAAGACGGTTGGAAACGGAATGCCATGTAATATGGCCAGTAATACCTTCGTCCATTTTAAACTATCCCATGTATAGTCATTTAATCATTCTCTGCTTGCATTGAGATCATTTTCCCCCACCAAAAGGAGAGGGGTAAACTAGTCTTACAGCAGCCGTAAACTAAACAAACGAATTAATTCTACGACCAATGTCAAAAGATCAAGAATGGTATTACATACTCCAGAACAGATAGGATGTTTGCTATTTTATCGACACTGTGCGTCACTTTCGCACTTACATACTTGTTAGAACGTGACAGCTATATGGTGACATGATAAAAACCGGGCCGTCTTAGTCTGGTCTGACTGATGGGTGTGCTAATTTGTTCGTTCAAGTTTTTATGTGCAGTGTAATAGCTGTGATAACTAGCTCGCAATTCAACCATACCTGGTCTTCCCTATGCAATTAGAGTAATGCGTAGAAGGAAGCCATTGCAACTGATTAATGTCTTGGAATTTATCATTATTCTGTGCAGTAATTGGCGTTTCACATTATCAAGTTAAATCATTGATATCTGCAGTGTCATAGTTTTCTATACTAAACACTTCTGCGTTGTTATATGCAGAAAATACTAGAGCTATTTTAATTAAGTGCGAGGTTCATGGAATTTGATTCCCGCGTGCATTTTATAATTCAAGGTTTATTGTTCTATTGTTTTACTTGTATTACTACCATTTTCCTTGATATTTAGCCATTAAAACGTGCTCTAGGTACGTGACTAACAAAAAAAGAACATTATTTTGATGTTTCTTTTTGACTCTGTTGAATGTCGATAAATCTTTTTTGTCATTTCGGTTTGAACGCTGAGCTGTGAATGTTTGCGGACAAAATAAAAATGCCGCATTAAACTTTCTCTTTATTAAACTTATTTAAAGCTAGTTTATATAATCCACTTACAACGGCACCGGTAAATTAAAGTACCCGACACTTTAGAACGGATTTTACAACCGAACCGGTAAGTTACGCTGACAACAAATATGGCTGCCTGTGCCCTTTCTCCCAGATAACTATGGTAACTCCTATAAAATGCTTGACCGCGTTTTCTGAGGCATTAAAGCTCATAGGGAATAGATAATAAATGATAACAAATGTTCCAACATGACGTTAGTTCAGGAAAACTAGCTTAGAATCCAAATATCTCATTTACATCTACAAGTAGATTATTCCACGTCCGGCCATTGTGGTTAGAAACTCCTTGGGTTAATCTAGTGTTAATCTATCGCTAATGATTCAGACTTGAAGAATTTATTAAAAATCCTAGATTGGCATTGTTATCAAGTATCGTGTCTGCTTACTGCTGCGCCGGCGCACGCCACATCGCGATTGGAGACCTTGTGCGCCGGATGCAATGAAACCGCGTAGATGCGGCCGGCCTGCGTGTGCGCCTAGTCTGCTATCGATTCGTATACACAGTTCATTGACTTCTGCGATGATGTGTTTTAATAATGTCCAGAATTGTTAACTGCGAAAAATTTTGCATTCAGTTTTGATATGAATAAATACACGACTCTACTTCGTTTTGACGTGTGGTGCAATGGCATTTGTATTTCATTGTCCTTTATAAAACTTTTTGTCGTAAATAAGTCGAGAACTGTTACGTAGGACGAAATCTCTTGTAGGTGTTCTTGCAACACTTTAAACTTGTATCCTCTGTCATGCGATTCTAATGTATTATCCGTAACTGAAAAATAATAATGACTTGTCAAATCTTTAATTGCAAATTCCTATTTTTTTAACATTTCAGCCGCATGCAGTCCACTGCTGGACATAGGCCTCCCACAAATATGACTTGTATCATCTTGGGGGTAGTTATCATAGTCGCCACGCTTGGCCGGCGGATTGGACCCGCAGAAGCTGTAGATTGGGTTTCGACGGACGCTGCTGCCCGTCCGTAGGATTTTTCCCTTTCTCGCCTCTTACGACACCCGCGGGAGGAGACGGGGTGGTGCGATTCTTGTCAGCCAGCACGGCTTATTCCCATGAATCACAAAAATTGACCTAGGCGGCCAAAACACTTTGACATTGAACTGCGTCTTGCGACATTAAAGTAATTCACGCGGAGCACAACCCCGACAACAATGAGTTGTGAAACTCGGCTGCTGCACGCATTGTTTCTGCGTATATTTAATTACGTATCGCGACGCGCGCGCACAGTATCGGCATATCTCTGTGGGTGCTCAGTGTAGATTCTTAAAGTGTGAGCTGAACTGGCAACATTCGAAAGTAACGTGTTCAGGTACTGTTAGACCAGACAAGAAATTGTATTCAATTTTAATTACATTGCGGGCTATCGTCGTACGGCGAATTCGGTCGCTTTGTATAACCCCGCAATGTAATGAAAATCGTATAAAAGTTCTTGCTTGGTCGAAATCGTGCTTTAGATAAGCCGAGAGTGACAGAAAAGGAGTAGATCGGCTGCTAAATCTAATTGTGTTACTTGCGATCTTCTCGTTTGTATAATAAGCAGTGATCGGTTATTTGGATTAGACATTGTTTTTTTTTGTCTACTGGTTGCCATGTAAGAGTAGAAAATCCCTTACAGAAAATTTAAATTGTTTTATTTTTGAACGATTGCGGGAAACTGTCGTATCTATATTAACTTTTCTACTTGATATCCCGCGAAGGAGAATCCGAATAACCGGTCACTGATAATAAGTCATATCTTAGGCCGCCATTATGTTGAGAATGGTTTGTTGTGTTGGCTTTGTAGATGATCTTAGAATTCTACATATTTGTCTGATCTGCTACTCTTAAGATGCTCGGGTTTTTATCGTAGTATTTCAATATAGCGATAGGCCGATAAAACAGCAACTATCTTATTATTTATGCATGTTACTGGATTTTCCTATCGATTGTGCATGACTAATCATTCCGTTGCAGTTTAAATTGAATATGAAAAAGGTTCGGAACTGTCCTAGATAGGTATCAATCGTCTAGAATCCATGCAAAGCACATGGAAAATCGAAAATTTCGAACGACGTCTCGTTCACTCTAATTACGCTCAGATTGGAGAAAGATGCTCGATATCATAGAACTTCGAATCGAGGCAGGCCTTCACGTGGAGCTATTCATTATGATATAAGTGAAAGTTATGAAATCTTGTTTTGAGTCGATCGGGTTTCGTAAACCATTTTTAACGTTTTCAAACTCGTTTTGTTGCGCTGACATAACCCGACTACTGTTGCACATTCGATATCAATAATATCATACTGGCGTGAGTTATTTTTCGGGTATTTTCCAAATCCGACATCGTAATTACCTAATTACCGTCAATAACTACTATAATTAGTTAGGTCATTTAATTGTACTATTGATAGTATTACCCTACCATTATATAACTGAGAAACAATTATACTACTGGAATTTTCAAGAAGTTTCATTACAGCAATTTTTGTCTTAAGAGGATAAGCATCTCTTGCATACCGCCTAGGGACAAAAAGTAACAATAACAAGGAAATTGTAAGTACTGGTGCAAAGGAGATTGACACCAAATTAATTCATAACTTCTAGTCAAGTGGACCCCTCCACTCCGTCCAGTAGTATCTCAAAAACACTGCCTGTGTGTTTGCGCCTTTCACGCACTGACGTTTATCTTTTTGATGAATTTGTTGAAAAACATTCAATTTACAATATCTATATAGTCATTTAGTAGATGTACAGCGATTTCCTTTCGCGCGGTGCAGCAAGGGCGATGACCCGCGTGCACCGAGCGATGCGGCTAGTAAGGAAAATGGGATCGCATCTAGATAGCGGTCTGTTGGTATGCCTATTTTAATGCGGAAATATGATAGGCATACAATTCCTCGTACTTATTACAGCCTGGTACTACACATCTAAAGTTATGGATTGAATCTCAGATGTAGGTCGATATGTAAAGTAGGTATACAAAGGACGATAATAGTAGATTGTTTGACAAGGGGCTAAAGAAGGCCATAGTACCACGAGATGATTATTTTCCCGAACGAAGTGAAGGAAATTGTTCGAGGGGTAATATGGCGTTTAGACCCGAGTTATACACTCTACTTTTCACTTCGTATGCGAGAAAATAAAATAAAAACATTTTAACAACTAACAAGGACTTGTTAGTTGTTAAAATGTTTTTATTTGTCGCTGTCGCAAGGCGGACGCCTTGGCAAGCATAATATGACACACTTTTAGAGCATGAGAGGTGAAAAATAATAAAAATGTATTGTTATAATATATTACCGTGTGATGCCGGCTGACTAGAATAGCACCACCCCATCTCATCCCGCGGGTGTCGCAAGAGACGACAAAGGGAAAAATCCTACGAATGGGCGGCAGCGTCCGTCGAAACCCAATCTACAGCTACTGCGGTCACCAACCCGCTTGCCAAGCATGGCGGCTATGGCAACTACCCCCAAGATTATACAAGTTATATTTGCGGGAGGCCTATGTCTAGCAGTGGACTGCGACGGCTGAAATGTTATATATTACTGCTAGTGAAATGAGACGGATATACGTGAATTAGCTTTAGAAGAGATGACATGGGTGAATTGAATTTTGGACCCAGGTATGTCCTCAAACTACGTCCAACAATGAGAGGTAGGGCACAGCGATGACCATCACGCTTGAATCTGGGGCAGCCCAACTGGGGAAGCACCTCCTCCTTACAGAAGACCACAGCCATAATAGCACTGCCACCTTTCAAGTATGTAGTGTTGTGTTCCTGATGGTGAGTAAGGTTCCCAGAGCTCCAACCTTAAAGGCCGGCAACGCGCTTGTGACTTCCCTGGTGTTGTGGGTGCCCATGGGCGACGGTAATTGCTTACAATCAGGCAATCCGTCTTCTCGTTTGCCGTCTGTCATAAAAAAAATACAAAATAAATAATTAGTTCAAGCGAGAGAAGGGCCTACAATTAGTCTTTAAGTTAATTATTTCATTTGTGTTACGACAATCAAGCCGTAGCTATTTAAGTTACATGCATGAAAGTGTGTTGGCGTATGCTTTAAACATATTTAATTGTGTATGAATTAAGTACAATAAATTAAATACAATACAATTAACACCGTTAATTGTCGTAACACAAATGAAATGATTAACTTAAGACTAATTGCAGTTTACTGATTTAAACTTTCACGGTTTTTACTTTTATCACATTATTAATTATTATACATAAACGGGACTTAACCGCGTATTAACTTTAAAATTTACCACCGATTTTTCGAAGAAAGCCAAGCCAGTCTTAACCCGAGACCACGAGGACAACGTCGTTTTCGAAAAGTCGGAGGTAAATTTTGAGATAATATACGCAGTTTAGTCTCTAGATTAATAATTGCAGTTTGTTAATTACGTACAATATTTTTGCAATTCAGCTATATGGGTCACACTGATCAATTATATCGCGTCTTTCCTGTGGACACCAAATATTTAATTCTAAGTAATATCAACATAAATCGCTCCCCCTCTTACGTTAACTATACCTACCACAAAAACATAACTTGTAATCACAGAAGGCGTTAACTATAGACCACAGAAAAGACGATTTTTGTTTTAATGGCTCATATAATCTGTATGGCTCATATACCACTTAAGAAAAAGTGTCCACCAGGCGTCAGTCGCGAAAGTTGGTGGTGCGGGTTCAAATCCTGCCTCGGACGCCGGTGGGTCTGGTACACTTTTCTAAAGTATCGTCTATTTCAATTTATTATTTACTACTTACAAATACTAAAAGAAATAAAATAAAATAAAAAAATTTGTTCCTAAAAATTCCTCTTAACTTGCGTAATTATAATCAGAAATATAAATTCGGACCCGGGTATGTCCTTAAACTACGTCCAACAATGAGAGGTAGGGCACAGCGATGGCCATCACGCTTGAATCTGGGGCAGCCCAACTGGGGAAGTACCTCCTCCTTACAGAAGACCACAGCCATAATAGCACTGCTACCTTTCAGGTATGTAGTGTTGTGTTCCTGATGGTGAGTAAGGTTCCCAGAGCTTCAACCCCCCTTAAAGGCCGGCAACGCGCTTGTGACTCCCCTGGTGTTGCGGGTGCCCATGGGCGACGGTAATTGCTTACCACCAGGCAATCCGTCTGCTCGTTTGCCGCCTATCATAAAAAAAAAGAAAAGGTTTCCTAATCAGAGTAGTACCTATATGTGATGACTAATCTAAGTGATGCATTGTTCGTATCACATTGTGTCTATACAAAGATAAATAGGATTGTCACTAGCTTATTCATTTTAATACACATCTGCCTAAAAAGTTTGTTAAAATATTTCGCAAATGGTGTGAGCAGTAAATTAACATAAATTAAGCGTTTTGAACATTGTTAAGTAGGTAAGTACAAGTTACGCAGGTAAGTACACTTGACACATGATCCTATTTAGCGAAACATGTTATACCTAAGAAATATTTTATTTTATTTATATTCTACTTGCTATAATGTTTCGGTCCCGTGTCACGCTATCTTTTGTTTCATGACATCAGAGTATGCCCAGCCGTGATAACCTTTTTTATGCACGTAGATTATTTGAGATTCCTTTTTTTTTAAACAATGTTTTCCATATTTTGTTTCTTGATCTTGATGCTCTCCTAGTCACATGTGCCCAAAACTATATATTAACTAAAGGTCTCCTTATGGACTTATTGGTTCAACTTATTGGTGCCTAACAATAAAATTGACCATACGCGACTGGTCCCGACGGGGCGAGTTATTGGGTTTTATTTGTCATAGTTATAGTAATAGTTGTAACCTACAGCCATGTGGATAAGTACTGTAAATACCAGGACTACACACATATACCTAATAAATGCCTAAACAACACCACGTTCTCGTAATTTAGGCAAAGGGTCTAAGTTCAATACATGTTCGGTAATCTTATTATGGCGCCGTTCCAATTTCTACGGAAAACTGTTACTTTTAGTCTTTGCAATGGCTGACCCCTTGTCTCTTTACTACTACCTTGTACTGGAAATATGTATACCTATAATGTAAATGTATGACCTTCGATTAGCATCTATGCGTCATTGTAAAACTAGAATACATTACGTTGACTAACGCATTGTTTATCTATTAATTCACGGTTTTCGATGCCCACTTACATAACGACACAAGTATTCGTGCACGTGAGTATTCCTCGTGTTTCGTGGTTCTTATCACAAAGGATTAAAGTATGTTTTCGCATGTCGTTTTGTTGTTAAGTTTTGCAACGGTCCACTCTTGCAGCACGGCCGGGACTGTTGCCAAACGCGGTCGTTGTTGTGCCTATGAAGAGATTTCACTTTGCGAATCTTCGTGATGTGATGACACAGTGCAGTTTCGGCGCTTGGGCCAATATTTATATACTGCTATTGCATTGCGCTAATGGTTGGTCGTGTTGTTTTAGGTCAACGATGACGTATCCAGTATATGATAATAGTGGTAGTGATACAGTACCTAACCTAGTTACACTTTTTATGTAAATATTGATTAAGGATTTTTTCTAAATTGTTACTTTTAGCTATTAGAATTAAGAAATAAAATATAAATGTTGTAAATCACTTTCCCATCTACAATGACGTCAGATACAGGATATTTTTATACTTAAACCGGTTTCAAAAACAATACGCACGAAATTAGGGAAAGTTAAAACGAACAGATGACTCGCTAATTTTAAACCCAAGTGCAGCTGCAAGGTTTGCATTCAGAATGCAAGGCGGTTGGTTTTTACAACTGTATTTTCGTCAAGGAGCTGACCTCCTTACGCTGTGACGGAGCTATTCTTGGAAACTGAAGGCATTTACGGTATTTATGATGTGGAATAGCTTTCGGACAGATTTTAACAGTGTTGTTTATTTGAAACCCTTATAGGACGATATAGTAACGTAAATCTGTATAGTTGTGAGAATTAGAACGACTGATACAGAAAGACTGAAGCCGTGCACATGTTTATAACTCATTTAAAAAGGCATATAAACATATAGCGCGTACCAGTAACTCTCTGGAGTAACAAAATGTATTAAGGCAGGGCCAGATTGGCAAGTACGGTAGTCACATTGTTACCAAAAAGTGCTATACCTATATATAGCTTAACCACAGAGTTATAGTACTTAAAAAAAACAGATTCTTGAATGGCGGATCAAAAAGTTAACCTAATTGGGAGCAACCCAGGGCGTCGTTTACCTTTATGGGTGGATGACATTCGGAAGGTTGCGAGTTACTCCTAGATTAGATGAACTCATGATCGGAATAAGTGGCGTACACGAAGGGATACCTATGTTTAGCAGTGGGCGATAGAAGGCTGAAAATTCTGCTGATGACGATGATGTATTATAAAAAAACTAACATTTGGCGTGTTTGTTCCAGGTGTACCTACACAGTTGGCGCTCCGCAGACGAGCTGAACATGTTGGTGGGTGCGAAGGTGGGCGGCGCCACGCCCCTGGTGATCGCCTGTAGGAACGGCCACTACGACGTGGCCGAGTATCTGATCGAGAGGTGCAAGGCGGACATCGAACAGCCCGGCTCAGGTGAGGACATTAGAAACTTGTGTTCTCTTGTTATCTACCGCTTGGGAAGACGGAGGACACCACGTATGTAGAAACAGCTGCAAGTGATGATAATCTTGACATGGTATCTACCAATTTTCGTCTGCCAGTGGGCGAGGTGCCGCTAGTGGCTGCCTGTAAAAACGACCACTTTAACATGGTCAAATATTTATCGATAGATGCAAGGCCGTCATCAAACAACACATCTTACAACAATGGGTGAAAACACCTTACAATCAGTTTGTTAAAAACACAGAAGAATAATTTGACACAGATTTCTAGGAAAAATTTTGAATCGATAAACGGGTAATGCTTCCTGGAATTGAGTGACGTTCTGTATGTCAATGAGGCGACGTAAAACACTGGCACTATTATCTTACGGAAGTGTTTGTTAAGTTATCTAAATATTTACTTCTCGAAGATTCTCTATGCAACAGCGTCGCAAATACACTGCAAGTTTTGCAAACCTTAGTTCATTATCTCTGTCGCATGTTTCTGTGAACAATGATTGATATTGTTCACAGAAACCTGCGTCACTTTTCCTCCTTTTCTACTCGCCAATGGCTTGGCTTTCGTCCATTGTGGTGTGCCAAACCGTAAAATGTTCGAAGAACCGTGTTCGAAGAAAAAAACAAAAGGAATATTTATTGTCTTTGGTTGCCGCAATAATTACTCATGAAATAAAACAACTAAAACGGATTATATCGCGTATGCTAATTTAAACTTCATTCCGACGTTTTGAACCCTTTAGGCCACCCTAAACTCACACCTCCCGATGACCACGACATACGAAAGTTAAAATAAAGTTCAAAACCGGACAACTTTTATTTTGGTACTGTAAATATGTTGAATTACAAGTGTCAACTTTTTTCTACACTCACAAATGTTCAAAATAGGCATAATAAACATATTAATTGTAATAAAACTGGTAACTCGTGTTTTATAAGTCGATATGTTTCGTTTCATTACGAGGAGCTTTAATGGTGAGCCGTTCACGTTGGGTGACCGACGAAGACTATTTTTAACTTTTAATACAATTAATATTATTAATCTCACGAAAGTTTTGTGTATTGATTAGGTATAATTACTTTTTTTAATGATTATTAAACCACATCGTCTTTGTAACTAAGAACAAATCATATTATTTCTATAAAATATTCGCCTCGGACCCGTAAAGTACCCGAATGTAGCCCTCCGGATCGCTAAACGGTATTCTTGGCAGTGGGCACGTTCTTCGGCTGATATGGTGATGATGATGATGACGCCTGAGTTCCTGGTTACTTTTTCTTAAGCCCGTTTCACATCAAGCTCGGGCCCGCGTTGACACGCGCCCGCGCTTGATGTGAAACGGGCTTTAAGTATCATCTGTTTCAATTTACAGATCGTCTTTGTTATTCTAAACACAAGCTCATGTCGACGTTGTCTACCTGTGGCGCTACCGCGAAACACGATATTCGTAAATTTCGGACGATTGTCTCTCTGTCACTCTCATGACGTCTTAATTGCAGTAAAAGAGAAATATGCTCGAAGTATACGAACTTCAATGTTCGCGGTACCGGGCCTGTTTGTGTCTTAAAATCACCTGATCGTGGCGGATAGCCAACAATTCGTTACTCCGGAAATTGATTTGTGACTGTTTTTACAAAGTTTCAAAACATAGTTATTTTTAATATTATTACATAGATTTAATTTATTTCATTCCTATCAAAAAAAGTATTATAAGTTTTATTAAGTATATAATAATGTAACATGATGAAGAACACAAAAAAATTTAAACAAATAGGTAGACGTAAAATAAAATAGTGGTAGAAAGAGTTCGTAGGTCAGTCGTTTGCTCAAACCGTATGTTATTGTTTCATTAATCATTATACCTATAACTTACGTCATGGGTGAAGTTATGATAATCGTCCTTGTAAGTACTTTTAATAATAGGTAGACTGACCAAAAACATTCATACATAACTATCACTGGTCACTATGCTATAATTGATATCGTCTTATAAATGCAAAAGCGACACAATTCAAAATAATACTTTCTTGTATTTAAAATTTTATAATGAAGTGTTTAATCGACGATATGTATGTCAACTATGTACGTATATGTAATATATAATAAGCATCAATAGTAGAGTATGAAACTTCGCACAAAAAGTACCCATTCTCCATTTTGTTTTCAGTTATTGTTTATATGTATATAATATAAGTAACATTGTCCTTTGATGAAAACTTTAAACATATATGTTGTACAGTTTAAAAGATCTAAATATATAGACAGCGAGAAGCGTCTTTGTTCCATAATACAGGCTCAACCTAAATACATAGTTTGGGATAACGGGACTGCAAAGCTGTGGTGTTAATCAATTAAATACATATTTATTTATTTGGTGCGTTGTTTCATACGCCCTCTTAACGTACCGAATTTCATTATCATCATCATCATCATCATCATTGCAGCCATAAGACGTCCACTTCTGGACATATGCCTCCACCAAATATGACTTGTATCATCTTGGTTGTTGCCATAGCCACCCGCCTGGGGTTGGCGACCGCAGTATCAGTAGATTGAGTTTCGGCATACGCTGCTGTCTGTCCGTCAGTTGTTTCCCTTTGTCGCCTCTTACGCGGGAGGAAATGGGGTGCTGCTATTCTAGTCAGCCGGCACCACATCGATTTTAAAATATTAATATTGAACTTTCAGTGACATTCGACGGCGAGACAATAGAGGGCGCCCCGCCGCTCTGGTGCGCGGCCGCCGCGGGCCACCTCCCCCTAGTCCGGCTGCTGGTCCGCGCCGGCGCATGCGTCAACTCGACGACGCGCACGCACAGCACGCCCCTGCGCGCCGCATGTTTCGACGGCCATTATGATATCGTCAAGTTTCTCGTTGAGAGTGGAGCAGGTGTGTGAATACCAATTGTTTTTTTTTTACATATTCGCATAACGACCATTCGGGGAATGAGACTGGTAGTACTTTCAAGGTTTTGAGTGAAGTAGGTTCTTCTTCTTCTTCTTTAAAAAAAATATGGCTTCCATCAATATGTCAATCGATGATTTCGCCAATATCAAGTAAAGTAACATATATAATTAATATGACATATTAAGATTGGTCTTAGAGCATGACGTTGTTCGGTAGTAGGCCTAGCGTTTTGTAAAGTGTTAGCTGGACTTTAACAAGACGGCTGCGGCCTCGGGACTGCCGGGTGATGACCAAATTGTGGTGAAACGCGTTTTGCGATCAATTCTTCATTAGCTGCACAATACTGCGTTAGATCACTGCATAGCTATCGATATTACACACTGAACAACGTTAAAAAAAAGAACAAAAAATACATTCTCAAGACATCTACGCCATTTTAAGGGTCAACCGGAAGTCCTAGGGTCTTAGGGGTCTTAGTCTTCTATGTGTGACGCTTGTTTTGACGGTGATCAATAATTGTTAATATTGGTGGACTAGATATACTCGTAACTGGCTTTAAAAAAAAAGTTGCAGCTTGCTAAACACTGTAGATGGAAATAATCATAAATCTGGAGCGGAACCATTATAATTTTATCAATATTTGACCTCTCCTATTCTCTTCCAGACATAGAAATAGCGAATCGGCACGGCCACACGTGTCTAATGATAGCCTGCTACAAGGGTCACATCCGGATCGCCAAGTACCTCCTCAGCCTCAACGCCGACGTCAATAGGAAGAGTGTCAAAGGCAACACGGCGCTACACGACTGCGCGGAGAGCGGGTCGCTGCACATCCTGAAGATGCTGCTGCAACACGGCGCCACCATGGATGTGGACTCGTACGGTAAGCTCGGCGAAATGCTCCTTATAATTACGTAGTTTAAGGACCCGGATATGTCCTTAACAGTGCTCGGACAAGTCATCGCAGAAACAGATACGGACATGGAACAAGACTCTTTAGAGTCGAAACTTATGATTATTATTATCCAAAGCAGATTTTATCGTAATTTAATATTTGACCTTTTTAGTCGCATATCTGTCATGGATTTGTCAAAGAAGCATTATTGAATCAGTTTTGTGGTGACAATTTAAATGAATACAATTAATAAATGGTTTAAATATGGTGCATATAAATAAGATGCAAGTATCAGCATTAAAAAAAAATGGTAATACTTTCACGGACGTATGGTGAATTTTCGGATGGAATAATAAATGTCATTGAAAAATATAATTAAATAATACTGTACATGATGCGATTCTATTAAAATTGTTCTATTGCCGTGTTGCGATTGTTTTGCGATGACTTGTCCGAACACTGGTCCTTAACCCTTTGACCGCCATCGTCTCATATATGATACAAAGTGACAACGTAAATGACACCGTCATATATTATGACAGAGTTCAAAATTCCGCAAAAACCGCCGAACGTCAAAAATGTAAATTTTTGACGTTCGGCGGTCAAAAGGTTAAACTACATCCAACAATGAGAGGTAGGGCACAGCGAAGTAACATCACGCTTCTGGACTATGAGACTATATGGACATTTTATGTTCTAGTCCTTGTTAGACTAACTCCTAGCCTAACCTTCTGCCACTGATGTGACGTCTAACGGACACCTATGCATTGCAAAGTCGCCATTGTGATGTTGACAACAAAACTTAATAATTTACACGCCACGTGACTGCGTCAGTTGCAGAGGTGTTAAGGTTCATTTTATCTCATCAAAGCATGATTGCTTTGATGAGATAAAATGAACCTTAATTATTTTGATACAATATGAAATATAAAGGCACCCAGCCTATTCTAATCGGCTTTATTTTTTCCCAGGCATGACACCACTTTTAGCAGCCTCAGTGACCGGTCACACACACATAGTAGGACACCTAATCAACGTAGAGAAGGGCCTAGTCACACGGCAGCAGAGGATCGACGCATTAGAACTATTGGGAGCAACGTACGTCGATAAGAAAAGGGATATGGTCGGCGCCCTAGCGCTTTGGAAGAGGGCAATGGACGACCGGTAAGTAAGAAAGAGACATCTGTACTTCGTCATCATCATCATCATCAGCCTATCGCAGTACACTGCTTGGTATAGGTCTCCCCAATTTCTCGCCATCGTGTTCGATCTTCGACTGTTCGCATCCAGCTCCTGCCAGCCATCTTGCGCAAGTCGTCACTCCACTTTGCGTGAGGGCGTCCTACATTACGATTGCCGAGACATATACTGTAGTAGGCAACTGTACTTGTGTCGATTTAATTCGTTTGATGATAGCATTATGGGGGCGGTAGGAGAAAGAGCGAGAAATCCAAAAGGAACACTATACTAATACAATTAAAACTGTTGTGAGCCTCATCGCGATCGGTGTGTCCTGACTCGGCTTGAAGATGGGTACCAGAGCTTACCCGAAACATGTCGCCTAGTGCGATATAATTACACGTGAGTTTATCCGTTTGTAACTAAGTAGTTGGAACACTATATTATTTCAATAGACCTGATTTTAGATGGATAGGGTATGCAGGATTGCAGATAAGGGTATGTATGATCCTTCCCCGGCAGTTAGGAGACCTGTGCTCTATGCCTACTAAACTTAGTAGGTTACAGTAAAATGCTCCCCAAAATAGTCTAAATATTGGTTTTTTTAATCTAGTAGGAGAAAAGAGAATTGCGAAGAATACCAATTGTGAAGAGACCAGGAGACATAAACTTAGGACATCCGATGCGATGCAACGATGACATAGAACACTATACTACGGGCTAAAGAAAGGGTTAATTGCGCGTTGCCTACCCTGTAACCTTTTGCTTCCGAGACTCAGTTACGTTACGTAAAAATTCTCATTTGTGACATCTACAGAGAGTTATGAGGGGTAGGGCACAGAGAAGTACCATCAAGCTTGATTCTGGAGAAGCTCAACTGGGAAGTACCTCCTTCTTACAGACCACAGCTATAATAGCACTGCTACCTTTCAGGTATATAGTGTTGTGTTCCTGATGCTGAGTAAGGTTCCCAGAGCTCCAACCCCCCTTAAAAGGCCGGCAACACGCTTGTGACTTCCCTGGTGTTGCTGGTGCCAATGGGCGACGCCTATGACTCACCATTAGGCAATCCATCTGCTTGTTTGCCATCTTTGTCAAAAAGTTTAATTTTAACTATGACGAGCTTCAACCAGAGTTGCCACCTTTCCGTAAGGAGTTAAGGCTCTGAGGTTTTTGGCAACATTACCGACCGGCAGGAACATATCGGTATAATTAATGTCTAGCAGTGGCGTAGCTGGCCGAAGGGACATCGGGCTCCAGATTTGTTATACGAAATCGATAATAACAAAACGGAACGTGACGTTGACGTCAATTTTCAGGTTTCCAACAGACGGCAGTCCACCAATCCCTAAGCCAAAAGACGTGCCTCGCATCGAGGCGTACGAGTGGGCGGCCGAGCCGTGCGACGCCGCGTCGCTGAGGGAGTTGTTGGCCGACCCGGATGCCATGAGGATGCAGGCGCTAGTGCTCAGAGAAAGGATATTAGGTAAGTAATTTTCTGGTTCATTTGCAGGGGACTTGAATCGCTGTCTATCTATCCCCGAATTATTTGATCTGTCCCCTTCCAAACAATTTTAATAATATATGAAGTTGTCAAGATGATATGAAGCGCGCGATGTGATCTTTTTGTGTGTAGTTCTTAATTTCATCCAATAGGGCAAGTTGAAAATTAGAAGGCATACATTACAATTATGTACATTACGATTAAGTACCGTGGTACAGTCAGCAGCAAAAGTGGCTAAGTGTTTGAAGTGTTCAAAATGACCTACACGCACTCTTATTCTCTTGACAATAGAGATGTGTTGACCTAATTTTGAACACCTCAAACGCTTAGTCACTTCTGATGCTGACTATATCCTCGTTTCGGGCAGCGCTCCACTATGTACCGAGTAAAAATGAAATAAAAGGATGGGTGAACCGCTTGCGAATTTAGGAATTTTCGTTCGTATTATTAAAAAACTATATGTTTTACAAATGTATAAGTAATTTTGTTATTATTAAAATAATTATGACCTACTGTTGAGTATTTGCAACGTCTTAAGTGCAGCTTTAGATAGGCTAATTTTAGAGGTCACTTTGGATGTAATTTTTGTAACGCAAAATTCAAGTAAACTGGTTTTTTCGTATCGTATGATTTATTTAGTTAATCCTTAAATATGTAACTTATAACGCACAAAGGCTAAGATTAACGATTAACTAAACCATAAAGGTATCTGACAAACGAAATTCTGCTGTAATATTTTCGGCGCATCCTAAAGGCATGGGAACATAGGCGCGTTTTGTGAGCGTGGCGGTAGCCCAGCGTGACAGCAGTGTGGCTAATGTAACGAAATAAGTCACACATTCGGACGGCAGCGTCGCGCCCCGCTCGTCGCCGTATGTGAATACGCGCCCTTTGTGACCAACCTTTAAGCCCCATCTCCCCGCAGGCCCGGCGCACCCCGACACGTCGTACTACGTGCGCTACCGCGGCGCGGTGTACGCGGACGCGGGCCGCTTCGCCCGCTGCCGCGCGCTGTGGCACCACGCGCTCGACATGCAGCGCGCCGTGCTGCCGCCGCTCAGCCCGCTCACGCAGTCCAGCCTCTACTCCTTCGCCGAGCTGTTCGCCTACATGCGCGCCGAGCGGGCCCGGCCGCCCAACCGGGGTGAGTGACACGCTACGCAGGCGGGTTGGCAATCGCAGTATCCATCCCGTATTCCACCGCCCCAAAGGACGCTGCTTCCCGTTCTCAGGTGGTTTCAGGCATATTTAATCTGTAATTTTTTTAGGCTTTTAAATCATACTCCCTTGTCGCATTTCTGCAGCGTTTAGAATGTTTTTGAACCACTCTTAATAATGCGGTTCTCGAAACTGAGAACATTTTTCTTATTTCTAACTTTTCATTTTTGCCCAAAAGGTACGATCTGGCAATTCTACGCAATTCAACACTGTCAAACAACCAAATCTATGTTTTTTGTCATGAAAATTAACATTTTTAAATTCAAAATACGCGGCACTCCGTAGTTTGCCAGCACACGTCGTCGATACGTCACTCCGAAACCGAATCTATCGACGAAATTATCAATATAAATTATCGCGTTCTGTGTGAAACGTTCCAAGAAACTACGACATCAACAACAAATGAACTCTAATAAATTCGATAATAACATAAACATTCCATTTCCAGGTCGCATAGTCCCACCAGTCACGTTTGAAGACATCGATCCAGTGTTCAAAAAGGCCCTCTCAGAGATCCACCGCGGCATGGAGCTGCTCAAGTCCAAACTCAGCATCGACAGAGACCAGACGCTGACCACGTTGCAACGTGTGCTAGTCATAGCACTGCACCTAGCTGCGTTGCTGGCGAGGCTATTGGAAGAGCCGGAGTGTACTGAAGAGGACTCTAGGGCCATACATCAGGCTGTTTATTCTCTGGTCAAGTTGGATATTAAGGTTGGTAATTGAAATTTCTTTAAGGAGTTTTCTAGTATGTTTGCTATGGGCGTTTGAAACCTGAAATGAAATGGGGTCAGAATTACAGAAAGTGTACTGGTATATTAATATATACTTAATGAATAATAATGCTTTGTTTCTGTAAACGAAATGAATACGACGTCATTTACGTATGATACTGTCAAATTGGAATTCATTAACATTTTTTCAACTGACTTTTTCAATTAGTGTTTGAGTTGGGTCTCGGTTGAGGGATATCTTAATCTCGTAAGATACAATAACGTATTTTAGAACATAGAAATGTAATTGTAACAACCGACAAGATGAACATTTCTTAAACAAAATGAGTACTTTTTTGGAAACAGAAAATTCAATATGGTTATATATTCAACGAGGTTAAGTAGAGAGGTTATAGTGCAGTCACCGTCAGATATATCGGAGCTGAAGTGGCCACAAATATCTAAACAACGCCTCTATTGTCAAGGCGATAAAGTACATGTTCAGATGTTTGCGACTACCTCCACAGCTCTGATATATCTGATGGCGACTGTACAAGTGAAAATATATCATATTTTTTGTGTATTTTGGTGGTAAAGATTGTTTGAAGTTCATATCGGAAGATAGCTAGAGCGAACTCTTATTCAAAATATTATCCGCACGTACAAACTCTCACCACTTCGTAGCTTATAACCAGATTATGGGTTATGGGTAGTCAAGTGTGTACACAAAACAGGTTATACTAGTACATACTCGTAGTAGGCAACACACACTAGTGAAGCGCTATAAATCGCGACACAACACATTTTGTAAATGCAGTAAAGAGGTAATCATGGTAGGTTTCAGTTCTTCATTTTCTGTTTCAAATTAGGGTAAACAAACTAGCGCCAATAATGGCGACATAAAGATGGTGGATGTTAGTTCTTCACGTTGTTGCAAATTAAGGTAAACATACTAGCGCCATTAATGGCGACATAAAGATGGTAGATGTTAGTTCTTCACGTTTTGTTGCAAATTAAGGTAAACATACTAGCGCCAATAATGGCGACATAAACATGGTAGGTCGCAGCTCTTCACGTTTTGTTGCAAATTAAGGTAAACACACTAGCGACAATTATGGCGACACAAACATAGTAGGTCTCAGCTCTTCACGTGTTGTTGCAAATTAAGGTAAATATACTAGCGCCAATAATGGCGACATAAAGATGGTAGATGTTAGTTCTTCACGTTTTGTTGCAAATTAAGGTCAACACACTAGCGCCATTTATGGCGAAATAAAAATGGTAGCTCTCAGCTCTTCATGTTTTGTTGCAAATTAAGATAAACACACTAGCCACATTTATGGCGACATAAACATGGTAGGTCTCAGCTCTTCATGTTTTGTTGCAAATTAAGGTAAACACACTAGCGCCATCTATCGTAACATAAAGAACACAATCGACAAGACGGTTATCCGTTATTCAGATTTCGAGTATCGTGTTAGAATCGGCGCGCAGTCCTTTCCTTTTAGTGTCGTACGTGTCGCTCACTTGTGTCGTGCCGCAGGTGCGAGCGGGACGGTCGGCGCTGCACGTGGCGTGCTCGGCGGAGGCGGCGCGCGCACGTGGCGCGTGGCTGCCGGCGCCCGGGGACGCGGCGCCGTGCGCGGGCGCGCTGCTGCAGCTCATGCTGCGCCTGGGCGCGCGCCCGCAGGCCCGCGACGCGCGCGGCGACACGCCGCTGCACCTGGTGTGCAAGGTACGTGTGTGCGGCGTGCAGTGTACAGTGTACAGTGGCTGCTGCGCCCGGGGACGCGGCGCCGTGCGCGGGCGCGCTGCTGCAGCTCATGCTGCGCCTGGGCGCGCGCCCGCAGGCCCGCGACGCGCGCGGCGACACGCCGCTGCACCTGGTGTGCAAGGTACGTGTGTGCGGCGTGCAGTGTACAGTGTACAGTGGCTGCTGCGCCCGGGGACGCGGCGCCGTGCGCGGGCGCGCTGCTGCAGCTCATGCTGCGCCTGGGCGCGCGCCCGCAGGCCCGCGACGCGCGCGGCGACACGCCGCTGCACCTGGTGTGCAAGGTACGTGTGTGCGGCGTGCAGTGTACAGTGTACAGTGGCTGCTGCGCCCGGGGACGCGGCGCCGTGCGCGGGCGCGCTGCTGCAGCTCATGCTGCGCCTGGGCGCGCGCCCGCAGGCCCGCGACGCGCGCGGCGACACGCCGCTGCACCTGGTGTGCAAGGTACGTGTGTGCGGCGTGCAGTGTACAGTGTACAGTGGCTGCTGCGCCCGGGGACGCGGCGCCGTGCGCGGGCGCGCTGCTGCAGCTCATGCTGCGCCTGGGCGCGCGCCCGCAGGCCCGCGACGCGCGCGGCGACACGCCGCTGCACCTGGTGTGCAAGGTACGTGTGTGCGGCGTGCAGTGTACAGTGTACAGTGGCTGCTGCGCCCGGGGACGCGGCGCCGTGCGCGGGCGCGCTGCTGCAGCTCATGCTGCGCCTGGGCGCGCGCCCGCAGGCCCGCGACGCGCGCGGCGACACGCCGCTGCACCTGGTGTGCAAGGTACGTGTGTGCGGCGTGCAGTGTACAGTGTACAGTGGCTGCTGCGCCCGGGGACGCGGCGCCGTGCGCGGGCGCGCTGCTGCAGCTCATGCTGCGCCTGGGCGCGCGCCCGCAGGCCCGCGACGCGCGCGGCGACACGCCGCTGCACCTGGTGTGCAAGGTACGTGTGTGCGGCGTGCAGTGTACAGTGTACAGTGGCTGCTGCGCCCGGGGACGCGGCGCCGTGCGCGGGCGCGCTGCTGCAGCTCATGCTGCGCCTGGGCGCGCGCCCGCAGGCCCGCGACGCGCGCGGCGACACGCCGCTGCACCTGGTGTGCAAGGTACGTGTGTGCGGCGTGCAGTGTACAGTGTACAGTGGCTGCTGCGCCCGGGGACGCGGCGCCGTGCGCGGGCGCGCTGCTGCAGCTCATGCTGCGCCTGGGCGCGCGCCCGCAGGCCCGCGACGCGCGCGGCGACACGCCGCTGCACCTGGTGTGCAAGGTACGTGTGTGCGGCGTGCAGTGTACAGTGTACAGCGGCTGCTGCGCCCGGGGACGCGGCGCCGTGCGCGGGCGCGCTGCTGCAGCTCATGCTGCGCCTGGGCGCGCGCCCGCAGGCCCGCGACGCGCGCGGCGACACGCCGCTGCACCTGGTGTGCAAGGTACGTGTGTGCGGCGTGCAGTGTACAGTGTACAGCGGCTGCTGCGCCCGGGGACGCGGCGCCGTGCGCGGGCGCGCTGCTGCAGCTCATGCTGCGCCTGGGCGCGCGCCCGCAGGCCCGCGACGCGCGCGGCGACACGCCGCTGCACCTGGTGTGCAAGGTACGTGTGTGCGGCGTGCAGTGTACAGTGTACAGCGGCTGCTGCGCCCGGGGACGCGGCGCCGTGCGCGGGCGCGCTGCTGCAGCTCATGCTGCGCCTGGGCGCGCGCCCGCAGGCCCGCGACGCGCGCGGCGACACGCCGCTGCACCTGGTGTGCAAGGTACGTGTGTGCGGCGTGCAGTGTACAGTGTACAGCGGCTGCTGCGCCCGGGGACGCGGCGCCGTGCGCGGGCGCGCTGCTGCAGCTCATGCTGCGCCTGGGCGCGCGCCCGCAGGCCCGCGACGCGCGCGGCGACACGCCGCTGCACCTGGTGTGCAAGGTACGTGTGTGCGGCGTGCAGTGTGCAGTGTATACTTGTACAGTGCCGGCCGACATCTCTTCCGGCAGCCAGCATACCATCTGCGCAGTTTGGAGAAGAAATGGGGCACCGTTTCCAAACATGTTTTTAGGGTGATCAATTAGAGTACAGCTGTAAATCTACCCACATACTTATGACTTATGAGATAATAAAGTTCTTTAGCCTAAAATGCAATGTTGAGACGTGGAGGAACGCAACCCGCCTATTGAGGAAGGAAGGGTAAGTGAGACTCTTCAGTAACTGACCGACATTTCCTGCTCCATTTCACTTATACCCGTCTACCACCATAGCGACGGCACGGGATCGCAATTTCACCGCGAACACTACCTGTTGCCGGTAGTCGAAACGCGAAATCGAGCCGAAGCCATGTGTATCATTTTATTACACAACATGTCTATACGTTTTAACGTTTATCGTTTTCCCTGTCTGCAGCTAAACCCGTGTCCGGCCGACGTAGTCCGCTCGCTGCTAGATCACGGCGCGCACATCGACACTGTCAACTACGAGGGCGAGACGCCCGCCGAGATCCTCAAGGCCTCCAACCAGTCCATGGCCACCATAGTCAACCCCCTCAAATACACCACGCTCAAATGCCTCGCCGCTCGCACCGTCAAGAACTACAAACTACCCTATAGACATGTCGTGCCACAGTGCTTGCATTCTACCATTATCAACCATTGAGCGTAAACCAATGATAGTAACACGGCTCTTGTCTTCTCGCTCATGTGCGAGGCGCAGTCTCGCTTTGCGTGAGACGAGGCTATTGACGAGTAATTGAGTCTTGTCTAGTGACGATGATTCGATGTTTTAAACTCCCTGTATGATCGTTCTGAAGTTTTCTATGACCAGAAAAAAACAAATTGAGTCAACTATTGGTTAAGGGCTAAGCGGGATCACGCTTAGACTTCATTCACTCCTAGTGTGCCGTTTAGTGGGACACGGTCGTACAGTGGAGCTCTGTCATTGAATTGTTATTTACACGACATTTATATTGTGATTTTATTTGTAGTTATGCGTAGACGGTGTACCGGTGTTTTACACTGTACATTTTATTGAGGCTACTCGATCCACTAACGATGCACCGATACATCACTGTTTTTATTATACCGATTTGATTTATCTCTCTTCACAATGGGTGCAAGGTTCACATTTTTAATTCATATTTTATTTTTATTCATAGATTATCTGTTTACTGCAATACTAGGAGAATAATACGAAATTACGTAACAGTATATAATATATAAATTTATGTGATTGTAATATTTTTATCATATATAACTGTCGCCATGGGTCGATATATCTAAAGCAAAAATATAATATTTGTACAGATTTTAATTAAGGTTGCGTGCCCAATGTTTTAGGTAACCATAGAATTATACTCGAGTCTTGATTGTTCAACAGTTGTGCTATAATGACCTCTATGTACATCTAATGGATACATGTTTGTATTTTTTTTACAATGGCATTTGTTTAATTAATTTCTCGTCTGTATAAAATAAAGCTCAATTTGATTATTTGGTTGCTCAAAGTGCACCACGGTTGATTCAGCTTATGAGTGAATAAAATCCATTATTAGTCTTGTCTTGCCAACGTAGAAATCTGTGTTTAGGTAATATTCGATACATTTTGTGAAATACGACTAAAAGTTATGAATTGACACTTATTATAAATTGATACAATATTGGTACACGGTACTGTCTTAACACGTTCGTTGACACTTAAGGAAACAAACAATTACGCCACGCATGTCGACGTACTGTCCGTGAACGTGTTAAGGGTGAGATTAGACTGTGTTACTAACATTTAAAATTCCATAGTCGATCAAAAACATGTGACCAAAACACCATTGCGGTGGCAATGTTTTAAAAAATGTAGTATTTCACCTGACATCTATGTGTGCTATATTTGTATCAATGTTCTCATAAATGTCCATGTTTAGATAAAACTAATATAACGAGCGCTTGTAAATGTATATTTCTATGTAAAATTAATTCCAAATGGGGACTTATAAGAGCTATTTTAGAGATACGCATTTAAATGAGTGGTTTAGTGGCGGGCCACAACCACCGCACGGGGACGAAAATATCATCATATCTTGACTGAAAAGCCGTATAAAATATCCAGTTACTTTATTAGCTACTTACAAAGCGTTTCTACTGTTGCCTCAAAAGTTTTCAACAACAACAACAACTTACGGTTAGCAAAATGTGATGACTTATAAATACAGTCGAGTGTAAAAATATCTATAGTAATAAACTGCTCTAAGACATATTTTGCATACATTGTCTGCACCCAAGTTTTTTTTTATTTGACTGTACCAATTCACTGCCAAAATTTAAATGCAACAGTCTCCAAGATTAAGCAGAGAAATAAGAGAAGTTCTTTCTAGATCATCTAGAGCTGTTTCTTGTTTGTATTCATCCAAAATTAATGGAAGCTTAAGAAAAAAACTTGCAAAATTTCAAATTATTTGATGTTGTAGCGAAATGTTTGGTGGTGACTAAATTGTCAAACAATATAGTTAAAACTGTTGAGTCATGCTACTATTACTCAGTTACAATTGGCCTTAAAATGGGTACCAGAGCTTACCCGAAACATGTCGCCTAGCGCGATATAAGTACAAGTGAGTTCATCCGTTCTAACTGAGTAAACTGTCATACGTGGCCTTTTGCACCAGAATATCCGCAGAATATATACCGTACTGGGCGTTTTTTTCTTACACTAAACTCTTATTCAAAATCAATTATGTTAATTTTTAATACTAACTAAACCAATGATATTTGCGAATAAATTTTAAGTGCTGTCTTGGTCTGGCGAGTAGAAAGACCTTAGATAGATGTCGGGCCAAGTGATAATCGCTTTTACTTGAAGTTCTCATTATTAACGACCTCCGTGCTCACTGTTCGCCAATAGAGAAAAGTACGCCATTTTCATACAAAAATATTCAGTGTTTAAAAATGATGCTTCATTGTTGGGTCACTTTTCTCTTGTTACTATGAACATAACCCGTCTCTTTCACTAATACGCTGGAAGAGCAGCGCGTCTGGTTGACTAGTCCTCCTATTTTAATTACATTCATAATACTATACTCATTTTTTTACATAGTTAAATCAACGAATCATTAAATTTGTAAACGCATTGTAAAAACAAACTAGCATAAGTAGACGATTAGAAATTAATGATGTTGAAATTGGTAAATTTAATGATTATATTTAGATGGGTCAGCCATTGGAACTGAATGTAGATACAAAGGAATATGATAGTTACATGTTAGCGCAGTCCACTGTTAATTGTAATGCGCATATTTCTCATAGTATATTTTGAACTTAGTATACATTGCGTGATTACGTACTAGTTATTTTTTGATGATATTAATAAAAATGCTTTAAAATAATCGCTGTTTTTGTAACGATACCCTATTTGTAAGGGTTCCCTTTATTTGGCATAATTTGTTTTGTCCGAATCTTAATACGCATACCAAGTTTCGCATAATTTATTTAGGCCGAATGTTAATGTTGCCGAATATTCATTTAGCAGAATTCTATATTAGCCGAATACTACTTTGTTCGAAAATATATTGCCATACTATTATTGAGGCCAAATGTTCGAAGTGGGTTAGGTTAGGTTAGAACTGTGACCACAACAGAAAAACGAGGTGGGTTAGGTTAGGTAGAACAGCGACTACAACAAAAACGCACTTCTGGGAAAATTCGGTCTTTCCAAATTATACGTACCAACCATTCGGCTAATTTAAATTCTGCTTAAAATAATTCTGCGGAAAAGAATTATGCGAGATCAGTTTCTGCTTATATACAATTATGCCAACACTGTGTATGCGTTTTAAATTATTACAAAACAAATTATCCCTAAACAAGGGGAACCTATTTGTAATCCAATAACACGTTCCATGCCGCTATGATTATTGTTTTCTGTGTACAATCGCCATCGGAACGTCTACCATGGTTAACATTTTATCGTCGATCGCGCTGTCCGTCACTTTCGCACTTACATACTTGTAAGAACGTAACAGATATTGTGACAAGTGACAAAAACCCGACCATATTAGGCTAGTAGATCTGTTGAGGTGTTCACAAATATTGGAACATGCACTTTATCGCCTTGACGAGATACGTTCAGATATATGTGACCACCTCCACAGCTCCGATATATCTGATGGTGACTGTACAGGAAAGCGGATACGAACACAGGACCTGCCTAGATAGTTTCTGGCATTTAGTACACACTGAGATTTACTGGATCTTGAAATTAGTAATATTATATTAATGAACTCAATAAACGAATGAACGAGAATAAAATTATATTTAGTCCATCAGTAGGATTTGTTTTCTCAATAAACAAATAAAAAATAATAATAATACATTTATGGACAAGTCTATATTACCTTTGTCAATGAAAAAAAAAGTAACAAATAACACGTTATTGTTCGGGAATGGCTTGTGACGTCACTATTAAGTAAATATTCCAAGAAGCTATGTCATGCAACATTTGAACTCGATATAACTCCTTAATTAACGATTACATAAAAAAATACTTTTCAAGAATTTACCTACCAGACCAAATTACAATTATGTCTTTTGCTATACTATATTGTACCTACCTAAACAAGATATTGTATTCGGTTACCGAAATAATTACTCATTCGAGTCATTAGTTACTATACGTAATGCGACTGATAACAAAACATAATAATATATATACATGAACTTGAACCAACTATCGACGTGACTGCGCAGCGACTATCGGATCAGGTGCGAGTCATCCAACGGCTCAAGCGATTGGATGACTTGACGCTTGATCGGCTTCGCCTGGAGGCTCTCTCTGCTCGTGCCGCCTTCACCTCGGCGCAGGACCCGCCCGCCACGGCTCCGGTCTCGATGCCAGCATCCGACCTGGCACCACGGGTGCCGCGGGTGGATCCTTGTGCCGACGAGGAGGAGTTCGCGAGTCAGAGTGTGAGTACCACAACTAATGAGCAAATGAGGAGGACTCTGGAAGAGACGATTACGCAGTATCGCTCCACAAACAACCCTAGGCCTCGAATACCACGCTTGCCAATGAATAGACGCAATCATGCGATAATGGGAGCCTTGAATGCTTTACTAGAGCCATATCTTCGGACTAGTAAAGATTTAGATGATACACACTCGATCATGTACTGCGGGGCCATCGCGGCGTGCCGTGTTGCACGAGTCAAGTTTCCGGACGCTGAACGTGCACCTAGGACCGCCGGGGGTGTCCCTGCATGGCAAGTACGGATCGAGCGTCGTATCACTTCATTCAGGACTCTCATTGCAAAGCTGATCTGCTTCAGGGGGGGCAATAATCGCCCCCGAGTGATGCGTTTTGTGAACCAGGCTTTCGCGGGGACGAATATCAGGCCCCGCGACTACATGGCCAATATCACGGAACGCATCGACTTCCTGAAGCAGAAAGTCTATGCGTGGGCAAGCCGTATTCGTCGCTATAGAGAGCGTGTGGATCGATCCCAGCAGAATCGCCTCTTTCAGAGTGACCAAAGGAAGGTGTACCGAAGATGGGAGGAAGGTGATCCCCGTGTGTCTAACACGCAGCTGCCGGATGCTACTGTCATGACTGATTTCTGGCGTAGCATCTGGTCAGTGCCTGTTGAACACACGGAGGGTGAATGGATGAGCGTTGTTGAACGTGAGTGCGAGTCTATCGAACCTATGGGGGCTATCACCATCAGCCCCGACGACGTAAGTTGTGCAATCCGCACGGCCCAGAACTGGAAAAGTCCTGGACCGGATGGATTGCACAATTTCTGGTTGAAATGGTTTCGATGCTCGCACTCGCGATTAGCAGCGCAATTCCAACAAGCCCTTGAGCTCGGCTCCCTGCCACCTTCCTTAACAACTGGTACGACCTTCCTGCTCTATAAGTCCGGTAGTACCACGGAAGCTAAAAACTATCGACCCATCACGTGCTTGCCTACACTCTACAAGCTCCTTACATCCATTTTAAGAGCAAAAATTAACACGCACATTGTCGCGAAAAACATTTTGGCCACCTCTCAAAATGGATGTAGGGTTGGGTCCCGTGGTACTAAAGAGCTCCTCCTCATAGACATGACCATTTGCCAACAGGTCCGGCGGAACAGGGGGGCCCTCTCGGCCGCCTGGATTGATTACAAGAAGGCCTATGATTCAGTGCCTCACTCATGGCTGCAGAGGATCTTAGAGTTGTATAAAGTCAATGCAACTTTAAGATCCTTCCTAGGTGCGTGTATGAGGCAATGGACCACAGTCCTTCGTCAACCAGGAGGTGGCGATGACCCCCCTGGCCCGCAGGACTTCATAAGGATCGAGCGAGGAATATTCCAGGGTGACAGTTTGAGTCCCCTATGGTTCTGCCAAGCTCTGAATCCGCTCAGTACTTTACTGAAGGATTTGGGACTAGGTTGCCGGCTTCGGAGAGAGGGTGAAGTCATTTCTCACCTTCTGTATATGGACGACCTCAAATTATTTGCGCCAAACAACCGAGTCTTGCTGGAGCTACTGAAAACCACTGAAGTGTTCAGTAGCGCCATCAAGATGGAGTTTGGTGTCGATAAGTGTGCGGTTATGCATGTACAGCGGGGGAAAGTAGTAAATTCAACAAATTTACAGCTTTCTGAGACGATGTCGTTCAGGTCTATCTCCGAATCAGAAACCTATAAATATCTTGGTATGTCAGAGTCTCTGGGTATTGAGGATGTGGCTATTAGACAGGCGGTGAAGGAGCGCTTCTTCGGTCGGCTGACAAAAGTACTTAATAGCCTTTTGTCAGGTGGCAATAAGGTTCGGGCCTTCAACGCTTGGGTAATGCCCTTACTTATATACTCCTTTGGCATACTAAGATGGACTCAGACCGAGCTAGATGCCCTGGATCGGAGGGTCCGACTACTACTCACCACACATCGCATGCTACACCCACGCTCGTCGGTTATGAGATTGTACATCCCACGGAAGTGTGGAGGCCGCGGCTTTTTAAATGCCAAAAGTCTCCATAACCGTGAGGTGTGCAATCTCAGGAATTATTTCCTGAACCACGAGTGTGGGATGCATCGTGATGTGGTGGCAGTAGACAGGAACCTCACACCGCTCTCCTTGGCAAACGAGAACTGGCGCAAACCAGTGGTACTAAGCACCGAGGACCGCAAGGCCGTATGGAAGAGTAGGGAGCTACACGGGCGGTTCTACAGGGCCCTAACGGGACCAGACGTAGACCTGCCCGCGTCGGTGAACTGGCTACGATTCGGGGACCTCTTCGGAGAAACCGAGGGTTTTGCCTGTGCAATTGCGGACGAAGTTATCATGACGAATAACTACCGGAAATATATCCTGAAGGACGGTACGGTCGACATTTGTCGGGCATGCCGCCGTCTCGGAGAGTCACTCAGGCATATAATTTCCGGTTGTTCTCATCTTGCTAACGGCGAGTACTTGCACAGACATAACCTTGTAGCCAGGATTATACACCAGCAGCTTGCTCTTATGTATGGACTTGCGGACCGCGAAGTGCCGTACTACAAGTACACACCTGCGCCAGTTCTCGAAAATGGTCGTGCCACGCTCTATTGGGATCGATCTGTTATCACGGACAGGACTATTGTAGCCAATAAGCCTGATATCGTGGTGATAGATCGATCGCAGCGCCGGGCAATGCTCATCGATATCACCGTCCCATGTGACGAGAACCTCGTGAAGGCCGAGAAGGACAAGTCCAGCAAGTACTTAGACTTGGCTCACGAGGTAACCGCCATGTGGGAAGTTGATTCGGCGATCATTGTACCGATAGTTGTATCCGCGAACGGTCTCATAGCGAAGAGTCTCGACCAACATCTTGAGAGACTCTCGCTACGTGGTTGTGGTTGGATCAAGGGTCAGATTCAGAAGGCGGTAATCCTGGACACGGCGCGCATAGTCCGACGGTTCCTCTCTCTGCAGCCCTAACCACCGGCAGCCTGGGCCCTGCCCCGTTGCCGGCGGCACTCTAGGTTAGGTTTTTTATAATGTTTTTATTGTTTTGATATGTTTTAGATGTATTTTTATATTTTACTTTTATAAAAATATTGTATAAAACCTAATCTAAGAAAAAAGATAAATAAAGAGAATATATATACATACTATATTATGTACTCTTATCATCGCCAGCAAGTGTTATTTTATTTCAATAAAATGAAAATAGATGGCGTTATTTCCAACTTTGGAATCTGTAATCGTCGTCGTTGTCGTGTTCTGTTCTGTTATGTGTAATGCAAATAAAGTTTACTAGATGGCGGTGGGAGTTGTTTCAATGTAACCACGTGTTTTTTAGCTTCAAGCATTTATACTCGTAATGTACACACTTTTTAGTATATGATGAAAAAGTGTATGCATGTTTATAAAATAAATAAATATTACAGGACATTCTTACACAAATATGTCCGCCTGCCTGCCTGCCTGCTTGCTATCGCAAACCGGCACAGCGTACACTTGTACGGTGCATCTCCGGGATTTTTCACAGTTGTCGGGGCATACTTCTACTTAGTAAGTCCCTACTTGGGCCGCCAACTACTTGGCGTCGGCCAGCGGGGAACCGTGCTTCGGATCCCGCTACCCTCCGCGACCAGGCATCCGGTGCAACAAACTGACGGTGACGGCATTAGCAAGCTATAAACAATACCGTTCAGACCCGCCTTCCCAAAATGGCTACTACTATCTTCATGGCTTAGACAGCAGGTGGTGGCAAGCCGCGGCTATAAAGCCTACCACCAGAGAGTGCTGGTCATTTGACGTCACCCAGGGGACACGTGTGGGTATCTAGAGCTAAAGCCCACGGACGCGACAACAGCTTTATCCCCCAAAAAGTAGGTAGTTAAATAGTTCGGTACACCATATAAATTCTATGGTGTACCAAACTTTATGAGTTCTATTAATAAGTTTAGGGTCTTTGTAACATTAATTGTTCCGTAAACGTAAATATTTTAACAAACAAAAAGTCAAAAACAAATATCCTAGAGCTTTTGACTTTCATACAAAGTACTTAAGATTAATCAAAACCCAATTCTGCATACACCCGTCTACCCCTCTTTATATACAACTACTGCCAACTAACATAGGTGTTACCAGCGAGTCCAGTTACCCGAGCACCGTCCATTTGTAAGTATAACAGCTCGTTCATTTGTCACAATTACCGCCGAGGCGGAATAACTAGACGCCCTCTTGTTATCTGCCCATTCTGTTGCTCATACATTTTTATGAGCGTATCTTTTTATCCACCCATGTCTTGGCGATTTAATACGAGCCCGGATTTACGGTGGTGTTGTTTCTTGAATATGATTGAGTATTTCATTTGCGCCTTTGAAATATAGCTACAGTTTTCGGTTCGGAAAATAATGGAAAGCATATGACGTCAGTCATACTCAGTTTCTTCCGGGCATTTTCGCAACCAATTGTGTCTTAAGAGTTTCAGTTGCCAATGAAGAACTTATATTCTTTGGAGGAATGCCATACAAGAAGTATAAAACAATACATAGGTTAGGTTCGTTAGGTAGCTTTAAATACCTAGCGGTAGCTTCCGAGTGACGTGAAATATGATGGCTACCTACTGGTTCTGTACAAAGATATGAAAATCTTAATTTGCAGCAGGTCTTAACTCGCAATGTCTTTTAAACGCCAAAGACGTTTTTAACAAGCCGACGGAAAGTCGTGCAGTTTCTAGAAAAATCCTGGCGATTCGTCCAACCCTTTGAACATTGAGATGTTGTGTACGTAGTACATGACATGACCCTTAAAACGAGTTAGACTACATGGCAGGCATACTTTTGCTAAATTATTGTACGCACACACGTTATACAGTCAGCGTCATATAGTTGGTAGCATCCAAAGTACTCAAAAAGTTAGGTACACCATAGAATTAGTATGGTGTACCGAACTATTTGAGTACTTTGAATGCTACGAACTATATGACGCTGACTGTACAATGAACTAAGTATGAAGCAAGTGCGTTTGGGAGTGGAGGCGAGGTGTTAACAGGTAGGCAGTGCACCTAGGCAGCTGCCCACTAGACTGGTACAATTTTGAAGAAGATAACGAACAATCGTTCTTTGTGAAGAAATATTGGAGAGATGTATGCCACTCACACTGAAAAAGAATAGTGTATCAACCAGTAAACGGACTTCCTTAATCCGATTACGAAACCTATTAGTAGTTAAAGATGTCTCATACTTACAAAATAAGTGTTCGTAAAATGCGCTGTGATTATACGAGGTTGTTTTGCGTAATGGGTGTCGGCGGGGCGGTGCGGACTTACCGTAACCCGCTTACCGCTTCTCGACTAGTGAGGGAGGTGTTCGATAAACAAGAACAAACAATAAACGTTTAACAAAAATGACTACTTTGTGACCTGGCACCACGCTTTTCCCTGTTACCTACAGAATTATAAATATGGTACTTAAATACAATCACTCACTTTTACATTTCGTCTGATGTAACGGACACACGGGTTTTACGAAACTGAGAATACATTCGAAACGTCAGGTAAAGTATTCAAAACAAATGTGGACTTTACCTTGATTCGACCGCGTTAAGTCACTTTTGAATAATGTTTAGAAATATTATTTGATGTACCTAGTAGTCCATCAGCAGCAGTGCTTGTTGCCAGTGGTGTCATACGGATCTGACAGTTGTTCGTTTACAATGGGACTCATCAGGCGGCTCAAGCGTGAATATAAAGTTTAGGTACATGATAGAATCGGAAATGAGGATATCCATAGCAGCGTAGCGGTTTAAAAGCAATTTCCTCCCGCGAACACTCCGGCTGTGGAATGAACTACCTGCCGAGCTTTTCCGTAAGGACTACAGTATCAGGTTCTTCAAAAAAGTAGTGTATAGGTTCTTAAAGGGTAGGCAACGGGCATATGTTAATCCTCTGGAGTTGCAGGCGTCCATAGGCTACGGTAACTGCTTACCATCAGGCGGGCCGTATGCTTGTTTGCCACCGTCACCGTTGCACCGTTGAAGTGACAATAGACAGGCCACGTAGCCCGGAGAGTCGATGGCCGCCAGAAAAGTCCTAGAGTGGTGACTATAATATACCTGTATACGGAAAAGCAGTGTCGGTCGTCCACCCTGACTGCAGTATGCTGAAGATCGCAAACGTCCTTAGCCGATAGACAGTAGTCCACCAAAATATTGACAGTTCGCTAGACACCAAGCGAGTAACATCACTAGCCCTGATGCGATTGTTCCGACGCTCTTGGCAAGTCATTACAATTGTGTGCTCAACGGGAATCTGATTTAGATCGATTCGAAGCACTAATCTCAGTCCGCTCAAGTTTGCTGCGAGCCGAGGGCTCCCAAAGAGATCATCAAGAGTTCATCATTTAGCAATACTATGATAATTTAACAATACTATGGTAATATGATTACTATTCTTGTTTCCAATAATGGAGCGCGTTTGATATTTTTGCACTTGTATGATCCATCAATGTCCGTTTATTTATAATCGTAACTTAAAGTTCTTTAGTTGAAGATATTATCATGATGAAGACGTCGATTACAAGTGAATATTTCCAGTTTTCTCCAGTATGTATGTAAATAATTTATTATGCCATATGTTTTGCTTGTAGAAGTACCTACTTTTTAACTTAGCTTTCTGATAAAGTTAACAGTTTTTATAGGTAGTTATGCTATTCATACACACATACATTTTAGCCGTATGCAGTCCACTGCTGGACATAGGCCTCCCACAAATAGATATGACTTGTATCATAGTCGCCACGCTTGGCAGGCGGATTGGCGAGCGCAGTAGCTGTAGATTGGGTTTCGACGGACGCTGCTGCCCGTCGGTAGGATTTTTCCTCTTACCCGCGGGAGGAGATGTGTTGGTGCTATTCTAATCAGCCGACATCACTCGGCATTCGGCATAACAAATATGCCGTTAAAGAAATATACCGTTATGCTATTCATTTGTATGTAATTAATGGTATTGTATCCCACATTATCATCTGCAACAATAAAGAATGAATATGAGTTATTTTTGACAGGACTGAAAAACGGAGCTCAGATCAAACGGATCAGATCATATAAGTTAAATTAATATGCCTCGTCTTTGCACTAACAGTTTAGTTTTGAAACACTTCTAATGAATGAATGACGCGACAATGGCATTCTATCCTATAATTCAAGTCCTAAACCAATTACCGATAATCATCCCAAATCCTCATAACAACTGCACACAATACCTGTTTTTCAATACAATATTACGCCGTAAGCTGACGGCGCGGTTTCGTTTAATACCGATTGCGGGATTTGGCAAATTTTCATGTTTGCTTTTAATATAATTGTTCAGTTATCTGCGGATTACGGGCTGCCTCAAATTGAATTGTAATGGCGTTGTTACGCCAGGGCTGCCCCCGCAGCCGGCGGGCCTGTTCATTTAATTGCGTTTCAAAATGTTTCAATGAAGTGGTGCGTGGGTAGCTGAGTTAACACTTTCAATCCTTCAGTCGACAGTGCGATACCCGGCTCGTAGCACTTTTTCGAAACTTGTGTACGAAGTATCGTTTGATATTTACCTAGCGCTGTTCGGTGAAGAAAAACATTGTGTGGAAAACTAACCTGATACCGATGATCAAGTCTAGTTTTACCCTCACGTTGGCATAGATATATATTTTCGATTTCATTTACTTACTGGTATCATAAGATTGTAATGTGCGTGTAAGTGATATTGTAAGTAGTAGATACGTATGATGGATTCGAGATCATTAAACATTTTACGTGTTGAAATCGATATAGCGTATGTAATCCCAATACATTTAGCAGTGTTTTTAGACTGACAAAGGCGCATAATGTTTTCGTTAAACTGCACTGAACTCTAAAAAATAATAAAAATACGTCAACATATTTATTACCAAGTAAAACGCGATAAAACATCATACTTGTTTCCAAAACAAACGATCAATCTGCTCGTATAAGTGTTAGTATCAAGATACAACCGTGTAAACACGCGGGGGGTAAACTAGCTATTGTAATGTTCCCAATTACAAGAGTCAACCCTACCGCGGTCGCTGGAGCGTCGGAACCCGCAAATTTTAAGCTTCTGCAGTCCTGCGGCAGCCATAACCGGCAGCCGCTTTGTTTAACGACATCTTTCTATTGCCCGAGGGTTAAGAGGGAGACACATGTTAACTTTATTGTTTGAATAAAGAAAGGATACTTTAGGGTTTCATTATTTTTTTTAAATGATATTTCTGGCATTGTGAAATACATAGATAAATAATATTTGACCTTTTTATGTTTTATCTGTATTTATGTTTTACGTGCTCTAGTTTTAGGTCTTTAAGTAACTGTAAGGGGTAAGTTTAATTAGAAATAAATATGTAGCACAATATAATATTCTTTAAAATATATATGAATCTCAAGGGAGTTTCCGATTAAAATATTCATTAAAATTAATTTACTTAATATTATGTTTTTAAATGACAAAAACCATTACAGTTACTCAAATATACGTAACGTTACAAGTCATATTTGTGACAATCCACTGCAGTACCCTTACCATGAGTTGTGACATTGCCGTTTTCGATAACGAGTATCGAATTTACTATTTGTGCATCTCACTTGTACTATTTTAGTGCGAACGAGATGCACAAAATAGTAAACTGCAGGTAGGTACTGCAGTGGATAGTAAACGGCTGAAATGTATGTAGGTACCTATGTATACTTAACGTTAACCCAAAAAACCCATACCTGACTCCTTGCCCTATATTAATCCAATATATCTTCGTATATTATTATAATATTTTTGACATATAAAAAAAACACGTGTCAGGTTAAACTCTTCCACATAAATAAAAAAAATATGAATTAAGTCGAGGTTAAAAACAATACTCCTACCTTATTTTATACTCGTATGTACCTACACATGTCAGCATTTTGGAGGTATCGATGTACTAGACCTTATAACAATGGCATAGAATGCAAAATGGTGTACATATTTTTTAAGCCTTTGACTGTATCCAAAGGCTCTGAGCGTTTCAGCCTTTACGCAACACATAGCATTTAATTCTGAAGTCCCTACAACAGTAGGTAACAACTCGCTGCTATTCCATTATTAACCTAAACGCTTTTCACGTAGAGCTTACAATTGCTTGATTTAAAGCTCATATGAATCGGGATACAATGTTATGTTACGTAATCGCTTTACAATTGTAATGGGCTTTGTACGGGACTTTCTAAAGTGGTATATGTGTGAGTTTTGAGCAATTTTATTGCGTTGTTGGGGTAGCGCAGACAATTATGTGTAGGGTTTTATTTTTGCAACGTTACCTGCCTTTAATCTGGTTATACGTATTGGATTGTTTCGAATTGATCTGTGGATTGAGATTCAAGCATGTTAATATAATTGAAACTGTTGTGAGCCATTACTAATACTTAGTTACAAACGGATAAACTCACTAGGCGATATGTTTCAGGTAAGCTCTGGTACCCATTTTCAAGCCGAGTCAGGACACATCGTTCGGGGTGAGGGTGTATCACTACTGTCCACATATCATATGTGAAAAATGTCGCCTAGTGAAATATAAGTACACGTGAGTTCAAGCATGTTTGCAACAATAATTGGACGTTGTCACTACTTAAACTACGGAAATCACTAATATTATATATACTTGTAACAAATAGCTGTAGTAATATTCATAATCCGAAAGTGTCGATCAAACAGTTGCCTCAAATCACCTTTGTATGAAATCACACCTCACACTAAGTACTACGGGGTAAGTGGGATGTCCTACTAATTTATCTTTAAAGTTATTAAATGGAACTACCTACTAAAAAAAAAGACTAAATAAAACACAAACGACCGAAACACTTACCTATTAGTAATTTTACGGTACCAGTAAGTGAGACTTGGACTCATGTCCCCTGTCGTGGGCTATCCTGTATTGTATTAGTATTTTAGCCCCCTGGTTTAATTGAGTAAATTGTAGGTATTGTGTATTGTTGGATGTAACATATGACAATCAGGAAGACACAAGATTCATCCTATAAGGTGTATTTGGACGTAACAAACTGCATAGTAGTTTTGTTAACTCAGATTTACATACATCAGTCAAACTTTTGCAACAGTATTGCAGGCATTCTGTAAAATATGTAAACGTGTAGTATTATTTTGAGTCTAAGGCTAGGTCTTATATAACATTTTTTTTTAAATAAAAAATAAAAATATCTAGAGCATACCAAAACAGGTGGTTAGTGCTGCATAGATAGGAACTCCCGGACTTTGTGCTTCGTGTCCAGTATTTACCACCTTCTGAATCTGACCCTTGATCCAACCACCACCACGTAGCGAAATACTCTCGAGATGTTGGTCGAGACGCTTCGCTATGAGACCGTTCGCGAAAACAACTATCGAGACATAATAATACTATTTTTTTACACGGAACAATGGTGTTCCGGGCATTTGGGAGGTGTACGCGGAGCCGGATCGAGCCAACGCGCAGAGGCCCTTTCGACAATTTAATGAAATGTGAGGGGTACACTAAGCGGATGTTGCCCCTGTCCGTATCATGGGACGCGCACAGAGACAGCACCCGCAATGGTGTAAGGAGAATTGAGTTTTAATGGAATCTAGAATGTTGGATTGGTGGCAAAGACGGACTAGCTACTGGGCTATTGGATAAAAAACCGGACGCCTGCCTAATAAAATGGTATATAATTTTATCACCGGCAGACAAAACATTTATTATCATTATGTGCCAGGACTTGAACTCCCTAATGACAAGTCACCTTCCTGTACCACTCGACCAACGTTTTCATAAGGTTAATTGCACAAATAGTTGTAAGCTCTCAATTATGCTGCGAGTTCATTTCAAAAAGATCGTAATTGCTCTCAAGTTGTTTATTAAATGAAGGATGTAAGCCTTTTCGGAGGGAGAGTGTTATCGTCGGATCGTGTAATCCGACAACTGCCGGCAGGTAAGGGAGTGTGCCTACCGAATTATAACTTAGCATGGGGTAGGGTTGTCGCCAAGTCTTTCATTATCTAAAAAAGTATGGAAAGTCAAACCCTTATGTAGAAATGAATTCTTACTCTACTTGTACTAAATAGCTGCGGTAGTGCGTTGAGAAATATGTAGGAAGATCGTATTTATGAGTGGGAATTATTAAGAACTGTGGAAAAAGACTTAAAACTATGCAATCTGGTTGGAATGATTATAGGATTGCTATAAAACTTAAACTTTATTTATAATAATTATAAACGAGTAAGTACTTAACTATTTACGTTGTGCGAGGAAGCCGCCAACTTTTCGGTCACTTAAACTTTTATATTTCACGTTTATTTTGCGTTATTATTGGCTCTTAATTGGAAAAATGTGTTAAGTGAAAAAAACCGTTATCATCTCGAGCCATGCTCAGTGTATTCGGTTAGTTCGCGACCGTAAAAACACTTTTTATAAATAAATAAAAACTTAGAAAGTCTTCACAACGCTTTTCTTTCATAATACGAGGGAGCAACATTTTCATGCACTTTCGAAGTGTTTAAATGTAAGTTTGACGCAGAGAATATTGCATATTGTCGGCAACCCTGGTGTGCGTGCGCACCGCACGGCGCAGTAAGGGTCGCGCACACTGCAACAATGGCGCCGGCGGTGTGACGGCACTTCATTATTGCTGCATTGAGCCGTTGTTATTAAAGCTAGAGAGGTCGTAATTGCTATCGATAGTGTCAGTATCGATGAATGCCAGGCATTTCTTGAAAACTACGTTTTTACGCTGAAGTATATTTTAACTTTTAAGAAATTTTAAACGACTTCCCGGAAATTTTAAGCAATTGTTATTCCAATAGACTCATAATAATTCGGGGTTCAGTATAATTCGGGGTTCATCAAGAAAACATTACTTTACATAGTATTTTTTTAAGAAAGGGGCTTGAAAGTTCTAGAAAACGTACTCATGACGACAGACTCGATCTTTCGGATAATAAAATTAATAAAAAGAGCTTCATCCTAATTTAAAAGAAAAAGAATACGTACCAGCTACGAAACGTTTCTAGAGCCCAAGGCAGAGACGTTGTAGGTAATCACTTAAAAATACGATAAAAGATTGATCATAAAATACCAATAATTCCAAACGCTCAAATAAATATTAGGCACTAAAATATATATTCATAAATTTCGAATGATTCTCTTTGTCACTTTCGTGAGGCCTTAATTGGAGTGAAAAAGAAAACTCAAAAATTTCCGATTATCGATATTCCCAGTACACCTACAGGCAAACATGACAATTTTATCGACATCGACACCGCCCCTTCCTGTGCGAACCCTTTCAGCTTAATTCCATAATTGGGGGTTAAACTCTCAGCAGATGGGCTTTATTATCACACTGATTATATCAAAGCTCTGTTATGACACTGATTATATCCACGCGTCGAGGACATTCATAAACTGATGTTATCACTTTTTAGTGTTTTTATTGAGATGAAAACCGGGTATTGTCCCTTAACTGCGACTAGAAATCACTGGTGGACTGGCAGCGTTGCTATAGAGCGGTGGAAATGTGCGATCGCCAACCCGCTTTCAAAGCGTGGCGATTATGGCATGCTCAGAGATCACAGTCTGTGACGATGTATGGGTGATTCCTATATCCAGCATAGGACGCCGTGTCGGATAAAGTAGTAAGGTGGTCCTGTCCATTATAGGACCACTTTACTACTTTATCCGACACGGCGGACACATTATGGACGTTCACTGTTATTATAACGAAATAAGGTCACATAAATGTTAAGTACGTCAATCAACAGTCAAACATAGTATACAATCTTTGACTTAAGGACGAAGTGTCTATGGTAGAAGGCTACCTGTCAACTTAATCCATCCATCATTGATGCCTTTAACTAAATTGAGTATTTCTACTAAATAATTGTCAGTAGGTAATTTTTATACATATGCGTGTTTTTTTTTGAACTAGGGGTCGATTTTTGAGAGTCGTATACCTACTCGAATTGCAAAAACTTGAATGACGAATATATTCGCACACAAAAGTTTCTCACCATTATTTTTTAGAAAATGTATAGTTTCGATACCCACGATTATTCATTTCTCTCATTCTCTAAAATACTATTCCTTCGTGTTTGAGAGCGTTTAAAAATGTCACGATTCGAGCGTCGAGTGGTCAAAAATCGGCCCCCTGCACTGGTTACTTACAAATAATTGAAATATTAACTAGCACCTTCGCTGCGGCAGTTAGTTAACATCGCAGTTAACTATACTTGTTTAGGGGTCGATCGGCCTATTACGTGTTGACTGTAAAATGCATTGGGTGCTAGGCAGACCACCTCACTTGACCTCGCCGCCAGACTTGCTCAGATACCTTCTACTGCTGACGATATCTGAACAAGTCGGGCATAAGATTTTCAAAAGATATGCCCAGTCACCACCAAACAAGCAAAAGACCGTCGTTATGATGATGACTAGAATTTAAGAGTTTATTTAAAAATATATACGGTCGAACATATTAGATATGATTCTAACTCTACGCTCATCGTTCTACTACTAAATGTGTCCAAGTAGTTTTGTAATTAAAAAAAAACTGTCAATGTTAAGACGAAGAATAAACAATTGCTTGAATAATTGAAATAGATGAAATAAACTTAAGGAAAAGTGTCCGGCGTCCGAGATAGGATTTGAACCCGCATCACCAGCCATCGCCGCTGGCGCTTTAACCCTTTGTATGCTTAGGCACGGATCCGTGCCGAGCATTTTAATTCTACGGAATTAAGTTCAAGGTCGTTTTTTCATTAGAGAATTTTGACATCCGCATACGAGGGGTTAACCAATTGGCCCCCCGAACACTTTTTCTTAAGTATATTTCATCTATTGATTTTTTTTATCTATATAGTATACTACAAAATATATAATAAAAAAAACATTTGATTTATTCTGTCTCAACTTTTTAAACAAAACACCTAAGCGCCAGTGCGTGATTGTACCTAATTAGTTTGAGCGACGACTATTGCGTGGTTTCTTATTTACTGTAGGTACTAGACCTAAATAAATCTTCCATGGACGTGTACCATCTAGATGCATAGTACAGCTAAAGTGGTAAAAAAATAAATTATTGAATGTTGCATTTCCATAAGGATTTTGTTACTGCAAAATTCATAAAAATCACATACACCAATTTTCATTACAATCAAACATTATTTAGAGGTCGCTCAAAATTGATCACTTTCCCAATAGTAAAATCTATGGAACTAATTTAAGCAATTAAAAAACGTTACCTGGGGACATTTTAATGGTTTAAATTTTTTTTTCACTTAGATATTAGAACATAAATATCAACCCGGCATTTTTATAATTTGAGGTTACATTCATTTTTTTGATATTGTATGACATTTTTTTCAGTTATGTTGAGCGACAGTAAATTACGAGCAACCGAGTTAAGATTTTGCATATAGACATATCTACTTGCTAGAAGAAAAAAAGGAGCCCTGTAGAGATAACATTCCTAACATTTTTTTACTCCATACCACGGAGTGAGGTTTCTTTATCTGTGCTCCATACTCCATACAAACGTGGGCCGCCCTACACTGACACATATTTGTTCACTCTGTTACGTAGTTAAGCCTCTTTCAGCAATGGCTCAACCTTAATCACAATACTTATCCTCGAGGAAATGTAACGAATGGCTCGAGTGGAGTTAATGCGATATAGGTGAAAAACTTAGCTAATGCCTGTGGTGATTCTTCGGGCGTTTGAACCGCTCTTATTACTCTGTCCAGATTTCTGTAGAAGTGCCTGCATTGTATTAAGTAGGTTTTGGTTGTCCTTTAACCAGCCCAGCTGTCCACCAGTAAACCAAAAATAAGAACCAAACTGTGTGATGTTTTCTACAGAAATCTGGACAGAGTAATAAGAGCGGTTCAAACGCCCGAATAATCACCCCCCGTCCTATGTATTAGTGTAGATAAATTAGCGAGAGCGTGGAGGTTCATTTGTAATGGTTGTACGGGAAGAAGGCAATTTCAAATATACTTAGAATGCTTATAAACACACAATACCACACAGATGCAATTACACGCTCGCGCTAATTTATCTATAGTAACGTGTGTACACGCATGTCGGCGTTCTATATTCAAAGTTTGACGTAAGTTCCATATTTATTCTCTGCACAGCTACATAGACATGGTCCTTCAGTTAAGTTTTCCGCTTATACGGAGGACATTCGTTTGGACACCATTTTGTTTTATGTCACTTTGAATACGTTCTGGGGCACAATGTCGAGGGAATTTTCGTATCAGAAGCGCAACCGAGAAAATCGATATTCGTAAATTTCGAACGATTGTCTCTGTCAGTCTAATGACGCTTTTATTGGAGTAGAAGAGATAGATGCTCGACATTTTCTAATTCCGATGTTTGCGGTAGGTCTACAGCCACTTCCATTGCTGGATATAGGCCTCCCCATTTAGACCGGGACAGGGAGACCTCTTAGAGCATACCATGATCGCCATGCTTGAAAGGCGGGTTGGCGACCACCCTATCTTCCACCGGTGGTTTCTGATAGTCGCTGTTGCAAGGCCCGCTCGCTGTTACTATATATATAAATCCCACGCTGAACAAAAACATTGTAGGTATTAGATTTTGAATTCTTCAAAATTAAAATTAAAATATTTATTACCTACTAGCCAATTCAATACGTAGAAAAACAATTTATAATTAAAACTAACAATATAATTCAACTAAAACTAACATAAACCTAAAAAAGGCCCCTGCGGCATGGTCATGGTCTCGAGCGAAGATACTGTCAGCTCTTTGGTCTCCTGTGGCGTCTCTGAGTCTCTTTGAAATGTCTTTGATGTAGGTTGTTTCTGTATTACCTAAATCGAAGAGTTACCGAGACTCAGATCAGTCAGACTAGTTCTGCTCTGCGGGCTCCTACCCTACATAATGTAGGTACGTACCGAAAAGTTAAGTTCTTTTTTTTTTATGTCATAGCCGGCAAACGAGCTGACGGATTGCCTGGTGGTAAGCAATTACCGTCGCCTATGGGCACCCGTAACGCCAGGGGAGTCAGAAGCGTGTTCCGGCCTTTAAGGGGGGTTGGAGCTCTGGGAACCTTACTCACCATCAGGAACACAACACTACAAACCTGAAAGGTAGCAGTGATATTATGGCTGTGGTCTTCTGTAAGGAGGAGGTACTTCCCCAGTTGGGCTGCCCCAGATTCAAGCGTGATGGTCATCGCTGTGCCCTACCTCTCATAGTTCAAGACGATAAACATATAAGCATCAGGCGTATTAATAAAGTCAATATTAGAATTATGCGTCTCTTTTGAAATTTCAAAATTAGAATTCTATAAGATATACAGATACCAACAAATATATATGAAAAATATATATCCGGAGTCAATAGAAAATAAAAATAATGTAAACGAACAGTTTTGCAATTACGCACATTAAAATCAATGCTCAAGATTTTTTGGAATCTTATACAAATCTTCTTCTACAAAATCTAAACACTAACTTTGCCCCCTTGTATAAAAAATAACTATTACCTTATTTTCTTTTTCTATTGAACCTGAACATAGCTTCATGTATTCGTCTGTACAGATATTATTGCACGCCGCGTGACCTACATGGAGCATTACTAACAATTAAAAACATCCCCGCGTTGTTTACCCGCGCGCCGACATTGATGCCTCCATAGTAATTTCAATCACAAAATTAATTCTCCCGCCCGCCTTAAATAAGTAGCGCGCCCAATCGATAGGGCGGGCGGGAGTCGGCGGGCGGAGGTTACTGGTAAATAAAGTTCTAGGGGGATCCTGGTTGGTGGGCGTAAGGGTGGTGGGCGGGGCTCGGGGTGGAGCTTGGGCGCTTGAGGGGTAGATGGCAGTATAGGCCCGGGTGTCGTAGGGGTGACATGCGAGTGTCGTTGTGAAGTGATTTGTGCTGTGTTCATTCAGGTTGGTATTTTTTTTTTATTACAGTAAAATACTAAAAAACTTATACGTAAGAGGCGATCTTAAAGTCATAAGGCATTTTATACTAACCCTAAAAATTCTGAGCAAGGTGGCCCTTATAAGTTATTATAACAACAAAAAATCAAAACAAAATAGGTAAAAAATATTTGTTTTTTATTTAATTATGGTTTATCATGATGGTGGCAATGTGGGTAGTTTAGAAATATGCGCACGCGCGTTGTTGTCAGTTTTTGAAATACATAAATTGACGTAGATCGGATCAAAATCAAAACTTAACGGCGATAATGGTTTTGTATTAAGTCATACTATGATATTCTAATTTTATGTTGAAATTATGAACTCGTATATGACTTCGTCTGAGAAGTAAAATGACTCGTTTTATAGATTTTCAGGCATAAATTAATTTCTTGTATCTTGTAGCTTTGATTTAAGAAGTAAGGCACCTGCGCCAAAGTAGCCCAACCAATAAATTGTATATATTTTTAACCATTCGATTTTTTTTTAATCATCTTTGTTTAGGAGCCTTGGTCTCTAAGACCATGTAATACGAAAAGATAAAAACAAATTTATAATAGCAAATCGGTCAGGTGTCAAAAAAACTATAAATATATAAAAGTTGAAATAGATAACATATACTTAAGAAAAAACGACGAGGACCTCCGGTGTTCGAGACGGGATTCGAACCCGCATCTCCAGCTATCGCGGCTGACGCCTTAACCAATTTGGCCACCCGTACACAGCGGACCACGTCGAAATTAATCAAGTATATGTGATCTTGTTTATTTTAAACGGTTTTAGGCACCGTTTTACCAGCTCTAAGGTGAAACACTACGTGTTTGCACCTCCTATATGAATACCTTTCGGGATTCTGATATAGCTAGAGAGGTGGTGCAGGTCCTCGTCGTTTTTTCTTAAGTATATGTTATCTATTTCAACTTTTATTTTATATAGTAGTGTTACTACTTAAAAAAACCAAAGCAAATCAAAAATATTTCATAAAAAATAATTTGATTTGTTCTTAGTTACTATAAATATATATTGCCGGTTTGGACAGGGGTTCCGCCAATACAACCATTCGAATGAATTTAAACTGCACACCCATGTTCGGCAGGCACAGGTACTAACCCAAGTAACAAAATTTGGTTCTATAAAAGTCCTGAGAACGTTTTGGAGCGTGCTAATTAGTGTTCATGATTAGCACTATAATGGTATTGTAAACGGTTACAAAACCCCGAATAGGCCCTAGTTTTATCACTGATTTATACTATAAACATTACATAAAAGCTCTCACGATGATTAATCAGCTCTATGGTTGAAACGTAAAAGCGACGAGAAACGCTTTTTAGTACTAAAATAGTGCTGTCTGTAACGTTTATGTCGCAATTTGCAACTATAATAGTAACGAAAACATGTTTATGGTGCTATTTTGCACAATAAACGATTCCAGTGATCTTATTTAGCACACTTTCTCGTGCGCATTTTGCGTGAGGTGCCTAAAATATTAAATACGGTAAGTTCATTCGCCATTGTTTTTTAAAGTGACATTTGTATTTCGGTAACAATAAGGACGTACTAAAAACATTCGTGGACCGTTACATGGCAGTAGATTATACATGGGAAAATAATTGTATCGATAAAATCATTATGCTGCTTTCAAATTTGACAATGCGCTTTCATAATTTTCATGTTTTAATTGAATTTTAATTAATAAAATATGGAATTGTTCCAACTGGGGCTGCTATAGTACATATAGGCTCCAGTCGTGCTGTTAATGTGCTATTATGGCAGAAAACAGCAGCCATATTTAACGGATTAGGGTTCCGTTGTCCTAATATAAAATAGTATATACAAAATATATTTCTTTGAATGGAGTTGCATTAAATACACACTGGGGCAAATTCACCCCACGTTGCCGCCGAGGCTTGTAGGTAGGTATAGTGCTTTTCTCAAACATGAAATGAAATATAAAAAAATATAAAATTTGAAGACTGTAGCTCTATCCGGTTGTCTACGTTCACACAGCGTAACTTTTCTCGTATACTGTATACGAGATTTTGTCCATTTAGCGCTTATGTATACATTGATTCGTTCACACTTCACACGGACAAATTGTTTTCTTGGTGTGAACAAACCGATTGGACCTGCCAGTAATATCCACCAGGTACTGATTTGATGTTTATGTTAACATCAGTTTTCAAAAGTGTCCTTGGATCTTTTGATAACACATTAGGAATGCGCTTATTTATTATTTCTGACAAACTTTTAATTGCTTGATAAGTGACGCACCATTTTCGTAAGTCACTGCGTAACTGCTCGTTTTTAGTGTTCTCTTCATCTGAACATTCTGATGTTGAGAACTTAGAATTGAAGTATTTTCACTCGCATATTCTTCATCTGCATTACTGGCTTGACAAGACGGAAAATCATTGCTACAGCCCGGCTGTGGTGCAAAACAAATATTTTGTGCGGAACCATACGCTATAATTTCTGGATCCGCTAGACCAGTATTTCCATTTTGTATTGACGATAAAAACATTTGTAAAATACTAGTGATATACTTGATACTAAAAACCTAGTATAGATCTAATTAGTCCATTAGTTGTAATCTTTAGCGCTGTCGTGTCACGCTTTAGTCTCGTAGCAGTAACATAAACACACTTATAGAAGATATTTAGCTATTTAGAATTTAAGTAATTTAGCAACGTACCAGGTAACTTTTATGGTACTACATAGCACTATAGAAAATCTTTCATGACTTTTCCAGAACTCTAGCTTTATAGCGACGTCAAGAGAGCTTCTAAAACGCAAAAACGTTACGTAATGGACGTGCAAAGTCCTTTTATAGTGCAGATTGATCCATTAATAGTGTTTACCATACTGCTACAGTACTAGTACTATAACTGTATATTCTGACGCATTATTAGTGCAAAATAGTTACATAAAAGCATCAGTAAAGTTGTCTATAGTATTAAATAGTACCATAATCGCTTTTTGCATATCTATTACAGTGCAGCACTTTAAAGATTCTTTTGTTTCTTCCTATAAGCGTTCTAAGAGCTAAATTATAGAACTTAAATGCTCTTTAATTTTATAGAGCCAAAACACTGTGTTAAAAACCTTTATAGTACAAGCAGTCACAATGGTTACCATTATAGTCGTACTATATCACTGTTTGGTGATAAAATGCCTTAGTTATAGAACCTTTTGTTACTTGGGAATGTGGCCATCTTTGGCGCAGGTACCTTAGGTATCTTGTAGATAGTAGGATAGTTCTTGTCACCAGACTACAGTTTGGAATTTTGGAAATTATTTAAACATTTTTCGAACATTAATCTTGTATTAAGATAATTTGGGGACCGATTTTTGAGCACTCGATGCTCGAATCGTCACATTTGAAACTCTCTCAAACATGAAGAAATGGTATTTAGGAAGCATGAATAATATAAATTAATAATCGTGGGTATCGAAACTATAGATTTCGTACAAAAATAATGGTGAGAAACATTTGTGTGCGATTATTTTCTACCTCAATTTTTTTTTTGAATTCGTCGTCAGCTACGGTCGCCCCGGTGATTAAGCGAAACCGTAAAATATTAGATTAGGCTGTATTTCCACCAGATACGGATGCATAGCGAGGAATGTATTTTTTGAGAACCAACAGAATCACATTATTTATCGAGGATAGTGGAATGTAGTAATTCTATTGGTTGTTAATGAACACAACCCTCGCAACGCATAGCTCATCTCTGGTGGACACGAAGCCTAATACAATTGTACACCTGTATAAATAATAAATATACAAAAGATAATCCATTCAATATATTACCAGGTTATCATACTTTAATACAATAATATAAAGATTATGATTTATATTTTAAAAAATGTCAATGTACTTAAAAAATGGAACTTAAAACTAGATCTAGAGAATTTATTTTAAAACTAGATCTGCGCGGTTATTTTCCCGCAGTAAAACGTAGCCTATGTGTTAATCCAGGGTGTCAGCTAACTCCATACCAAATTTTATTAAAGTCGCTCCAGCCGTTTAGACGTGAAGAAGAAACAAACATACACACTCAAAAACTTTCGCCTTTATAATATTAGTGTAGATATTACAGTGTAGATAAACAAGAATACAAAATACTCGCTACAGAGAGTACAGAGAATACACAAATAAAAATATTGTTTGATTAGTGATTTATTTATTAGCTCCATATGAGTTATGAATAATAAATAAGAACACACACAAAACACAAGTAATTGAATATGTCTCCGTGCGCGCTGCCGAGTGTTACTTCACTTTTTTGCTCTCCCTATTAACACAACTCAAGTGTGTGATCATTAGTGGAATCTGTATAAGATATAACTATTACAATATAATATCGTTTTTGTTCACATTAAAAAATAAAAGATAAAACTAACATTAGTTTAAAATTAAAAAGTATTGGTAGACAAAAGGCGATCTTCTCTTTTACTCCAATTTAAGGCATAATTAGGGTGATAGAGACAATCATTAGAAAGCGATATTCGCCGTCTGTAGACAAAACAATATGTTAGCCCCGGTAGGTAGAAGTAATTTTAATAGATAACCAAGGCAGAACTAATCTTAAAAAAAAACTTATTCCGCAAGTTGTTGTAAAAATCCGTAATCCATCTCATTAATTTAAATTCAAATTACAAAGATTCAGTTAATTCTGAATCACGTCCCTAAAACACAATCAAATCTTACCCTCCAAAAAACTCATACGTCTCGGTAAGATTTAATTTCTGTCCCTGCTTAAATATAGATGGCGTTGTTTAAGCGGGTGGGGGGTGCTCTGTCCCTGTCGCCCCCGCGCCCCGGATGCCTAATTGAAACAAACAGGGGCGATTCACGACAAGTCATTATTTCTACATTAACTTCCTAGCGCGGAGAGTAATTCTTTCACAAATGTTTAAGGAGAGGCGTGCCGCGTTTGAGTAGGTTACCGTAAACCTGTTGGTGTGTTCTGGTTTGATGTTATGTTATTTGATGTTATGCTATTTTGTTTTTGATATTGATTTCTGAGCCCTGAGTGTAAGTTTTTAACGTAACTTTACGTCAGGAACGCGTTTGCGTTTCCCATATAAATAACATTATCACTTACGCGTTCGTAGTTTTTTTGCGTCAAAAGAAACTTACACTAGAGCCTCAGGGCAGTTTAGGTTCATTTTGTGGATTATAACTTTTTTTTTTATAAAAGACTGACCAGCGTTTGACCTCAGTCGCACCTGATGGCAAGTGACGACGAGGTCGAGGGTGTAGCACGCTGGTTAAGTAACAGCCTATTCACTCTTGCCTTGAAAAGAATCAAATTATATCTTACCGGGAATACAGACGAAGAGAGCGAATTAACTTCAATGCATAGGAATTATTCAAAAAAACTCTTGTCTGTTTCTATCAACTTTGACAACCTTATTTCATTGTCCATCTTCTCGATAACTTAGTAGTTCATTAGTTCAAAATTCTTGTGTAATTTATGTGTTAATGGTCTTCATAAAATAATTTCCATACTGCACTAAACTCTCAAATCGGGTCCACCAATAGTGTTTTCGCTAGACAATTACATCAGTCACTACATTTAATTTCACCACTACTGTGAGAAAACTAAAATACAATATTTCTAAATAGTCTTTCGTTCCGCCTTTTATATATATATTTTTTAATTTCAAGAAGCGTTTTTCCGTTGTTTTCTCCAAACCCGGCCACTTCCCTCGCGCGTCGAGGTCCTCATCAACTCTCGCCCATGTCATCTCCGCCTATTCAATTACTTTGTACAAGTAAATCAGACAATTTACATGTTTATGCACCGGCGGACTGTTTACTTAAACTTTCTTCTCTTGATGGGAAAACTTGGCAGTAACATTATTTCGTTTTTTTTTTTCAATTTCGTTGTTAGCGCGCTGAACGGCTGTTTAACTTTTATTGCGTTTTTATCGTTCGAAAGGGGCGTTTTTTACGTTTGGACGTTGTTACGTTTGTAATTATATTCAAGATTTATTTACTTATTCTATTGCAGGTTTTTTTAATAAACCAAAGAAATAAAAATGTTTGTGCTATAAACAAAAGCTGCGGTGTTTTAGTTTGCCTATCTCGTTTAAGTAGAGTATAAAGTGTGTAGTAAATACTTAGATCCGATTTTTAAATACCCGTAGAGTTATTTGTCGAATAGGGCATATCTGAGGACTGAGAAATCTGACCTTACATATTAATACATTATCTGGCTGCATGGAAATAGTTGTTACATGTACCTATACTACCTATAGGTATAGGTACAAGACAACAGTGACAATACGTGATAATCTCAAAATATTTAATAGCAAACCAGATACTGGGGCGATTAGACTATCCTTTTCTTTTAAGAGTAATATGTGCAAGAAAAATATTACTATTGTCCAAAGATGGCATCTACGCTAAGGAAAATCCAGTTCTATTTTACTCCACCAATTTAATTTCAAATGTTCATTTTCACCTTATAGCCATAACATAACATAATATAAGGTGGAACAGTATTTTTTTTTATACCAGACTGACCAGCGTTTGATCACAGTCACACCTGATGGTAAGTGTCGACGAGGTCGAGGGGCACGCTGGTTCAGTAACAGCTTTGATCACTCTTGCATTGAAAAAACCTAAATTATGTCTTTAAATTATAGTGTATATTCATGTTGTGTGTGTTATTCATGTTCTTCGCCGTACCTTTAAGTATTGTCGAGTTGCTTACACAACTTTATTCGTCTAATTACATCAAAATCAAAGTTCCCGCTTCAGTTTTAGGGTAGACAGTACAAAAACTATTCAAAAAAGGTATTTTTCATACGTGGCGATATTCACGGGGCAATTGTTGCTAACTGTTCACACTAATGCAGATCAGTGCAAAAATAAAGCGGAAACTTTAATATAATTAGGCGAATAAGGTCAAGCGAATGTCCGTATCGACGGTACCCGAAATGATAACTACCATGAATTTTTAATAACTGTCCTATATATTTCCATTACCTAGTATTACTCTTAAACAAAGAGATTTTCAGTATAAAATATTAAATGGCGCCGGAACATGGTTGTCAAACCTTTCGAACCTATGGAGGTTATTTAAGAATTCAATTGTGTGAAAAATGCGGGGCCGGGAGAGTCAACAATGTTGGCCGACAATTGTCGGCGATTGTCGGTGATTGTCGGTATTGTCGGCGACGAGTATGTTAATTTGACTTGCTGCAAGGGTTGTACTAGTATTGTTATTACAATTAATATTTGTGAACCTTTATTGATTTTAAAGTTGTAGAGAGATAAAGCGATGATACTGTAAAAAAATCGTAGTATGGTATCTATCAAAATTGACTTATAAATTAAAATGCTGGTAATGGAGATGCGGGTTCATATCTAGCATCAAAATAGTATTTTGCGTAATCAAAGTTCTACAATTTATATTTTCATAATTTAGTATATCTTGTATTTCATAAAAATGTATGTTTTCCTTCGGGACTACTTAAAACCGTGTAGTACTTTTAAAAAACTCGCAATGACTGTTGCTGGTAATAATCTTTTCAGTCCAGAGATGTAGGGTTAGAGCCGGTGATAGAATTAAGTATAATATTAATTTTAAGTTTTTAACGGTCATAGGCTCATTAAAATGTAATACCAAATAAACAATTTTTTCTTTCTTTATTTCTTCTAATGTGCGTGAATTGAAAAATAGTTATTTGTGCAAGTTTTCTTGCGAGTGTTAATTTTGAGTCCCGAGTGAGCGAAAGATTCTATAATTGAATCACGAGCGTAGCGAGTGATTCTAGTGTTAGAATCTTGAGCGTAGCGAGGCACTCAAAAACACGAGATGTAAAATAACTTTACTCTAGTGTGACACATACAACTTTTCATCTCAGTAGTGAGAACATATTAAAGGTTAAATAAGTTGCCAAAAATGTCATTTTTAGTACAAGCTTTTATTGCCGACTGTACTTTTTATCACAATCGTCATCTACTCTTCGAAAGGTTTCTAATGAGCCTAAAACACCACGGGTTTATCTTGTGTATTTTAGGAGTTGCTTTTGCTACCTTCTGACTCCAGCATCAGATCAGATCAGTGGTACCATAATATTGCATTGTAACCAAAATTACGAGTTCATAAGTGTGCTAAATTTCAGCTCAATCGGTTAAAGATGTCTGCTTCAAAATTGAGTTGCAAGATTTCATCCAGATAAATATACAAATACATAAAATTATATACTATATACAAATATTTACAAGGTAAATAAAATCTTGTAAAAAATGAACATCAAGTTAACCACATGCGTTTAAGTGTTTTATCTGCAACTGCACTGGCTTCATTACTTAATATTTTGTTTAAATATTTTTCATTATAAACATGTACATTACAAAATTATAATATTTGATTATTTTGTGAGGGTCCGAAAGTGTTAGTGGTGTTAAGGGAGTCCATTATGTCCATTATTATAATAAATAGATATATATAAATACTTAAATACATAGAAAACACCCATGACTTAGGAACAAATATCTGTGCTCATCACACAAATAATTGGCCTGACTGGGATTCGAACCCGGGATCACCGGCTTCTTAGGCAGGGTCATTACCTACTAGGCTAGACCGGTCGTCAATTAAAAAGCTACTTTGTCTCACTCCCTGGAGTGACGAAAGTAGCAACTTTCCTCACTCTCTAAAAGTGAGGAAAGTCGCACTTTCCTCACTCCCTGGAGTGAGGAAAGTAGACATGTTCGAGCTGCTGAGGTGAAAAAGTTTTTGTCAAAAATGATATTTTTGGTACAAGTTTTAATGCCGACTGTACATTATCCAGAATCATCAATCCTTTTCGATCCCCTTGTCGGGAGGATCCTAAACACGACGTTTATCTTGTGTGTTTTAGAATTTGCTATGGCTACCTTCTGGCTCCAGCATCTGAACAGATCAGTGGTACCATAATATTGCATTGTCTCCAAATTTACATAAGTGTGCAAACTTCCAGCTCAATCGGTTAAAGATATCTGCTTCAAAATTGAGTTGTAATATTTCACCAGAACATACATAGCAATTTAACTAAAAGCTAACTAAACAAGGAAGCCGAAACAACCAGTAAAAAAAAATCGGTCGCATAGTAAATCATAAAATCAAAGTTAATCAAAGTATATTGCTATTATTTCTGCCGTGTTTACACTAGCCGTCACTCTTTCGGAAATTACTTGTTATCTACATTTTGTAGCATAAATAACTATTAAAAAACATGATATTCTAATAATGCCACTTGTGACATAATTAGCATTACGTGTGTTTGTATGTCACACGTTTCAAGTTTTTATTGCATACATAGAATTTCCACGTGTATACAATAACATTTTAACAATTTAATAAGATATTTCTTTATAATTCTTGCATCATTTAGTGCTAAAATTACAACGGCGACTATATTTATAAGCTGTTAGCACAGTGAAATAACAACATTATTTTATTTGATGATAGCTCTGCGTACAAGTATACTGCAATGTATTTTTTAATTATATTAAATAGCTTTATAGCGATTAGTGCATTACAGTCACGAGTATTTAATGGTTTAGATTTGAATCAGAGTACACACAGGCATTTGGTTAAGCTAAAAATTTATAGGAACATTGGTCAATCAGTTTGCAGCGGATCGATAGTCAGCAAGAATTGGATAATCACAGCCGCGCACTGCTTCAAAAAGAAAACTACCAAACCTATTGACGTACGCCAATTGACTAAAGAGACAAGAAAGCATATAGCGCGTGTGAATCCACGCCATGTTTTCAAAAATCCATCGTATATTGATAATGATAGAGGTATATCAAATGCAAATAATGATATCGCTTTACTAAAGACTTCACACAGCATCACCTTCGATTATTACGTTGGTAACATTGAATTTGCAACAGTTTCGCCAACATTCGGCGAATCGGTAGTGATGGCCGGATATGGGAAGGACGAATCTAATAAGGTAGTAGTTTTTCCGCGAAGAGGAGTTACCGAAATTGTTGAATGTCCTGATGAAAAGTTTGGATCCCTGTGGTGTACGTATGATAGTGTGAAACCTGGGCACGGTGACTCCGGTGGACCTCTAACATATAACGGCAAACTAGTGGGAATCGTATCTGGTGGTTTGACTACGGATTGTATATCTACTGATTGTAGTCGGCGGTATCCAAAAATGTCAAGCTATGCATATTATGCAAATGTCTTTGCTCATTATGGTTGGATAAGGAATGTTACAAATTTGTAGTTGTATTAAACGCTTATTAAAACTAAATGTGGTTGTCTTTTACACAATAGTGTACAGTACCCTTAGGCCTTACCATGAGTTGTGACATTAAGGTTTTCGATAACGAGTATCGAGTTTAATATCTGTGCATCTCGCTTGTACTAAATTAGTAACTCGATACTCGATCGAAAACCTAAATGTTACAATCACAACTCATAGGCACAGGCCCGGGCACACTACCGGCGGCCACTCAACGTTTTCTTGACGACGCCGCGTGAACGTAGCGTTTCCGCAGCATGGAGTTTTTTTATGAAAAACACCGAGAAAACGCGGGAAAGAAACTTTAATGTGTCCACGCTCTAAGTTAAACAAACTTCTGAACTAAAAAATATTTTGTATAGGTACCTACATTACATCAACATTACATTTCAGCCGTATGCAGTCCACTGCTGGACATAGGCCTCCCACAAGTATGACTTGTATCATCTTGGGTGTAGTTGCCATAGCCGCTACGCTTGGCAGGCGGGTTGGCGACTGCAACAGCTGTAGATTGGGTTTCGACTGACGCTGCTGCCCGTTCGTAGGATTTTTCCCTCTTACGACACCCGTGGGTGGAGATGGGGTCGTGCTATTCTAGTCAGCCGGCATCACACGGCACAACTACAATTTTACCATATCAGGAGCAGACGTTGTTGAGCGCAAAATGAAATATCTTCTGAATCTTAAGATAGTAAGGTAAAAACGTGTATTGATCATTTTGATCGCTTCAACCGCTCAGAGGCTCTAGTGTAAGTTACATTTGACGTAAAAAAACGTTTACGAACGCGTAAGTTATTTATATGGGAAACACAAACGCGTTCGTGACGTAAAGTTACGTTAAAAACTTACACTCCGGGCGCAGATTCTTTTACCGTTAACTTGTTCATAAATATCTTGGCATCATCGTAAGATCAGCGCTGGCAACACGCAAGCAATATGCTGAGATGGGGCCATATCGTGCCACTTCTTGTAATGTTTTAGGATCGTCTTCTTCATGTTTATGTCAATATTATGTGCACGAATAAAGTCCTACTCTATTCTATTCTAAATATACTATTCTCATTAACTATTACACTTTAGCTAAAATCAATTAAGCACGTCACAATTAACTGAGCCCTAATTTATTAAATACACAATCGCTTTTATTCGTAAAGTCAACACTCGAGTTAGACGGCTCCGGCCATTAAATATTAATCGTGAATTAACCCGTCTTGCCGTCGGCTCGAGTCGATTAAGCGCGCAAAGTGAGTAAATAACGGGCGGGGACGATTAATATTGCAAAGCGCTTGTTTAAGTCTTTCAATTGGGATTGTAATGATTATTTATGGGGCGTTTAGCGTGTTGATTTTACTTACGAGTCGGGATGGGTTCAGGTAAACGTAATTTGGCATTTTGTAAAGTATGCTTCAGATTACTAGAGTAGGCATGAAGAGCGCATTTGTGTTTATAGCTATGGAATAACTTAGTCCGCTGCCTTACTGGGTTGTCATTTCGCCAAGGTATGTGAGTGAGCAGCAGTTAGTTCAGGGCCGTGTGATGCCGGCTGACTAGAATATCTCCGCGGGTGTCGTAAGTGGCGACAAGGGGAAAAATCCTACGGACGGGCAGCAGTGTCCGTCGAAACCCAATCTACAGCTACTGCAGTCGCAAACCCGCCCGCCAAGTGTGGCGACTATGGCAACTACCCCCAAGATGATACAAGTCATATTTGTGGGAGGCCTATGTCCAGCAGTGGACTGCATACGGCTGAAATGTATGTATGTATGTAGTTCAGTTTTGGTCATAGACAAAGAACTATTTAACATGGCATTTTAAACGCGAGCTCAAGGAAATCGGCTTCTATGGTTTGTCTATCATTTCTGGCAACGTCGCTGCGGCATCCAATTGAGATTGAGGGAGGGGGCTTACTTTCAAGTCTTACAAAGATATATCTTACAGAGTAGAGTACTACATAATTAAATTATATAGTTACAAAGTCGATGATTAGTCTACGAAAATAATTTCTTAAAACCACTAAATGCAATGTTGGCTGGAACTTTTATTCAGTTAACGGCATAAAAGAATTACTTGTTCCTACATCGTTCTTAAAGTTAATCCATAGTTAAATCGAGATTCAATTAAAGTTTCGGGGCCATAAAAACGAGGGTCCAAACTACGCACAGTGGGCCGACACAATCCGGACAAGTGCGGATTGAACCCCGGTCTCCGAGGAACGCTTGTACCAGATTTAGCTGGGGCGCCCACGTTTTCAATTTTTTGCGGATATTGTTTAAATTTAGAACGGTCAGGTTGAAACAACTGTTGATTGTGAAGTGGCAAAAATATGTACTCAAGAGTTTTCGCTACGGTAAAAGAGCTGTGGCTATATACTTTGGTCATTTTAAATGTAGTTTGAATCGTGACTGTACACTGAATAACGGCATGTTTCGTATAATTTTCATTAAAAATTATAGTTTTTAGCATAAATAGCAGAATTTATTTAACATCACTTTTATGTTTCGTATATTTAATAACACCTACGTAGTGAAGTCAGCGTCATATAGCTAGTGACAACCAAAGTGGCCAAATATGGCGATACACATCTCTATTTATGAAGCGGTAGCGGCCATACTAACTGAACTATACGTACTAACTATACCTCGTATCATTGAAATTCTTAGAGCTGTTTCAACTATCTTGTAATTTGCGTGTTACACCCTCGACCTCGTCGAAACTTATCATCAGGACTGATGTCAAACTCTGAATAAAAATAGATATATTTTATTAATAATTGCATTGGCTTATGTGACAAATAGATTTAATTAGTTTAAAATATTCATGTGTTGGCATAAATTGGAACTGTCATAACCAACTTTTTTTTTAACTATTAAGCATTTGAAACTAAGAACAAATCAAATTATTTTTTTATGAAATATTTTGATTTGCTTTGATTTTTTTAAGTAGTAATACTACTATATAAATTAAAAGTTGAAATAGAAAATCCCGAATCCCGTCTCGAACACCGGAGGTCCTCGTCGTTTTTTCTTAAGTATATGTTATCTATTTCAACTTTTATTAAGCATTTGTTTGTGATTAAGTTATTGTAAGTAAAAACAACTAATGAAACTAAGGCATGGTCACCCTACTCAGCAGACGCTCAAGTGTCCCCGGTCGGATTATCCGGAGAAATGCACAACATGTTGTCAATGCGTTTGAACCGGAGTTTACTAGCACTGTTACTGACAAAAGGTCGTAACTGTGTATTCGTTCCAAACATATTTACGACATTTCGAATTAAGTAAACTACTTGTCGATCGAGGGTACTTTTAAGGGATGCGATAGGGTACTGGAGCGATTCTTTACACGATGATGTGGTTACAGGCTCTTTTTTACTGAAATAGGGAAATAGGGTAAATCAATGCGTGATTTATACGTATTTTGTTCAACTTTGTGACATTTATCAGCTTACAAAAAACCAGTAAGGTAACAGCACCTAAAATGGACAAGGACCCATTATGGACATTCATTATTATTATAGAGAAATAAGATCCATACATAAATGTTCAGTCAATTAACTGTCAACCTTAACAAAGAAGTGTCCATAACTGGTACCTGTCAACTTAAACCGTCCATCATTGGTGCCTCTACCTTACTTAGGTATGCAATAATAAATAGTAATTATAATACCGGGTGTGGCCTGTAATAGAAGCAATAACTTTAGGGCCTGGCCCGGTACCGCGAAACACGATATTCGTAAATTTCGGACGATTGTCTCTGTCACTCCAATTAAAGGCGTCGTGAGAGTGACAGAGACAATCGTCCGAATATTACGAAAATCGTGTTTAGCTGTAGCGCCGCTGCTTTTACACCATGAACGTAGCAACATTTGTTCTACAACTTAAAAAAATTGTGTAATTTATTACTTGTGATTTTTTTGAACAAACTAAAAGCATTTTCAATGAACAGCATCCAATAGTCTAGTTGACGTTTACTGTCAGCCTACAAACTTCATAGTTTTCAAAATACATTGATTGCTTGGAAAAATCTTTTTTTATTAATATTTAGTAAACTACAAGTTTCTTTCAAAAGTCGCAGAACAAATGTTGCTACGTTTGTGGTGTAGAAATTATAGATAGTAACAAGTTATAGATAAAATACAGTACATTAGACTAATATGTTAATAAAATAAAGTCTTTGAGATTAGAATCGGTATTCAGTCAGCCACTTGTACTTTTTCTTTTATTGTGAAATGAGGTTCTTCAAAAAAGACATAGGTTCTTAAAGGGTAGGCAACGCGCATGTAAATCCTCTGGAGTTGCAGGCGTCCATTGGCTACGGTAACTTCTTTCCATCAGGCGGGCCGTATGCTTGTTTGCCACCGTAGTTGTATAAAAAAAGTTTAAATAAGTAAATAACTACTATATTACAAAAGCTAAAGCTGTTTAATATATATACATAGGTTAGTAACATAATATGTAAGAATAAGTAAAGAGTTTAGTTACACATATTTTATCAAAGTAGTACTAAGTTATATTCACCTAAGTATGAGTATACTAAAAATCCGTCATCACCATATTAATCTTATTTACAATTTCACGGGCCAACTGCAGACAGCATTACAAAGAATTCGCTATTATAATACCATACTATTCTTCATACCAAAAGGTCATATCATCCAACAGATTCCCCATATTTACTGCGTTTTTACCGGCAAGGGCACTGGTAATTATGACCGCTATATCGCCCATATGGCCCACTGTGCAGATGTGCCCCTCGGAACTAATACTATCTGTTACTGTTTGGGCAATTTTTTGATTGCATTGATTTGGGGCGGTGGAGGGTCGGAACGAATTAATATTTAAAAAATATGTGCAGTGTATTAAATCGTCGTACATTTTTTTTTGGTTTAACACTTGTTAACATGTTTGAACTTATCAGGTATTTTCAATTCTTCAAACTATGTGTGTATAAAACAATTTACGTTATGAATGTTCAATATTTTAATTTTAAAAATATTTTATTAATCTCAAAATAAATTTTATATTTCAGTTAATATGAGACTTAAGTATATTTTACACGCAATTGTATTTGCGCCCGCAAGCGTTATTATGAAGTTTGTGAAGCGAATTTTGTTATATTTTAAGCCAATTTGCCGTTACATAAGAATTTATAAGCACTATTCTGACGTCAACTTAAGTATTTTTTATTTAATTCTATAGGCTTTGTAAAATAGAGTTTAAACAAACCTGCACGTTAAGTTTTACATGCCTTACAATTTATATAATTTGCGGTTTAGAGCAAAGGATTTAATTAACACGTGTTGTGTAAATACCTCTAAATTACTTTTTCATTTCACAATAATTAATTTACATGTTTAATTTTCTGAATGTTACCTAGTAATTTGTAAACATAATAAATAAAAAACGATTACTAGCGTAAAAATTATAAATAAAAACTATTAAATATAAGGCATCCAATTACATTTAGTGTCTCAACATGGGGCAAGTTAAGTGCGTCAAAAGTGTGTCTTTATTTACAAGATATAAAAGTTGCATTAAGTACAGCATGTTACAAACAAGGACGCGGTCCGTTTAAGCGTTGTTTCATTTTGCTAGTTCAGTTTTTCCGTAGAAATAAAAGGCACAAAATATTTGCTCGCGCTACTTAGTCAATGGTTGGACCAACTAGTCAATAACAGTATAAGATAAACGCTATACGTGTTTTTTGGGGTGAGTTACTAGGTAAAATAAAACTTGCTCAGTTGAATGCTTACAGCGATCCAGTGGCTCTCCAGCGGAGGCGTTGGCAATCCTTTAGTTTTCAGACGATACTTCATTCCTCATTTTGAAAGCCCGTTTCAGCCCTTGACTGAACGGGATGCGTAAATGGATTTTCCCAGGGTAAAACAAAGACAGTATGATTCTTTACACCTATGTCTTACATGAGAAACTCCATAGCCACATTGTAACTGTTTTTTTTATTGATTACACCCACACACAAAAAAGCAAGTTGTCTATTGTCGCCCACAGCGTAACATATGCAGTCGTTACGCCGTAACGTCGTTTGACTCAATCAATTATTTGCCCACTGCTCAGGGGTGGCACAAATTGACTAATCGCACCCGTAATGGCCCGTCGCCGCGGCCCGATCTGCCAACCCTATGTTGATTTTTGACATTAGGGCCGAGTGGTGATTTATCACTTTAAACTGGATTCTTGGCATGTTTTGTTACACTTAAATTAATGTTTTGATACTCTTTAGAGTTTCAAGAGGTTAATGACAGCGGGGAAAATGATTGATTTGCATGTATTTCAATTTTTTTAATGCTATTTGAGTTGGAATGATATTTGAGTGTAAATTTGTTAATTACTTAACAGCATTATTTGTGAAATTAATGATTCATTTTAAGAATAAAGCTTTTGTTGAGCTCATTATCTGAATACAATTTAAACTGTTGAAAAGACAGTATAATTATAAATATAGGTTAGCAAAGCAACATTAGCCAAAGTAACTCATACTTAGATAAAACATAGGTCCAAGAGATAAAATTAAGCTCATAATATATTGGCAATACCAATGACATAAGTAACAATTTATCTGCTTAATTCAAACGAAAGGCTATAAAACATTGTCTACTAAGAAAATGCTTTATAGCGTTAAGTCTTTCTTTTGTACTTTAAAACATTTTATTTATTTATTTATATTTTATTTATTAAGCTTAAAAAGAATTAAGTTAAACAAGTTTGTCTTTTCCTAACTAAAAAGCGATGTCCCGTTAAATACATATTATCTGTCCTTTTCCATTATAAACACTAACTAATTGAAAATACACACTCAAAACAGATTAAAACTTACACAAGCTCTCCTTACCGAGCACTTGTCTAGTACAAACCAACGAAATTAATCCTTCCAATCACACTCGAATCCTTAAATATGTATACCGTTATCCTTTACAATAGAGTGTAAAATTGAATACATATTTATGAACTCGACGAACAAGCCATGTTTACCCTTACACTGGTTGTACCAAAGCGACCCTGTAACAACAGACCCACCCACGCCCCGCAGCCAATTGATATTCGATACAGTAAATTCACACGCACTCCCCATTTGTGTAGGAAACAATCGCTTTGTTCCGAACCACTGTGCAGTTTTATTGACCGGCAACGGTAAATGAAGTCATTTTACTCTAATGTGCTCCTTTATTTGCAATAGTTGCAAATGTTTTGGGAATAATGACGCATTTTTCGGAAATAATGGCGTTAGTGTTATTGCCTGATTTGTATTTTTCCGTTTTATGCGCGGCATTGAACCACTGTGCAGTTAATATTGTGGCTATAAATTATTTGCGCGCGTGTACTGCAAGTTGTTGCCCTTTATCTATTACTTCATACATTTAGTAAAGAAACATGATCATTTTATTAATATTCAAATATCATGTAGCAGGGAAATTTATTAGAATAATCTACGATTCTCAGATATATTTTTATGAACAGAAATTGTCTAGTGAGTAAGAACATGTGTATCCATGAGGCTGACATGATCACCTAGTGTATTCGAAGCCTCGATAAAAAAAATATGAACAGACGTAATCTCTATGGTAAACATTTGGTATGGGCTAGAAACTTTAGAACGTAAAGTGTTTCACAATGTGTAAAAAAAAATGTATAGGATAGGACCCAAAATAGAGGACAGGATAGTATATTAGTTATTATCAAAGTTAGCATAACAAGTTTTTTTTCTAGTAGTATTATTTAAGCGTAGTATATATTTCCTTATTTCTGCAATTTAAGTATTTGACATACCATTTTACTATATGATTAAAGAATACTTTTTTTTAAATATTTTGTAAAATTTAGAATAAACTAACTACGATGTATTATTAGATAAATTTATAAATGAAATTGGATCGCTTTATTTTGGATCCTTAATTTGCTAGAAAAAGGTAGTGAATAGAATAAAATAAAAATGACCAGATGTAAAGAAAAGAAAAAGAAAGAAAATATAGGTATACCAGCTGCCTACCTGCTACCTAAGGAAAAAACGTAGCCTATGTGTTAATCCAGAGTGTCAGCTAACTCCATAACATATTAAAATCGCTCCAGCCGTTTAGACGTGAAGAAATAACAAACATACACACTCACAAACTTGCGCCTTTATAATATTAGTGTAGATGAAGATTATGTATGTTATGTACACCTAGGTTATAAGTTATTTTTTATTATTCAGAAACGTCTGCTAGCGCATATTTCTGTCGTGACATCACCAAGTGGGCCTAACGGAAGATCAGCGCTGACTTTCAAGCCAGCAATAAGCTGGTTGATATTCTCTTCTTTTTATGCCTACTTTCTGTTTTTGTTTTTGTGTACATGACGAATAAATATCTTTTATCTTATCTTTATCATATCTTCGATATTTAAATAACCCATGATGACGAGGGATAGATAAATAGATAAAAATTGACTAGTCTAAGCGGTACTCGTATAGCACAATTGATAGTGCAATGCAGGGCTAGTGATCCAGTGGTTGTGGGTTCGAGTCCCACTGCGAATATTTTTTTTCTATTTTTCTTTCGATTTGCTATATAAGATTTGACATTCTAGGATGGAGGCGACCAACCTGGCCTTGTCCCCACGGGAGTCGCTCAAGCCCCGCGACCACAAGGCCATGCTCAACAGTAAACCCAACCAAGTGAGTTGATACCTACAGCCCGCGTTCGTCATATTATTATAGTGTGAGCACTTTGCCAGCTGGCTGCAGCTGTGGTCTGAGGGCCAATAACGGGTTTGGGGCAATGGTCGCTCTGATCCCGTATCGAATGTTTCGAAACTCGGGCTTGTAGCGGACGTTCCGGTCCGGTCCGGTCCGCGAACCTCGAAATTCGTATATTTCGAGGATCTGTCTCTGATCCAATTACGGCGTCATGAGAGTGACAGAGATAATGGTCCGTTTACCAATATCGTTTTTCGCGGTAGCGCCGCAGTTCAGTTTCTGCCAACTGCAAGAAAGAGTATGTCCATATATAATATGTATAGAATAAATATAATATAATATGTATAGAATATGCCAACTGCAAGAAAAAGTGTGTCCATGAGTGTAGACATGAATAAGTGGTTGGCTATTTCTTGTCGAACTGGGAAGTGTCTGTGAAAGGTGTGTGTGTGTGTGTTTTTAGTCACATAATGGTCTTGTTGACTGCGACATTGTGCATGTGAACAGCTAAGTAATACTTAATCACACATATATATCTAATATTAATAGTTTACATTGGGAGTACATAAACGCGTCAGATGCCATAACGTTTATTCATAATATGGCAATACTGACATTGATTATTGGTATAGTACCGTAACTTACTGTTACTTTGATTCGCGGGGTAACATTGATCACCTATTTTTTTACTAAAAATGGTTGGTTGATTATTACGAGTTTAAGAGATGTAGGATGCATGCTTAACCTAAATACCTACATTACATTCTTTATAGTTCCAAAATTGATTACCAATGTTCCAAAAATGTGACCAACCCCGTGATTCAAAGTAACCCCAGTTTACTGTACTGCTATAAACCAGCTAGATTACAGAATCATCCTTTCAGGTGTCAACAGTGCTCCTATACGGAGTCCCAATAGTGTCGCTAGTGATCGAAGGCGTGGAGCGTCTCTGCCTGGCGCAGATCTCCAACACGCTGCTGAAGCAGTTCTCGTACAACGAGATCCACAACCGGCGCGTGGCGCTGGGCATCACCTGTGTGCAGTGCACGCCGGTGCAGCTGGAGATACTGCGGCGGGCCGGCGCCATGCCAGTCTCCTCGCGTCGCTGTGGTGAGTAAACAAGGGCTACATACAATGACGGTGGCAAATAAGCATACGGTCCGCCTGATGGTAAGCAGTTACCGCAGCCTGCAAGTCCAGAGGACAACATACGCGTTGCCTATCCTAAAAGTTGTTGGAGCTCTGGGAACTTTACTTACCATCAGTACATACCTGAAAGGTAGCAGTGCTAGGGCTGTGGTCTTCTGTAAGCTTACTTCCCCAGTCTACCTCTCATTGTTGGACATAGTTTAAGGACATACCCGAGTACAAAGCGGGTTTCACTTAAGGGAACGTCTCAGAGCTGGATGTACGTTCCGGGCACTTGACAAGCCAAGTAGTTTCAGGTCCAACAATGACAACAAACTTCTTGAAGGAAGGTTATTTACACGTGCTTCGTATTGCTGCCATCTACATGTTCTAACGACGACGTTCCGTGCACGAATACAACCACGGAGATCACGGTGGTGCCGTGTATTGTCCAATCCACTCTATCGCGAGTTAGTTGTTCATGCTACAAGTTAATCCTTAGTTTTTCTACAGGTATGATAACTCGGCGAGAGGCAGAGCGGTTGTGCAAGTCATTCCTGGGTGATAACGCTCCTCCGCGACTTCCAGACGACTTCGCCTTCGCTGTTCACCACGAGTGCGCCTGGGGTTGCCGGGGCGCCTTTCTCCCTGCTAGGTATACTTGAAAAATCACTTCAGTTTACGATACAAACTTTAAAGAGGAACAAGTCTTTTTTTATGACAAAGGTAGCAAACGAGCACCCGTAACACCAGGGGAGTCACAAGCGCGCTGCCGGCCTTTTAGGGGGATTGGAGCTCTGGGAACTTTACTCACCATCAGGAACATAACCCTACATACCTGAAAGGTAGCAGTGCTGTTATGGCTGTGGTCTTATGTAAGGAGGAGGTACTTCCCCAGTCGGGCTTCTCCAGACTCAAGCGTGATGGTACTTCGCTGTGCCCTACCTCTCATTGTTGGACGTAGTTTAAGGACACACCCGGGTCCAAAAAATCTTTTAAATACTATATTCCTTGCCAGGTACAATTCATCCCGCGCAAAATGCATCAAGTGCGCGTATTGCGGTCTCTTCTTCTCCCCCAACAAGTTCATTTTCCACTCGCACCGCGTGGGCCCCGGTGACAAGTACGTGCAGCCCGACGCAGCCAACTTCAACTCTTGGCGACGTCACATGAAGCTCAGCGGGTCACCACCGGACGAGGTGGTGCATGCGTGGGAGGATGTCAAAGCCATGTTCAACGGTGGAACTAGGAAGAGGATGCTGTCAGCTGCTAGGTAAGCGGGTTTGTTGGGGTGTCCATAGCAAAGTGTGGGAAAGCTGCAGTAGCGGCGCATCTATAGAACCCGATTCCCGACGGCTTGTCTAATTTTCATATACTTGAGTGATTAACCATCAGCTCCTACAGGAAAGGAAAGCCATAATGGCTAAGGTTTACTTAAGAAAAATCCTAACCGCGGTGGGTTACTGGAAAGCTGAGACCTCTATTGGCTAATACGCTAAATTAGCACACTTGACTTTCTTTAACAAAAGAATAGACATTTATTCAGACCTGACAAATTTTGGCGCTGATTTGTTAGCCATATTAAAGAGCGCGCCAGTACCGGTAAGGACGTGCGACTTGCAACCAGGTTTGAACTTGCGACCTCCAGAGGTCGCAAGTTCAAACCTGGCTCGTACCAATGAGTTTTTCGGAACTTATATGTTCGAAATATCATTCGATTTTTTACCAGTCGCTTTTCGGTGAGGAAACCGGACTATTCAAAATAAGGCCTAGTGGCAGTGGTTGGAAGGCAGATGGCTGTTGCTTTCGTAAAACTAGTCCTGGGATTAGTTGCCAAGCAGACCCCAGGCTCCCATGAACCGTGGCAAATGCCGGGACAATGCGAGGAAGATGATGATGATTGGTTAGCCATATAAAATCGAATCTCAGTACAAAGTTCAGCTTTAATGTGCCACAGACGAGTGTCGGTTCGCAGGCCAGAGGCGGAGGCGGGCGAGGCCAAGCGTGCAGCGGCCAGCCCGCCGGCGCACGCTCCCGTGCCGCGTCTGGCCGACTACGTGTGGGGCGCCCGGCTGCCGTTGCCCTACGCCCTGCCCTGGCTAAAGCCCACACTTTGGTCACCAGGTATGTGAATATACAGACGAGTAAAGTAACGACCAGCAGTCATCTTTCTCGTCGCATAGGAAGGAGTATGTATTTTAAACACAAAACTATCGTGAGATAGAAACATATTAACTGTATAAAAGCAGGTAACTCACATTTTATAATTCTAATATTGCTCTACATGTTTCACTCCGTAACGAGGAGCATAATGATGAGCCATTCGCGTTGGCTAACCGTGCACTCGCCGCCGGCAACAACTCAGTTGCGGAGAGCTGCGGCCCGCAGTCTACCTCGGCTCCTCGTTACGAGTGAAACGTGTCGAACAGTATTCGACTCATAAAACGTGAGTTACCCGCTTTTATACAGTTAAGGAGTATGTGTGTCCATTGAACACTACACTTGCTTCACAGGAGCGTTGACAGCATTAAGCAGCGTAGGATCGCTGGAGGAGCCGCGTGCGTTCAGACCCGTGCGGCGGGAGTCGCCGCCGTCGCCTGGCATGTCATCCTCAAGGTCACCCACCAGGTATTTTTTTCTTAAGTTCGAGTTTGCTTTGTCGTTGAACAAACCCAATCGTAGGGTCGTCCTATAATGTGGGACCAAAGTGTATGAAACTCTTTCGTTCCGGGAAGGTTCTTATCCTCCTATGACCATACAAGTAATATCCTACTCGAATTCGTTCTTTATAGTGTATGAAATGTAGTATAATCTCTTTTGTGTCAAAATCGAAGGAAACAAATAAAATTCAACTCTGTATTTTTTATTTTATCTACGTACATGTCACAAGTGCTCTAAAATGCGTCCAGAAACCGTAGGCAATGACCAGCATTACCAACCATCAGAAAGATTTCAGTAGGTTATGAACAGGGTTCGGACAAGTCATCGCAGAAACTGATATGGACATGGGACAAGACTATTATAGAGTCGCGACTTAAGATTGTTATTATCTAAAGCTGATATACTATTATCGTAATTTATAATATAAAATTTGACCTTTTTAGTCGCATGTCTGTCATGGATTTGTCAAAGTGGCGTGCTTGAAACAGTTTTGTGGTGACAATTTAAACTAATACAATTATTTGTTTTTTTCTATGGTTATTTCTAAATCTTTTAAATATGGTGCAAATACATACAATTAACAAGTGGATTAAGGACTACCTCGAACTCTGTTATCAAGAAAATGTCAAGGAAATATTGTGTACAGCATGTGACATTCGTATTAAACAGTTAAAGAAAGATAATATTGATATTAGGTCAAAAAATCACAAATTGAAGACAGCTCCGCCAGAAATTTCTTATGAAACTTTTTGCATCGATTTGTTGATGTTCCTAATTTCTGCTAATATTCCCTGGCATCAACTCAATAATTCACGCTTCATGGTGAATTCTGGGTTGCAGTAATAAATGTCATTGAAAAATAGAATTAAATAACATTGTACATAATACGATTCTATTGATCTTGTTCTAAAGCCGTCTTGCGATTGTTTTGCGATGACTTGTCCGAACCCTGGTTATGAATTTAAATTTGGAACAGTTGTCAAATTCAAGTGGGGTGTCTAATCTAGTATCTATAGATATTAAAACAGCCATTGATACGAAACGCCAATTCGTTATGTTTTTTTAATATAAATCGAACGACATTTGAACTCGAGTGACAGTAGATTAGGGAGTTCATTCGCTTGTCTATGGTTTAAAAAAAAATTGACTGAGATACGAAATACGCAACGCCGCCGTTCCAAGCTGTCATTTGTTTTGTTCGTTGACTTTATAATGTTTACAAGTAACCCTAGTAATAAGTCATTTCCCTACGGTTTCTTAACCCATCTTAAAACACTTAATGATATGTGTGTTGATAAAGTAGTGTATGTAACTATACATAATTAGGCATTGCAACAATCGTGTGATATTATTATGAAACTCGCCTTCGGCTCGTTTCATAAACCCACACTCTTGTTGTAATGCCCTTCATTATGCACAGATACATAAACTACTATTATTAATTTTTTTTTAAGTAGGTTATTAGTATTACAGGTAGGCGCGAGGTTATCGCAATAAAGCAAACTTATGAGACCAAGTATTGGTGTAAAGGGATGAGTTATTGATAGTAGTATATCAAGGCATATCTGTATGTAGGCTCCATCATATATTTAAGAGTCAGACTCCTGACGGTGGAGCAATTTCCATATGTGTCCGAAGTCTGTTTTGAAGTTATAAGTATCTTAGTTTTGTTTTTGTTGATTTTTAGGCCAAACTCTAAACATACTTTTTCCAATTGACTTTGTCGAAGGCCTTTTCTAAATCTATAAATGCTATATATGTATTCTGATTTAAGTCCATTCTTCTATCGATAATCATTCTTAAGGCAATTATTGCCTCCCTTGTCCCACACTGTTTTGTCGAAATCCGTATTGATCGGCGTTTAAATATTCCTTTAACCTATGTTCTTCACTTTTACACGTCTAGTACAAAAAAGTAAAAGAGAGAAATAAAAACTACACCGGGTCTAATACTACACCTCTGACCCGAGAAGTACTTTGACTTTTATGACAATTATGACCGGCACGAAATTCGGCAGGACTTATTTTTTTCACCACAGTATTACAAAAAATACATTATTTCATCTAGGTCACCGTTAGCGTCGCCAACGCAAGCTCGGTCACCGCGCTCCCCGCTCCGCTCCCGCTCCGCTCCCGCTCCGCTCGCCGCTCCGCTCGCCGCACCGCTCACCGCACCGTTCGCCGCACCGCTCGCCACGCAGCAGCGAACGAGACAGCGATGAAAGCGTGGACATCGAGACCACCGAGGAAGACCCGCGAGATGTGGTAAGTGTTCAAGTCTTTGATAATTTGACTGTTACATACAACTTGAGGTATTTTAGTGCGAGTCAGCATATTTTTTTTTATATAAAAGACTGACCAGCGTTTGACCTCAGTCGCATCTGATGGTAAGTGACTAGGCAATTAGGCGTGTTTCCGCTATGTAAACTTGTAAAGGTCAGTTATAAAAAACAGGCCTGGTACCGCGAACATTCGTATCTTTCGTTCGTATATTTCGAGCATATTTCTCTTTTACTCCAAAGCGTCATGAGAGTGACAGAGTACGAATTTTTTTCCATGTAGCGCCGCAGAATTACAGAAGGACAAGCAAAGCAGGTCCACGTAGACCGAGACTGCGGCGCTACCGCGAACAACGATATTCGTAAATTTCGGTCGATTGCCTTTGTCACTCTTGTGACACCTTAATTGGGGCAAAAGAAAAAGATGCCCGAAATATACGAACTTCGATGTTCGCGGTACTGCTCCTGTATAATTTTAGCTCTACGGAATTAGTTTGCCGGATTCTATGCTGGCAATAAGCTGAGTAGTGTCCACTTTGTGAAGTACATAAGTTATATTTTTCTATAACATTCTTACTAACATGTATTTTTAATGATTGTCATAACTATTAGTAACTCATTGTTAAAGTGGTCAGTGATTAAGCTGCTAAATACATGATCTCTAATTACAACAGTAGGTACATCACAAGAAACCTCGTCAATGTGGGTTAGACCGGCATGCTATATTTTTAAGGGAAGTCCGTCATATGACACTAAATACCTAAGAGATAATGTAGGAAATTGATTGGTAGACGGTGTTTCCAGATAGACGGTCTTATCCACATTGACCTTACCTCAACATAAAAGAATCCCAATCACTCCAAACTTCCTCAACCTCGAAAGCTCTAGCAACTTACGTAAACGTTTCTCAAAGATGCAATTTAATAGCCAAGTATTGAGCTTAAAGCTCCAGCCAGCGGCCATTCGGGAGCAACCGAGCCAGACCGATCCAATTTAAAAAGTTGGGAGCTTTGCGATTACCTCGCGCCGTAATCGCGTGATTAGATTTTTTATTGCGGCACGATTGATTGGAGATGCATCTGTCGGTAATGAGGGAATGCTGTCTGTCTGTTTCCATTGTTATATGTAGCCAAATGCGGTAGGATGGATATAAATATTTTGGTATGTATGCTTATGATAAAATTAACCTTACGCTTTTCAATAGCTTAGCGATTTCTTCAACGAATCTATAAGTGCACAAAATATATAAGTATTTGTTGATTTAGTGAGGCTACCACCACATACAATGAACTGCCGACAGAGCCAAAATGTACATATCTATATTATTTTTACACAATGAGGGTTTTAATAACCAATATTCAAAGTAACATAACAAACGGTGCACATTACACGACTACGAAGAAATTAACAAATTACATTATTTTACTTTGGAGCAGCCGTATAGGCTGTGTTCGAAGTTCTAGAGGAAATATGCATACCTACCTACACATAGAATAGTACGAAACTTTGTTCGTCCTTTTTATTATCTTTGTATTGTTAAAAACACCTAATATTAAGTATAGTACGTTTTTTTTGTTGTTGATTATTCGAAATAAATATTGTTATCTCATTTATCAATATTTTGTTATAAACTTTAGGGCATTACCGTACGTAGGAGTTCACGGTTTGTTCAATGGCTAAGGACACACTGTATAAAAGACAAAAGGGTTGTAGTCATTAAGGAAAACTTGAATATGGACCACAAATGAACAAGTTAAATCAACTTATTTACTTTAACACGGGCTGATGGGGTCAAAAAGTGCTCGAGTGAAGACCACGGACTAGCAAGTGCAGCGTAGGAAAGGACCCACAAGATGGGCAGCGACCTCATAAAGGTCGCCGGAAAACGCTGGATACACGTCGCTTCCAACCGATGCTTATGGAGGCCCAAGGAGGGCTATGTTTAACAGAGGACGTTTTATGGCTGATGATGATGATGAATTTAACACACACAGAACCGTTTTAAAACATAGATAACTCTAACATTAGCATAAAAAAAGTTCTCCCACTAAATTGCCATTCAGCGCCAGAGTAACATCCAATTTTTCCAATTCAAACGACCAAACTTAGGTAATTAATGCATTGATTAATTCAATACGGCTGGCAACACAGCTATTCGAGTTCGCGCCACGTCCGAAGGCCTGTTCAAACTTAAAAATACGAACTTGTTTTGTTTTTGATATGGCCCGAAGTGGACACGAATTAAGCGTAACAGTTCCAGAGAGTTGTGCCAAGATAAACTTTTGTCGTTTATCTTTTTTTTAATAGATTCAAAAGGTAAATCTTTTTTTAAGGTCGCATACAGCTGATACGTATGTACCTATGCTTGTAGACAGTTCTTAGTGAATTTTGTATCACTATACTACTCTAGATGGCACTGTCCGTTATGCTGTAAATAATGTCTGATTTGAATTTGCTTTTATAAATAGAGATCATTGTCACTATCGGAGATAGATCTACGGAGGTGCTAAGTAGGCTAGTAGAGCTCACGAAACGCCTTCTTCCTGCCAAATTACGGTTAAGTAATGATTTCTAAAGTTCAAACATGCCTCCGAGTATTCCCCGAGCAAAACAAAATGGCCGCCGGCTTTGCACGTCGTAAACTGAGTAATTACTGGAGTTCATTTCGGTTTTAAATAAGAGAAAATGTTTAATTTAGTTCCCGATTCCAATTAATTGGGGATTGGGAGTTTTTCCGACCGAATTCTTTGTTTACCTGACGCCATTGACGGAGTATTAAGTAAGGTGGATGGGGATTAATTCGGCCTTGAGACTGAAAAGGAATTATTTTTTTAATTGGCGCGGATTTGGATGTTTCTGTATGCTTGTTTACATCTGCTGTTGCATTCATGCTTGAGAGTTATTTCGCCAATTACTTTTCGATCATATGATGTTGAGTATTTTACTTTAACATGCTTAACATAAGTTTATTTCATACATATTTATTTAAACATGTTTTTTTACATATTTAACACTTTCTAGTGAGCAATAAGTTTAAGTGGTGGTTAAGAAGTATAGAGAAAATGCTCTTAAAAGGCTTATCAGGTTTAAAATAGGAGATAAATGTGTATTATTTCGTATTGTATTTTAAATCTGCCAATGAGCCAGTAACTAGTAAGAACTTAAGCCTTCGTAACAAATACAAACATCCTGAATGTTGTCTCAAGAAATCTTTGTTCGGAGTCTGCAGCCCTTTGTACTCTTTATGTGTAAAACTGCTTTTTGCATACAATTTATTTTCTGTTCGGCCTTCGATAACACCATCAGGTATTGAAATCGCGGTAGTAATTATAATCGACGATAACTGAATCGTGATCGGTGATCACTACATCACTAGCTCACATTCAAAACATGTTTATTAATTTCAATGGCATGTACTCATAGCAACGAGCCACATAATCGATAGCTGTCGATAAGTTAGTTACTGGGAGCGCTAATGAACAACACGTAATTAACGCGCGAGGAGAGCCCTCCACGTAATCCCGTCAAAGGGTCCCGTAGGAGCGGCGTTCAGGCTTTCAAAATACTATTTCGATTTGGTGACTCTCGCTCGCGGCGTGAGTTCGATTGTCAGAAGATGAGAATAGAAAAATAAGTATTAAAATATCAACAACATAGATTTAAAAACACAGAAAAACAAGAGAACTATATCTATTTCGTAGACAGTGCTGGAGATTTTTGACAAATGAAGTCTTGTTCTTTTCAAATATGGCTCCCATCAATATATCAATCGATTTCGCCAATGTCAAGTAATATGGTATGTAAATTTGTATGCCGTAAGGCGCCACATAGTGAAACTTACTAAATGTAATTTGTAACAACCCATAACCTATGTTGGACGAATAAACAATTTTGATTTTTTTTTTTTAAAGTAAACAAATAAGTAAAATAACATATCAAGTTTGCTCTTAGAGCATGGTAGTGCAAGTAGGTCTTGCGTTCTGTAAAGTGGTAGCTGGACTTTACAGAAAGCCAAGAGGCTACGACCCCGGGACTGACACCTCGGTAGATGTGTTTACACGTCACCCATGATGACGTATACGACGAGGGATAAATAGAAAAAAATGACAAGTCTAAGCGGTACTCGTATAGCACAATTGGTAGTGCACTGGGCTAGTTATCCAGTGGTTGCGGGTTCGAGGTCCGCTGCGAGTCATTTTTTTCTATTCTTCTTTCGATTTAAATAACGAAGATATTCGCTAGCAGATGTTTCTGCATAATAAAAAAATAATTTAGCTCGGCTAAAGCCAGTGTCACACAAGTAACCTCATGTTTCAATTTAGACGATGGAGCGTGCGCCCCGCCTGTTTGCGGAACGCGCGTGCAGGGCTGCCGCTTGTTGATCCACCACTATTCAGAATTAACCAGTACCAACCCTAACCCGTAACTACTTCAGGTCTCCGATTACGTTTGCGTTGCTCATCTGTTTAAAAGTATTTATGTAACGAAGTGCTCAGTCCGTGGACAAGGTATGCTCGCGAAGCCTCACCTAGTTGTAAACAGGTAATATTACAACGCACCTATGGACGGCAAAAACTACCACCAGTTGTAACCCTAAACCTGAAAAGATTATCCAAAGTCGAACTCAATTTTTTTTTTTTACATAAAATGTGGAAAAATAGATGACAATATAACAATTCTAGTACAATAACGTCAATAACATATTTTGCCACATAGTCGTATGTTAAGATACCTATACTTTATCTCGTAAGCCCACATTTCGTATTTAATGGTAACTCTTATAACTCTTAATATTATGAAAAAATAACTTGATGGTTTCAGCGTAGGTACGTATATTGTATTTTTAATAAAATGTTTTACTACTACTACTACCAAAGTAACCGATAATCTTGAGGGCATAAAGGTTCTCGAGTGGCAACCACATACCGAAGAAGCGCATCGTGGGCAGACCAGGGGGTCCGAGTACACAAGGTGGACCGATCGACATGGTAAAGATCACGTGGTAGAGATCCACTTGATGCGGGTGGGGCAAAACTGGTCACTGTGGGGCGCTTTCGGGGAGGCCTATGTCCAGCAACGGACATCCTTCGGCTGATCATCATCATCATCTTCCTCACGGTGTCCCGGCATTTTTGCCATGGCTCATGGGAACCTGGGGTCCGATTGGCTACTAATCCCAGGATTTAGCGTAAGCCCTAGTTTTACGACGACTGCCATCTGACCTTCTTACCCAGAAGGTAAAGGTTAGTCCGGTTTCCTCACGATGTTTTCTTTCAACGAAAAGCGACTGGTAAATATCAAATTTCATACATAAAACTAAGAACAAATCAAATTATTTTTTTTATGAAATATTTTTGATTTAAAATTTCTAATTTTAAAAATTTATTTAAAAAAAAAAATCTATTTTTCTTTCGATTTAAATATCGAAGATATTTTTGATTTGCTTTGATTTTTAAGTAGTAATGCTACTATATAAATTAAAAGTTGAAATAGATAACATATACTTAAGAAAAAAAAAAAAGCTGGAGATGCGGGTTCGAATCCCGTCTCGAACACCGGAGGTCCTCGTCGTTTTTTCTTAAGTATATGTTATCTATTTCAACTTTCATACATAAAGTTCCGAAAAACTGACATCCTTCGGCTGATATGATTATGTTATTAAAGAACGAAACAGTAATATTGATAGAAAGCATACGTTAGGCCTTAACTTCTAATGATAATTTAATTAATACCATCACATCTGGTCTTTTGTGCTAGGTAAGCTGTTCAAAAGCACTGAACAATTAGATGATTGCACGGTAAGCCGCCAGATCCGATTTGCCGTAATCAGCCGATTCGGTTTGCAGCCTCAGGCTGGACGCACCGGCTTTCTAGACTAAGAGCTAGCCCCAGTCAATACTGCACATGAGATTACCAAAACTAGAGGTCTATGTAAACATTGTGTAGAGTTATTTGAAAATTAACCAATAGATATTGAGGATTTCAATTTTATTTCTCGAATTTGGCTATGATTCAAGCGGTTTTGATTTTAACCATTTGCTTGTATTTGTGTAAAGGTGTGTGGGTAAGTATATGAAAAACAAGACATACCTACATGTGAAAACTTAACGACGATGTCCATATAGTTGGTAAGAAATAGTACATTACTACAGAGGCAGTAGGCATAGAGGTAGTAAAGGGTTACCTGCCGTAATGAACATTGTGATGAGTCCGACAACCTCTTTTCACGCCGGTGTGTGGATAGTGTTTTTCTCAAACATACAATGACATAAATAAATAAATGAATTATGACTGAATGTTATGGTTATGATATTTATCTATGAAATGGAAATTTAAAAAAGAACCACTTCCCGCCTTAGGCCTGCAACTATGTATGAAATTTCATTACAGATCCCTCCTCTAGCCACGACCGAGACGTGATATTTCCTAGCCTATAATATAAAGAACATAATATCAATATTTCATTACATGTTTGAAAAAATTAATATAACATATAATGTAAGATCCTTATACATATACGTTTGTACTATATACTATATACATTAATTATGTTTTTCATCTATATACCTACATGTTGCCTGAGGCGCTACCGCGAAAAAACTATGTTCGTAGATTTCGGACGATTGTCTCTATCACTTTCTTGACGTTTTAATTGGGGTAAAAGAGATGCCCGAAATATTTATCATAATTGGCGGTGCTGAGTGTCTATGAAAATGATTACAAATCCCGAAGCATCTTTTATGAACGTCGATGTCTACACAAGTTTCAGCTACGCCGGCGAATTTAAAATAGAACTTACCTGATCTAACTATGCAATTTAGTACGCTAAAAACAAAAGACAGCGAATACCCCTCATGTAGGTACCACTTAAACACCCGGGACGCGAATAAGTTCCCGGGCAACACGCCCGGGTCGGTAGGCGGGTCACGTATCCGACAGATAGGTAGTTTGAACGATTCAATTGCGCACTTGATGTCCGTATAAATCAGTGCGGTGAGTACGTGAGAGGGCTTATTTACCCGGCCGGGTAACGCGGGCCTTCTGTGGACTCGAGGTTCGTTCGTTAGAATTGGCTTAGTGCTGTTTTAAGAGGAAACTGGAGTAGTCATGCTTCCTAACGCTTTTGACTGTTTCCTCCGTGGTTTTAAAGCCTAAAACAGTGTTTTTATTGATTATTGTGCACAATAGCAAATTGGAAGAAAGGCGTTTCTATACATTTTTTTATATTCAATGAGTAAGCTAAAAATTATAAACTTATAAATTGTAAGGTACGCCTACCAATGCTCGTCACGCGAATGCCTTCTGTCACGTAAATTGAAAATGACTAAATATTGTATGTGACATTGTACAGGTACAATACTACAGATACAATAGAAGATATACTCGTATCGGGGCTTCTGACCTCTGTACTGACCATACATCGACCGTACTGGCTGAATGACATGTTTTGGAATGACCGACACTAAATTTAAAGACTGACAGGGCAGACATTGACAAGACAAAATTAACCGTAACAGTGATCGACAAGCACTCGGACGTGACGGTTCAAAATTACGAGAACCAAACAAAGACGGTTCAACTCGTAATATTTTTAATTTATAATATAAGCTATATGTAGCATATTAATTTATATGTAAACAAACAAAGAATTTAATGACACATAATCAGTTCCATTCTACAAAAAGTATTTATTACTCATACCTAATCCGCATTAAGCCGTGCCTACACTCGTAATAAATAAAGTTTTCACTCTGGCTACAGGGCGAAGTGAGCAATTCGTTGAGACCCAACCGATCCATTAGTTACGTGACTTGCCTGCAAAGACACAAAGAGATAGCACGAGGAGGTAAAATGGAGTCTGAAAAATGTGTAGAACGAGTCTGATTAACCATTATAATGGCAACGTTGTAAAAAATCGTCCTCCATCCAAGTATTTTACGCAAACCGATAAGCGTTTCTTTACCCTACAGTTTTTTACCGAACGAAAAACCAGATTTATATGTATTTTACAGTACCCTTACCATGTTATGATATTGACGTTTTTGATAACGAGTATCGAGTTTACTATCTGTACATCTCGTTCGCACTAAAATAGTACAAGCGGGATGCACAGATAGTAAACTCGATATTCGTTATCGAAAACGTCAGTATCACAACTCATGGTAAGGGTACTGTAAAATACATATAAGTCCGGTTTTTCGTTCGGTAAAAAACTGTAGGTATATAAGTAAAAGCTTCTTCCTAATGCGGACTGCTAAGGACTGGAATTCGCTCCCTTCGTCTGTATTCCCGGAAATTATAAATTTCAAGTCAAAGTGAATACGCTGTTACTGAACCAGCGTCCTACACCTTCGAGCTCGTCGACACTCACCATCAGGTGTGACTGAGGTCAAACGCTGAATCAGTCTTGAATATTTATTTTTTAAATATTATTTTGACTTTTCTTTCTACTGCTTTTTTAAATATACATGCTACGTTCGTGGTGTAGTAGCAATCCCTAAAGTTATTGCTTCTATTACAGGCTACATCCGGTATGTTTAAGAAAACAATAATCAACTAACCAATACTGAAATGTTCTTTTGTATTTTAAATAACGGAACATTTAATATTAATATTTTGCGATAAGATCGCGTACTATTAAATGCCCAGTGTTTTACTTTTACTCCCGTTCAAAAAGACAGGGACGGAATTAATTTTTTTGTATAATTTTGAATTTCTTACGCACAGCCCTAGCACAGGTCTATGTAGCGACAAACACCGCAACGTCTAATAGATTTAGACAAGCAATTCCCATGTAAATGAACGCGGCCTCGCGGGACCCGGGCCGCTGGGACGCCGGCTAGGGTTCACGACTCCGGCACAATTTTATTAATTAAAAGGAAAAAGTCATGTATATTATTTCATTTAAGACTAAGAAATACAATTGTGGTTCTTGTTAAAAACAGAGAACCCATCGCGAACGAAAAAAAATTGAGTATAATTCTATTTTACTCCAATTAAAGCGTAATTTGAGTAACAGACAATCGTTCGAAAAATATGATTTTAGATTTTCGGAATAGGCCTTTCGTACAAGTTTAATACTAGGTGGTACTGTTCATCAAGGGCTGGTACTATTTCATCAGTGCCAATAAATATCCCGGGACAATAATATTCAGTTCACTTATTTTAAAATTTACATGAAATGTAATATACATAAGGCAATTATATAAATAAAACAACTTCGTCCTCGTTTAGGTATTAGTTAGTCGCGCGACATCTTTCAGAGAGCGCAGGTCATCATTTTGGAATGACTCTCGTTGAAATACACACACAAGGCTAATAACGACTGTTTTTCATTTATTGATACAAAGACACATAATATGTTACAGTTTATTTAAATGTTTTAATCGGCCTCTATACCGTATCTTTTACCGTTAACAAGTAACGTAAGTTACTAGTGGTAAAATACAATTTACCACTACTAAATTACGTATGCTTTGACATGAAACACATTGGTTTTCAATTAATTCCTAACGTGTGGTAACCCTAGTGCGCAGGGACGCAGCGGCCCGCAGTTAATTACACGCTCGGCGCAGTCGCGATGATTTGGTTATTAATAGCGTTCGATTAGGGTGACCTATTATGCGCATTGTGTCGGGACAGGACATGTTTCGTAGTTATTAACGCAACAATAACTGGAATATTTATTGATAACGTTTATTTCGAAAAAATCTGAGATGTTTGTTTTACCGCAGTGCGACTTTGAAAATAGATCCGGAATATGATACTTGTATGTGCCGTGTTATGCCGGCTGACTAGAATAGCACCACCCCATCTCCTCTCATGAGTGTCGTAAGAGGCGACAAAGGTAAAAATCCTACGGACGGGCAGCAGCTTTCGCCGAAACTCAATCTACACCTACTGCGGTCGCCAACCCGGCTGCCAAGCGTGGTGACTATGGCAACTACCCCCCAAGATGATACAACTCATATTTGTGGGAGGCCTATGTCCAGCAGTGGACTGCATACGGCTGAAATGTATTTATGTATGTATATCTAAAAGCGAGTATAATATGAAATACTAATACTTATATATTACAACTAATAATATTAAGGAGATATTTACCAAAATTTGTGTTTTTGATTTGCGGATATTTCGGCACCATTATGACCAATTTCAAGAACACTAAGATACAAATAAACATTGTAAATACCCCCTTAAAATTAGTAATTGTAATGTCACACATCAAATATTACTTATATTCAACTTTTTACAAAAAGGAAAATTGTATTATAAAATTAATTAGGGTTGCCTCGCCCGACTTTTGTGTTGACACTCGTTAGAATATTTCAGCGCGCACAGTCGCCATCTGGCGCGCAACTTGTTCCTTTTTCACGCCCTCGGACTAGCTCGGATATACAATAGAGCTCTGGGCCTATGTCGTATGCAAGAATTATGTAATACGGCATTGTTTTAAACCCAATCGGCTTATATTAGAATCTGTTTTATATTTTGATCCACCCATCTCTTTGCATCACCACAACCCTAACGCATAAGAGCCATTTTATTGAAAGTTGTATAAATATTCAACTTTTAATAACGAGCTGTTAGATCAAATAGTTTCCCAAAATTTCCAAAATTTGTTCTTAATATCTGAAATATAAGAAAGGTAACGGAATGGAAGAAAAAAGCTTAGAACACTGTTTTTGTCTTAATACGATCGATATAACGATATTGCTTGTGGTCCTGAGTAGAAAGCACACAGAAAATCCGAATTTAAAAAAAAGAGTAGGTATACATAAAACTAAACATAAAATGGCCTATAACTGAGTCCGTTCCTGAGGTACAGGAGCGATTCGAGAGGGATGTGTTTCCAGCATTCTGTCGTCTTGGTAGTCAAATCAATAACTTGGCCCACACTAACCGGCAACTCGACCCGCGGGTTCATTCGACTAATATTTTCCGGTAAGGATCCACTTAGCCCGCAAACGTGTATTGTACGTGGCGTCATGTGACGTCAGTGGTCAGCCCTATCATGCCGTTCAGATACCTCAAGAAGACTCAGTTGTTAGACCCGTAGCGGCTATAGCGTAGGTACAGAGTTACGCTGCATCACCGCTACGCGTATCTACATAATCCCGTTTGTATCAAAACTCTTTCGTAACAAAAATTAATAATTTTCGTGCCGCAGTCTGCTACGGACTAACTATAGCAGTTTACCACGCTGTAAAAAGTATTCCACTTAGCAGGAAATCATCTCTCAATGTGCAAGGCCATTTCATCAAATATGAATTGATGTACAAGGTGTTACAAAAATAGTGAGAATCCGTTTGGCGTAGTCGGTATCGTTCTGATTAGGAAAAAGTAAGAAAACATTTTTTTATGCTTATAAAAAAAGTTTTTTGTCTATGGAGCGGGTCGTCCAAGTCAGTCAACAATACATACAAATGGCAAACATTCTTCGCGTCATAAATATTTTACCTTTTAATAGAAAACTCCCGTGAGACTCAGACATACTAAAATATAGATAAAAACGGGTCACTCACGTCACGACTTTAAGATACGTGAGTGGCCCGTTTTATCTATATTTTAATATTTTCCCTAATGGGAATACGATACCGAACCGAATTCTTACTATATTCGTAACAACTTCTATTGTATATACGACATATTGACAACGTGAGAAACTCTTTCTATATTCTGAATTACGTCAATAACAAACAAAATAGAAACTCGAATTACACAAATCGTCATTCATAAATAAAAACCCTAAACCAAATTGCTGTTGTTAAACACAATTTGTTTTATTAAAACAAAACGCCATTAGGGAGTTGTTATTGTTCAATAATTCAACATCTTCGGAAAAGGTAGTAATCAAATTATTTCATGGACATTAGTGAATGGAGATCGTATCGGCTTAGGAAATTAAATGTCACTTGTCTTCTTTGTTTATGGAAATACACGGAAACTGATTGACGTCAAAGATATGTTTACACTTTTGAACCGTATAGGAGTAGAGTGACAAAGTGTGTGTGTGTAACCTTACCTTTACCCTAACCATAAGTTGTGACATTGAGGTTTTCGATAACGAGTACCGTATTTACTATATGTGCATCTCGCTTGTACTATTTTAGTGCGAATCTGATGCACAGATAGTAAACTCGATACGTTATCGAATACGTCAATGTCACAACTCATGGTGAGGGTACTGTGAGCTCGTGAGGTTAAGTGGCTGAGCAAAGAGAAAAATAATAAAAGTCAGTAATATAGAAGGAGAATCTTAACGATAGCTGGAAAACTCGATACCAATCAAATCATGTCTTATTTTTGCCTGATACCGCTCTATGTCCATCATTTATTTCATTAATATAATTAAAACTGTTGTGAGCCGTATATGTTACTACTACTTAGTTACAAACGGATAAACTCACTTGTAATTATATCGCACTAGGCGACATGTTACACACATGTGTTAGTGAGCGATACAACCTCCACGCGAGCGGTGTACACTGGAGCGGTACCGCGAACATCGAAGTTCGTATATTTCGGTCATCTTTCTCTTTTACTCCAATTAAGGATGTCATGAGAGTGACAGAGATAATTGTCCGAAATTTACAAATGTCGTTGTTCGCGGTAGCGCCGCTGACTCAGCTCTTACCCGTAACATGTCGCCTAGTGCGATATAATTACACGTGAGTTTAACCGTTTGTAACTGACTAGTAGTTATTTCATTGTGTGACGATGTATGGTATAGATGCTAAACTAATCAGATTGCTCCATCTAGCGACTCCCTATGGTTTGATTAAAAGGTCCGCATGCCAAATGCCAAGGTGGCATTTACTTTTTTACTTACCTCATTTGGGAGATGACATTTGCGATGGTTTTTATGGAGTCGTGTGCGGAACATTAATTCTGTATGGCTGTTAGTATACAGCAGATTGTCTATAGATATATAGAGATATATGAAATGTTGAAAAACATGTTGTATTTTTCAGCCTAGTACTTTACTTTGTAGTAGTTATTTTTTTTTATGACATAGGCGGCAAACGAGCAGACGGATTGCCTGGTCTTTAAGGGGGGTTGGAGCTCTGGGAACCTTACTCACTATCAGGAACACAACACTGCATACCTGAAAGGTAACAGTGCTATTATGGCTGTGGTCTTCTGTAAGGAGGAGGTACTTCCCCAGTTGGGCTGCCCCAGATTCAAGCGTGATGGTCATAGCTGTGCCCTACCTCTCATTGTTGGACGTAGTTTAAGGACATACCCGGGTCCAAAACACTTACATACACGGGTACTTATTATCATAGATTTTTTTCCTTCTACCGGTTCGAAATTTGATTCACCAGGCTTCTAATAAAGCTCGGTCAATGTAAAGAAAGTATTTATTCTTTCAAAATTTAACTAAGAAAAAACGATATATTTTTTATGAAACTCAAAAGGAAATTGAATAAGGAATGATACATATGTATCTACATTGTTATAAAATACAAAAAAAAAAATACTTAACATATTATGTTTAGGTCAGTTAGGTACTGTCACCGACAGAAGCGGGCCTGATGTTCACATTGATCATGAAGCGCTCTTATTGTCTTAGCAATAAAGTCGTATCAAGTACACTTTGAACGCTTCGCCCGCCTAGCGATATTTTTCTAGTAATTGTAATTAGATACCTCAAATTATGCCGTATATTTTAATTACTTGTATATGTTGCTCGAAAAACCAATTTTGATATAAATATTACGTATGAATACTACTCGTTGCTAACAGCTGCATAAAAAAGTGTATAACGCCCATTTTTTTTTTATAAAGACAGCTTCACACTACACCAGTGAACATGCAACGCGCTATAAAGCTCAAATAAAGCCTGCACCATCAAAGCCGACAATAATTAAGCTGCATTGAATAACGTGCCAGTAATCGAGCACTTGTGGAGTTATAATGGTTGTACAGTCACGGCAGTAATTATGTGGAATCGGTACTGAATTTTTTATAACGCTCGGTGACGCGGTGACTGGAAATCAGACATGTAGGTTACGATAAATTCCGTTTTAACACGAAGTTTCATTATTAGGTTTCCGAGGACACTTCTATTATGAGTTACGAAGGGCGTGAGGTAATAAAATAAAAATGTTGAATAGTTTTATTCATGTTTGAAGTGCAATTCCAGTAACGATCCGAGTGCCCCAGTTCCAATAAAAGTTACAGATTTAACAAGATTCTGCTTAGAATGTTACAATGTAGGTACCTATTACATTGTAATCAAATTCAGCTTAGGGAAAGCACCTATCTGGAGAAGCCCAACTGGGGAAGTACCTCTTCCTTACAGAAGACCACAGCCATAACCACTATCTATATATAACCACTTCTGCTGCTGACTGTATTTAAGTATATAGTTGGCTGAGTAGGTCAAGACAAGCCTTCTTGAGCTTTTCGTGTGGCTAAGTCCATTTGTGTAAGATTGTCCTGTAATATTTAATTTTTTATATCGGTATTTATTTCATTCATACATAAAATTATATTAACTTGTTTTAAATAATAATCATTTATTTATTTATTACTAGCTTTTCCTCGCGAATTGGTTGGCCAGCCATGCCCGTCTTTAAAGTATGGTTACGGGATAAAAATTACCCTATGTCCTTTCTCGTACTCGTAACTCAAACTCTCTCAATTCGTTCAATGGTTTAAGCGTGAAGATATAACAGACAGACAGATAGAGAAAGTTACTTTCGCATTTATAATATTAGTATTAGTATTAAGTAATTAAGTGTTGATAGCTTATTATTTTGTTAAGCCTTACAAAAATTTAAAAATAGTTTAATGTAACAAAAGACAAGCTCGATATTTTTTTACCTATTAAAACACTTAATCCACCGTCTTGATAAATTGTAATCTCCTATTAATTGGTACTTTCTATTAATGCAACCATTCGATAGCCGTAAAGCCGGACAGATAAAGGTGTTTGCGGCCGGCACGGGCACGGCACGGGGCCGGCACGAGCCGCACGTGAACGCGTTATCTGATGCGGCACGGCACGGCAATTACTTAAATAATACCGGATAACTAACCTTAATGCAATAGATTACTGATTTGCAGCGGCACTCAAACTGTGGACGTTTATTTCAATGTATGTTTTATAGGTATTTTCGTTTGGTTTGAGTATATTTTTCAACAATACAATTACTTTCTAAATGGTCTTTCAAATTCATTAATTCAAATCATGTTAAATTAACTACAGTGAAAGCTTATTTATAATTTATATCGAAAGAAAAATAGAAAAATTTGACTCGGAGCGGGACTCGAACCCACAACCACTGGATCACTAGCCCAAATTTGCAATGCAAATTTTTCTATTTTTCTTTCGATTTAAATATCGAAGATATTCGCTAGCAGACGTTTCTGCATAATAAAAAATAACTTATTTATAATATTTATACAATGCAATTTCTGTTAAATACATAGGTACACAAGTTACTAGCCTTTGTCCGTCAGACTTCTTTCCAATAGAGGTAGTTAAAAAACTTTTCACCCTTCATAGGTTATTTTACAAAAAAATATTTTTAGCTAACTTTGAAAAGTATAATACTTGCAAATCACAAGGTTCACCTTTGACAGTTTAGTCCCTGTCAGTGTGAGTGTCTAGGTAACACGATTGTTGTATAATTGAGCAGGAAGATAACGCACAGTTTGAGTAGCGCCGGTCTGCATTTTTAAACAGCGAGTGCCGTGAACAAAGCTCGGTGTTATTATGATTGTTGACAGATTCGCTATCGCACGCCACAACACTCATCCTTCATTTAAATTGTCATAATTAACAGGACACTCGAAAATAACTGTTAAATATACTATGCTAGCTTTACCTTGCGACTTCGATGGCCAGCCATGCCCGTCTTTAAAGCATGGTTGCGGGATAAAAATTATCCTATGTCCTTTCTCGTAGCTCAAACTCTGGCCATACCATGAATCCCAATGCAATTGTATCAGCGGTTTAAGCGTGAAGAGATAACAGACAGATAGACAAGAGTTACTTTCGCATTTATAATATTAGTATGGGACAATATGGATGTGGACTAGTATGGATGAGTATGGATTATTACTTAGATGCCTACTTTAGTATTTTCTTTGGGATTCTAAAACTTCATTGAATATTAACGTGCTTCTAGACTAAGTCAGTAGCAATAGGTACTGTGTAGGTGCCTGGTACCGCGAACATCGAAGTTCGTAAACTTCGAGTATCTTCGTTATCTGGGGCGCTACCGCAAAACACGATATTCGTAAATTTCGGACGTTTTTCTATGTCACTCTCATGACTTTTTTATAACATAAGCGGCAAACGAGCAGACGGATTGCCTGGTGGTAAGCAATTACCGTCGCCCATGGGCACCCGCAACACCAGGGGAGTCACAAGCGCGTTGCCGACCTTTAAGGGGGATTGGAGCTCTGGGAACCTTACTCACCATCAGGAACACAACACTACATACCTGAAAGGTAGCAGTGCTATTATGGCTGTGGTCTTCTGTAAGGAGGAGGTACTTCCCCAGTTGGGCTGCCCAGATTCAAGCATGATGGTCATCGCTGTGCCCTACCTCTCATAAACGCCTTAATTGGAGTAAAAGAGAAAGATGCTCGAAATATACGAACTTCGATGTTCGCGGTACCGGGCCAGACCTGCGGCGCTACCGCGAAGATCGATATTCGTAAAAGTTCGAACGATTGCCTCTGTCACTCTCATGAAGCCTTATTGGAGTAAAAGAGTAACATGAGTGACATGATGTTCGCAATAGACAGGTTTTTCGCTAAAGATGGTTAAACAATTTGAAACAGCAATATCTAATCTAATGTGTTTATTGTTCCAGAGTTGCCCATGGCCTTGCCGCGTGCGTGAAGACTGGGGCGCCCTGGTGCCCAAGGTAGAACGAGAGGAGGAGCCAGAGCCCTGGCGACTGCCCGACCTTCGTCCACCGGCTCATTACTTGCCAGCTCCAGGTATAACAGGTTCGGTCTGCAATCCTAGTCGGTAGTAACTAGTAACACACGACAGAGTGGGTTATTAGAAATTAAAGTACAAAAAAAAACTACAAAGTACAATGTTCACACTGTCCAACACTATGGCTCACAGTGTCCGTTTTAGTTGTTTTATTTCTTGAGTAATCATCGCGGCAACCGAAGACAATAGTATAATGTATTTTTCTCAAATATTTTTTCATGGCTTTATCTATGTATTTAAGTATACATAATATGTTATTTTTTACTGTAAGATTCTGCTACGGTAAGATAGTACCTCTACGGAGTATCTCGAATCTCGACATCATTTTTCAGATAATTCTTTTCTCTCCTCGTTTGGGTCTAAATTGTGAATCTGAGACTCGGCTTAGACTTATAGCTTAATTTTTTTACGAGTTCGATATACTCCTTGGAAACAGATAATGAGAGTTAATAATTATTAGTACCTAGTTAGTAATAACTAGCTTCTGCCCGCGACTTCGTCCGCGTAGAATAGTTACTTTTGGTCTTCGCTTATGATATATAGCCTTTATCTATAAATGGGCTACACACACACACTACTGAAAGGATTTTTCAAAATCCCAAAATTACTTTGAAAAGGCATATCAAGTTAAAATAACATACACACACACACACAACATAACAATACATTCATCCGCTATGTGGGCTTGATCCTCCTGTACCTATAGTACCTCCTTATACACTACATTTTTGGTTGTCCCTTGAGGTGCTAGTATGACCAATCTGCTCGGGGAACTAACTCTCGAACAAGCCACATAAAACTGGCCGTGTGAGATTGGCTGCTGCGCTTAACGTGTTAGCGGCAAAACTGTCAAATTTATAATGGGAGTGCCTGCTTAGGCGAGCGGCTTATATACCCGACGACGGCGGAGCGCGGGGGCGGCGAACTTAAGTAATCCGTATTTTAATATTTGGAATTTGGAATCGAAGGATTAAGTATAATTGAATTGCAAACAACACTGTTAATTAGACACGTATGAACTTTATGTCGTAGCAATAAGGTTCATACGTCTCTAGCTAACAGCTTAGCTTAGTAGCTTAGAACACCGCCTGTTGTATGTATGTACCTATGTGTGTTAACACTTAAACTTTTAAACCACTTTCCCGTAAAACTTCGCTTTCTTAGGATTCCGTACCCAAATTGTAAGAACGGAACCTTATTGCTTAGACTTAAAACGTCGGTCTGTCTGTCTGTCTGACGGCTATATCTTATGAAAAGTGTTACCATAAAAAACTGTTTTATTTACTAATGATACGGAACTCTTCGCGCGCGAGTCTGACTCGCACTTAGCCAATTTTTTTATGCCTATTAAGTATATGAAACGTCTACAAACGACTGCACATTTGTGCAGTGTAGCACATCTTTATTTAAAGGCAATACGGACTTTTGACACCTTCATTTGCGTCTGACTGTACCTACATTCCAACCCCATAAGCGATTAAAAAACGCTCATCTCATTTCATATCAAATGACGCTGAAATTACTCATCTTGTTCCTTATTAAGTACTACTGTGAAGAGTGTGAAATGTAATTATTTTTTTATATACTTACCCTCTTTTTGAAAAATACTTTTTTAGTGCACATATTTTAAAACCGTTGTTGTTTTTGTCAACAGCGACCCGATTAACCATAGGAAACATACACATGTCGTTTTTCAGACTTTATAAACCCCATTTTCTCCTATTAGGGGTTGAATTCTCAAAAATGCTGAAACACGTGTTTACTCATTTGTCGTTAGGAATACTATTGTGAAGTTTCAAATTAATTGGTGTAACTAATCATAAATCCCCATACAAACTTTGGACCCCCATTTCACCCCCTTAGAGGGTAAATTTTTAAAAATCCTTTCTTAGTGCACCCCTAGACCTTATAAGGAACCTGTGTGCCGAGTTTGGAAACTTTAGACCCAGCGGTTTGGGCCGTGCGTTGATTTAAGTGAGTCAGTCAGTCAGTCAGTCAGTCAGGACTTTGAGATTTATATATATAGATTACATTGCGTAATCAACGATGGGGCCAAAAACTACTCGATTGGCGAAGAGGCGGTGAAGGTAGACCTCCCATAAGGCTGTCGGACAACCTGTAGGCCTAGCACAAGAAGGGCGCGACAGTATCTCGAGTCGAGATAAGCCACCCTTCCCCCTTAAAATAATATAGTTAGAAAAGGACGAGTAGTCTATCGCGAGGTATTGTCGCGCCTCTCTTGTGCTGCTAGCCTAATATGGTCGGGTTTTTATCACTTGTCACAATATCTGTCACGCTCTACAAGTATGTGAGTGCAAAAGTGATGGATAGCGCGATAGACGATGAAATGTCAACCATGGTAGACGTTCTGGTCAAGATGTCGGGAACCCGTTGGAGACAAACTGTGCAGGAAGTTTTGGGGGATCCTATTATGTCTAACATTGGTAGTCTCCCGGATGAAAACACATTATTTTTCTTAAGTACATGTTGTGTTGACAGAGCGAGACGCGTGCGCAGCTTGTGTGGCGCCCCTACCGCTGCTCCCGCCCGCAGCGCCGCACTAGCGCCACCTGAACGAAGCAATATCCAACCTTATTACTTAGTACATAGAAACCAGAATTGTATTCACATGAGTTGACTGCCCGGTCTAGCACGATTAGCGAATTTATTCTTGTCCGGGATTTTGTATTAAAACTTTATTTAAACTATTTATTTCGTTTGTCTAGATAGACATATCTGTGAGTGCATTTTGCCTACGCTTGATTATACAGTCCACTAACTTCCACACCAGAGGCACTAGTGTAAGTTTCTGTTGACGTAAAAAACGTCTCGAACGCGTAAGTGATAAGTGATAATGTTATTTAAACACTAACGCGATGGTAAAGTAATATTATCTACGTTAAAAACTTACACTCAGAACTCTGATAATAAAGTTAAAACCGTAGAAAATAACTATAGATGGTATTCTTGCGTTCTATCTGATCTCTGTTTCCCATACCAATGTGTGAATTTCGTCTTGTAGAATAATGTAGATAGTATTAGGATATAATCTAGAATTGAGCAATTAGAAAAATTACAAGCAATCCTATTGAATTGAATTCATTCCACTTAATATTAATTAATCTAGTCTATAGACCTAGTCATTAATGTAATATCTTTATTAACTTATCAAAATTACTTGTAAATAGTGTAGATGTAGATTCAAATATTCATTGTACTTATAATATATCTTTGTAAATATTCTCTGGATGCGATATCATTATAAGTAGGTCCTAAATGTGAGCTTTGCCTATCTATGGTTTGCTAGAAATAAATCTTAAAGATTGCGTGCACAGACTAGCAAGTTCAAAAAATACGACGTAGTTATATTGAAAATAATTCTAAAGCTTAACACATGAATGAAAAAATTAAGAGAACTAGAGGATTCATAATATCTATAAAAACATAGCACTAGCGCCATCTATGTCGTTAGTAACGCAACACAGGTCTTAGTTCATCCATTATTGTTCGGCACTTAGACTCGTCTTCTTAGTCGAATACTCTTGTCAGAGTATTAGTCGTGACTATTAGAGTCGTTGCACTGCATTTTCAATCATATTTCGCCATCACATTGAAGGGCCCAAGCTGGGTCTTCAATTTCGTTTATTTCACACATATAAGCTAACAGTATAATAACGAAATCACTTACACTGTAAAACATTTGGTAGAAATACACATTAAATAATATAAAAAAAAACAACAAAAAAAGGAAGATCTCGAACATCGACATATCAATAGATGTCACCTGTTGCGTTACTAAGCCATAGATGTCGCTAGTATTTATCGTATTAGGCGTCTGTTGATTAGTTGTGATGGATTTAAGCGCTCCCGACATCATTTCTGGTATTTTTGAAAGTAATTACTAAAAAATTACTGAAAAAAATAATAAATATCAATTTAAATTTGCCTTAATATGTTCTAGCAATTTTAAATACATATCATTATAATCTTTAGTACTTACCTACCATGTATTAGTGTATTAAAAATAGAAACAATGTAAAAATATGTACCTACTGGCGTTAGTTATAATTTTGTTACATTTGCTGTCACCGTGTATCTAGTCACTACCTACGTAAGTTGGCGTATACCTACAGTAGGCCTACTGATAACTTTGGTGCAATTAGTTACCTAATGAATGGTGAATATTATAACTTGTAACAATTCACCTCTGTGTTGGAATTCATTATTATTTATAGGAAGCTGTAATGTGTTAGTCACACGAATAAAAGCAAATCTATAATAACTAAATTGTTTTATTGTACCTAATATCTATCTAAAAGTGTTCAACTCTTGAATATTTTTACTAAAACATATATAAATCAACTACGTATATAACACTTATACATATAGACTATAAAACCTTATCAGAACTTAAAAGCTAATACCATTCAATAATTGTCTCCTAGTTATGGCGTGGTGCCGAGGATGCTGACAGCGTTGGTCGCTGATTTTCTATACTTATGCGTTGTAATTAGTGTCGAGAGACATATATAGGACTCGGCGATATCAAATATGAACACAAAACTATCGTGAGACTCAAACATATTAATTGTATAGAAGCGGGTAACTCACGTTTTTTAAGTCGAATCTTGCTCAACATGTTTCACTCCGGTCTGCGTCGGTTCGATAACGCGAGTGGTTCATGATTATGTTCCTCGTTACGAAGTGAAACATGTCGAGCAATATTCGACTTATAAAACGTGAGTTACCCGCTTTTATATAATAAATAAATTAAATATGAAAATGTGAATGTAATGTAGGTATATTTTTTTAAGTAAGGATAGAAAACGATGTGTTCATATTCAGTGTTGAATATAATTATTAAACACTCTGAACGAAGCGTTTTTTTGCGAATAGTATCTACTAGGTAATGTTCCCAGATGATTCGCTTGACAGCATCCATTCAAAAGAACTACTCTGCAAATAAAGAAAACTAAGATTCCAACCTCTGCAAATAAATAATACTTTCATTTAGATAAATGAGACGTTTCATCCACATTCACATTTCGCTATTCCAAATATGCCAATGTTCCAAGTAGACAATATTAGCGCCAATCTGGGCGATCTAGACACTAGCGCTACGAAAAGTTATTGTGGATAAAAAAATAACTATGTTTGTTTGTAGGTTTCACAAAAATCTAATAGGTGTCGCCACGTGTAACTATACTTTTTCTGAACTACGATAAAAATAATAAAATATTGTATGTTATATGTCCTTTAAGTTTAAAACACGTTTATTTCTATGTAGTACAGTTATTTATTTTCATAATAAAATTTTGCATGCAGTCAAATCTAAGCATTAATTAGAAAAATACAGCTTGAACACATCATTACACGACCATAGACTACATTTTTGTCACTGACAGCACCGACCTAAGTGTCAATGTCAAAACATTTTGTCTATGTCTTTTCCTGTTAAGTTATTCCCGTGAGAGGTTGGTTTCGTGTTTAACAAAATCCGTTTTTATCTTAAATTATAAGGACAATTGGATGGAATCTTGTTAATATGCTCCAAAGAACAGTGTTTAGCGACTATTCAAAAGTTTATTTCATTAAAAATGTGAAAGTCAGCAGTGTTTTAGTTGATAACCTCCTTTGGTGTCTTGCGTTTGTAACATAAAGCCGCCTGTTTCAGAAACAAAATGGGACGTTACTCTCGGGAACCAGATAACCCAGCCAAGTCATGCAAGGCGCGTGGCTCAAACCTCCGTGTTCATTTCAAGGTAATTTGGATCTTTGATCGTAATGTTTACGTGCTTGACATCTGACTTAGGTTATGGTGGTAGTGACCGAGTGTTTATGTTGCAGAACACTTATGAAACGGCGATGGCTATCAGAAAGTTGCCTCTGCGCCGCGCTGTGCGTTACTTGAAGAACGTAACTGAAAAGAAGGAGTGCATTCCTTTCCGTCGCTTCAATGGCGGCGTGGGTCGCTGCGCGCAGGCTAAGCAGTTCGGCACGACGCAAGGCCGCTGGCCCAAGAAGTCCGCTGAGTTCCTGCTGCAGCTGCTCAGGAACGCAGAGTCCAACGCTGACTACAAAGGCTTGGATGTCGACAGGCTGGTCATTGATCACATTCAGGTATGTACTATTTCCATTAGTCATGGTTAAGAGACTAAGAGTTAAGATCTAGTTTATGCAGTACTGAAAAGTCGAGAACTTTAACCTAGTCGTTATATTTAGTGCAAGTGCCAATGTTAATTTATTACTAGACAAATAAACTGTCAGTATTTGCTTTAATTTTGCAAACAAAATAGGTTTTTAGAAATGGTAGAGGCATTAACGTTTGTATCATACAGTTTTTTTAGGGTTATACAAGTATGCCTACTTAGCATTTATGTTTTTCTGACAAGGAAGTATCATACTATTGTATGATTGGTCTCAATGGTAGATAATATCTAGTCTATGCTATAAGATGCTGTTATGAGTTTGCCGAGGGTTTTCAATCTTGAAGTTAATTTTGATTTAACTTTGCCTTTTTTGCTTGACAATGTGTATTTATTGCACAATCTGTTTTCTAAAGGCAAAAAGTAAATGGTGTCAGGTTGTTCACTGAAAGTAAATAATACATTCATTTATTCTCTTGCCTGTCACCTACATGTTATTATAATACTGGTATAGTAAGTGATAACATAATATTATAGTGGTATGGTACTAATGTGCAATATAGGTATATTTCTAATGTTTATGCTGGGTGTTGACTTATGTCTGTGTGTTAATGTAAATATAAATTTATTTATCTGTGAGATACCTCCTGTTGCTCACAGCTCGTAACAGAGAAGAATGGAAAATATTGGAGGAGGGCTTTGTCTCAAAACCCGTAGGCTGGACTAAAGCAAATTAAATATTAATAATGAATAATAATTTTAATATTCATTATTATTATGTAATATTAATAAAGAATAAAGGTTATTTGTATTGTGGGAGTTTTTAGAAAAAAATGTACCCAATTAATGTGACTTATAGAAAGTTATATGAAAGCATTAAATTTCCATAAATACTTAGTGGAGTTTGTTACATAAACTATTAGCAATATTTCAATGGAAAAAAAAAAAACATTTTCCATGCAGATTTCATGATAAACCATTGTGACAAAACTGACATAATTTAACTTTTCTACAAGTTAATTGGGCGCACTTTTATATGAAAACTCCCTGGTACCTCCTGTTGCTTAGAGATTAGGTTAGTACAAGGATTTTAGAATTTCTATGGAATGAAGTGTAGATATTATTATAGCCTTTTAGCATTTAGCACACCTATTAGCATTTCCACAAATATACAATTACAGTTACAATTCTTTATTTTATGGTCCCTGTTAGGGTAAAAGCCTCCTCCAAACTTTGCCATGTTACTCTGTTTTGGTGATATCCATCCAAACCCTTCCCGCTGCCTCTACAATGTGAAGTGTAGATATACCTAAGAGTAATGCTCATAACGCACGTGTTGCAGGTGAACCGCGCGCCGTGCCTGCGCAGGCGCACGTACCGCGCCCACGGTCGCATCAACCCCTACATGTCCTCGCCCTGCCACATTGAGGTATGCATAGTGTTTATCATTGAAAGCAGCCAATCAATTTTTATTTTGTTATTGTGTCTCATTATCCAAGTCAATAACAGAGAATTTTGTTTCATTTACAAATAAACTTAGATGGCCTTGATATATATAATATATAATATCCTTAAAAAAGCCCAAAGCCTTGTTACCTGCAAGTTGTCCAGGGGACCGTTACTATGATATTGATATCAAGTGATACAGAAACTCACTTATTATTGTGATTTTTCCACTTTGCTGTGATAATGTCACTGTCAAATTTTATGTTTGGTGGTAATCTCAACTCTATCAATTTTTTTGTAAATTTAATATGTTTTGTAATGTTTAGTACCATTACAAATATTTTGCAATGTGTATGTTTTCATTAAGATCAATTTCTGCAAGATAAAAAATTGGTTTTATATGAGAAATTCTTATGAGAGGGTTCTCAATGAGAATTTATTCGGAATTATTAATACTTATCTTTTTTTCAGTTGTTGCTATAGTATTATACAGAATTACAATCTTGGAATGCCAAGAATATATGAGCTTTCTACTTATTACCGTTTTTGAAGTATACATAGAGCCCTGTCTTAGACACGCATAGCAATTAGCAACAGTAAATGTCTATTGTAAACATTTGGGTATGCAACTTTACATACTAAATAACTTGTAGACTATATACATACCAGCCAGGCCAGTTGGCTTTTTATATGTATGTTGTGAAAGGATGTTTCCGCGTATATAGGCGACAAAATGACAACGTAAATTTGACGTATGATGGTTAGCCTTTTAGACGCCAATGACTCGTATATCGACACCGTAGGTCCATCATCAATGACTGATATAAATCTAGAGTAAGTCTCTTCTATAATGCTGCAACTTCAGTTTAGACATTCCGGTAACATCGCGTCCGAGTGGTAGATGCGTTTGACATGGCGTTGAGAAGGTTATGTGGGAATCCAAACTCTTTTAAGTCTGTACAGAAATAACAGCTGATTTTTGTTGTGCAGGTGTGTCTGTCGGAGCGCGAGGCGGCGGTGGCGCGCGCGGCGCCCACTGACGACGCGCCGGCCAAGAAGAAGCTCTCCAAGAAGAAGCTGGCGCGCCAGAAGGAGAAGATGATGAGGGAATAGAATAAACTACTCTAAACAGTTCTCGGACTTTTATTCATCTGTTAGGCTACAAAAGGAGCTAAGGCACTGGTCCCACCGCGAGCTAGTAAGCTATGAGCTATTAACTATTTCAAGGGACAAAAGATAATCGCTCCCGTGTAAAAAAAAAGAGATATATATTTATAGCTCATCGCCCGGCTATGACATATATGTCTTAGCTTACTAGCTCGCGGTGGGACCAGTGCCTAAGTGACCACTCTCAGCTTTCGCGACTGATACCTTTAGATTTCTCTAGTATCAGCTATTTGACCGGCTCGGTGCCGTTAAACATACTCATCTCTAACATCTGTTAGGCGGTTAACCCTTTGAACGCCAAGAACACCTAAAGGTGTGTGCTGTTGGGCTTACCACATCAGTGGACATCAAAATTTGTTATCGCAGACGCTGAGAAAGCAATTTTTCATCACACTTGCTCGTTAAAGATGTTATTACACGTAGACAAGTCGGGTCGTAAGTCTTAAATTACGCCTTAGGGCTGTAAAGTAACTTTTTAATTTGAAAACGTCGTTTAAAGTTAGGGCAATTTTTAAGTCCAAAGCAAAAAGGTCGTATACAATTTCATTGCATAAGACATTTTTTTAAAGTTCAATTAAAAGCTGACTAATAACTAAAATAAGATATTTAATTACTTTAATTTAAACACTACTTGTCATTTTTATTCATTAATTTATATATTTCGATTTAAAGTAACTGATTTAAGTTTTTACCGACTTATGTAGTATCGGAACGTGGCGTGTACGACATCGACATTAGCTTTATCTATGGATACTATACGCCATATTGGCTCATGAAACTCAGCTGGTGAAACTATCTATTTAAAAACGTTGCATGAAATGTGTATAAATTTTAACGAAGTGTGATGAAAAACATTGTGTGCCACGGGCGGTACAAAAATTACGAACTCGTGTTAATTAAGCCTTCGCCTTCGGCGTCGGGGTTTGAATTTAAAACTCGTTCCTAATTTCTGGTTTACCGCCCTTAATACACAATGTACTATTCCTGCAAACTGATAAGGTTCATATTTCACCATTAATCGGAATGTCGTCGGAGTACATTACATTTAGATATGAGAGTAAAGGCGTCCAAAAGGTTAAGAAAATGTGACCTAATCGGCATTATCGGGTTAGCCTTAGTGGATCCAGGGCGTACCACTTAATAATATAGTTTCCCTTACATACAAGGAAAAAAAAATAGGATCACTAAGAGCGAACAGTGGTACGGAAATTGTTCACCACTATTTCTTAACTATTAGTTGTAGTTAGTATGTAACTCTTCCGAAGTTTTGCAAGTCCATATGGCAACTAATCCCAGGAATTGGCGAAGGCATAGTTTATATATGAATGCGACTACCATCTGGCCTTCCAACCCAGCTGGTCAACTAGGCCTTATTTGGATTAGTCCGGTTCCTTCACGATTATTTCCTGCACCAAAAAGCGACTGGTAATTATGAAATGATATTTCGTACATACGTTCCGAACAACTCATTGGTACAGTCAGCATCGTATAGTTGCGGTCAATATCGGCGTAATAGACCCCGTTATCTAATGCTCAGTTTGGGGGCAAGTGATGGGGCAGTTGCGATAATCAATATCGATACAAAATTAAGTTGATTTACTCACTTATAACATATACTTAAATAGATCTGATTCATACTTAACAGAACTCTGCTTTAGTGTTTTTATTACATTTTTATTAAATAAAAAACTTTTATTTATTTATTGTACGTTAAAAAATTCAAAATTCGCCATACTTTCTTACCGTAAGGTACATATGAATGATTGTCAAAATAATTTGTTGAAATGTCAAAGGAACAGAGAAGTAGGCTAGAAAAATATTAAAAGACACGAAAAAGGTTTTATAACTTTAAAGAATAATACTTCTTATTTCTTTACAAAATTGAAGAAACTTACTGCTCTTTGTCTCTTTGGAACGGGACTTAATCGTGTACCTGTAAATTATTTTTAACTAATATTTCCCTGAAAAAAGTGATCCTGTGAAGTGGGGGAAGAGATCTCTTATAGGGATAAGCTCCCCTTTGTACATTGATTCTGTATCAACTTGTGTTGTAACTTGTTTTATGCACAATAAAGTGCTACTACCACACCTGCTACTAATGAACTTAAAACGGTTTATACAAAACTATAGGCACCTAATACCTAATAAGTATAATTTGTCGCCGTCCGATCTGATGAAAAAGCTGGAATGAATGTCTAGAGCATTCACAAAATAATAATTTTATTTTGACAAACAACCCTTTATAGATAAATATGAATCGACTAATAATGTGAAGCAACATCACTATTTGCCCCCAAACTGAGCACAAGATAACGGGGTCTAGGCGTAACACACCCTTACTACTATATGAATAAAGGTGTGTGTATATATTTGACTATTTTGGTTGCCACTGGACGATGACTGTACGAGCCGGGGCTTAAACCAGCGACGTCCTCAAGTCGCACTTACCGCTAGGGTATTTTAACGACTGATTTATATATTAATTATTAATTGATTTAAAAAAAAGCTAACGTTCACACGCCACGTCATCGAAATTAAACTTTACGCGTGTGCACGTAGGTCTAATTTGCTCTGTCGTCGAGGACGCATAAACGTCTTTGGCGTTGAACCTGCGGTGCCTTGTCTAGTTAGCGTGGAAATAGTTATTTGTTATACAAGGGTGCAAAATTGTATTTTAACTGCGAGTGTGGGATTGAAACTCGAGCAAGCGAATGGATTCTATAGTTTAACCACGAGCAAAGCTCGCCCGCGCCCGCCGCCGCCACCGCGGGGGCAAGTGAGCTGTACTTCGCGAATTTAGACTTTAAATCCATAGCAATAAGAGCTATGAGAAGTCAACTTACTTTAATCACTAGTGGATAAAATGCGTTTTTACCCTCTCGTATTAAAGGATAAACAAGCGCTTTACAAGCTAGTGAGGGGAAAAGGGTAATAATTACTGACCAGCATTCAACATTCTAGTAAATTCATGAGTTAAGCTTGTTCTTTGTGTTTAAATAAAACGACTTACTAGAACGATTTCTTATATTAAAGACATAAAGGCACACGATTGGGAATTTTGTATGAGAACTAAGAAATTGCAACATTATTTTGATTACTTATACAGTATAAGTAATCATATACTTTGATTACTTATACAGTAGTTATGTTTAGATACAGTGCTCTCAGCTCGCGGGCGGCTTCGCTCACACAATTCCCTAAACGATAGTTAGATTCCGCTTGTTGAACAGCGTTGTTTCTGGCTTCTGCCCTCTTTTTTCTAGACACCATTATGAGATGTTTTAATAACTCGTTCTCGGATTTTAATTCGTCTATGCTCTTTCTCTTTTTCATATTGTTCAACCGTATATTTATAAAATTTTATTGATTAAGGTTCTCAATTCACACGCCTGGGCTCGTATTTCATGTATCTGTTTGCGGAGAGATATGTTTTTCTGCTTGAGTTCGATGGCTCGGGTCATATCAAGGTGTTGTGTTTCGGTGTCTTCCCGCAGCTGCTGCCGGAGCTTTAGGTTCTCTTCTAAAAGTTTCTTGTATTGTAATTGATGTTCAGTGCAGAGTTTTTGTGTTTTCATTATAATTAAATTCACTTAAAATTTCTAAACAATCATACCTAACCGTCAGTTTTTTTTTCACGGCTGTCACTTCAAACTAGGCTTACCTACTTACCTTGTCGACAGTGTGTACTTTGGTGTTATCTAGTTCTAATTAAGAGGTTTTAACTTAAGGACGCACATATTATCTTTGGTAAGGTATCTATTCAAAGACCGTAGTCTTGCAACATGTACGTCTTACTGCTTATTCAATGATGAACACACTACTTAATTAACACCAAGTAAATGGATATTATAAAAGTAACCCAGACCATGAAAAATAAAAATAATTCGCATATTGCGACAAACTACTACGACCTTTAGGAACTAATTTCTCATGTAGATTTTTCAGTAGTGTAACAGTCAAATGCTCCATATAGTGCCCCTGGAGTAGGTACCTAGGTTTTTCTGGTCGGGGTTACTTTTATGATATCTGAACAGAAAATTAGGCAAGCCGGTGTAATAGCCACTCGGTAATATTTTTTGTTTGCAAGGCGGTATTTTTTAAATTATTAACCTGTTAGAAAACTAGTTTACTTACTGAAATTAGGCAAACCTGAGGCAACCGAGTCATATGGGCCACTGCTAGTTGACAAAGGAATGTAGGCACAGCCAGCAGCAAAAGTTGCTAAGCGTTTGAAGTGTTCAAAATTACCTACACGCGCTCTTATTCTCTTGACAATAGAGACGTGTTGACCTCATTTTGAACACCTCAAATGCTTAGCTACTTCTGCTGCTGACTGTACCTACCTATTTTTAACGACAGCTTTAATTACCTATTTTCGTGCGGAAGTTAACAAAAGGTAATTTTGGAAGAAAACCGGTAGTATAGTTTTTATGTAGGTACATTCCATGTCAAAGATATGTTAACTTTTGCTCCATTGAAATAAGGTGCAAAATTGTAAACATATCTTAGACGTCGACTGTAGGTACAACAGGTTATGGCAGTTTTTTTTTGAACCTGACTTGGGCTTTATGCACATGTGTGGTGCGATAGAGCAAGCGGACTGTGTGTGGGGAAGGTAGCCTTCCGCGCCAGACTTGATTTGTACTACTGGGATACTCCTACTGAGTTTTCGCTTCCAGTGAGATTGGTTGAGACGGTCTCAACCGAGTCTGAGTGTTGTGTAATGGTATCGAGCTACGAGGGGTGATCAAAAAGTAATGATAATGACTATGATCTAGACATATTATGATAAGTTTTGATTACTGGTCTTGTTATGTCACTTATCATCAATAAATTATAAAAATAAATATAATAATTTATTAAGTTGTTTTTATGTTATTAAGAAACAAAGACAGTAGGGTAACACATATCGAAATTTCAGTAAATGCGCTCGCGTTTTTGTGTCGGTTAGGAACGATGCTGTTTTAAAATTTAGTACTGTAGTAAAATAAAATGTACTTAGAATTGAAATTTTGGACGGACTGCTAAGGAATGGAATTCGCTCCCTTCGTCTGTATTCCCGGTAAGATATAATTTGGGTCTTTTCAAGGCAAGAGTGAATAGGCTGTTACTGAACCAGCGTGCTACACCCTCGACCTCGTCGTCACTTTCCATCAGGTGCGACTGAGGTCAAACGCTGGTCAGTCTTTTATATAAAAAAAAAAAAAAAAAAAATTTACGTTTATTGTGATGGCGTAGGGCAAAAAAATATACTCGTAAAATCTAATTTTAGGGCTCAAGGGCCCTGCTTAAGTTAAGGTTGCTAGTTTTTGGTCTTTAAAGACGTTTTTGTTTAAACAAGTAAATTTTGTGGACAAAATCCATCAATATGTATAAAAATAAATAAATAAAGGTCGATATAACATAATCCTATACCAAACCTATAAGGATGACAAATAAAAAGCAAATAAAAAAAAAAGGAAGTTTGATGGTTGTTTTCCTCAGTTATCTCTCAGATCACCAAGTATGCTGCTCAGTACCTAGCGCTTGAACTTGTAAGTTGCCTATTGTGTAATCAAGTCTAAATCTTTGGCAACAACGTACTATACTTTGATTCTAAAAACTCTTCCAATAATTCGCTATACTAGCGGTGAAAGAAAAATTAACGCAAATTGCGACCCACAAAAGTTTTTCTTTTTTTTTATTAACTAGATGACAGCATGTTCTCGTATAATGTATGTACATACACTAATAAGGAGATTATGTAACAGTAAAAATATATATAATAGAGTCTGGCTAACCAATTATTACTCGATTGTTACTCTTAAAGTTGAAAAAATAAACTATACTCATCCCTTTTTTTGGGGTCGTAGTGCAAGCGAAAGAACGAGACGGTATGATTCAATCGTCTATGCTTTAAGTGAGTAAACCAATTTTTTTTCACTGGCCAAACTCTACTAATAACTTCGTTAGATCATAGTCATTATCATTACTTTTGGATCACCCCTCGTAATGGGAGTTTTATTGCTGGTTCGCTTCCCCTTAGCCTGCTGGTAAAGACTCCACAGGTTATGGCAGTGAGGGCGATGCATCAAGACCAACTATTCAATAATATATATACTCTATGGTCAAGATATCGTCCGCCCTTTCAAGTTTGGTTTGTAAGTTTGAAGAAGTAGGTAATATCATTTTAACTAGTTTAGAACTTAAACTAGTTTAAAACTTAAAGTTCGTATATTTCGAGCATATTTCTCTTTTACTACAATTAAGGCGTCATGAGGGCGACGTAGACAATCGTCCGAAATATACGAATATCGTGTTTCGCGATAGCGCCTCTTACCTCCGGAGAATGGGCAGTGGGCACATGATGCGATCGCCAACCCGCATGCTAAGCGTAGCGGTTAAGACATTGCCCAAAATCGAACATACTTAGATGTTTGCAATGTAAGTATTTATGTCCACTGTCAGACTTAGGCATCCTCCTAATACCTATGTATCATCCTGGAGCGGAGTTGCCTCACATCTACAGGTTTCCTTGAACTCCTGAAGAAAATTCACACTGGCTCCGACTTGCCTAAGGAAAATGTTGAAGCACAGTCATTCTTAGTTATGGTCATGTTTAAACCGCGTTTATCTATAACTCTACAGTATATACTTACACACGCGTCACTTTACTTAATAAAAAAAATATTTTAAAAATAAATAACAGCTTTACTTTTTTTTAGTCCCTCGCGCTACATGCGGAGAAAATAGGCCTCCATTTTTAGGCACTAAAATGACTCATGAAAGTTGAAATATAATCAGTTTATTGTTCCGTTAAATACCTACTTCATTTAACATATAGTAATTTCATAAAAGTAAATTAATAGGTAGCTTACACGGAAGTGTTGGTGGAAACTTTTGGAGATTCAAGAATGTTAAGGTCCGACGCTTCAACAAAAAACCGATCAAGCGCGAGTCGTAGTGGTGCGCTGTGGGTTTCGTTTAAAGGCCTCTAGCCATAAGACCGTATGACACCGTTGTAGAGTCTGTCATTATTGTCATTAATATGTAACTTTGAGAGCCGGCTAGAGGCGCAAGTAGATTATTAGAGGTGGAAATAATAAGGTTGCATTAAGACATATGGACACTAAGAGTTGATTGTGAAAGTTAATCAATATACTTATTCTTTAATCAATCGTATCAGCATTGCGGAAATGCCGCCAGCATCCTTGGTACAATGCCTCAAGGGCCTTTTTACATTTATAACTAGTTAAGTACCTACTTGTATTTTAATGAATGTAATTATTGTAAATAAAGATTAATTTTTGAGGTTTAAAATAAATAAATAAATCTGAATAGTACGAAGTTATCATTTAAAGGACCCTACAACAACCGTATCAGGCACGGAACGTAATACGACACGAAATACTACGCCCTCTAGAACGTTACCACTTACTCTTGTGGACATTGTTCGATAGCCACAACCGTTACTCGATAGCGAGTTAGGTAAAACACCTATCGAAAAGTAATCTCTAGCGTTGAACTCATACCGATCTGTAGTTCTAGAAGTGACCGCCGACGGCGCTGTACTAAACTCCATACAAAACATTAACGCATTCGGTATCGAGTCACCGTCACTGTCAACTCATGGTAGCGATACGGTTCGTGTACCTCACGCGACGCTGTCAGTCGGTGACGAAACGTCCATGTGGGCATATTATTAGTCTCGTTGTTTTTTATACAAACAATTTTTTTTTGTCTGACACGTATATTCCTACTGCGGTCATTGTATGATACGGCGTAGGGACAGAAACCTATTACTTAAAGTGCCGAAATATCGGAAACTCATTCAAATTTACATACATAACAAAGAAGAAAGAAACAATGTTTATTTGGCGTAATAAAAATTAATAGAGAAAAGAACATTACAGGATGTGACTACAAATAAAACACCAAACAGGATGCCACTCAGCATGAGTCGTTACATGACTGGCCATGCAGCGACGCTGATTTTCAGTGCACCCCAAAAAGAAAACAGGAATATAAAATAATATACATAGTAAAAAAGTATTATCACTATGACAAAAGTTAAACATTATATAAATTTCAACTTACACATCTATAAAACGACACTGAAATAAATGTGAACATCTGAACATAAAATACAGGTAATGTAGGTAGCGAATGTAACAGTAGTAGAAACTGGAAAAATGAAATAAAAAAACTAAACAGGCAGGAAGTAAAGCTGAGTAGGTACAAACACGTCACTTAGGTATTAGCAGATTGCTGTAAGGTTAAATACTTTTTAAGATTTTTCTTAAAAGAGACTATGGACTTACAGTTTCTGATTGGGGGTGGTAAGTTGTTCCAACATTTCGTAGCAGCATATTGAAAGCTGCCACGAAAAGCGGACGTACGGTGTTGTGCCTATAAGCCTAAGCGCACCTCGTACTAAACACTTTGAGAACTTAAGTTTAACAAATAAGTATGACGGTTCTTGTTTATGAATCACTCCAAATAGGAGAAAAGCAAAGTGCGAGGTACGTCTGGAGGCCATATTCAACAATTTATGGTTATTTAGAAACGGAGTGATGTGAGAGTAGAGATGGGATGCTACCGGTAAGTTACCAAAGTTACTATGGGGAATGTACTCAAATGGTAATATTCCCCATACTAAAATCAGTAACTTACCGGTAGCGTCCCATCTCTATGTGAGAGCGTCGAGGAACAGTGAAGCAAAAACGTGCGCAAGCGTTTTGAACACGCTGTATTAGGCGGGAGGTACGAGCTAGCAAGCATCCACCAAAATAAGCATCGGCATAACTTAACTTAGAAAGAATAAGCGTGTCACAAAGATTTATGCGTAGGTCGACGTTAATAAAATGACGTACGCGATACAGGACTTTGAGTCTATAAAAACATTTGCGGACAAGATCCGCCACGTGTTCTTCAAACCGTATCTTATATAGTACCTACCTAACTATCCCGCTTTAAGTAGTAGTTGTAATGTAAAAGGCGATGTTAGTTTAAAATCGTATAGGGTTTAATTTTACTCTCGTATGGAACCCTAATAAGGGCAACTTTTTTGCAAGACCGCTATTCAAATCCCTAACTTGGTCCAGGCGCGTATAACCAGTGTAAGGCGGATGAAAGTATAAATAATCTTGACAACGTCAATTGAAAACGACCGTAAAATATAACAACTAATATTTTTCTATAAAGAATAAACATTGTAGTAAGAAGAAAATATATTTAAAGCATCCAAGATAACTTATTTTTATGAGAGGTGGGGCACTGCGAAGTACGATCGTCGATCACGCTTAAGTCTGGAGAAGCCCAACTGGGGATATCCTTACAGAAGACCATAATAACACTACTACCTTTCAGGTATGTAGTGTTGTGTTCCTGTATTGAAAGTTTAATAAAACCATCCCGTTCGGTGGTATTATTTATTATCATGCCTCGTCTATTTCTAATACTAAGTCTATACTATACCTTACATGCATATTTATGCTTTCGACTGTAGTTACATATCATCACTACTTTGAAAAAAGCTCATAACTCATTCTGACGTTCAAAAGAAAAATGGCGTAACTATGTATGGTATGAGTATAGAGTTACTGCGTTTCAACTTAGAGTATCTGTGTCAGATACGAGATTTTTTCAAAGTAGTGACGGTACGATAAAAGTATTGCGCTTATTTCGTCTTCGAAATATGAAGTCACATAAAAGGCGACGAGTGTCAAAAATAATGTTTTAGAATTCATGATTGTCGCATCCTAGGGTCCCAGTTACACTGGATCAAGCTATAGGAATACACGTGGCGAACAATATTTTTTACAGCAGTTATTAAGCCGAGATCCTCTGCCCTCGGCCAGTCAGTGCCGTGACTCGCAGTAAGGCGGTACACAACTTTTAACCGACACGTGTAAACATCGCGTTTTATTGCTATTTTTTAATTAAAGTGATCTTTAAGTAAAGTAAGTATTATTTTAAAAGTAAATCTATGTTGAGAAATTATTTCAAAAGTTTAGCATTTTATTTTTCAGTCACGTTTCGGTCACTGTTTACTTTCGCAACGGAATTGTGACTAGAATATAATAGGTAATTTAGTATGAAATATAGTATATTAGTATGAGTTTGTGAAACGGTCTTATTTCCTAAAATAAGTACCTACTTTTAAAATATATGAATACTTATGTAACTAACAAGGATAATAAATAATACAAAATTATGGGTAGGATTAAAATAAAGTTACCTAATATTATATTCGGATACCGCGATAATGATAAATAAATATATGGGATATAACATTAGAATAAGAAACATAAAACTAACACTAAAATAAAAATTAATAAGCTAAAAATGTCCCATTTCATAATAAAAAAAAATTCTATAATTTTTTTTTTCATTAAATTGGTTTTTACTAATAAAAAAGTTTATGGCTCACTGCCAATATATCATAACATAACACCTAATAAGAATTTTAAATGTAAAGTTAGTAATAATTTTAACTTCAATATAAAAATATTTATATATCATTAACACAAAAATATAAGATAAAAACATTATAATGTAATGATACTAACTAAAAACTAAACTATAAAAAAAAATTACCTAGGTCATTACTAATGACTCATAGGGTGCCAAGAAGGCTCGCCGCGTTTCCGCGCTGGGCAGCAATGCTAATCCGTTGGGCGAAACAGTGGCCAGCCCTCTGGTCACCAGAAACCTCTATAAGACGCTCTCTTTGTGGAGTCGACGCGCACTTCAATATTAGATATAACTAATCGATTACAAAAAATGGGAGAGTCTCGATTCGTCAGTCGTGTTATGAAATCTATACCAATGCCGAATTCAAATTATACATATGAGGTAACATGCCAAATTATGACCACTGCTATTTTCGTTCACTCTGCGGGTCCATTGCTGTAATCTCATCTAATGCCGACATTTCTATGACGTTCGGTTGTTACCTAACCAATTCATTTTTAATTGCATTATTTTGCTATGTATACATAACTGACTTTTGAAAGTAGGTTCGATGCTTGGATGTCTTAAATCCTAAGTAAACTAGGCTTAAAATGGAGTCTTAAAGCTCGTTTAAAATGTACATAAGTGTCAGCATGGATTAATCTGATAAAAAACACATAATTGAGTCGAGGTATTATGCTAGTATATTAGTCAGTATCATTTCGAAAGAGTAATGATTTTGTAGAAAAAAAGAAAACTAAATGTACCACCTGTTGTTTATCAGTAGTGACGGGTACCTAATTAATTTTCTTAAGCAAGACGGAACCATCCATAGCATATGGCTTTGCTTTATCTTCATGACCGCTAGGAAAACTGTTGAAATAAGGGGATTTGGGAAAATTTGTCAAGGTAGCGGGAATCGGCGGGGAATATATACTTAGTTCGTCTTCCACGAAAATATCCTTATTCGGCCACTGTACCTATATTAGTTATTGATCGATCGAGCCATCACCGGGGTCGCGGCCGCCTCTTGGCTTTCTGTAAACAACAGCTACCATTTTACAGAACGCAAGGCCTACTACCGAACAACGTCATGCCCTAAGGGCAAACTTATACAGTGTGTATTTTTCATACGGGCTTATATTGTAGTGGCGGTTAGTATTTTTTTTTTTATGACATAGGCGGCAAACGAGCAAACGGATTGCCTGGTGTTATGCAATTACCGTCACCCATGGGCACCCGCAACACCAGGGGAGTCACAAGCGCGTTGCCGGCCTTTAAGGGGGGTTGGAGCTCTGGGAACCTTACTCAATATCAGGAACACAACACTACATACCTGAAAGGTGGCAGTGCTATTATGGCTGTGGTCTTCTGTAAGGAGGAGGTACTTCCCCAGTTGGGCTGCCCCAGATTCAAGCGTGATGGTCAACGCTGTGCCCTACCTCTCATTGTTGGACGTAGTTTAAGGACATACCCGGGTCCAAAGTAGTGAGTATTGGACCTCGGGAACCTATTTCAATTCAGTTTGTTAAAAAAATAGTTTTTTTTTTTTCATACATAATAATACATAATTCAGCACGCAATATTGCATCCATAATAATTAATCTACCGATGTGTCATGTCATGTCAGTATTACTTGTCATGTCAAAATAATGTTGGAATACGTACATTGCTGCCTGGTCAGACTTAAAAAAAAGGATAACACTATTTAACAAAATTATTACCATAATACGAGTCGTATTACTGTATACTATATGTGGACAAAAAAATACACAGTGTATGTTATCTTACTTGACATTGGCGAAATCATCGATATATTATTGATGGAAGCCATCTTTTTAAAGAAGAAGACCCATTTTAATATGTAACATTTGAATACGTTTTGTAACTTTTACACAAATGGCCTGAATAGTAACTTTCTAGCGCCGTTACTTTCTCCCAATCAGTTTTGTTTGCAGATGCCGCAGCAGACGCCAGAGTTTGGACACGACGTCACCTCCATCAGAGAATGGCTTGCCAAGGAACCCCATCTGCCGCAAGACTTCAGTGAGTAAATCTTAACTGTCAAAATTCGAATATAGAACGCCGACATGCGTGTACACACATGTTACTAAGTAATACTTACACATAGGCCATAGTTTTACTGGGAATGTTACAAAGAGTTAGTAGTACTACTTAGTTACAAACGGATAAACTCACGTGTAGTTGTATCGCGCTAGGCGACATGTTTCGGGTAAGCTCTGGTATCCATTTTCAAGCTGAGTCAGGACACACTGAGCAGAGTGAGCGATACACCCTCAACGCGACCGGTGTGTCCTGACATGCGTCCGCGGTGTGTCCCCGAAACATGTCGCCTAGATATAATTACACGTGTGTAAGTTTATCCGTTTGTAACTAAGTAGTAGTAACATGGCTCACAACAGTTTTAATTATATTGAGTTAGTAGTACTAACTACTTTAATACCATATAAAAAAAAACTTGAAATGTTCTCGAAATCAGCTGTAAAAACGATGATGCAACGCAACTTTTCAATATACATTAAAATACTCAATTATAGCTATATATACGTACAGAAAGTGGAAATAGACTTTTTTTAATATAAATCAATTAAAATATATTTTATGATTAGCATCATCATATACTCCTTTATTGCAAATATTTAAAAAATAATTTCATAATGAAAACTGGCGACTGGTAAATATCAAATGATATTTCGTACAGTTATGTACGAAATATCATTTGATATTTACCAGTCGTTTTTCGGTGAAGGAACCGTAAGGAAACCGGACTAATCCCAATAAGGCCTAGTTTACCCTCTGGGTTGGAAGGACAGATGGCAGTCGCTTTCGTGAAACTAGTGCCTATGTCAAATCTTGGGATTAGTTGCCAAGCGGACCCCAGGCTCCCATGAACCGTGGCAAAAATGCCGGGGCAACGCGAGAAAAATGATATCATAATGAAAACTACTGACCATATGTACCTCTACCTATATAAATATACTATAACTATAAGAATGACATGACAAGGCTTTGTAAACTTTACATGGATCTAGAATCTTCCTCATCTTCCAGGGTTTCTACAAAAAAAAAAAACAATTTATTAAAATATTCCTAAAGAAAATATACACATACATACCTTATGTTATGTTACATTAAAACAAGAAATTGATCCTTCAACCTCTTGTATACTTGTAAAGTAGATAACAAATACTAACGGTAGTTGAATTAAAATTAGCTATTCTTAAATAATGTAGTACTGACGATATTTATGTACGAATTACTTCGAAGTACAAATTACTTCGAAAGTAACTTGTCGAATCGAAAGAAAAATAGAAAAGATTGACTCGCAGCAGGACTTCCTTCGATTTAAATATCGAAGATATTCGCTAGCAGACGTTTCTGCATAATAAAAAATAATTTAACTTGTACGAAGTTATGTTGATTCACCGTTTAACTTGAACATGTATGAGAAAGTTAATAATACAGAAATACTTACTAACTTTAGTAGTAATATAACATTTGCAAATTTCTCGTTCTGTATACCATTGTACGGTCTATAGCGAAAAACGTTTATTTATGTCTACGCTCTGACGTTTCGACACAGCTAGGTTTCACTGGTCATTATCCCGGCAAGTGTCATAATCATAATGAATGTGTTTTTTATAAAAAAAAAAAAAAACTCCTTACTTGTTTCTTTTCAGTTTTGTATTTTAGTAAATAAAAAACATTGGCAATAACTATTCAAGTTTGTTATGATCAACAAATACAATTATTAAATATTTTTACTGACCATTTATTAGTACCCTTTAGAAGGTTTTATTCATGACATGACACAGCTCTTTGCCGAATAAAGCAATTTAAGGTCGACACGTTGCACCGCGCCAACAAAATTACCTGCTCGCACTTTTGTCGATAACATAAAAAAAATAAAAATAAACTTAGAGGTTACAGAAGGTCTACCGCGAACATCGAATTTAATTTTTTGTTTTCATCTTTAGCCCAATGAACACGTTATTAGAATGACAGGGACAATCGTTCGATATTTGCGAATATCGAGTTTTGCGGTAGGCCTCCTATTCTCAGATTTCCTCTACAAAACTTTTCAGAATTAGATTTGTAAATTACCGCGTATTCAAATTTTATGAAATATTGGCCCCCTTGGCACATTCTCTATACCTAACCCATGTCAACTTTACAAGTTAAAATTACATCGCTGTAGGTAAATTGATTACATATTTCTTCATATAACATTTAATATCTGTTGTTAGCTAGTATCATGCACGTCATATACTTAGTTAATAATAGGTAGTTAAACTAGTAATATATATCTAAACATCTTTCCTTACTGGCCTAGTACCATTGACATCGAAGTTCGTAAATTTCGAGACTCTTTCTTTTTTACTCCACTTAAGGCGTCATGAGACTCATGAGACTGACATTCGTTCGAAATTCGCGGAAAAATATCGATTTTCGCGGTAGCAGTAGCACCACTGCTATACTTAAATCCGTAAGATCTCAACCGATATGTTTTGGCTAATACCTAGGCCTGGTGAGTAGTCACTCTGCCTAAGAAGCTGGCGGTCCTGGGTTCAGATCCCAGTATGGGCATTTTTTTGTATGATGATTTTAGTGAAATACTTGTTGTATTTGAGTATCGATAACACAAGCCTTCTTGAGTTTACCGTAGGACTTAATCAATTTGTGTATGGATGTTCTTCATTAATATATATTTATTTATTTACCTTGATCGCTGATTGTACCACAAACAAATTAAATAACTTCCGATATTAATGCCATTAGCTGTCTGCCTTTAGATTATTTTCCCAAGTTATATAATGTTGTTAAAATAATTAAGCGTGCTGTAAACGGTGGAAATGGTACCAACCTCGTTGGTGCGCGCACTGGCCGCAACGCATAGCGCACGTCTTTTGTTTTAAAAAATAATGTAAAAAAGTTCATATTTTGCTCCCGCTGTTGTTAATGTTTTTGTGGAGTATTATATGAAACAAATGTGTAAATATCTATCTAATTGTGTGTTAAGTGTGTAAATATTTGTAAATAAACTGTATAAAAAGCACTACGTGTACATATTTCTTCATCTGCGGCCCGATTGCCTACACGTGCCATACTATAGTTATACCTTATAATCGTATCTTTATTATACGGAAGGTAGCATCAACAACTGGCTTCCAAAACAACATGTCATGAAACCAGTTTTTTTTTTCACCAACAATTAAGGGCCAAAATATTCGATTACCATAATGTTGAATTAATTTAGTTTTGGTTTGGTACGGAAGTTACCATTAGATAAAAACAAACACCGGTATAATAGCAAACAATAAATAAGTACGATTTTAAACTAACATGGTCGATCAAATTACAAAGCTATTACTTTAAACAGGACAGTTACCTACCCTGTAGCAGAACATCAGAAAAATGTAGCCAAATAAGAATTGAAATTAAGCTATAATCATGAGCGACTCAGGGTTTTTAAAACACTACGTGTCTAAACCTACTGGCTTCCATTACATTTATTTTGACGCGGCAAAGCCCTTGACGTGTTAATTATAAAATTTGTTATACATTTTTAATAACCATGACCCGTATTAATAACTAAAAATAGAAATAACAACATTATTAGCTGTTACTTCCTTAGTATATTGTTTTGTTATAGGTATTTATGTACGCAGGCACGCGGTAATTGTTAGGTATAAATGCAGAATAATTGTCACAATGTGAGATCGATTCGCATTGTAAGTTGAAACAGATGACATAGTATTTAAGAAAAGAGACCAATTTGTACCAGGGTCTTCAGCATTCGCGGTTGATGCCCACTAATGAGACCGCCCGTTGTTCTTCGGTTCTACCTCGAACAACGATATTCGTAAATTACGGACGATTGTCACTCGCATGACACCTTAATTGGAGTAGAAGAGAAAGACGCCCGAAATATACGAACTTCGATATTCGCGGTACCGCTCCTTTAAGCATATGGCTGAATTGCAAAAATATTGTACCTAGTTAAGGCGATAAGACTTAAGTAAATCATTGGTTTTGTTTTACGAAACTTAACGATGCAAATTTTATTGTATAAGTAGGTATTGCACTTTACACAATTACACAATCTATGCTTACAGCATACACCACACTTTGATCCATATAAATATTTAAATACATAGCAACTGCTTAATTGTAGTATAACACAATATAAATACATACGCACAATATTAAAACATACTTGAAGGTCCTTTACTCGCCTTAATTAGTTTTTTTTTTGCAATTCACCCACCTGTCATCTATTTCAATGTATAATTTATATAAGTATAGTATAGTGTTAGATAACTTAACAACCAACGCCAATCAAAATAATTAATAATCACTATTGATTAGTTCTTAGTTGTCTCATTCGCATGTTATCGTGAAATTAATTATCTTGAAGCAGGACTTAGACTAATATGGATTTTTTTGTCAGATAACTCCAAAAAGGAGACTGCGATAATAATGAAGTGAGAGGCTTACACTATTATTATTTCTGTAAATGTCCTTACAAGCTTTATTTTGACAAATTTCCGACAGACAATAAGACTATCAACAATTGGATTAAATATAGCCATTATTACAGGTGACCTGATGATTAAGAAGTTCCTGCATAGCTGCTATGGAAGTCTGGAGAGGACCAAGAAGTGCATCGACCGCTTCTGCACTACACGGAGCGTTATGAGCGAGATATACACCGACCGGGACCCGTGCTCGAGCAAGCTGAAGACTGCCTTCGATATCACGTAAGTAGCAACTGTAGAACGTGGTCTGATGATAAGCAGTCCCTGCATAGCACAACAGGTGTTTTATTCTATTTAATAACCAATACTCTAATGTCGGTTTCCTAAGCTAATAAATATATCGTAACCCAGAGATACTACGAAACAGAGTTCGGATCCTGGAACGATCATTTCCTTGCTCATATTTGCTCCTGGGTTATGGATGTATAATCCTTAAAACTTTAGCAATCTGGACATTAAAAATAATAATTGTAAGTATTGTCTATGCGACCCTAGAAGGACCAAGAACGCAATAAGTATAAGTAGGTATAGCATCTAAAAGAAAACTAGATTAAAATTATACTAATATCTATAGCTACATATTTGGTGGTACCCTTAAATAACAATGGATAATAATCCATTTATGTATCAAATGTTTTACGTAAGCAAATAATGTGTGAACATATTTGGTAAGCAATTAATTGAATAAAGACAATACAATACTTTGGGTACTAAACATTTTTAATGGCGAGTCGTGTTGAGAAATATTTATATTCATCGGAAAGTTAAATAAGAAAAAAAAAAATACATTCTCGTGTAGGTACGCCTTCGTCACAACCTGTCCCTCTACAACGATTATGTACAGTCGCCATCAGATATATCGGAGAAATATTTGAATAACACCTCTATTGTCAAGGCAATAAAACGCAAGCTCAGATATTTATGACCACTTCCACAGCTCCGATATATCTGATGGCGACTGTACATCCAATAATGTACATACATTCAAACTGAAGTCTGAATACTGTCCATATATTAATTTACATAAAATTGTATTTTGTTTGGTAAGAAGTACTTTAATCATAATATTATGCTTCCGGTTATTTTTAATGTGTGAGCAAGGTCGTTGAGCATACTAGTCGCCTTAACAATGTAGGAGGTCGGACATTTATTTGATGCGCGATGTTTTCGGGTAATTTCGAATTTATAAAAGTAGCTCTCAAATTACTCAAAAATTACCCGTATTATATTATAATTACAGTCTATTTTCGGAATCATCCAACTATATATTTTACTCATATACTCTTGATAACGTATGTACTCGTACTTAAACGTAAATATCGTGATATCACGCTATTATAATTGGTTTCTTTTAATTCAGTACGTGGTAATTTTTTTCGTGTCATTAAAATGAAATCTTGTCACTTAACAAAATATCTCATATACCTATTATGTCACCTTCAAATGTCATAACAATATATGGGTGTCCATCAATGTGTCATGTGTTTATGAATAAACAAATGTCAATAAGGTAAAGTACCTATATTAAATAAATAACAAAGGATTCAGCGGGCCAACCCTAGCTACCGCGAAAATCGATGTTCGAATCGTAATTTTCGAACGATTTTCTCCGTCACTATAATGACGCCTTTAATGTAATAAAAGACAGATGCATAAAAATTGGAAAATTAAACAGGTTATGTCTAAGAATTATGGTTCCATCCATTAGCATACGTTTCTGCTTTAAAAATAATGTAGGTTAACTAAAACATAACTAACGGACTAGGTTTATCAAGTAAGTAGTAACTAAGAACAAATCAAATTATTTTTTATGAAACATTTTGATTTCCCGTCCATCCCGTCTCGAACACCGGAGGTCCTCGTCGTTTTTTTTTTAAGTATATGTTATCTATTTCAACTTTTAAGTAAGTAGTAATTAATACAGGAATTAAAATCCATACTAATTATCTACACCTGTACACCAACCTATATGTTCTACGAAAAGGTCAACATACCGTAATTTTTCGGCATTGACTGGTAGTTGGCCTCATGTCTATACGGAAGGGGCGGCTCCAGTCTCATCGGCCAATCTCAAACAGGTTTCTTAAGGCCACCCTTAATTCAGACCTTGGCCATGGATTCAGCTTTGGCTATATTTAACAACAGCAATTTTTGTGAGGTCAACGTATTAAGTTAAGAAAGTAACCTTGATCCCAGCCAGGCACTCATTTTGTACGAATTGAAGTTAGCAACACTTTGTACGCGTTTATCATAAACACGTGGATTATAAAGAGATACTATAAGTATCTCTGGGCGATAAAATTAGAATTAAGGATATGCCTAGAATAACCACTAACCGATATAGCTCGCAGGAAAGCACATTTGATGTGGTTATGCCAGTGGCGCAGTGTCCGATGTTCACAAACTAGGTGGACATATGGTTGCCAGATCGCTCAACCTTATAGCTGGACAGACCAACAAGTTTGGCCGGACATTGGGTTCGAAAGGCCGGACACCCGACATTATTGAGGATTTTGTGTCTCCTTGTGCGTCCTGCAGGAGCGACCAACATCGCCTGTTGTCGGCCACGCTCGGCGCAAATTTAAATAGCCGGACAAGCCATACACGGACACCGTTTATTTTGGCCGGACATGTTTCTATCCGGACGCCTGTCAAAGCTAGATAGAAAGAAGACCTCCTACAGGTCGTTGGAAGTTGGTGACGGCGAATGTGTTAAAGAACTAGGAGATCGCTTCCTGTGGCGGTTTGTGAGGAGAAAGGCCTATGTCCAACTGTAGACCTCTGTGGCTTAAATCTAATTGGGTATTGAAGCGATTTAATCGTCAAAAAGTTGTCCAGTATTTAGCTCAATCCCTTAATACAAACAAACATACCTAAACATAAAATATCCATGAATATAAGAAATCTTTAGCACTCCTAAAAGTTTTCAAAACGACATTATATTACATCATCGATCATCGTTAATATTAAAAATAGTTCATTCAATATTTATTTAAGCAAAGTAAGTAATCATAGGCGGATTTCGTACAGAGTTTCTATTCACAATCAAAATTTACAATCCGTCTCTCTAGTATAATGTGATTGTGAGATTCGTAATAATTATACATAAGAAAAGGTCAGGTTTACACTGGTTAGTACATTAAGCGTTGTAAATAACAGATTATTAGTATAATTCCAATCTCCCGACAAGCTCCGACGAGTATCTCTCAAGCGAACCAGTATTATTTTTGATAATTACAATATACTAATCTAACCTAACCTAACCCCTTTGGTTAGCAAGCTGTAGTGGCAATGGGCAGTCCACATTGCACGCAGAAGATGGCCGATGGTGCTCGAATGGAGACCACACGGACTAGCAAGCTTAGCATTGGATGTTCACCCACAAGATGAACATACGACCTTATTAAGGTCGCTGGAAGACGCTGGACGCAGGTCGCTTCCAACGTGTGGGTGTCCAAGGGGGAAGCTTATAAGAACAGGTACCAATCGTTTTTGGGTGATGAAAAACATAATGAGATTAATGAGGTATCGACCCTAAATCCAATAAGGCCTAGTTTTGCATCTAGGCTGGAAGCATTGGAAGGTATTGCTTTCGAGAAACTTTGTTTACTGATTTTGGTGTACCTACCTACACCAAAATCTTATAACTGTTATTATGTAGCGGACCCCAAACTCCATTTCAGCCGCGACAAAAACGCAAATACAATTAAAGTTATTTCCTTATGGTTGGCCTTCTGAATCCTTTCCCATTTAGGTATATTCGACCTTGTTGACTTTTGTTGAAGATGATGATGATTAAGGTATAGTGGCTCTGGTCCGCCAGGTCTCGGTAAGTGATGGAGACAGCATCACATCATTGCACGCCGGCCTTGGGCCTTGGCATTGGTTGGTCGCGGCAAACATCGCTATGTAAACATAAGTCGAACTAATCGTTCGATTTTACTTAGGCGAGCTGCGTGCAGCGCTACCGCGAAAATCGATATTTGTAAATTTGGGACGATTGTCTCAGTCAGTCTCATGATCCCTAAATTGGAGTAAAAGACAAAGATGCTAGATTAAGTTCGATGTTTGCGGTACCGAGCCTGGGGCCGATTTTTGAGAGTTTGATTACAAAAATAATCCAACGCAAAAGTTTCTTTCATTTCGTACAAAAATAATCGTGAGATATTTTTATGTGCTATTTATAATTTCCGGTTTTTAAAGTTACGTATTGAATTGAATTCGAGTGCAAATATCGCTGTCAATCAACCAACAAGTAGGGCAGACAGAATTTGACATTAAATTTACACTTTTAAACGCAAATTCCGCGACATTGCAACAATACGAATGTTGCCCTTATGTCCTCGATCGAAAACTTCTTATTTTACGCTATTTCGTTTGAGTACAATTTCTTCCGGGCTAGCGTACCGCTCGACGGAAGTATTTATTTATGTCTGACATTATGGAGCCCCCTACGAAGAATTTTGCCTAAACCCTATTATTAATGGCGAGATTTTGGATTATTTTAAAACTATTTTTTTATTATTATTTATTAACCACACGACGTAGTAATTTTGAAACAGATACTGTACAGATTCAAAGTAGAATGGACACTTTATGAATGAATTCATTCATAATTGGACACTGAACATATTTCTATTTATTATATTATTGTGCTGTAAAAGAAATAAAAATAGACTTTATTATGTACATTTAATACTCTGCTTTAGCATGTCTGATAAATAGTGATAATAAACTGAGCCCATAATTAATATTATATAGGTATTGTTTAATATAAATAACATGCAAAACAAAGGGACCCGCAATATGGTAGATGTCAGCAATCATTGTTAATCCAATATTTAATGAGCATGACATCATGCCACAGCATCAATTATGTTTCCTCTTTAATTTTTTCTTTGTTTACATGAGTGTTATGGAAACATTTGCATGTTGTCGGGTAATGTATGCTAATAGGCTGAAAAACGTCGGAATCTTATAATAGTATCAATTGTCACATTACATCTTAGCCAATAACAATGTCTATCCTGATATCTTTGTTTATCTATCGATTATTACTATGTAGTCGTTGTATACATATTTGTGAGTTTTCAGTAAGTAGTAACCAATTATCGTGTTCAGCAATTCGATCGCCAACCCGCCTGCTAAGTCGTGACTATGGCAATTCAACCCCAAGATGATAAAAGTCATAATTGCGGGAGCCCTCGGTACAGCAGTGGACATATAAATTGATGTTGATAATGATTACCGTCAATTGTTATATGAAACGTTAATTATGCGTCCTACAAGTCGATTTCTGCCGACTTAAGGCTGACTCACGTTAGAGCCGCCCGTCGCCGAGCCGGGGCCACGGTCGCTACATTTTCTATAGAATGAATCACGTGATCGGCCGGTCGTGCGACGGACGTGACAGCTATGTAAAAAAGCTCGGCTCGGCTCTGTGATGGGATGTCGATGTAATATCGACGCCATGTCAACCGGCGTGTGACGATTGTCTACTTGCAACAAATGGCTGGATAGAACGACGCTCTTCGTGTTGATATCAAGATTCAAGTGTAGTGTTGGGCCGTTTGGGCCCGAGCCACCCCGGTGAGTACTCGGTGGGTCAACGGAAGGCTCGGGCTCGGGATGCTGACGTGTAGAAGACGCAACGGTGTAACGTGTCGTCCTTTAACTAACCCACAGTACAACAGTTTTAGTAGCTCCGTCTTGCCTAACAAAAAAGTTGACCCACCACCACTGGTGTGTATTATAGTCAAACCTAACCAAACATACATTGAGGTCAAAGTCTTAATATTAACAGCCACCAATTTAGACTTTCACAGTTTTGAAACATTATTTCAATTAAAAGCGTGTAATGAGAAAGTGACAGCATAATATTGTCTTCGGGTGCCGCGATAATTATTCATGAAATAAAATAACGCGTCGTATACTAATTTAAACTTCATCCCAACGTTTCGAACACTTTAGCAGCGTTCGTGGTCACCAGAGCGTTGGTGGTGGGTGTAGTTTCAATTAGTATACGCGATATAATCTATTTCAGTTGTTTTACTCCATAAAGTGACTGCAGTTAGAATGTTTTTAACTAAGCATATTCAACGAACTGATTTCATTCAATATGGCGGCACAGCTGTCATCTCTTTGAAATCTGTCAAACTTTTCATACAAAATTTCAACTAAGTAGGTATTAGGTACGATGAATGACGTTAACAGAGGATTTTGTGCAAGGCCCTTTTGACAATTTAATGATTGTAAGGTTCCACTAAGCGGATGTTACCCCTGTCCGTGGCATGGGGCGTGTACAGAAACAGCACCCGCCATGGTGTAAGGACTATTAAGTTTGAATGGAATCTAAACATTCTAGAATGGACTAGGCTGGAAGGAAAGGGCTGCGGCTGGTGGAAGGAAGGAAGGACGATGGACTATTAACTATATAAATAGGTAACCGTTTTAAATTTTATTATGGCGGGCCACAGCTCCCTACCGACTGACACCCGACTACCCCAAGATCCCCTGGTTTTTGGTGAAACGCTCGAATGCTCAAATATTCGATTTTGCAACAAAATGAAGATATGGATGTCGGGTCCCGGTCGGAATCAGGCCCAGTACCGCGAACGTCGAAGTTCGTTTATTTCGGGCATCCTTCTTTTTTACTCCAATTAAGTCGTCATGAGAGCTGTCTAATGTGAAATCTGTATATCTCCTGTTTCTTCATAAGTTCATTATCATTAATGGCTATTAAGGACCCTTTCTAGCAGGCTTATAATGTATCTTCCTTCTATCTACACGTGTCTCTGGTCCACTCTGCTTTCGCTCCATTTCTTACAATTTTAACTAACTTTTATTACCTATCGACATACAAATCTCGGGGCATCACATTGTAAACTAAATAACCATACTTATGTAATCGTATATGTTATCGTAACTACATGTGAGCTATTAACATGTACATGACGATTCTATTACAAACATATGCCTCGTGTGTTGTCTGTGGCTGTATGAACAAGGTCCAAAACAATCTAATAAGAGCCAACAATACTGAGAGGTGAGACAATTTTTGAGAACAATAAATTATTGTCCTTATGGGACAATTTTTGACAAATATTGAGATTGCGAAGAAATTGTATTTTAGAAGCAGGCATGATAGAAAATAATAATGGTAAGATTGTAAGTATGCGATTATTTTCGCCTTTATAGTTAACGGATTCGAGTGTACGACTCGCAGAAATCGAGGAGAGAGTCAATTATAATGCACATCAAATGTACTCTACCGGTAAGCACTGTACCCATTTTAAAGCCTAGTCGAGCGGCGTGTCCTTACTCGGCTTGAAAATGGGTACCAGTACCCTTACCATAAGTTGTGACATTAACGTTTTCGATAACGAGTATTGTGTTTACTATCTGTGCATCTCGCTTGTACCATTTTCGTGCGGACGAGATGCACATATAGTAAATTCGATAAGTACTCGTTATCGAAAACCTCAAAGTCACAACTCATGGTAAGGGTACAGAGCTTACCCGCTAAATATGATGTCGCGTCGTGCGATGACACGCGAGTTTATCCTTTTGTAACTATGTAATACTGGCATGACTCACAACAGCTTTAATTATATCAAATCAAATCTATTCAAAGTTCTAGTTCACTGTTGCAAATTAGGACTCATAAGTAGGTAAACAATCGATATCTGCAAAAGATTGATGAATGATTGATCATAGAAGTAATAACGTCAGTAATAATAGGGCTATATAATATTATGAAATAGTCTATTTGTAGAATGTTATTCTGTTCTCTGCTACCATTTGACGTATAAAATTATACCTGTATGCTGTAACCTCGCGCTCTTTGTAAACACTGTCTTAGAACTTATTTGCAACCAAGTGCGCGTAACCAACAATTGTCTTATTTTAGTTACAACAGCGTAATAGATCTCATGCTTATAGGATGAATGTAATTTTAGTCATTACGTGACCTATAATGATGAGTTTACATGACCTCTCATCCGAGATGTTACAAAAATTGACTTTTTATAACCTAGAAGCAATTATTTCTGCTTCGTGTAAGTAGCAAGACTTTTAACCCTCACTTTTCCGGTTTTCTGTCTCTTTCAAAGTTGTATGGTGCCGACATGTGAACTTGGCACAACCAATCACACTAACTGTATCTCGTATGTATGTAGTATCTCGTTTCTTAAGTTTAGGAGGTTTCAAGTTTGAATGTGTGAAGTGTTGAACGCAACGTGTCGTATCTTGCCATGTATATAAAATATTATTTCAATTGGTATCCCGATTATATCCCGATTCTTACGAATATTTGATCCTGGGTTATGGTCATCTCTAATAATATATTAAAGTTTTTAAAGGCCCGTATTTATTATAACACAATCCGTATTGAGCCTAACTACAGGACTAGGTTCCTGAAATAAATATGGGGAATATTCTCCATAATTTTATTGCACGACCAAAAATTATAGTGGGCTCACCCCAAGCGTCCTGACTCGGCTTGAAAACGGGAACGCCAATGCTTACCCGAAACATGTTGCATCAAGGCATCATAGGGCCAAACTGAAATTTGCTGAAGTGGGTCATGTGAGAGAAATCCTGCTCATTTATTTCAAATTTCTGTTCCAGAACCGTTGCAACATTCATGGCCGGTGATCAAGAGATCCTCATCCATCAGCTCGACGACCCAACGCTGGAAAAATTCGTGTTCTACGATCTCATCAAGGCTTTCGCTCTGCAGGCCGACTACTGGCTCAACGACCTGGAGAACTTCCCCGATGGACACACCATCATTATGGACATCAAAGACTACAGTTTGAGGATGCTGCCGAAATCCAATATTATGTTCTTTAGAGATTTCCTTCTTTACTTACTGGTAAGAACTCACATTTGTGACATTATCTACGAAAAGGGACCTTATTGTCGATGGCACTTATATCGTTGTTCAATACCATACAATACATATGCAACGCGATTTGACGTAAGTGCCATCGACAATAAGGTCCCTTTTCCTAGATAATGACACATTTGTTCTAAGCCAGTTAACAATCTTGCTCGTTATTGTACGTCATCAACATCATTTCAGCCGTAAGAGGACTGCTGGACATAGCCTAAAATATGACTTGTATGATCTTGGAGGGATTTACTATAGTCACCACGCTAGAAGGCAGGTTGACGACCGCAGTAGCTGTTGATTCGATGTTGACGGACGCTGCTGCCCATCCGTTCTTTCCCTTTGTCCTAGTTTATCAACCAGAACAAAATGTACCATGTTCTACTAACGTGCGTGTACAGACGATCCTTGATAGAAAGAGCTATGTGAATTTAAATACCATATAGTAATTTAAAAAGTGACTCATGAGACCGTAACCGTGAGGAGTAACAAGACATAATCGATTCAGCCTTATATCCAGTTTAAACGGAAACAGGTTTGATCCTATAAGCTTACCATATAAGTATAGGTTTACCTGGTAGAGATCTACCCGCAGACATTTGGACCTTATGGTTCCAGTTATGCTTAGACTGATTTTTCCGACAGATACACACCTGTGAGTAATATGTAAGGGCGTATGGATGGAAATGTATGTAAGTAAGACGTCTAGTGATCTACGTAATTCTTGAAGGTTTACGTCATTTCCACAAGTGTTGTAACGTGTTGTGTTTAATTGAAATCTGGGAGCTTGTAAATCTGATTCTGATTCCTCTGAAGTCGATTTTACGTCGTGATGACGTCGAGATATTGCTTGTCTTTGGACGAGTACCCACATCACAGGTCTTCTTGAGCTTACCGTGGGGCTTAGTCAATTTGTGTAAGAATGTCCTGTAATAGTTATTTATAATAAATACATTGAGCGGGAGGTATAGCCTAATTTGTTAACGTAATAAAATTGTAAGTTTATAAAATTATCATATCCCATGGAAGCATAATGCTATCCAGCTACCGATACAGACCCTAAACACATATACAGGACGCTTTATGAGCAAATTCAAAATTAAAAAAAAAAATTCAACATTCTTTATTTCATTGAACGTACATTGTTAGTGATCTAAGGGTGATGCCGCCCGGTAAGCAAAAATTGCCTGTGTTGGGAAGCATCGCTCTTCCTTAGGCTACTTATTAAAAGTAAATCGCATTGACACATAACATAATTACTCTTATTAACATAAATACAAATTGAGGTTCTTAAGGCTAAACTTATCTGCTAAACTTAATTTAATTATTTTATTTATTAAAACTACATCCATGAGCAAGTGCCATTACAAATAAAAACAGTCACTATAATGATTTCCCACATCAATGTAGCTACATTCTACGGTTTCGTAATTGCTCCTACATATTGTTGCCAAGTTATGTCTCGTGAATACAAACTAAACCGTAGGTACATTGTTTGACTACTGAGTGAGACATTTACTCTTATATACCTATACGGTATTTCACAATAGTACAATCTAAAACGAGTGTTTTCCGATAACGAGGAAAATATAGACTCTGAAATCTCGTCGGAGATTTTTCCTATGCTTCCTATATTCACTTTGCCGAAGCAAGAATTTGTTAAGAAATATGTATCTAAATATAAGACGCTGGAGAGACCTATGACTCCCATAGACCGCCACTGGTTGCGATCTGTCGCACCTTGCAGCCACCGACTCCCAGCGACCCGTATGAGGTCATCCGTCCATCTAGTTTGTGGAGGTTCGACACTGCGCTTCCTATCGGTGGTTGCTACTCGAAGACTGTTTTGTCAATGACATCAAGAATCACAGAAATGGAAGGCTTAATAAGAAACAATAGCACTGGCTAACCACTGGTCGCTCGTACCCCATCACGCGGAGGCTACTAGGAAACTATAATAGAACCAAGACCCATCGGTCGCCCGTATCAGTAGCGAGGACCTTTGGGTTTAACCAAGTTTTAAATCTAAAAAATCACTCCGGGCGATTTGGCCTGCCCATTATTGCTACATCATCTGTGTAATCCTGTTGGTTACCTACCTACTGTAGTTCTTCTGTGGATATCCTCATTTCTAATTCTATCACGTCAGGATTCTCCGAGCATAGTTATTTCTATTCCACACTAAGCGACACCTGATAAGTTTCATTATGAACTACCACGTTACCGGAGGCGAAAAATGTCGAACTGCATTGCAAATATGCTTTATTCTGTATTTTGTATTCCAGGAGGGCATGCCGGTCCGCGTGAAGTCCGTCAACGTCATCAACTACCCTTCGTACTACGAGAAACTGGTCGCGCTCGTCAAGCCAGTACTGCCATCGTATATCATTGATGTTGTAAGTAATTTGTTTTACTTCAGAACTATCAAAATTAATTTTATTAAAACTACGAACACTTAACTAGTTACTGCGTTAAATCTGAAAAAGGCCCTTGAGGCATTTGTACCAAGGATGCTCGCGGCATTTCCGCGTTGTATCGCAATGCTGATACGTTGTGCGAAGAAGCCGACAACTCTTCGGTCACCAGTTACATCAACCAGACGCTGACACACTGAGTAAATCATGTTTTAAGCAGAAAAGTCTGCTAACCAAATCGTAATTCTTTGAAATAAAGTTTAACTTGAGCACCAACTCAGCTCTTTCGAGAGCGATGGGCATGTATTTCAGAGTCACAAGTTCGAATCTCAGGACAGTTGATTTTTCCATTATCTCCTTTATTTCTAAGAATTTCAGAAATAACGTTTAAGTGTTTTGCCATGTACCAAGAATTTGGTTAGCCAATGTATTAAGCTCTATTGAGTGGTGGTGAAGAATTCAATTTCTTCCGTTCAGATCAAGTTCCACCCAGACCTGACCAGCTTGCACAAGAGCATCAGCAAGGAGTACCTGCCCTCGGAGTACGGCGGCGGGGCCGGCAGCATGAGGGACCAGCACTGCGACTTCGTAAGAAACATTCAAAGCAAAAGGTACTATTAACATCTCTTCTTATAAACGTATAAATAAAACTGTTGTGAGCCATGTTTCGGGTAAGCTCAGATACCCATTTTCAAGAGGGTATCGCTCACTGTCGCCTAGTGCGATATAATTACACGTTACCGTTTGTAACTAAGTATCACCTCTTCTTCTTCAGTGTCTATTTATGAAATCAATTTACCTCGCTAGCTCGGAAAGTTTTTCATTCATTCTTAACCTCCCAACGAAGGTCAGATAGCAGTTGCTTTTACAAACTATTGCCTACGCCAAATCCTGGGACTAGTTGCCAAGTGGACTCCCATGGGCCGTAACAAAATGCTAAGACAACGCGAGGAAGATGATGATGACATTGTCATTGCATCCTCCCTGGTACAGTCAGCGTCATATAGTTCGTAGCATTCAAAGTAGGTACTCAAATAGTTCGGTACACCATAGAATTAGTATGGTGTACCGAACTTTTTGAGTACTTTGGATGCTACCAACTATATGACGCTGACACACACATCATTTTTGAATTTTGTACCTTTTTTTATATGACATATGGTGGCAAACGAGCAGACGGAATGCCTGATGGTAAGCAATTACCGTCGCCCATGGGCACCCGCAACACCAAGGGAGTCACAAGCGCGTTGCTGACCTTTAAGGGGGGTTGGAGCTCTGGGAACCTTACCTTGTATATATTACTAAAATAAATATCCAAGCAACGCCTGAACAGGAAAAATTGTCTAAAACGATACTATACCCGCACATTTTCTTGCTGAAGAGAAAAACTTCAACGATACATTGTTAATAAAGTATGCACTTCATTGTTACAATTTCCCATTGTTAAGTCGTGGATGTACCTTCTTCTTGTTGCCATACCTATAGATGTAGGCCATCTGGATATTTAACTGGATCTTTAATAACAGGTTACGGAAGCACGACTCCTGATGCGTGTTTTCTTTATAGCTAGCATTTTACATTTCACATTTCAGCCGTATGCAGTCCACTGCTGGACATAGGCCTCCCACAAATATGACTTGTATCATCTTGGGGGTAGTTGCCATAGTCGCCACGCTTGGCAGGCGGGATGGCGACCGCAGTAGCTGTAGATTGGGTTTCGACGGCCGCTGCTGCCCGTCCGTAGGATTTTTCCCTTTGTCGCCTCTTACGACACCCGCGGGAGGAGATGGGGTGGTGATATTCTAGTCAGCCGGCATCACTAGCATAATTTGTTGGTAGGTGGGTGATGATGATGAGATGATGATGCGTTACCTACAGACTCAAACAAATAACACATCATGCAGCCAAAACCGAACGGAGAACAATACGAAAACTTTATGGCATGACTCAAAAAGTGGATGCCGCAAGAGATTGATGGACTGTATGGAGACGCTTTCCTCAGCACCAGGTCGGAGACAGTTTGCGTTTGCGTTTCCCATATAGATAACATTATCACCTACGCGTTTGTTAACGTTTTTTTTTACGTCAAAAGAAACACTAGAGCCTCTGAGTCGGAAAGTCAGATTACAGATTAGTTAAAAAGAAAGTATACATGAATTATGAGGATTTTAATTCGTTAACAAACGATAGGAAGAAGATAATAGAGCTTAACTTTTCTTTTCTTCTTTTAAAAAAATATGGCTTCCATCAATAAATCAATCGATGATTTCGCCAATGTCAAGTAAAATAACATATAAATTTGCCCTTAGGGCATGACGTTGTTCGGTAGTAGGCCTTGCGTTTTGTAAAGCGGTAGCTGGACTTTACAGAAAGCTTAAGAGGCGGCCGTGACCCTGGGACTGCCGGGTGATGACCAAAATAGAGCTTAACTGTACTGATCATTACAAATATTTGTTTAAATTTGAACTTTAACATACTATGAACAAAGTTGAAAATTTTAACTATCAAATATGATACTGAATGCACTAAAGGTACTATTTTTTTCAGAGAATATTACAAGAACGAAAACCTCTGGAAGGCTGATTTAAAGAAAAAACCAAAAGGAATCGAAGGCGTTATGACTGGCTCATTCAAAACTCTGTCCATAGATTAAGCTTTCTACGTCAGAATATGGTTGCTTTGCGATTTACATAGTATTATAAATTAGAAATAGGAAAAGTGAAGCCCATAAGCCTATTTATAAAGGACAAGAATGATATAGGACTTGGATAGACATTGCCCATACAATATAAGGGTTAGTTTTACATGGACTAGAACATGGTCAGTCTTATATAAAAAAAAAAAAAAACATAAAATGAGTACAACTTATTTAGTCCAAAACTCCAAATGGCAGAAACAAAATGACTACAACACATTTAGTCGACGGAGCTCCGCTGGCGTGGAGCTCCTATTTCTGGGTGCTTTGGCCCTACAGGCCAATACAAAACGAACATAACCTAAACCTATCTATCTATGTTTTTTCGTATGTGATTGTGACTAATTGTGTTGTTGTCATTTTGTGTTTCGATCATATTGAGTTATGGACTAGGACCCGATGTAGCCATTTTCTGGTCCGTGTGGTTGGTTATCGTTCCACACGATACTCGACATAGCCAGCGTTCGGAGAACGCGGCTTTGTAGAGGCGTTGTCAATCTCTCCTTACATCATTCAATATACAATAAAATGTACAGTCAAAGTCAGAAATATCCATAGTAGTAAAGTATCAAAATATGTATACATGCATCCTTCTATCAGCCACGGACGTCCATTGCTGGACATAAGCCTCCTCTATAGACCGCAACAGGGAGCGAACTCACCACGGCAGGCGAATTGGACATGCACCTATTCTGGCAATTGGCCACCTCAGTTATCCAAGTTTTTGGACTAGGATGATTGGATTTAAACACCCTATTATAGAGTCCTAAATTTGAATTGAATTGTAGTAGAATTTATTTTTGATTGTAATATTAGGATAGTAGTTAGTTATTATATATTTTTGGAAGATCGAGCTAATTAAATTAACTATTTTAAATAGAATTGGGTCCTTATTAAAACCCATTTTTTTACCTATAAGGAAAACATATATTTACTGTAATACGAGAACGGTTTAATATTAAATTGTAATGATGTATATAAATTTTTTATATTACTAGTCTGATTTAGAATACAATAATGAAAAATAATACCGTTTATTTTTTGCCGAATCGCCCAAGGTACTGGTAACCAAGTCCCAATAACCTACCTGGTTCCTACTTATTGGTAATCATAAACCAAATTAACCTTTCAAGAAGGTTTTTACAACGTAATCCAGCCGTATAATAATGGCTTTATAATAAATAGTTTCGATTGTTAAAAATAATAAAATCTGTCTATCCCTTATAAACATAAAAACACCCACAAACAAAATGGTATAAGTGACGAACATCTAATATGAAACTTATACCGTTTTTCATTAGGGCCACAGAATTACATGTTAGGTACAGACAGCAACACTCTTAGCTGTACATCGGTAGACCTTATGCCTTATATAATAAGGTCCACCAATGTACACCTAAGAGTGTTGCTGTGTGTAAATTTTTACCTGGTAGGCATTGGTCCCACCGCGAGCTAATAAGCTATGAGCTATTTCAAGGGACAAAGGATAATCGCTCCCGTGTAAATAAGAGAGAGATATGTATATATTTATAGCTCATCGCCCGGCTATGACATATGTGTCTCTTTTGTTTTTATACGGAATCGATTATCTTTTGTTCCTTGAAATAGCTCATAGTTCATTGCTTACTAGCTCGCGGTGGGACCAGGAGCGGTACTGCGAACATCGAAGTTCGTATTTTACGGGCATGTTTCTCTTTTACAGTTTTACTCAAATTAAGGTGTCATGAGAGTGACAGAGACAATCGTCCGAAATTTACGAATATCGTTGTTTCACGGTAGCGCCGCAGTTGGTATGAACGTATAGTTTAGTAAATACTACGTTTTGAATACACCACAAGTTATAAAGATGAGTTTACTTTGACTGGTTGTTTTCAACTTTGAGGAAATGTCAGCGGTTAACCATGTAATCATAAAACCATAAATATGTCGTGCATGTTAAGTACAATGTGTCATACAGCAAAATTATTTACTGGCTTTTCCGCGCTACTTCGTTTCGGATAAAAATTATCCTATGTCCTTTGTCGTAGCTCAAACTCTATCCATACCAAATTTCATCTCAATTGGTTCAGCGGTTTAAGCCTGAAGAGGTAACAGACAGACAGACAGACAGACAGACAGACAGACAGACAGACAGAGTTACTTTTGCATTTATAATATTAGTAAGTACGGATGTTTAAAAATACGTCATAGGTGCCATATGGCACCTTATTTGAAATAATAAAAGGAAAATGTAAGAAATCTACTGCCTTGGGAGAGACTCGAACTCGGGAACATTAGCAGTCGTTTCTGCTTAATAAATAACTTTTAATACATTATGTAAAAGAAGCGGATAATTTTGATAACGGTCTGTCATTTCATTACAGTGGGATACAAGCGATGGGATGACTAGGTCTGACCTGGTGGATAGTGACCCTGGGTTTAAATCCCAACAAGGGTATTAATTTGTGCGATGAGCACAGACATTTGTTCCTTAGCGATTGATGTTTTCTATGTATTTAAGTAATTGTATATTATAAGTATATATCGTCGGCTGACCCACAACACCAGCCTTCTTGAGGTTACCGAGAGGCTCAGTCAATTTGTGTAAGGATGTCTTGTAACATTTATTTATTGTGGAATAATTTTCGGAATTTCCCGCTACTTTTATACATTCAGAATTTATCCCTATGTACAATCGCCATCAGATATATCGGAGCTGTGGAGGTGGTCACAAATATCTGAACATGCACTATATCGGCTGGACAATAGAGCCGTTGTTCAGATATTTGTGACCACCTAAACAGCTCCGATATATTTGATGGCGACTGTATTACAACTAGGTACTTTTCCCTCTGCTGCTTCAACATCCAACTGCTCATAAGAAACGTAACAGGGGCGCTACCGCGAAACACGAAATTCGTAATTTTCGGACGATTATCACTGTCACTCTTATGGCGCCTTATGGAGTAAAAGAGAAAGATGCTCGAAATATACGAACTTCGATGTTCGCGGTAGCGCCGCAGTATCTCTTAGTGTTTGAAGGTCATCCACACCGAATGTCTAAACTGGTTTTTTGGCCTCAATCGATTGATGTAGCGAACCGTGGAAATTGATCTGTTCTATCATTTCTATAGCATCACTGCATACCTATCCATTAACTAAGATTCGTTACAGGAAAGTTAGGCAGTAACAGTACGTACAGCCAAGATCAAAGATATCGGCACGACCAGACTGCAAAAATATGTATACGTGCACCGTGCACGTAGGTATGACATATATTTTGACACTTACATTTTTCTTTGACTGTAGGTACTTAGATAAAGTTATTATTTTTCCGTTATGCAATCTAAAAGTGTTGACAATGTTAAAACTTAAAACTGAATAAGTATATTTGTCTATATAGTTGCCTATAGATATCTATAAACTAATATGAGCAAAGTTGACTTTTTATACAGGATGTATTTGTACTATGGGGCTAGAAATGCAAGGTTTAATTTTAATACCAAACTGAACACCTTTTGTTTTACAACTATTATAAACCATGCCATTTAATTTTGTACCGTCCATGGGGTCCCAGCGCGCACAAACTTTTTGCAGAAATCGCGAAGCGTTTGGTTGATGTTGAAATCGAGTATTGGATTTAAAGCTCTGTAGTCGAAGGCAGGCTTTATATGTATTCGTAAAAAAAGACTCAGTTAATTCTAAATACATTGTTATCGATGAATTCTCCATGTAAATTGAGACTTCGATGCGTTAAGTGTTCAATACGCTGTAGCGGTAGATGTGACTACACGTCACCCGTGATGATGTATACCACGAAGGATAATATAGAAAAATTTGACAGCTCTAAGCGGTACTCGGATAAGTAGCACAATTGGTAGTGCACTGGGCTAGTGATTTAGTGGTTGTGGGTTCGAGTCCCGCTACGAGGCAAATTTTTCTATTTTTCTTTCGATTTAAATATCGAAGATATTCGCTAGCAGACGTTTCTGCATAATAAAAAATTGTATATCTAAATAGTTTAATTTTTACCCTATACCTAATAATCACAATAATGTAACAATTATATAAACTATCACAACTAGTATTACAACATTAAAATAATCAAACGTAATAAGTATACTCGTATTGTACTAAAAATATACCTACTCGTATTTGTATATAAACTTTCGTGAGACATTGTAATATTTTATAAATGAAGGACACGGCTCTACTCACGTTTATTCAGTCCCTCACGCGACATGTTTCGGAGAACATAGGCCTCCGTTTTAGAGAGAGTTACGGCCCAGCCACGACATTGCGCGACTGTTCAATGTTCATTGCGTGTGATCCCAACTAAACGCAGTGCATTGCGCGTTTAGACCGCGCAACGAAGTACTGATAAAACGCTTGCCGCGCCGCAAGTCGCGCATTGTAGTGGCCAAGCCGGTAGAGAATATATCAAATGTTGTTATATTATAGAAAATATGTCATTATTTTTATACCATTCATTACACACCCATAAAATATACCTAATCATACTTCATTAAGTGGTACTTTCATTTTGTTATTTTTAAGAATGACTTTACTTACAGCAGAGAGATGTACTTACAGAAATGTCCTAGAGTGTATAGTGATTTCTGGGTCCAGAGTCGAGACCCAGAACCAACTTTTTCTAACTTCGTAACCGGTCAATATTTTATTGGTATGGTAGTGTAGATGATCAAAACAATGGTACTTAATTATCTTTTCTCATTGTGATAAAAAAATAGCTTTTACAAAATTATCTTGGACTATGAATTCTATGTCGTGCATTGTTTTCTTGCTCCACGACCCGGAAATCATCTTGAATATATATAAATATAAAAAAAAACATTATCTTGAAACAAAAACATGTTAAATGCGGTATTAGACTATAGACATGTATGTCTTATGACAGGTATGTCATAAGATTATATTATTTTTGAAGATGGCTGACGCAGCCATACATAAGAGTCGTATGAACATTTTAAAGTATTTTTCAATACGCTTAATGATTGACTTTTATTACCAATGTGTTACCTTACACCTCACTAAGGCGAGGCAGTATATACAGTAATTTAATTAGTCACAGTAATTTCATTAAACATAAGTTTATTTACCTAACTAACTCATTTGACAGTGACAATAATTACGTACATTTTCTTCATGTCACATTTAGAACTAAGAATAAAACACAAGGATAATACATATTTATGTATGTTACTAGCGTGGAACATACAAAACCAGGAATGACAACGTCTTTTTGGTAGGTACCTACTATGTGGCACAACGCCATCTACAGATACATTTTGAATTATTCGACAGCGAGACATCTCCACAGAACTAGTGTATGTAGCACTGAGAAGTAAGGCTGTTAACCATGATAGATGTCGCTAATGTGTTTTCCAGGATGCGAGAACGTGGTTTTGTATAGATATTGTATGGTACTTAAAATTTATTAAATTTAAGTCACTTTCATACACGTGAATACCAGTGTCAGCCATAGAATTCGTTAAATAGAACTGAGAATAAGTAACCACGGATTACATCGCGTGTACTGAACTTAAGTAACATGGCGAAATTTCGATCACAGCCATTACGAAGGGATTGACCAATGACCATAGTGCAATGTGTTCTAAAAAGTAGAAATTGGGATGAAACTGGAGTTTCGCGCCATACAAAGATAGCATGCTTTAAATATCTTACTATCGGCATGTTGCGTTGTACTATAGAACAGATCATGGACAGGTCATGACGTGACTCAATCCAAAGCTAAGGTGCGGAAGGATCCGGGCAGGTCTTTGACTTTTTCTGCAGTCTCCTTGCAGCTGGCGGGACGGGATGCCTCGTCCAGCGCCCACCGCTGGTCGTTGGTCAAGAACCAATCCCTGGAACCACAAGGATGTTTTTAAACTGTAACCAAGGCTGGTTACTCTGGTTAACACTAAACTCTATCTCTGGCGTTAGTAATTGGCAATGTCTATGTAACTAAGTACAGTCGCCATCAGATATATCGGAGCTGTGGAGGTGGTCACAAATATCGGAACCACGCCTCTATTGTCAAGGCGATAAAGTGCATGTTACACTGGCGACTTTTGGCGACTGTACGCAAGATTAAATTAACAAGTAACAATTATTTTTTGATAAGAAATAACTGTTGGCGCGGTGGGGGGTCCCAGCGCCCATATCATGTTCAAAGACCTTTCTAAAAGGCTCATCGACTCCACTGGTGACCGCAGAGCTGGCAGCTTACTCGCGCAATGCATCAGTATCGCGATACAGCGGGGGAATGCTGCAAGCATCCTCGGCACCATGCCAAAGGGGCCCAATTTTAACGACGTTTTTTAAATTTCTATTATCATTTGACTGACCCTACTATGCATGTGATTAATTTTTTATAAGCTTGGTAAGTATTGACAATTTTCCACATCAATAAGGTTTTTACGTGATAAAAAAAGATCTGAATGAATTTCTTCTATTTGATCAGAGAAAACAAAATTACCTCTTGGCCTCAATCTTCTTGATCCAGTGTCGCTTGATCTGCTCGATAGTGCCAGCGTTGCCACCGAACTCCTCTGGCAGTAACTCTCGTGGTACGTCCTTGTACAGGGTTTCCGATTTTGGCTCGTGGAACTTTATCTGAAATTATACATTTGAAGTTTTCTAACGTCGAACATTGTATTGTCAATGCCATGTATTGTCAAATAGAGAAGTTGTTAAACCGCTTGCCCAGACGTTAAAATTTCATTGTATTAAATGGATGAAAATAGGGAGAGAAAATTGAGGGAAATAAATTTGCTAAGGCCACTTTCAGTCAACGTGGAAACGAAAAGAGCTATGCTCAGAGTACAGGATCATCAGAGTACAGGCAGTATGATATCCTGATACTGGTACTACGAGTACAGGTATCCGTATCAGGATATCCGTTGTAGAACCAAAGGATCCGACATAGCTGGCAGGATTAAGTGGAAATGGGCAGGCCATGTAGCCCGGAGAGTGGATGGCCGTCGGGACAAAAAAGTTCTATTGTGCGACCATGGATAAGAAAGTGCAGTTTCGGATGTCCACACACGGATAACCTCGTAAGAATAACTGGGAGTTAGTAGTTGTAGTGTGCTAGAGATCGCTATCTATTGCAGTCTATGGGGGAGGCCCATGAGCAGTAAATGTTGGTGGCTATAAGCCGCAAAAGGGTTGAAAACTCACCAGTTTAGCGACCTCCGCCTTGAGGAAAGGTTTGCAAATTGCATGAATCTTGTTTATGTAGGACGGCGCGTTGATCACGTGTACCTGCTTTAGTCTGATGGGCATGGCTTCCTGAAAACATATGATATTATATGTTAAAACACATAGTATTGAAGCTTAGGTAAATACTTATTACTAATCTTTGAGCGGACTCAAACTCTTCAGTGATTAAACTTGGCTTAAACTCGAATTTCTTACAAGATATTTAATGATTGTCATTATTTATGTTGTTATTTACATTCATGTTAGATTCACTCAAAAAACCCTTGAATATTAAAAAAATAATGATTGGTAGGTCCGGAATATGCAACTTAAACGTTCATCTCATTAATATGTTATTTGACACAAGAAATTTGTTCAAGGCCTAAAATGTAGGTTTCTTTAATAGGAACCGGGCAATCACTCAACTTTCTTGCAAATCACTTTCGTGTTACTATTTGGGTAAATAATTTTCATTCTTTATTTGAACTCACTTGCGTGTACATCATGTATTTTCGTAACACAGACAAATTCACTTTGCCGATGAACTTCAAGGAAACATTGGCCGCGTCGAATATCGGTATCTCCCCAGCCGGGATGTCGTCCTCTTCAGTCAGCCTGGTGTCGGCCAGCATGAAGAAGGTCTTCACGGCATCCACGAAGTTGAACAAATCCAGGTCAGGGTTGTTGAAGCGGTAGATGAAAATGCGGTGGTTTTCTTTCGTTTTGTTCGGAAGAGGCAGCAGATCTCTATGGAGATTAAAGTTTTTAAAGTCAAGCAAAGCAAACTTGTAACAATGACAAATATAAGATTTCGTACGAAACGTATTCAAATAATAGCGCTATTATCTAAAGCCAATTAGTATAAAGTCTCCTGAATTTTAACTATATGTGTCTGATCTCAGGCCTCCAAAGTCTTAAAGCTTTTGCAATGATCAATTATATAACAACTGTAAGTACTATTAATTACTTAAAATTAAAACCAAAAAATCTAAATCTAATTTGCCGTGTGATGCCGGCTGACTAGAATAGCACCACCCCATCTCCTGCCGCGGGTGTCGTAAGAGGCGACAAGGGGAAAATCCTACAGACGGGCAGCAGCGTCCGTCGAAACCCAATTTACATCTATTGCGGTCGCCAACCCGCCTCCCAAGCTTCGCGACTATGGCAACTACTCCCAAGATAATACAAGTCATATATGTGGGAGGTCTATGTCCAGCAGTGGACTACATACGGCTGAAATGTAAATCTAATTTAGGTCCCTGTGGCAACAAAGCATTACTCATATAATTATTTCTACTTTCTACCAATGAAATAAGAAATGTGGTACCAAAAATCCGAACTTTATTTCCACTGTATTACTTTTTACGGGACAGAATACTAGCCATTATTATACATAAACGGGACATAACCGCGTATATTAAGTTTAAAATTTACCTCCGACGTTTCGAAGACGACGTTGTCCTCGTAGTCTCGGATTAAGACTTAATCCGTGTACAAACCGTGAAAGTTTAAATCAGTATAGAATACTAGGCACCCAAAAGTATTGCTACTAGATCATAAAAAGACCTACGTGATTTCAAAGACGCGTCTAATCTCCGGCGCCCAGGGGTCCCTCTTGCAGAACAGCTCAGGGGCCGTGGAGCGGATCGTGAAGAACAGGTCCAGGATACGTTTCGCTCGCTCGATGCTGTAGTGGCAGCTGTGGAGGAACCGCCGGAGCAGGATCTCATCTGCAATGTAGACATAAACATGTAGTGTTATACTGGATGTCAGTTTTGTACCGTCTGGTGCCGGCTTAGCACCGGCAGTTTTGTACCCGCTGGAGAATAGCGCCACCCTATCTCCTCCTGCAGGTGTCAGAGGTGACAAAGGTAAAAAGCGACGGATGACCAGCAGCGTCCGTCGAACCCGCAACGGGACAGAGAAAGATTACAAGCTTTTGAAATGTGGTGTTGGCGGAGATTGGAAAAGATAAGTTGGACGGAGAAGAAGACAAATGAGGAGCTTTTGCGTATAGTTAATGAAAAAAGAAGTTTATTGAATGTTATTGAAAATAGAAGAGGAAAAATGATAGGACATCTACTTCGTCACGATGACTTGGTTAAAATATTAATAGAAGAAAAGATAGAAGGGTGAAGAAAAAGAGAAAAACCGCGAAGAACTTACATGGATCAGTTAAAAGAAAAAGTTGAAATAGTAACTTATACAAAGTTGAAGGAAAAGGCAAAAAAAAGAATAGATCCGAGCCCTGAGTGTACGTTTTTAACGTAACTTTACGTCACGAACGCGTTTGCGTTTCCCATATAACTAAATAACATTATCACTTACGCGTAAACGTTTATTTACGTCAAAAGAAACTTACACTAGAGCCTCCAAATGGAAATTACTCCACCGACAAGAGCCAAGCTCTTAAATAAATGATGATCCACGAGTAACGTAGGTACCTAGTATTGTATACACCGTAGCGAGATAACGAAAATATGTGTTCCTAGTTGAGTACGGAACCCTAAAGATGGGTACGACAATTATGAATGGTTTTGGCGTTATGATTTTAAAATAAAATTCAACATCAACCTATCTATCTTAGGGAAAAATACCTATTTCTATTATTCTTTGATATGAAAGATGTCTGTCATATTTTTTATTTATTCCATAAATTAACAATTTAGATATACCTGTGTGCCTGTAAGTTTGTTTTATAACTATAACTTATTTAGTAACAGTTAAATAGCATAGCCATTACCAAAGCACATTGATTGGTAGGGTAAAGGTAGGCCATGGATAATAGATACCAAAATATTCGACTAAGTCGACTTGCAATCGATAGACAATTTGTTCAACAATCAATTAATAACTACATTACGATACAAACATTAATGTTCAATGTTTTCCTTAATAGAAAAAGCAATAATCATTTAAACGATGAAAACATCTCCACAATCGTAGATCGTGGAGCATAAACAGAGTAACACACAAATAATTCTCTGACCTGTGTAGTTGTTCATCACTTGTACCCTAGTGACAAAAGGGTACAAGTGACAAACAATTAGTGTGAAACTTATATCGTTTTTCACTAAAACCCCGGAATTGTTTCCACAGTCATATGTCTTTTTCTAACGCTTGTAGTATTGACCAATAAAACGGGATGGGTATACATCCTTATCTTGTAGGTGAATGTACTTCAGCTTATCTTTCCCAATATGTGCTTAAAACTGCTTACGTACTTAGTCAAGTAACGATTGTAGCATGGAAGTTGCATTCTGTACCCTTACCATGAGTATAACGAGTATCGAGTTTATTATCTGTGCACTCGCTTGTAATGTTTCAGTGCGAACGAGATACACAGATAGTAAACTCGATACTCGTTATCGAAAACCTCAGTCACAAAGGGCTCCTGGTATCCGTGAACCGGCGTGTTCTTAAGATACGTGAAGGCATGATCACGCCTACACGGATCTACACGTGCGGAACGGACCAGAAAACCGTTGCTCTGTGATTCACGAAACCGGGCGCACGGCTACGGGTTCACGAATCACGGACACGACCGCGAGCCCAAGACTCACAACTCATGGTAAGGGTACTGAAGACATTATACTATCTATGCAATACGCCAGTAAGTTACGTACTTACTTACGTACCTATAAACCCAACCAGAAATATAAAAATCTACTCTACGGCGCTGCATGACCATTTGACAGCTACATTAAAGCCCCATTTAGACCAGGCAAGAACTTGTATACGATTTTCATTACATTGCGGGCTATCGGCGTACGGCGAATTCGGTCGCTTTATATAACCCCGCAATGTAATCAATATCGTATACAAGTTCTTGCATGGTCTAAATGGGGCATAAGTCTCGTAAGAAATTAGTTCCAGTAGTTTTCCACAATATGGCGGGGGTTTTCATTTTCCTGATTAGATGTAAGTGACAATGACAGGCTTACCGACTTCATGAGGTAAATGAGGCTGCTTCACCAGCCAGTCTTTGAAGACAGCGAGGTCCCTCTCATGATCAAACTCTTGGCCCGGCATCCTGGAATGATAACATTGATTACTTAAAAGAAATCGCGTGCATAAATTCTGTCTGGTTTTAGTTTTGTGCCCGTATAGCTTTTATACACTGTATAAGTACAAGGTAAAAGATATCGATAGGGAAAAAATTCCAAAATGAGTATACATGTGCTTTAATATTCAGGCAATAATATAAATAATTTAAAATAAAATAGTTCTTTATTTAGGCATTGACACATTGTTTACATTTAAATTAGAATTCAAAATGAAAACTAATAATGAATTAAATTATATAGAAATTGATAAAAATAATTGCGATATAATTTAATTCAATATTTATTTATTTAATATTTTGTTTCACGTATTTGTTTTCACGACGCGGCAACATGTATGTACCGCTACCATGAGTTGACAGTGACGGTACTCGATAGCGACTGCGTAAATGTTTTGTATGGAGTTTAGTACAGCGCCGTCGGCGGTCACTTCTAGAGCTAAAAATCGGTAGTATGAGTTCAATGGTAGCGGTACTGCACGTCGTGGCAACGTGTGTTTTCACGACGCGGCAACGTGTATTCGCACGGTGGATAACGCGCCGCGCTCCGACGCGACACGACACCGCGTCGTTTTACGTTTATGGCGCCGTGTCGTCGTGTCGTGGACATATGGCCACGCTCGAAGTCGTAAATATCACACGAAACGCGTTGTTGTACTGGAGTTGAACGATCATTTCGTGTAATGTAGATGTAGAATGCCTTGCAGTAAGCCCCAAACAGAGTTATTTTGACTTCAAACTTGACAACACTTTGATCGTATTGGCATCTCTGACCTTAACTATTAACTATTCATTCCTACCAAAAATTGTAGGTACCTATATGTCACATACGTGTCATAGATAACAAGTCACGTCAGTTTAAAAATATAATGTGTTATTTTTCAAATTACATGAAAGCATAAACTATGATAATAATAACAAACCGCATCAGTTACTTTAAATCTGAATATCATAAATATGTATGTTTAAGATTGTTTTTTTACCGTCACTTTGGAGTCATTCATTTAATACGTAGGGGGTGTCTCGATACTTATTATGAAAGATAACTCAAAGGTGAATGCCGAGATCAAAAAGATTCTTTAATATTGGTACTTACTTGGAAAACCAATATTACAACAAAACAAACATGTATGTAATTTTCCTTTAGATTATTTCGTAATAAATATATATTAAACGGCGTAGGGAGATGCTGGGGTACAGTCTAGGCTATTACTTATATGGGGTATATATGGGGTCAAATGTAGTAAAAACTATCTGACGAAATAAATGAATGGCGCCTTTTTAGTTTCATCATTAATTAGCCATAATGTAGTATGCATTCGTAATCAGAATTAATTCAAATGCAACAAAAAGTTACTAAAACCACATACATAGTAACAGCCTGATGATGGAACCCAACATAACTTCAACTTACAAATACTTTTTAAAACTGTCATTTGATATTAATTTACTTTAACTATTCATTACACTATAGATGGGGTCATCTCCTGCCGCGGGTGATGTAGAAGCGACAAAGGGAAAAATCCTACGGACTGGCAGCAGCGTCCGTCGAAACCCAATCTACAGCTACTGCGGTCGCCAACCCGCGCCTGCCAAGCATGGCGACTATGGCAACTACCTCCCAAGATGATACAACTCATATTTGTGGGAGGCCTATGTCCAGCAGTGGACTGCATACGGCTGAAATGTATGTATGTATGTATTCATTGTTTTATTGTTCAACGTCTTAAAATGTACACAATAATATAAGAACATACGGATACAAATGTAAGCTAATAGGTACCTGATAAATTCAAAGCCCGGACGATGGGAGTGAAAATGCAACTTTTACTAGTTCTTAATTAAATATCGACCATTCTATGGACATCCAGACTAACAATTTTTGAATTAGAAATTTATTGATCAAACTTAGTATATAAATAACTTCCAATCGTAATCTAACAAGTCAAGCTAATTGATCAAACTTAATATCTAAATAACTTACAATCGTAATCTAACAAGTCAAGCTAATTAGTTACACTATTTTATAAGTGTATCTACATAAAGATTAACCACGAAACGGTCCCGGATAAACTCTGACCCAAGAGTAAATCTACCGACGAAGAAATGTTTTCCGGACAATTTCGGCGGACATATCTGTACGTTAGTACGTGCTTTATGGCTAGCTATTGAAATCCTAATTGTTACTCTATGCATATGCAAGATTGCAAGGTTATACAACGTTGGCACTACAAATATTGGTTCTACAAAACACAAAGGTACAAGCAAATAATCCGTGTAAGGAAACTCCAATGTTGACTTGACTAAATATTTTTTTTCCGCTCGAAATCAAATCAAATAAACTTATTAAGTGTCCTTATTTGAACATCAGGAATATGAATACATTGCACACAGAAACATATAAGGTAAACGTACTAATGCTCGACCCAAGCCCAATAAATGACACCTGCGGCACCTTTTTAGTCTCTGTTGGGCTCTTGAACGTTCGTATTGTATGTGCAGGATTCGACTGTGTTATTTATGTTAACCTTGTTAATGCTTTACTAGTATACAGAATGGCCCATTTAAAGTCTGAAACTCTATGACATACGATGATCTCTTCTTAGGAACCATGTCATCGAAAAACTGCATTCATACATTAAAAAAACACTGTACTCAGTTCGGGAATTGAACTCGGTTGTTTTGAGAAAAAAAACCTACACTAGACAAGACAAAAGAAGTAAAACAAGTAATATAGAATCTGCATATGTTAAATTCAGTGAGCATACCTACAGTTTTGTGTCAGCCAATACCGCCTGGCACATTAGTTTCTTGGGATAAATAAATATTTTGGGACAATCATACACAGATCTACCTAAACCATTTCACATTTATTTCAGTGTCGTTTTATAGATGTGTAAGTTGAAATTTATATAATGTTTAAGTTTTGTCATACTGATAATACTTTTTTTACTGTGTATATTATTTTATATTTCTGTTTTTTTTTTGGGGTGCACTGAAAATCAGCGTCGCTGCATGGCCAGTCATGTAACGACCCATGCTGAGTGCCATCCTGTTTGGTGTTTTATTTGTAGTCACATCCTGTAATGTTCCTTTCTATATTAATTTTATTTCGCCAAATAAACAATTTCTTTCTTTCTTTCTTTCTTTCTTTCTTTCTTTCTAAACCCACAGTAAGCTGAAATGAGGCTTGTGTTGTAATGAAATACGTCGTCGGACGTTAATAATATCCATAATCCAGAATCAACGAATCGGTGGTAGATGCTGGTATTGGTTGGGGTAAGTAAAGTTGCTTTTTACAAAGCTACAACACTGTTGGACACAGTACGACTTTACAGGCGGGTTGGCGATCGCAACTTATTCCACCGCTCTAAACCTCTGCTACCAGTCCTCCGGTGGTTTCTCGTCGCAGTTTAGGGACAATAAGTAATAACCCAGGTAAACAAGCTCAAGCTACATTTTTTAAATTTGATATTTGCATTTCTTGTTAACAACCATGTTCTTGTGTGCAATGTTAAGAGATCATGAGCATACAAGTGGAGTTCAAGGAGTCACGACAGTGCGTCACCAGACGTGAGACCTTGTACCTGACCTGACTGTTAATACGTTAAGTATAACAATGCTATACTAACAATTGCAAATGCGATGCTTCAGATCGTTGGATGACAATATTTTTTTTTTATGACATAGGCGGCAAACGAAGAGACGGATTGCCTGGTGGTAAGCAATTACCGTCACCCATGGGCAACACCAGGGGAGTTACAAGCGCGTTGCGGGTCTTTAAGGGGGGTTGGAGTTCTGGGAACCTTATCATCAGGAATACAACACTACATACCTGAAAGGTAGCAGTGCTATTATGGCTGTGGTCTTCTGTAAGGAGGAGGTACTTCCCCAGGCCGCCCCAGATTCAAGCGTGATGGTCATCGCTGTGCCCTAATCTCATATAAATACGGGAAAGCGGCGGGTAACCTGGCACAGAACAGCTACATCAAGGACCACATGGGATTTATGGAAAGGAGATGATGCACATATGCCTAAAATAAGAGAGATGGGGACTGCCAATTACAGGTCAAGTAAGTAAAGATTGGAAGTAAGGAAACTTTAGCGTGTTGTCCGGAATCACCTCAATAGTACAGTCAACAGCAGAAGTGGGTAACCGCTTGAGGTGTTCAAAATGAGATCAACACATCACTATTGTCAAGAGAATAAAATCGCGTGTAGGTCATTTTGAACACTTCACCCGTTCAGCCGCTTTTGCTGCTGACTGTACTAACTTAATACGTTCACGGACACTGCATGACGTCATGTGTCATAGGCCAAAGGAAACAAACGACTAAGGCACGTCTGTCGACGTACTGTCCGTGAAATTATTAACTACAATTAATTACGCCATCTAGACAATTTGTCCATGCAAATATTTTACGCGGACGCCAGCAAGTGTATTTACCTTAGCTACCAATAGCAATCGAAAATTGAAAATGTATCGGAATACCAGATGCTAAAGAAATTTTAATAAAAATACAGACTTTGTTGGTTGGTTTTGTTCTACCTCTTGCCCAATCAAAATGTCAACGTGACTCAATCTGCTCAACATAATTGTCATTTTAATACAAACAAATGAATTCCTAATCCGATTGATCTAATTAGCACAAAAATAAGTAAAACTTATCCAATTGCCTTTTTATTATCTGGAAAAAAACTAAAACTATCGAGGAGCAATGAACTGAGTACCATCAAAAGAATGTATTGAAATAACAAAATGCTCCGCGTGGGTATATTTACATCATAAAATGTTAATAAACTAGTATCGCCTATAACCTTTGTCACCGTCATTTGTTTTAAAAACCATAAAAAAAACTCGATTCTAGTCAAGGCTACGATAACCGGTCAATTTGATGGTCGCAGGTCCGGTGCGTCAAGTTTCGGCCGCGAGACTGATGTGATATTATAATGTGTTCGTTGCGAATTAATTATTTCATTAAGTAGGCACGTTACCAATTAAGTCACGTGCCATACATACATCATCATACATACATTTCAGCTGTATGCAGTCCACTGCTGGACATAGGCCTCCCACAAATATGACTTGTATCATCTTGTTCCCATTGTCGCCACGCTTGGCAAGCGGGTTGGCGACCGCAGTATCTGTAGATTGGGTTTCGATGGACGCTGCTGCCCATCCGTAGGACTTTTCCCTTTGTTACCTCTTACGACACCCGCGGGAAGAGGTCGGGTGGTGCTATTCTAGTCAGCCGGCATCACACGGCACAACGTGCCATAAGGTAATGGCACCAATGTTGGACACTTTTAGCTGACAGGCACCAATGATGGACACTTAGTTCTTATTTCAAAGATCATGAAGTTATAAATTGAATATGTCCCAACATATTCACAACACTTAACTTCTTTGAAATAACCACTAATGTTCATGATTGGTTCCTTGTCCATTACTGGTGCCGTCACCTTAACAGATCTAAGTATATATAACATATTTCAGATTTTACACTCTGATCCTCCTTCCGTAATTGGTCCTTGTAATTGGCAGTCATGTCTATTTTATAGTGACTTTCCTACGCAAGTGGATCCAGTTTCAAATCCCGGTGAAGATATTTTTTCTGATGTCATATTGTCAATTAATTTAAACTGATTAAGTAATGGTCGTTGCGGTAACTGGTGATTGCATAGAACATTTGCAATAAGTCACTTCGTTGTGGATCCGAATTTTTGGTACTTTTAAGTAATATTAACGGATGTTTGTGGATATATTAAGGTTTGAAATATCAAAAAAAATTACAGCATTTAGAAAAATATGGTCTTTAGAGTTAGAAGAAAAAAAATTGTGTGCTTAATATTTTTGACCAAGGCTGTAGTTATAACTATATTTGTTCCGTGCCACCGTAAACATCCCGTTTGAAAAGCTGTTTGCTAAAGACGTACCTACTCAATTAACTTATTCAAAAGAATGACCATACGACAAGGATTTTATCATGCTCTGATGGACAACAAGAAATATGTATACGTAACAGCCCGTTCACACAGAGTCTCCGTATTTACGGTACCCGTTTTAACGGATACAACAAAACTGTATGCTTTGTTCACACATAGGCACCGTATAGCGTTCAACGTATCCGTCATCAACTGAGAGCCCGTTCACATAGTATCCGTAAACGGTATAAATTCGCAGTAAAAACGTACGGATACATGACGGATACGTATTCCGTTCATCCAGTATCCGATAACAAAACGGAATGTCATAATTTAACGGACCGATATTTTTTACTATATACTGAATACTGTGTCATATGTGAAGTCGCTCATACAACTCCATACGCCATCAATGAAAAAAAACGTATACGATAAAACGGAACAGTAAAACGGAGACTCTGTGTGAACGGGCTGGTTGTACGAGAGTTCGATAGTTGAAACTTATGTCATTAACAATAACGGTGACAGCAATTTTCACTATTCAGTCATTAATTGGGCACATATGTGTCGAGTATTAGTACGTCTACCTCAGTTGTTTTCATGTTTTTGTTTACATCTGTTGTTTGTAAATAAATTAATTCACTTTGAGGCACGCATATAGTTCATACCTACTTCTGTGTTACAGCGGATTTCTGACCTCTTTGTACCTATTCAATCCTCTATAGGTACATGGCCAGTATTTTATATTTCCCGGTCTTTGGCGTAAAGTACTAATAATTCTATACTATTATGGTTTCTTTATCAGACGTTTCTGGCCCGGTGCCGTGAACATCGAAGTTCGTATATTTCGAGCATATTTCTCTTTTACGCCAATGAAGGCGTCATGACAGTGACAGAGACAAACGAATATCGTTTTTCGCAGTAGCGCCGTTGCTTAAAAATAATAATTTAGTAAAGTACTAATCTATAATGCGACAGTTAAGCGTCGTTGAATTAACAACTACCCCGCCTGGGGCGCTACCGCAAAACACGATCGTAAATTTCGGACGATTGTCTCTGTCACTCTTATGACGCCTTAATTGGAGTAAAAGGGAAAGATGCTCGAAATATACGAACTTCGATGTTCGCGGTACCGGACCTGCTACCATCAACCCAAAAGGCTGTGAGTTATTTGTGAGTCTATAAAATAACGCTTCTATCTTAATACATCATTATCGAATAGTCATGTATGTAAATAGACGACTTCGGTAGCTAAAATGCCTTCTGCCGTCTTTTCCGGTAAACACAACTCTTTGAATATAAATAAAATACGAAACTTCTGAGAAATGTACATAAAAACAGTATTAGATATAGTAGATTCTTGATTACTTATCAAGGTTACTTGATACGTGTACGTTTTTCCCCACTCGTGATCGTAACTTGGCAGGCTTGGGAATAATACTAGAAACTAATGTTTGTATAAATAAATTTATATATATAACTTCAATAGTTGCGGTGAGAAACCAAACGGTAGACTAAGTACTATTGTAAGATTTTTTACATACATACATTACATACATTTCAGCCGTATGCAGTCCACTGCTGGACATAGGCCTCCCACAAAAATGACTTGTATCATTTTGGGGGTAGTTGCCAATTGCCATAGTCGCCACGCTTAGCTGGCGGATTGGCGACCGCAGTAGCTGTAGATTGGGTTTCGACGGACGCTGCTGCCCGTCCGTAGTATTTTTCCCTTTGTCGCCTCTTACGACACCCGCGGGAGGAGATGGGGTGGTGCTATTATAGTCAGCCGGCATCACACGGCACAAACTAGTCAGCCGGCATCACACGGCACAAGATTTTTTTTTTTTACTAAATTGATTTATTTGATTGCAGTTGCCATAGTCGCTATGCTTGGCAGGCGGGTTGGCGACCGCAGTAGCTAGTAATAAATAGTATAGTACATATAATATAGAAGTAGATTGGGATTTGGGGCTGTAGACGGATGGACGGACGGAGTCCGTCGGTGTATCCCTTTGTATGTTGTGTAATGCAACTAATGTACAATTGAACACTAACCATATCGGTCGATAACGTCCGGTCTTTTTTGAAAAACGTTATCAAACTATAACATACAAAGGTTATTCATAAGTTCATAACAATCATAACATAACACATCAGTCATCTTTAGTCAGCTAAGCAATTAGCACTTCCTAGTTAATAGTATAATAAGTAACTTTATGAGTTGTCACAGCATTTGACTGTAAGTCACAGTAATTATGACTATGCACTGTAGTACCTATAATAATAGATGCTCCGTATAAGGCTATGTACGCACTACAGCTTATAATATTTCAAACCGCGTTAATCAACACTCACTCGACACACTATGCGGCCAGCCGCAATCGCAGGCGGCAAGCCAAACGCGAACGGTGCGTAGATAGCCGTACTATGTTCTCCACAAAATAAGTGGGGAATCGGGTCATAAATTATCGAAATCATGCTATCTATTTCGCACCTGCACGGCTTTATACTGCAACAATAGTGCAGGAAGTGGTAGGCGCAAAAAGGACAGTAACTGACGTTTATTACTCGACCTCGCCACTCAATTTTGCGGAGTATAGTGCTCGATACGCCATAAATTTCAGTATATAATACCGGCCACGACAATGCGCGAGTTGCGGCGGCGGCGCGGCAAGCGTTTTATCTGTTCGTTGCGCGGTCAAGACACGCAATGCACTGCGGTTAGTTGGGATCACACGCAATGAACAGCTTGCCGCGCCGCAATTCGCGTAATGTCGTGGACGGGCCGTTACCAGGAAGGTAGAACTGGTAGAAGGGAATCGTTTCGTGCGAATGAATGGAATACTCGCAACTTAAGGATGACACCTCTCCCCTCGCCTGGACGTCTGGTGGTGGAACAGAGATGGCGGAATTAGATTGTGCAATTCCTGTGCACACTCTCCAAAACGTATCCCGTAAAACATAGACAAACTAGCAACTCTGCGACGGTGCTCAAGGCTCTGGATCGCCAATGAGTCTGCGAGCTCGATGCTGTTTCTTTACCACACCTATATTGTTCCTTCTTTCTGTGTTCCCAACTAAATGTCCTCTTAGGTTATTTTCATGACAGATTTCATTGTTTTTATTTATTTATCACAATCATAATAAGGTAATGGCACCAATGTTGGACACTTTTAGCTGACAGGCACCAATGATGGACACTTAGTTCGTATTTCAAAAATCATAAAGTTATAAATTGAATATGTCCCAACAAATGCACAACACTTAACTCCTTTGAAATAAGCACTAATGTTCATGATTGGTTCCTTGTCCATTACTGGTGCCGTCACCTTATCATAACTTTTATAATAGATCCATTGTTTTTACGTTATTGATATTTTCGGTGTTTACAAACATTATAGCAGTTATACTGATTTAAACTTTCACGGTTTGTACACATTATTAAATATGAACGGGACTTAACCGCGTATATTAACTTTAAAATTTACCTCCGACGTTTCGAAGACGACGTTTAAAGTGTCGATGATAAATTATTATAATTTGGATATTAGAGTGTAGGACACAGTTCACATAAGAAAGCATACCAAACGTCATGTTAATTTAATTCTAAGCGGTCATATTTGGACTAGTAGGTAATTTTCTTTTCTATATATATTTTTTTGTGGTATTTAATTACTGAAATTGTTTGACATGTTTTCTTACAGAATTACGCATGTATGTTTAAGATTTTATTGTAAACTGTTTTGAAAAAATAAGTCCCGCCGAGTTTCTTGCCGGTCATAAAAGTCAAAATACTTCTCGGGTCAGAGGTGTAGGGTTAGAACCGGTGTAGTTTTTATTTTTCTCTTTTACTTTTGTATACTCGACATGTAAAAGTGCCCTTGTGGCCTACTTACTGAATAAACGTTTGAGTTTGAGTTTGAGTTTGAGTTTGACGTTGTCCTCGTGGTCTCGGATTAAGACTGACGTCGTCTTCGAAACGTCGGAGGTAAATTTTAAAGTTAATATACGCGGTTAAGTCCCGTTCATATTTAATAATTATAGCAGTTAAGCAGAGTTGGCAATAATTTTTATAACGTGTTATACGTATGTACCCTTGAAATACCGAATCTACTCGTGCACTTAAAACGTCTCACCGTTGCAGGTTTCAACCGGAACAAATAAATAATAAAAATAATTGGTGGTTTTCCCAATATTACGTAACCGTTAAAAATAACCGGGGATAAAAATAGTTATTCTTTGAATTTTTGACGTAACATTTATTATATTATTTGTATGTCTTTCCCGTACAATGGTGTTCCGGACATTGGAGAGGCGTATGCGGAGCCGGATCGAGACAAAGCGCAGAGGCCTTTTCGACAATTTAATTAAATGTAGGGGGGGTTAGAGGGTAGTTAGGGGGTAGGTTATTATTATTAATTATTATCATCATTCCAACCGGACTACGGTGCAAAGGAGTCTGTCTGACACTCGCTGGAGAGCAACTGGAGAACCACTACATTCTTCCTTTAATTATTTATCTATATCGCTTAGGAAGAGAATTATAGAAAGAGATAATTGGCGACAGGTCTGACCAAGTGAATGACCCTGACAATGAAACCGATGGCTCAAATCCATCGATGTAAAATAAACGTAGATTCACAATCAGCCCCAAAAAAATGGCTCTAAAAACAGCCGCTCGAACAACTTGGGCGGCACATTTAGTTAGTCTTCTTTTAACCGCTGTCAGTGCAAGTGTCAACAATGATTGAAAAGTTATTACTTTATCAATAGAGATGTTTGATACTTAATAATTAGAACACTGAACTCTTTTTTGTTTGTTTATATAATCTAAAAGATTATAAATTAGCATTATTAGCTTAAACTGGAACGTGATATATGTCATTTAGTGCCATATTTTTGTACATAATTGTTCGCGTGTAGGAGTCTATTTCTTTATGTCAGTCAGTGTTCAAATCCCAGTAAAGGCCGGGTATTGTTCTTGAGACAAATGTGTTTTCTATGTAATTAAGTATTTGTGTATTATATATTTCTTTCTTTCTTGAGCTTACCATGGGTATCTATTAATTTGTTTGCCCTATAATATTTATTTATATGTAACTTTACAATCTCGATATTTGCGGGAAATTCCCTGCTAAATATATAATATGTATGTCGTCAACTTGGCTATAAAAAAGCGAAAGTGACTTACGTAAATTAACTTTAAGCACCCACCTAAAGTATTTAACTACAAGTAAATGGCTTTTTGCCGCCATTTTGTGACTGTGGCTTATTTTCCGAGACAAATGCGACGTGTGGTACCCAACTCACATATCGGTAATAATGGCGGGGACTCGTGACCATACATTTCATTACCGTGAGTTGCATAGCGCACAGTGTTAAGTATTTAGGTGTTTAGACAATGTGGTTTGGCTTTACTTTACTGCCACCTAAAGTTGTGACAATAGTTTAAATGTGTTACTGTTTAGCTAAAATATAATTCCATGAAACCATAGTTACAAAATGTTATAAAGTTTGAGGTCTTTAATGCTTGGGTGCCAATTTTGCACTGTCGATCGTTCAAATTCAAATTACAGCACAAAATATTATCGCCAATATTTTTGTACGACATTTATAATTTGAATCTGTCTATGATTTTTAAATTTCATTTTTAGGTTTTCTTTTCCAAGGTTTAAAATCACAGATTCAGGTACTCAGTCCCGCAAATTTGCCTTGCCTTACTGCAGCTACTTAGCTATTAGCTATACAAATGATCCGGCGTTTATCTCTTTGGTGCTATACCGGCTTTCCTACAAGCAATCGCGGGATATTTTTCAAACGCATTTAACTATGTTTAGTTGTTTGGTCAACTTCCTCGAGTCTAACTAACAAAGGAACTATGAACTAAAGTTTTTTTCTAGGGAATTTAACTCAAAGTATAGGTACTAAATAACAGCACGAAAACGTTTGAGTAGACTGATAGCATAATCATAAGTTAGAAACTGTAGTTAGAAACCACCAGTCAATATTGATTTTTAAATGGAAAAAACCAGAGAGCAAGTAAAAAACCTGAGATCGGTTCATCTAAAAATAAGTTCAGACCAACCTCAATTTTTCTGGAGTCGATAGAAAAACCAGCCAGCAAGTAAAAATACCTATCTGAGATCGGTTCATATAGAAATAAGTTCAAACCAACCTCAATTTTTCTGAAGTTGATAGAAAAGGGATATGTTGGTGTTTTATCTTGTGCACTGAGTCTCCACTGAGTCTGTCAGACTCAGTGGAGACTCAGTGGAGTCTGGTTCGACAGACAAAATACACTTAGTTTTTTTATTACTTAATCGAACTCTATTTATAATAGTGTCGAGAGAGGTTATGCTTATGATTCTATTTCCACAGATAATATGAAATTAAATCGTAATATTAAGGTTATCAATTTGTATGTCGAGGCAGTCAGGTGCAAAAGATAATAGTACTTACCTACCTATTCATTCAACCCACTTAATCGAACCGCGATACTCAAACGGGTAATTTCCTTCCTATTTAATTATGTTTTGGGGGATAAAGCTGTTGTCGCGTCCGTGGGCTTTAGCTCTAGATACCCACACGTGTCCCTTGGGTAGCGCCAAATGACCAGCACTCTCTGGTGGTAGGCTTTATAGCCGCGGCTTGTCACCACCCTGCTGTCTAAGCCATGTCGCTAAATGATCTTCGGATCATGTTCCGGCATGAAGACAGTAGCAGCCATTTTTGGGAAGGCGGGTCTGAACGGTATTGCTCTGCTTGCAAGCCGGTTTCAGTACCACCGTTTGTTGCACCGGATGCCTGGTCGCGGAGGGTAGCGGGATCCGAAGCACGGTTCTCCGCTGGCCGACCGCAGGTAGTTGGGGGCCCAAGTAGGGACTTAGCTAACCCCGAAAGGCTGCCCCGCCAACTGTGAAAAATCCCGGAGATGTGCTGTAGTGCCGGTTTGCGACCGGAGAGAGGACCCGACAGCTGTCTTCGGGGGGGTTCGGGCGTCCCCGCAGTCTCCAGACCAGGCCTCCAATGTGTGGCAGACTGTTTGTGTGCTGCTGGGTGAGCAGCTTTGCACCTGTTCAACTGCCGCCTTCCCCGCCTATTCACACTTAAATATATGGCTAAAGTAAAAAAATCGAGCAAGTGTTCACAGCGGAAGCACATCCTCTCCTTTAAAGTGCACCTCTCGAACATCCGAGGCTTGCACTCTAATCTCGTGCCAGTCCACCACCATCTCGAGACTGAGAAGCCCCACTTGCTCTGCCTCACCGAGACGCAGATCAGATGTCCCATGGACGCGTCGTATCTGCACTACCCGGGATATGCCCTGGAGCACTCTTTTGTGCAGAAGGCTGGCGTGTGCGTGTATATTCGCGATGACATCTGTTATCGGCGTCTCCGTAACCTTGAGGACCGTAACCTTTCCTCTTTATGGCTTCTGGTGGACCTCGGCGTTGAACAAATTGTTTACGCCGTGGTTTACCGATCGCACAGCGGTGACCAGGAGACAACCAGGCTCTTTGAACAACTTAGTGATGCGGCGGGTGTGGCTCAGCAACGGTACCCGAGTGCGCAATTGGTTTTTCTGGGGGACTTTAACGCTCATCACGAGGAGTGGCTGTGCCCATACCAGTTCACTGACCATGCAGGGAGAGAGGCACGCAAGTTTGCGTTATCGCTGGATCTCTCTCAGCTGGTCGACCAACCCACCCGCATTCCGGATGTTGCGAGTCACACGCCTAATTGCCTGGACCTTCTGTTGACTACCGATCCGGACAGATACAACGTGTCAGTGTCATCCCCGTTGGGAACTTCTGACCACTGTCTAGTGAAATCTGTGTCGCACCACTCACCTCCTGTCCTTAGCCCGAAGGGCATGCGCCGTGTGTGGCGATACAAGACAGCAGATTGGGATGAGATGCGGCATTTCTTTGCATCATATCCTTGGCTGCCAACCTGTTTCAATAGTGATGATCCGTCGAGCTGTGCAGCAGCTGTCACTGATGTGTTGCGTCGGGGTATGGAATATTACATCCCCTACTCCGACGTAGCTGTTGGTGGCTCAGCTCGCCCGTGGTTTAATGCTGAGTGTGCTCAGGCGGAAGCGCTTAAGCACGTGGCGTATTTATCATGGGTTGATGCTCGTAGTTGTAAAGCTCCGGATGTACACGTAAAGAAACAGTCCTATAACAAAGCTGCCAAGTACTGCAAGAAGGTCATGCAGAAAGCTCGATTCCTCCATGTTCGTCGTGTCGGGGCCAAACTTGCTGCATACCCATCTGGGAGCAAAGCGTTTTGGTCTCTCGCGAAATCGGCTGAGTTGAATTTCTGTCGCCCATCACTACCTCCACTGCTGAAACCGGACGGTTCACTGGCCCACACTGCGGAAGAGAAGGCGAACTTGTTTGCCTCTCTATTTGCGGAAAATTCACATTTAGACGCTGGTAGTGCCATGCCTCCTTCTTTGCCCCGCTGCGAAGTATCAATGCCAGAGGTGCGTATTCATCAAAGGGAAGTACTGAAGTCACTACGCTGTCTAAATGTGAATAAGGCTAGTGGTCCCGACGGTATCCCAGCAGTCGTTTTAAAAACGTGTGCCCCTGAGTTGTCTCCTGTTTTGACGCGCCTGTTTCGTCTTTCCCTAAAGTCGAGAAAAGTTCCCGAAGCGTGGAAGCTTGCTAACGTGCAGCCTGTGCCTAAGAAGGGTAGCCGTGCGGACCCATCGAATTATCGTCCCATTGCAATCACTTCCATACTCTGCAAGATTATGGAACGTGTATTGAACAACAAGCTCCTTGCGTATCTTGAAGGTAACGATCTCCTTAGCGACCGGCAATACGGCTTCCGCCGAAAGCGGTCTACTGGGGACCTTCTAGTGTACGCTACCCACATTTGGAGCGAGGCCATCGAGAAACGCGGCGAAGCTCTCGCCGTGTCTCTCGACATTTCCAAGGCCTTTGATAGGGTTTGGCATGACGGCCTTCTGGGCAAGCTCTCTGCGTACGGAATCTCTGCTGGTTTGTGCTCTTGGATTTCTGATTTCCTGAGGCAGCGATCTATTAGGGTCGTAGTGGATGGTTGCTCATCGGATCGCGTTGCAATTAATGCCGGAGTGCCTCAGGGTTCAGTTCTTTCAGCTACCCTACTTTTGATGCATATAAACGATTTGCTAAAGCCCGGTATCTTTGGGTATGCAGACGACAGCACGGTGACTGAGAGATATATTCCTGAGGCCCAAACTACTAGTGGAGAGACCGAATCCTTTAGGGAAGCTTTGGTTGAGCGAACGAACCTGACCTTGAAGGCCGTTGACGAGTGGGGCGAAGCCAACTTGGTCAGGTTTAACGCTTCCAAGACACAGGCGTGTTTATTCACAGCCAAAAGGAGCCCTTTTAACTTGGCTCCTGCTTTCCAGAATGTTTCATTAGCAATTTCGGACCACCTCGAACTACTTGGGCTGAAATTAACTACTAAGCTGAACTTCGGTGCCACTATTGAGGCCAAAGCGAAATCCGCTGCTAAAAAACTTGGGGTCTTACACAGGGTGAAGCGGTACTTCACGCCGGAACAGCTTCTAACACTTTACCAAGCTCAGGTTCGATCGTGCATGGAGTACTGTTGCCATCTTGGGGACGGGTCTGCCAAGTATCAGCTGGCCGCTTTGGATTCAATAGAGCACCGTGCTCGCAGACTCATTGGCGATCCTGAATTACTGAGTGTAAGGTTACAAAGCCTTGAGCACCGTCGCAGGGTTGCTAGTTTGTCTGTGTTTTACAGGATACATTTTGGAGAGTGTGCACAGGAACTGCACGATTTAATTCCGCCATCTCCTTTCCTCCACCGGACGTCCAGACGAGGGGAGCGGTTTCATCCTTACGTTGTGAATATTCCATTCATTCGCACGAAGCGATTCGCTTCTACCTTCCTAATGCGGACTGCTAAGGAATGGAATTCGCTCCCTTCGTCTGTATTCCCGGTAAGATATAATTTGGGTCTTTTCAAGGCAAGAGTGAATAGGCTGTTACTGAACCAGCGTGCTACACCCTCGACCTCGTCGTCACTTTCCATCAGGTGCGACTGAGGTCAAACGCTGGTCAGTCTTTTATAAAAAAAAAAAAAAAAAAAATTATACCTGCACAGCATACCTATGGATATAAAAAAAGTATCTGAGATTTAATTTCCGATCACTGGATATAAATAAAGAACTGGTTCTTGTAATTTATTTCTTCAATTTTAGAATTCACGGAAATATTCACATTAGAATTTATGTCCGTTGTTATGATTGCTTTATATTATGGCTTCGCTTTTATAATTTATTGTCTATGTCCATGTCACGTTCTGCCACATTCACATTAAAGGAAGACAAATGTAGATTTGTAAGTAAAATTTCAAATCACTGTGTGCGAATCCATGAAGTGTGGTCAGTCGATCACGTTTGACGATAAAGATACGCACAGCTTTCTCGCCCAAAGACTTGCTACGATTCAGCGCGGACCTGCGGCGAGATGCCCAAAATGTCGAGTGTCTATTTTAGTTAAGTATTATTTTCAGTTACTTTTAGTTTTAGTTCGACGATCTAACAAGGGAAAGTCAACATTTGCAGTATGTTTCTGAGTATGCTTCTAATTGCTCCTCTATAAGATGACCTATCATCACTAGGTCAGTGTGTAGAGAGTAGTACCTAGTGGTGTCGGATGACTTACGTGTGTACGATGTTAGTTTTTCGATTCGGTGGTCGGTAACCCAGCGCTGTGCCGTCACGTAGAGGCATAACAGAAGCGAAACGTGTGTCGAGTAGCAGTCTTATTGATTGTGGTTTGGTCTATATATTCATTTATATTAATGGCCAGGAGCCAGGAGGTGGATATATGCATGCAAAAAATTTCAAGTGTAAAACAAGTTGGCACTTATTGACAGCAACATATTAAACTGCGCAATAGGAAAATATGTAATATTATTGTTATTCATAGTCAACGATAAACTCGACGAAAAGACATACGACCGTCATACATTTGATTCTGCAATAAAGTGAGTTAAGTGAGGATAACGGAAAGTCGTAACGATAAACGTCAATATTAAAATAATAAACCTTAAAAGCATTGCCAACTTGTAGTAGGTACTAATAATATCTATAGGCAACTATATACTTCTATCATGCTATATTTAAAGTGCTAAATTTTGAACCCAGTATTGAGGTTACCTCTAAGTATTTTCCTTAAGATATAATCGACCGTAGAACTCGATTCATTTTATAATCGATTGTGTTTCGTCATTTCACTTTGACAATGTCACAATAGTAATGCATAGTTCAAAGATCAGAGACCACAAATACAAGATACAGTGTTTTTTTTTTTTGGTAGGTAACTAGGTACAAGTCTTTTCCTAACAAAATGGTGCTAAAGCTAAATGACGGATTTCCTGTTGATCCTCAAAACGGCGAAGTCGTCTTGAGAATATATTTTTTATTTCTTCATTGATGTAGTTTAGTGTGTAATATTGATAGCTCATATTGCAGTGATCAGTGATGTAACGCAGAATTGTGCAGTCAATGAAGAATTGATGTCAAAACGCATTTCACCACTATCTTGCTCATCATCCGGCAGTCGCGGGTTCGCCTCCACCTCTTGGCTTTCTGTAAAGTCTAGTTACCACTTTACAAAAGGCTTAGTATATACCGAACCCCATCATGTTCTAAGAGCAAACTTGATATGTTATATTACTTATTTATTAGTTTAATTGATATTGGCGAAATCATCGATAGATATATTGATGGAAGCCATATTTTTAAGGAAGAAACTAAATGACATGGAATTCGTATTAACGAGTTTGCATTTGTATAAAATAAAACATAGTCCATTGCGGGTATGCCCCTTCTATGTTACCACAGATAATTATTAATAATTAGTAGTGTGACCGTTCGGAATTAATTAGCACAAGGATCACGGGTCTAATCGGCCCGACAAACGTCTGTATCTGTAGCGCGGTTGCTTCACTTCTGATTTACCTTGACACTTGAGGACTGCACCGAATGAGGCATATTAATATTGGTCGACTCACATAACTTGACAAGAATGGATTGAATGAGTGAATGAATGAAAATATCTGTAAGCATCGTAATGGTAAACATATAGAGGGCGTACCGCGAAAACCGAAGTTCATTCGGGCATCTTTATCTTTAGGGTGATTATTCGGGCGTTTGAACCGTTCTTATTACTCTGTGCAGATTTCTGTAGAAATGATCTCACAGTTCGGTGTTATTTTCAGTTTACTGGTAGACAGCTGGGCTGGCTAAAGGACAACCAAAACCTACTTAATATAATTCAGGCACTTCTACAGAAATCTGGACAGTATATGAAGAACAGTTTAAACGCCTGCATAATCACTCTTTAACTCCTATTAAGGCGTCATTAGAGTGACAGTGGCAATTGTTCGTTTGCGATTTTCGATTTCCGCTGTAGGTAGGTTAGGTATAAATGAAATAGTTACGAAAAACGAAATTTGAAAATTGAGTAGATATGATGATAACTGTTATTCTCTTAAACCTTAATTTAGCAAAAAGAAAAACGTGCGTTCCAGCCTCAGCAGATCTGTATAGTACAGAAAAAAATAATTTAAAAAATTACAAAAAGATGGTGGTGGGGTTCGCTGCCAAATTAAGGGTTAACACGAAATTCGTGTTAAAGTCATTTTGCCCGCCTTGCCCGCTAAGCAACTTCTGCTTCTGACTGTACCTAGTAAATTTGAAAATTGAGTAGATATATGATAATAAAAGAGTACCTAAATACGACGGCAAACGAGGGGTGTTTGGTTTTTAAAGTTTTTTTTTCTACAAATATAAAGATACATGATATACGTGTGTGTATATTTATATGCAGTATTAACTGCCCATTGGCAGCAAGTATAAGAAACTTAAATGTCAAGGTCAATGACATTAAAGTTGCTTATACTTGCAGCGTTTTAATAGAAAGTATTTGTTTGGGTAAATGGGTTACTTTAGGGTTAGGGTTTATTTAGGTGCCAAAATCACATTTTAATAGTTTTAAATAAATATTTCGGGACAATCTTACACAAATCGACCTAGTCCTACAAGCTCAGTAAAGCTTGTATTGTAGGTACCTACTAGACGACGATATATATATAATATAATAGATAGATACATACAAATAGTTAAACACATAGAAAACACCCAGACTCATCACACAAATAATAAATTTAATTTTATCAGCCTTTTGAGGAAACCTCTTCCACATATTATTTATTTTATCACGGCTGAACTTTTCCCTGTTTTGTACGAGATTTTCATCATCATCATCATGTCAGCCGAAAGACGTCCACTGCTGGACATAGGCCTCCCCCAGAAGACCGATCCGGCGCCTTCCACATCCAGCGGTATCCCGCGACTCTAACTACGTCGTCGGTCCACCTTGTGGGACTACATACGCTGCGTCTTCCAGTTCGTGGTCGCCACTCCAGAACCGTACGGGATTTTAGCATGGCTAAAATATTTTAAATTTCGACACGCTGCTCGTAAAGTTTCGCACAAAACCCAACACAGCGTCCGTGGCCTCTTTCGGTCCAGTTATTTCCCAACACCGAGTTAAAAATGTTTAATATTCTCTTATTGTGAGTCAATAATCGTCTATGTATGCATCTCCTTATGCATGCCAGTGAATGTCACTATCGTATAAAATATGATAGAGCGGGTTATCTACTGTAACAATATTTTTTGCAACTTCTTATAATACCGGTACGGTACCGTTCAACGTGGTTAATTAATGGCATTAAAAAAAGTTGAAGTTTTTATTAAAGCTGTTTACACTCATGATTATTTTCATTTTTGGAGAATGGGTTCAAATGTTAGATGCGACGGGGGACACATGTTTTTTAACTGCCGAACGATTATTTCCGAAACTTTACCGGAAATGTTTAAGGCAGCAATACCAATATCCTTTTTCTAATACCTATTTAACAACACCTTGCACTTTAGGGTCAAATCGAAAAACTACCTCCTACCTCACATGTAAGGAAGATCTACACAAAAAAAATGTTTTTAATTTATTCTTTAATTCTTCGCGTCATATTTTACATAACTATACTAAATTACAGCTCTCTAAGACTGACAGATATGGAGAAATTATAAGGGTTCCTAATTGACTACGGAACCCTAAAACTGAAAAATAAAGTCATAGAGTAGCTCCCGAACTGCCTATATTTCTTTAAACTTACTGGAAAATAGGCAAGCCGGTAGGAATCAAGTCGTATGGATGCTCCTACGACTTAGCCGCGAGATATATTCATAAGGCTCATCTACACCTTAATAATATGGTCTTACCTTAAAATCCCTACACTCTATAATTTTGACGAGGCATTATTAACTTTTTTATTATAAATGTAGGCAGAGGTCACAATGTGTCATAATAACATTTTACGCCACTGGATTTATTTGGTAGAATTATATTTATCCGTATCCATAAATGGTAAGTTCGGACATACATTGTTAAAGTCAACCGACCGTGTCATTCGCACTAGCGCGGCCTTATATACCTTAAACCTTAATTATCAGTGGGTAAAGATGAAGATAATTATTTATTAAAATAAAACAACTGAAACGGATTACATGGCGTATAGGTCGCGTAGTCGAAATCGAAACGGGCATATCATTTCGATTTTGACTCCTAAGAATAAAACACAGACTTTCGTCGATTGTTCAGCTACGAATCTTAAAATTATTTGGACATGTAACCAGAAAAGTTAATTCAATGGAAAGGTCGCGTAGAAGGTGAGATGTCCCGCGGACGATCACCAACAAGATGGCTGGACCTTGTAAAATCTGTCACACAATTCCCTATGACAAAATGTTCCCGGAATGCCAGTAACAGAGACAAATGGAGAGAACTAGCGAAAGAAGCTATGAAGATCGGACAAAACAATCATAACCACGAGCACTCTGCTAAAAGTGTCCGAGAGAGAAGAAGAACTTTGATTAGTTATGCATGATTCCTACTGCATTCAGAACAATATCACGCAGTATAATGCTTTTGACTAGCATCTAGTAGAAATCTACATCTGCAGTGTAGACAGGCTTTACTAAATTTTCCACGGTACAACAATTTTCCTTGGGGTCATGAAGAAAAGTCAAACTTATATCGGACCGTGTAGCAGAGCAGGGCTCCCCAAACTTTTTTTTGATGTTCTCCTTGGACATTCTTCATTTTTTTGGGGCGGTCCCTCTAGAAACCATGAAAGATACGGACATTATACGATATACGTGCTGTTACAAGCATTTTCACTGGAGCCTCCCCACAGCCTCGCGACGCATAGTTTGGGAACCCCTTGTCTAGCCTAATAAAATTTTTGCATATCGCCACAGTTACGCAGTAAGTTGTACAGCCCGCGAAAGACGATCGCGTTTTATAGATCGATTAGCACTTAGAATCTTTGAGAACTTATCTAGTGTATTCGATGTGTGTTATGTGCATAAGACATTCATTTCCCCTTTTTAAAGACATAATCTACTACAAGACACTAAGAAAGCATTGCATTATGCAGAAGTGTACGACAAAATAATACATGTACATAATATAAACCCTTAAAGGGTTAATATAGTGAATTAAACTCTCACATTTTTTACTATAATTTTACTTATTTAATTTACAAAAAAAAAATATATAAAGGTACCATGTTAACCTAGATTTTTGCCGACATTTCGGAAATGCTGTAACTTCCATGGTCGTGGCCAGTCGTAGTCGGGACGTTAAGGGTTTCACTTAACTTTTACTATTTGTACGCATTTCTTATAACTGTCTGCATTAAGCAGCATCTATTTAAGAACATTTCAATGTGACCGGTGGATCGGTGCAACCGGACCTGTATATTGTTGATTGATGAAATTAGCGCAAAGACATGAATTCATACGCCAAAGATACACTTTTTATAGGTATAATCGCTAAGGCGCTACCTCCAAAAACGATATTCATAAATTTCAATTGTCTCTGTCATTCTCATGACGTCTTAATTCGGGTAAAAGAGAAAGATGCCCGAAATATAAACGAACAAACGAACTTCGACGTTCGCGGTACCGGGCCAGTAGTCTTTCACAGTGAGCTTGAATTTGAAATGAATTAAAATCGATAGTAGATAAAATCTTGATATCTTACGGGTTTGTAAAGTTTTAAAATCATCCCCATGGTCAAAACACAAAAATATGACATTTCCTTATAGTAATCAAGGTTCAATAACCTACACGAATTGAAATAGCAAATAGAGAGTGCTGTCGACGTTATCTACTGGATAAGTGTAAACAGAAAGTTAACATTGCCATATGAAATTCCATTTTCTGTCTTAATATCGATATTTATCGACGCTACGCTCTATAAACTGTTATGATTATATATCTGTATTTTATATCTATATTTAGTTAAGTAAACCTTTCACTCATGATTCCATTCGACCGGTTAGCTGTTTGCTTTGCTACTGATTCAACAATTTCTTGCCAATCAATCGTTGCTATGGCTACGCAGTCTTCTGGCTCGTGGGCCATTGATCTTAATTCCTACACTCCAGATGATCCGACGGGCGTACCTATCTATGATAAGGACACGTCACAGACCTTCAATGGTTCTGTCTGTTTCGGCGGTATCGCCAAACCATACTAAACCACCAATGCACCAAAGTACCTATAGGGTTGGTGAAGTGAAGAATCAGGGGCTTGGTTTTTTGGGAACTGATGAGATTTTTACTTGGCCGCCAATTTTCATGAATTTTTGGTGGGATTCCTTCTTATTCAGATTCAGTGGCAATAGAAAGGCAAAAACTGATGGTTATCCCTTTCCGTTAGAAGCTTCGCGAGGAAAATACAAGTTGATTCTCTCTCTTAGCCAAACTATTTGTAATAAGTAACAGTAGCACTGATACAGTTAGTTGCAATCTACTAGTCTCCGCAAAATACATAATTGTATATTTTACATGGGTTTTAAAATAAATACAATTTTTCATAATTTATGTAACCGTTTACGTATATCATCAGTCATCACAAAGTATTTTTTTAATTTTTAGCCACCACAATATACTTACTTTTCAATGGATCTCGTTCGCACTCACTAACTGCTGTGTAACGGTAATGATAATGATTTAATGATAGTATACGCGCGCTTGCCCCGGTCCGTAGAGTCGCACTGATCGCGCGCAGGTTTCGGCGCGTATGTCTAACGAGTTAACTGGACAAAATAACTAGATAGAGGTCGTAACACTAACCGGCACCATACATACTTTAGCAGTTATTCTGATCTCAATTAAGGCTCTCTCTGATTTTTAAATAACTTCACCATGTTCAAAATTTGGTTTCGGTTTTGTATTTTTTTTGTTTTTCATTAAGTTTAGGGTATCTATGTACCACCTATGTACATACCAACCTCCAGATTGCCTCCAAATTTGATGATGGATTCCATAAAGATATTTTACTTTCTGGTATTTTCAGCAATAAAATAGGCAGTCGGCATGTAGTTATCTACATTACACAATACTCATCACTTAATTTTTTTTGTATAATTATAACAAACAAACAAATGGTTGAAATGAACAAAATAACCACTAAAAATATCATTTCGAATAAGATTTTCAATACTTTTCATCAATAATGGCAGTAACGAACGAATCACCTCAAAAACATCAGACATTGCTAAGTTTCGATTGTCTATGTATCGTATTATTGAGAATGACAACTTATATACTTATACTAAATATGCTAATTAAAATACATTGAATGCAATCACAATAATGTGTTTCTACTGACTACAGTCAACATCTTTGACGTCACGTTTGTTTTCATTTTTTTTTTATACTGACCAGCGTTTGACCTCAGTTCGCACATGACAAGTAAGGATGAATAAGACTTTAAGTAAACATAATAATACCTAACCTGGGGCACTACCGCGAAACAATATATTTGTAAATTTCGGACTATTGCCTCTGTGACTCTTATAACGCTGGATGTGGAAGGCGCGGCACCGGTCTTCTTGGGTCGCTTTGGAGGAGGCCTATGTCCAGCAGTGGACGTATTTCGGCTGACATGATGATAATGATTTTTTATGTTACATAGGCGGCAAACGAGCAGACGGATTGCCTGGTGTTAAGCAATTACCGTCGCCCAGCATGGGCACCCGCAACACCAGGGGAGTCACAAGCGCGTTGCTGGCCTTTAAGGGGGGTTGGAGCTCTGGGAACCTTACTCACCATCAGGAACACAACACTACATACCTGAAAGGTAGCAGTGCTATTATGGCTGTGGTCTTCTGTAAGGAGGAGGTACTTCCCCAGTTCGGCTGCCCCAGATTCAAGCGTGATGGTCATCACTGTGCCCTACCTCTCATTGTTGGACGTAGTTTAAGGACATACCCGGGTCCAAAATACGTATATACGTATGATATACTCATACAGATATCGTAGTTTATTACCTACAACAGAAGCCTTATTAAACTTATTGTAGAACTAGTTTGACTTGTCCAAGATCTACTTATGCTTGCTCTGTCTAGGAAACTTGTCTGTTAAGACCCTTCCCAGTACTTAAGAATTACTTAAAAAAGTCTTTGATGTCTAAGGGATATTACAGAGTAGAGGATTATTTGACAGACAAACAAGGCCTAAGCCGCCTAGCAATTAATTCAACAATTGTAGGTACTGCCAGATCATGTAAATGAGACAGAAAATAAAAAATAAAAATAAAAATGAAAATAAAAATAGTTTATTCAATAACTTACAACTTTTACAGGATATCAGGTTGGCGTCTCTTTTAAATATACCTGTGTCAAGAGACACCGCTCTTCCGACATGGTTTGCTAATGCTTATAACAAGATTGCTTTAAAATTAATCCTATTTTAAATCAAACTTTAAGTTTAAGCTAATATTACAGTGACTATGCAACAAATTCAGGTAAGAAAGCATATTAAAGTATGTCTGTCTATATTTGAAGTCAAATTTGTTTATACATTATTATTTTTACTTTTATGTTTTAGTATTTTCAGTTATATCTTGTAATAAACTGTTTGACATGTTTCCTTATCGGACTACGCATAATTTAATTAAGTAAGTATTTTAAGATTTGATGTATCACTGTATTGAAAAAATAAGTCCCGCCGTAGTTTCTTGCCGGTATCTTCTCGGGTCAGAGGTGTAGGGTTCGAACCGGTGTATATTTTTCTTTGACGTTCATAAGTGCATGTAATGTGCCTAAATTGAAAAATAAAGATCTTTTATCTCCTTTTTATCTTTAAGATTATCGTATGGAAAATTTGGTGGCAGACGCAACCGCATACGTAGTTTCTGAGAACGACTTTTTTTGAGTTGTCGATACAAACAAACTTTGTACCTATTTATTTAGATACTTAGCAATCAATCATGCCAACGCGCGTTATACCGTCTTGTATACCTTCCCACATGATTGGGAATCAGGCATATGATTACTCCAGTTTCAGTATTCCTACCATTTTTTTTTTATATTATGACGGTGGCAAATGCATACGGCACGCCTGATGGAAAGTAGGAGCGGTACCGTGAAGTGAGCATCGAAGTTCGTATATTTCGGGCATCTTTCTCTACTAACTTCGATGTTATTTACCCTTTAAACTATCTAGCGATGCTACTCACCGGCATGAACACGTACAATACTATGATGATCTAGTGGTATTTTGATGTGGTTTTCTGTAATTTGGAGATACTTTCCCTGTTGGGTTACAATTAGAGTTGTGCGAGATGTCTTTCGCTGAACGTGCCCTATCACTAATTGAATAGAAGCGGGTAACGTTTAAAAATTGTTAGTCGAACATTGCTCGACATGCTTAGAGCGCTGGTAGCCTAGAGCGGTAAGAACGGGGTAAATGCCGGGACAACGCGAGGAAAATGAAGATGATGATTGCTCGACATGTTTCACTCCGACCTAACGAGAGAAATCATGAGCTGTTTGCGTCTTTACAATTAATATATTTGAAGCTCACGATAGTATTGTGTTTAAAGTACCTACCCTAACACTGCCCTATTACACTTATCAAAAAAAATATACGCGTCGCGCGTCGACTAGAGAACCTATTCCAATGTTTCGTCGGTAAAAAATATCATTCTCAGTGCCTATACCTCTTTTGAACGTAATTTAAAGACACAACCCCGGGCCCAAAAATAGCCAGAACTGAAATATCAATGAACAGCTGGAAGGTTTGAGTAGCACAAGAAAGGACAAACGACATTACAGGAAATTCCCAAAGTAAAAAAAAAGTAACTATGCAAGCTGTGGCGCTACCGCGAAAAAGGATATTCGTAAATTTCGGGCATCTTTCTCTTTTACTCCAATTAAGGCGCTATGTGAGTGACAGAGACAATCGTTCGAAATATACGAATATCGCTTTTCGCGGTAGCGCCGCTGTGCATGAATATATATGTGACCCTAATGAAAAAGGCTACAAGTGACGAACAACGTATGAGACTTAGGCACTGGTCCCACCGCGAGCTAGTAAGCTAGCTATGAGCTATCAGCTATTTCAAGGGACAAAAGATAAATCGATCTCTCTTTTATTTACACGGGAGCGATTATCTTTAAACCCTTGAAATAGCTGATAGCTCATAGCTTACTAGCTCGCGGTGGGACCAGTGCCTTACACCGTTTTTCACTAGAGCCACAGATATTATGCTGACATACTATACGGATTATGTTTATACGTCGATCTCGACAATTTAAAATAGTAATGATGTAACAATCATTTAGACAAGCACGTGGTTGGAATATTGACCTCACTTTTTGCATTTTATATACATTTACGTCCTTAAGTGAGGTCTCAACCGTGGTTTAGAGTACGTAGGAACAAGTAAAAAATCAATAAAAATACTTATTCATTTTTATAACATGCGTCACTATTAGGTGGCATACAAACGTATGACCTGCTATGTGGGCTCCGTAGTCAAAAGTCATTTAATACAAATTTTTATATGACTGTCTACTGTCCAAAGCCACTGTTAATTAAATGAGACAATGATGTCGGGGTTTCGGAGCAAGAGATGCACAAAATTGAAAAATAAACCTCTGTCGACCATTAATTTTATATCACTGAATAATTATTTTTTTAAAGATAATTCAAAAGATACATTGAGCTACAAGTATGCATACAATTTGGTAGGTTACTAATTGTTCGTGTACACAGTATCAAGGTAAAAGACGGAAGTGTAAAAATATCAACAAGTGCATCTTAAAGTTCAAACAATAAGGTACCTACGTGTACACTTTGAATTAAGAACAAATCACATTATCTTGTCAAGATTGGATAATTAAATGGAATCTTGAGCACAGCGGGAATCTAACGGTTAGGACGGTAACAAGCCTTAAATTACAAAATATGTATATTTATAATTCTTACTATCATACCCACTTAAAACAAGTTTATGACCAAAAATGTTGTTAAGAGCCACATTTGCAATTTAAATAGGTAGATTCCTTATTATAAATTAGGCCTCAACAAGGAAATACAGAACATGTATTGAATATGTAAATTACATCACCACCGTATGTTTCAACTGCTACTAATTTGACGTGACAGAGATAATTAAATTTACGAATGTCGATTTTTACCGCTTACGAATATCGCTCCTGAGTTAGTAACACAATCCATACTAATATTATAAATGCGAAAGTAACTGTCTCGAAATTTGATTTTCTAAGTAGGCTCTCAAACTCTTTGTTTTTAGTACCAAAATAATTTAGTACTTAAAAAATTATATAAGTGTTCGAAGTTGACTATCATTCATCGATGCGAGATGGAGTGGAATTGGCTGGTTACATACTATCTGATTCAAAGGACCAATTTTTTATTGTGATGTATCCATTTTATACTGGCAACCTACAGGCTGTCACGTGATGCAGTTGCCGCCAAAAGTGGACGTTTAATGTAGTGTGGATATCGAGCGTAATAAAGGAATAAAATAAATGATTAATACATATAAACAGTGGTTTGATATGCTTTAGAGACATATTATTTATAAGGCTATCCCCTGACCAGTGTCACGGTAACAAAACGACAGTCTTAAAAGACCTTACAAGTTACAACCGAAAGCTTCATATTCTTTTAACATATGGTTTCCATCAAATATAGCGAGATATTGAGAAACAAGTAAAATATCATGTAACAAGTTTGCTCTTGGAGTACGGTAAGGCATTTGGTAAATAGGTATGTAGTTCAATCCTTCAGCCATCTATATCTACTTCATAATTTAAGCTCTTTTCTGTGCTGTGTTATTTACGATTCGATTTTTTATCGTTCTGTTTTCTAAAATTGGCAACATTGAGTCAACTGTGTTAATAATTGGCAAAAAGATCTGGAAGCCGGTTCATTAAAACAAACTCATGAATCATGAATGTCACTGTCACTGTCACTGTCACTACTGTCAGTTTTGCTGCGAAAAGTGCGAAAGGAAATTGCGAACGCAAGATAATATATATTTTTACGCATTTTCGGTTTTCTCTTAATAATAACTGAACTAGTATATAATACCGAAAAAAAAACTCCAGTCGCTGACAGTTCAGTACTTAATGTCAAAATGTTTGCTATAAACCTTAAACGAGTGTACTGTTTATGTGATAAAATTATTGTAAGAACATTGAGAAATCGAAGGCTGGAGGCTTCTGGGCCCAATCCTGGATTGGACAGACGGGTAACAGCGCTCCGAGAAGAAGGAGTTCCAATCACTGGGAACCCGGAAGAATTATTCGATCACTCGGAGAGTGATTTCTACAATGTAATTTATTTATTTCTTTATGGCTTTTTTATGCAATTAGGGAGCAGCTTGCAATTGGATTGCAGCTTGCAATTAGGTATAAGTCGTATCTATACAATCAAATTCATTTCAACGTTTCTGGTATTCAATTTTGTTGGTTTTAGTTTATGTGTGTTTGACTCGTAAACTTGACTTATCAAAAACATGCATGGAACATAATAAATTAAATTTAAAACAAACCTAAGAGTTCACATTTAAACAACATAAATCTTTAGGCAGAATCCATTACATAGAGAATTACTTTTGGCAGATAACATGCTTATGTTGTGTTGGTATCTAGTATTTACACAGCTTCAAGTTCAGGGGCGCTACCGCGAAACGCGATATTCATAAATTTCGGACGATTGTCTCTGTCACTCTTATGATACCTTAAATTGGAGTAAAAGAGAAAGATGCTCGAAATATATGAACATCGATATTCATGGTACTGGGCCTGTTATAAATCCTAAAAAAAGTTTTTTTTTTACTCCAGGTGGGTGAAACTTACAATGCACACCTAGCAGAGAGCTTAGCCGGCAGACATGAGCTGCGTCACAAAATTGTTAAAGAAAAGTATTTCAAAGAAAACATGCCAAACTTGTTGACATGGAGTGAAAAAGAGCAGATTCGGCATTTAGTGAATGAACAGCCTGATGAGTGGACACCGGAGAGAGTGGCAGAGAGCTTTCCCGTCACAGCAGCTGTAGTCAAGGTGGGTTTAACTTATTATCAATTAACACTTTAGCAACCAAGATCCCGCCTGTCGGGCACACCGCTAGTAGCTACCAAAAAATTAAATGTCGTAGTGCCACATAGAACCTGGTTTTGAAAGTGTTAAACTTAATAAAGTTTACTAAACACTATATAGGTGATGTAATACCACCTTTACTTGCACCATGCATGGTGGACAGTGTTTTATAAAGTGATGCACCCTCAAACATTCTTCTAGAAAAAATTGTAACTGAAACAAGAGTTAAGATTGTTCTAATTTGTTTTTGACATATCAACCAAGTGCACATCTTTTTTTTTTACACCTTACATAGGACAGTAGCAATCTTTGTGGTTTCAATTTATTTGTATTATAGAGAAGGGGGTCTGGCTACAGGAGTTACCATCAAACTTTTTTATATATTAATTTATAAAAATCATTTCACAGCTCATGAATTAAAATAATTGGGTTTATTTATATTTTACTAGTGATTTTACTAATTAATTTATTTTATTTCAGAGATTACTGAAATACCCTTGGCAGCCAGCAACCGAGAGTCGCATAGCTCGCCATGACGCATCTGCCATGAGGAACTGGCGGGAACTTAAAGAAAACACATTAGACATACCTCAGGACTTACGGCAACACTTTCTCAAATTCTCAGACCGAACTATACCACCACTGAGTACTAAATCAGTGAAGCCTGATGTCATGGTTGAAAAAATGGGTGAATTTGAAAAGATAATACAAAAATGTGCAGAGAAATCTAACAATAATAACATACAAGAGACTGATGGTACAGAAGTTGCAGTACATGTATCTAATAAAACAGATGGTAAAAACATAGCAGTAAAAGGAAACAAAAGGGTTACATTAGAGGAGATGACAACTAAAATTAAAAATAGATTAGAAAAAGGCAAACCTATCAATATTCCCGATCAAATAATGCTTAGTACAGTAAATTCTACTCAAACTGAAATAACTCCACAATTAAGTAGAGAAATAGATTTAGCAGAAGAAAAACCAAAGGAAGTATCAGTATTTAATGAGCAGAGTGAAGAAAAATCGTCTGTCATGGAATATCCGGAAAGAATTAGGATTCCGAAAAAGGCTTACAAAAAAGGTGCTACTTATAAAGTGGATGATTGCTATTATGATCATGACGGAAAATTCCTGTACAGAGTTTTAGGCATGTCTAATTAAAAATAAAATAAAACATTGTTTTCAAGCCTTATTTATATATTTTTATATAAAAATTATATGTTTTCATTATACTCCTCAATCAAAATAAAATTACTACTTTTTCACAATACTTGAATGTTGCAATTAACACAGTGTATTGATTAAATTGCATGTCTTTTACAAACTCCTACGAGATATTAATTATAACAAAACATTTGATCAGACTAAATGACATTACAGCAAATGTAAAAATATATCTCAATGACTATAATATGATAATTGTACAACATTGATTGGAACATAAAATATGGCTCATAATGATCACTTGAGGCAAATAAATATAAGCTTAAACCAAGTTGAGGCTAAAACCATTGAATATACAGTTTCCACAACATGCCAAAATATACATTCACTTCCATGCTTGGCAACATACTTGTTATTGCTAAGTATAATATTGCCGTAAAATTCTTAAATCTATACATACCTCAAAACAATACTCGTGTTTCTGTCCTTAAGAGCGTTATCACACTTGACCGATTTGCAAGCGATTTCTATACAATAGTCTTACGCGGCGTAGTCGCTAAACCTCGCTCGCAAGTCGCAAGTGTAACATCAGCCTTAATCCATAATAAAATTTGTCAAAAAAACTAAACACCGGATCATATCCGTAAAAATATTGTTTTGTATTACTAAATCGTGTATTAGTAGACTGAGTATTGAATACGAGAACTAATGCGGTTATCATTGAGAGATATGCACTTACATGTGTCATTATCTATGATAAGGGACCTTATTGTCGATGGTGCTTACGCCGTTGTTCAAGATGCCGCAATACAAACGCAACGCGGTTCGACGTAAGCGCCATCGACAATAAGGTCCCTTTTGCTTGATAATATCACATATTCGGGGTAAATAGAAAAGGTAAATAATGTAAACAAACCCATTTACCTTCATAGCTTCGCAATTAAACACTTAAAAAACAACCATGGTTTCATTGTCATTGTGTCCAGTCGCCATCAGATATATCGGAGCTGTGGAGGTGGTCACAAATATCAGAACAACGCCTCTATTGTCTAGGAGATAAAGTGCATGTTCCGATATTATATCTGATGGCGACTGTACACTAACATTTGCTACTCACATTGTTGTTTAGTTCAATTATGCGATTTATCGCTGGTATTTAGTGCAAACGAATTTCTATAATATGATTTCATATGTCAAATGCTTTTTTTGCTTAGAAATTCAGCTGTCAGTTAGCCATATATCTGTTTACCTTATTTTATTTTTCTATTGAATCTGAATATACATAGATATCGTCATTTTGTTTTTTTTTTGTATTCAGTTGAAAAACAGTGACTCTATTATGCATCCCACACATAGGTAAGATTTTTTTCTTTTGATGAAAAGAAAAAAAAAACTTTTTTTATATTGACGATACATTGCTCTCGACGATACATGCATAGACCGCCTAATGTCAGTGGGAAATATAAAATGGTTATAAGACGTTTTTAAATACATTACAATTTACATTAGTTACAACTATTACTTAAAACGGAATAGTTACCATTTTGTTAATTAAATGAGTCCGATATTACGGCACTGTTGCAAGCGCCATCTCACGAATAAACTACGGAGTTATTCCGCAAACATGCTATCTATCCTGTTTTAAGTAATAGTGGCAATGTAAATGAACATGTTAGCTTAAAATCACATTAGTTATCTCGATGTAGGCCAAGGATCATAATAGGCCTACGGTATGGTATATTCTTTTTAGTATACCATGTCAAAATTTATAATAATAAATATTTATCTATATTGACACCATTATGAATACTTTTGTTTGGCAGTCGCATTATTTGTATAAAATACAAGTCGTGCAGACAACTAACTATAAATTACTCGATGTTATGACAATTGGCATTAGCGTAAAGTAAGGCAAGGTGTTTACACTCGATAGTTTAATCAGGAGCGGTACCGCGAAGTTAGTATATTTCGGAAATCTTTCTCTTTTACTCCAATTAAAGTGTCATGAGAGTGACAGTGACAATCGTCCGAAATTTACGAATATCGTTGTTCGCGGTAGCGCCGCTGATGCTTTCGACATGTGTAAAGGCGTTTTCACTTTCTGTTACTCTTTTGTTCACATTCAAAAGTTATACCTACTTGAAATCGTGAGAAGAACTGATTCTTAAGACACAATAAGGTCCAAAAATATACATAAAAAAAGTGGGATCACGACAACTTTATATCAAAAAGTGTAAACACACAGTAACTTGTCTTGTCTTCAAACCTACTTTTAATAGTGTCTAGGGTTGCATTTTTTTTAATACTAATACAATGTGCATAATATATTGACAAATAATGCGACTAGATTACATAGAATAATATATACCATTCGTTTACGAATTTAACTGTTTAGCGAAATCATTCAGAACCAAATATATCTACTCAAATTATACATATATAAAAAGCGCAAACATAATATTAAGTTTTATCTAAAAAATACTCCTAACGTTAAGAAACATATATTCAAATTAAATATTAACTGATACGCTTTAATTCATGTGACTGTAGTACAGCTATCAAGAATGCGGATATTTTATCAATATATACAATTAAAATATGTACATTAATTTCAGTATGGCTATGCAATTCACCTCGTCCATAGCACCCTCATTTCTACCTATTAGATATGCAACCTGGGGTTTTATATTGACGTAATATCAGTGATTATGAACTTATTTTCTCAGCTACTTAAAACCGTAATGACCTCGACGAATACTGATTGAATTTCTCGGTAACTAGGCCATATTTGAGTCTAAATGTTAAAACCAAACATTAATTTTAAGTAGCCATAAATAGGCACATTTATAGTTTTGGAACATGGACGTAACTTTTCATTGTTATTTATATCGATATATCGCCGTAAGATTTATTTACAACCACTATTATACAGGGTGATTTCTGAGTCATGATCCAGAACCAGCTTTTATAACTCTGTAACTATGATATTATGATAGTATTTGATCAAAACATCATTAATTGTTTTTTTTTCTTATTTTTCGTGTAAAATTGATCTTAAACTAACCGAATCATGGTCATCCCATGCCTTTTGACACACGGAGTACGGGAAGTGACATTAAATAAGGTGACGAAATTGTATAATAAAAAGGTTTTTGCCTACTTACCTCTTGAAAAATAATTATAATTTAGATAAAAACTTGACGATTAACATAATTAGCTTAATTTGTGAATTCTGTTTCATGCCTTGTTTTTATAGCTACACGACCCTGAAATCACCCGGTATTCCTGGTCATATATTCACATACCGTAACATAGCTATAAATAGACAGTATTTCCAATTGTAGCCACATATTAACTTAGAAAACGTGGTATTCTCTCATCTAAAGAATGGCGTACAGAACACACCACTCTGTTTTAACAGTTATTTGACAAGTCTAGAAATAACAACAGAATTTTGTTTTTTTGTACATATTTGTCATTTCTTGTTCACTTCACGATCGTATTTAATCTTGTATAAAGTTTGGTTGCCGACAGAAATATTTCTCTGCGCAGAACATTCGAACGTAGGTATTATTACTCAAAAATGCACTACAAACAATATTGACGTTATATTCCTAATAACAGACTGCGAAATATCTAGTTGTGAGTTGGATTAGGAGAGGTCGTCGATAATGCCTTACTTTCCGGCCTCTAGTAATGTACTATTACGCAATTGCTTTTAGAACACCGGTCATACAGAAAACAATAGTTATAATGCCTTCCTAATTGCGTGGATCTACATTTTATAATTTTTACATCAATTTTCTTCGAAGCTTCCTTTGCGACGATAACTAATATAAACTAAATAATGTAGCAGGTGTCAAAATTCAAACAATTTTCAGAGATTTATAAGAATATACATCAATCAATAATTAGTCATTCTTCGTATATTTACTAAGCACATACAATCAGGACTTATTGTCTTCTTCATCTTTCGCCTTCAAAATCTCTTAATACACTGCCATAAGTATGCATACTAAAGTAGTCGACGAATTTCACAATTGAAACATCCTTATATGCAAATAAAGTAGCGAGAAAAGGACGGATGTCGTGTTGTACCTACCTCTACATTCGAGCTTAATGTATACGAGATGGTGTCATTCTTATAAAAAAATCTGTTTACATTTGATCTTCATTCCGTCATATGATAAATGTAAGCAAATTTTTGACGTCAAAAGTATAATATGGTTCATATTGGGTCACATAATTTCGAATGTGTTATGAAATTTTCTCCGAATATGTCATTTTCTGGATTATTATGTACAGACCTAGGATTCCTTGGGGCAAATTTTGTTGACAGGTAGGGACTTCCTATATCGACAAATTAAAATATCGATGTTCGTTCTATATACTAGATCGCCCCCAATATTGTGTGTTTTTTGTTCTATTGTTCATTATAGCATAATTTTAAATAATCGCTAGGTTATATAAAGATAGGGCGTAATACCTATTGCACTACGAAGAAAAAAAATGGGACGAATAAAATTATAAAATAGTCTTTAAAAATGAAGAAGATTATTGAGTTATTATTTCATTATTGTTTTTATATTTTTAAGAAAAACGTATTTTTACAAGCAAACCTTGAGTGATCTAGAATATAGAACGAACATCGATATTTTAATTTGTCGATATAGGAAGTCCCTACGTGTCAACAAAATTTGCCCCAAGGAACCCTAGGTCTGATTATGAAACAAACTTAACCCAATGCTTTAAACAGCCTTAATCAGTTTCAGAACAAAACCATATGACAATCGTAAGTATGCAAACCCTATAAGATCCCGTGCAGGTCAAGTTCATAAGATGGCTCGCTCGGCTCGTCCGCGGAGAGCCCTCGCGGGTCAGTCGTCGTGCGCGAGCCGCAGCCGGCGGAAGTAGTGCCGGCAGCACACCGCCGTGGCCGTGGGCGGGTAGTCGTGCGGCCGCAGCGAGCCGCCGAGCTGGGTGATCGCGCGCGAATATTCGCGCTGGAACGCGACGAGGTCGATGTTGTGCTCGCCGAGCGCGGCCATTGCGAGGAATAGAATGTCTCTGTGGATAGAAGTAAAGAATAGTAGTAATAGTGAAAAATGGAATGGTAGAAGTAAATAATAGTAGGAAGGTAAAGTAGTAATAGTATTAATTATACCGACTGCAATAATGTTTAACCAAGTACGTAATTCAGTGGTAGAAACTTCAAAAGTAAAAAATTTCACTACGTATTTGGGGCATTGGCTACTATTTATTACAAGCTATTATGTTTCATTAAGCTTTAAAATACAATATTCATTTTGACTTCGCACAAATATAAGTCGACATTTCGTCCAGTATATTTTATACTTTTTACCAAATAAATATAGACAAAAAATCTGGTATGTTTTTCTCTACAAAATCTTGAACTTACACCTTATGATGGAAGTAATAAAAAATCTGACGCACCCAAAACAACTTGAGAATCCTTCGATTAAGAAATTGGTCAACAATTAATGTACATAAAAAAACCTACAATGGAATTCACCCTTTTGTCATTCTTGAAGTTTGTTATATAAGTATTTCGGTCAGTTACCTAAAGAACGAATGATATCGCTTGTTGCCGGCGGTGTTCTCCCGCCACGCGGCGAGCCGCCGCAGCGCGTCGATCAAGTCGTTGCTCAACAGCCCGTCAAGTACTGCGACCACCACTCTGTTGAAGCAAATACTATTTATTTTATTTTTTTGATGACATAGGCGGCAAACGAGCAGACGGATTGCCTGGTGGTAAGCAATTACCGGCGCCCATGGGCACCCGCAACAGCAGATGAGCCACAAGCGTGGTGCCGGCCTTTAAGGGTTGGAGCTCTGGGAACCTTACTCACCATCAGAAACACAGCACTACATACCTGAAAGGTAGCAGTGCTATTAATGGCTGTGGTCTTCTATAAGGATGAGGTACTTCCCCAGTTGGGCTGCCCCCGATTCAAGCGTGATGGTCATCGCTGTGCCCTACCTCTCATTGTTGGACGTAGTTTAAGGACATACCCGGGTCCAATAGTTCGATATTCGCTATGGTTGATTACAGATTACCTCGAGCTACTTGGGCTTAAATTAACCACTAAGCTGAACTTCGGTGCTACTATTGAGGCCAAAGCGATATCCGCTGCTAAAAAACTTGGGATCTTACACAAGGTGAAGCGATACTTCACGCCGGAACAGCTCCTAAAGGCTCGGTCAAACCAACGGGCGTGACGACGGCCTTAAATACATGCTAAAAGGTTAGCGACGTCAAACAGACTGAATCCCGCTGCCATCGCGCCCCGCTTCTGTCGCGCCCCGCGCCGCGCGGCCCCTTGCGTCCAGACGGCGCGGGCGCAGCGCTGCGCGGCGCGGACGCGGCGTCACGCTGCGCCGCGCTGGGTCTCCTCAGTCGGACGTTAAGTGGCGCGCGGTGCGTAGTGCGAGTCACGCCCGCATCGCGTCGCGTCCAGCGCGCGTGATGAGGGCGTGTTGAAAGCGCGAGGCCGGCGCGGTCCGCGCGCGCCCTGTTTGACAGTCATCACGCGACGCGGACGTCGCGCTGAGCCACGCCCGTTGATTTGACCGAGCCTTAACACTTTACTAAGCGCAGGTTCGATCGTGTATGGAGTACTGTTGGCACCCTCGGGACGAGTCTGCCAAGTATCAGCTGGCCGCTTTGGATTCAATAGAACACCGAGCTCGCAGACTCATTAAGTCGTGTAAGGTTGCAGCAAAGCCTTGAGCACCGTCACAGGGTTGCTAGTTTGTCTGTGTTTTACAGGATACATTTTGAAGATTGTGCACAGGAATTGCACGATTTAATTCCGCCATCTCCGTTCCGTCACCGGACTTCCAGGCTAGGGAAGCGGTTTCATCTTTACGTTGTAAATATTCCATTCATTCGTACGAAGCGGTTCGCTTCTACCTTCCTAATGCGGATTGCTTGGAATTGGAATTCGCTCCCTTCATTTGTATTCCCGGAAACATATAATTTAGGTGTTTATTATTAGTATAATGCAGCGCCGTCCCGCCGACCACTGCACCTGTGTGGCGGGAGACTCACGCGTTAGCCTGCGCGGTGTCGGTGAGCAGCAGCGCCTGCAGCGCGCGCGAGCGTTGCTGCTGGGCGCGGCGCGAGTGCCACGCGCGGTACAGCGCCGTGCCCGCCTCGCCGTGCAGCCGGACCAGGTCCCAGCTACAGACTACTTGACACCCTGTATAACGAAATAGATATTAGCTAATATAGTATACTTCCATTGCCGTCGAGTGAACAATAAGGTGTCCCGTAAGATAAATCGGGGAAAAGACATTCGATGTTCCGAAACCAGACACCACCTTCGTTGCGCCCGTCTCCAAGAGTGATATTAACTGTGTAAAAAGGACATTGATAGATTTCCTTTAATCTGACATCAACTGCTATTATATAATTTACACGAAATAGGTAAATTTAATATAAAACGTCTTGATATGAGCGAGACAGCAGTCGCTTGCGCTTACTATGTGAAATTAAAAATTAATGTTGGGAAGTACCACAACTATTGTCGCTGTATGACCGTTTTAAAACCATCAAAGTAGCTTTAAAGTTTTCGACGTATATATTGGCAAAGCCAAAGACGTTTATACATATCCTCGACCACAGAGCTAATGAGACCTACTTGCACTCGCAACTTCAGTTTTGACATTTCGATGACGTGGCATGTGAACGTTAGCTTTTGCGTTTGACATGGCGCCAAAAAACCTAAAGTCCTTGGGTACGGGGCCGCACTCACCGCTGTCATCAGGCACGTCGCCCTGGTACATGGCCGGGTAGTCGTCGCACAGCAGGCCCGGCAGGTGGCTCTCGATGTTGGCGCGCTCCAAATACCACACCAGGTTCCAGTACACTATCGGGTGGGACTCCACGAACTCCTTCTCGAGAAGACACGAGTCGCCTTCTCTACCTGTTCAATGGACAAGATTCACATGATGTCATCCGCAGTAGAACCAAAGTTACCGATATTAGTAGCTCTCCGGATCGCAAAACTGAAAATGCGGCCGGGACCGATGGCCGATGGGGCAGATAGGTTCTGGAGTGGCGACCACGAATTAGAAGACGTAGCATAGGTAGGCCTCCCATAAGGTGGACCGACGACCTGGTGAAGGTCGCGGGGCGCCGCTGGCTGTGGAAGCCGCAGGACCGTTTTATTTGGGTCGTTTTGGGGGAGGTCAATGTACAGCAGTGGACGTGTTTCGACTAATACGATGATGATGATTTTTTTAGGACAATCTACATAATCCCACAGGAAGTCCAATAAGACTCGTCTTACTAGAGGACAATACAAAATAAATAGATATATACATATAAGGATATAACTATTTAAATAAATAGAACGTAGACCACACTACAAACCAATACCAAAATATTCGTGACTGTACACGGGTCGTACACCTAAACTGATATGATTCTTGATGGTTGATTGTAGTCTTGATAGAAACACTGATTTCCGTATGTATATTTATTGATAACTAGAGGGCGGAGTACCGGTGGCAAATTTCACACTAAATGTATGGAGTCGCCTAAGTATTCTTATGATTAAATAAATAACTAATAAATGATTAATTTTGCATAATATTTTTAGGAACTTTTAGAAATTATCTTACGAGCATAAAAATATAATGTAATATGTTGTTAATAGCTATAATAATACGACATAACATTTAGGTGTTTCTGAAATCAATTTATGATAATAAATGTTAAGTACTTACTTCGAATTTAGGAGTAGGTGCCATACTAAGTACATTAGCTAAATGAATACTTTTATTATTCAAGCCTAAAATAATAATTATAAAAACGACTCCATACCTTTTGCGTGAAATTTGCCACCGGTACTCCGCCCTCTATTGATAACCAAAGGTATAAGACTACTAGCTAGGAGCATGTATAAACGTAAACTAATTCATAAATCTTGATAACCATTATAAAGTAAATGTATGCGTAATCGCATTTACAGCAATTATTACATTTAATGCTGAAGCGAGAAATGTGCGATGCTTGCATTGTACAGTGACAACACAAATAAATACAGGCCATTCAGGCTTTTAATCGGCATCCAGCTTTGTAAACTGACTGACTGGCATCTAGGAGTGTTTGAGTCCAAAAGTTCAAAAAGACACCGTTTGTTGATGGACAAAGTCGAATATGGCTAGCAAGTGAAATGGCTGTATCCAACTTGTTTTATACTTATTTAATATATTAAGAGACCTTTCTAAGAGACTCAGAGATGCCACAGGAGACCGAAGAGATGGCAGCTACATCGCTCAGCGATCAGCCTCACGATTCAGCGAGGGAATGCTGCCAGCGTCTTCGGTACTTACCTCTTTTTAAATGTACGTACGTTATAGTTGCATTTCAATTTTAGTTATAATTATGAATAAAGTTGTCCATAATAAATTTACGTACGTTATAGTTGCATTTCAATTTTAGTTATAATTATGAATAAAGTTGTCCATAATAAATTTACGTACGTTATAGTTGCATTTCAATTTTAGTTATAATTATAAATAAAGTTGTCCATAATTATACAATGCGGCAATGCGTCTGGCATTATGGGCACTTTTGCATCAGAAATGAATTAATTTAAGTATGTTTCTTTTATTTTGCCTATTTTGTTTTTATTTCAATTCCCTTAATGTTTAGTGTATTAAGAGCTAAAAGGTTTAGCAACCCGCAAACAAATAAACTTTATTATGAATTGTTTTTCTAGGTATTTAGTTGTTTTTAAATAAATATAATGTAATTTAATACATACTTAAGTTTTAAAATTATTTTTCGTTTCCTACCTACCTAAATTCAACAAAATCCTTTTAATGCTGCAACAGTCGTTTTGAAACTTTAGATGAGTTGATAGACTTTTAATTTTTTTAACTAAGACGCCGTCAGCTAGTTATATATTTGCGTGTTCATCCTTATTCTTAGAAACGTCAATTCGTAGGTTGGTCAGTACTACTTAATATCGTATTTTGATCTGACCTGTGGTACGTCAAATGGAGTTTGAAATGTTTTTCTTTATGTCATATGTCACGCAATTTCCTAAAACTATTATTTCGACAATCCTATTTTTAGGTCACTAGTTTATTAAAAATATATTTATCACACTACACAAATATGAAAATAGTAACTCAACGAAACATAACTATCTGTACATTCATTGTAGTGTGTTTATGTACTCTGTTATATAATAATTTCACTGGACGTGGCTTACAAATACAAGACATATTTACCAATATATTTAAGATGGAAAAAGGAATGGTATTTATATTACAATGGACGAGCCCAACTACAAAGCCGTTCATATATTGGGGCCGTCAGCAACGCGAGTTTATTAAGCGAAAGTGTAAAATCAACAAATGCTACGTAACCGCAAACAGATTATTTTTCCCGAGCATTACACAGTTCGACGCAATAGCGTTTCATGGGCCGGAAATTAAAAAAAAATACGTACCGAGCCCGAGTGTAAGGAGCCCGCATCAAAAATATGTCTTTGTCAGTATCGAGTCTTCGCATTACTACCCGATTTGTGCCGAGAGATACAATGGATTTTTCAATTGGACTTGGACCTATAAGTTAGATTCCGATTTGCCATACGGATACATAACTGTTAGAAATGTTACGGGACAGATAATCGGTCCAAATATAATTATGCATTGGTTAAAACTGGATTCGATGCAACCAATCGATCAAGAAATGAAAATACGGTTGGGAAAGAAAAGCAAGGCAGCTGCCTGGTTTGTTTCTAACTGCCAGACTTTAAGTAAGAGGGAAGCATTCGTCGCCCAACTGAATAATGAATTAAGGCATTATGGTTTGGGTGTTGATGTTTTCGGTAGCTGTATTGATTTCTTTAGATCGAAAAAATGTCCAAAGACTAGAATGAATAAGTGTATGAAAATGATTGAAGAGAAGTACTATTTTTATCTCTCTCTAGAGAACTCTATAAGCCAAGACTATGTAACTGAGAAATTACTGACGGCACTTAATAATTACGCCGTGCCAGTGGTGTTGGGAGGCGCTAACTACACTCGGTAGAATGCTGCTCATTTGTAAACATGTATTCATTGTAGTGATCAAAATTTAATTAAATCCTATTATTTGTGAGTTTCAGATTCATGACAGAAGGAATTTACTTGCATGGCGGTAAACTAAAGCCGTCACAATTGGCGAAAGAAATGAATGATATTATAAAAGACAAAGAAAGGTGATTTTAACTTAAGACATATTCTTAAATATCATAATTGGTATTACTATTATAATATGCAATAGGTACATCCGATTGTTATTCGATAAGTTCCTTACATTATTTCTGACATTATCTTTGAAAAGGGTCCCAATCTCTTATTGTCGGTTATCTAGTAGTCCAAGATGACGCAATACTAACGCAAAGCTTTTTCAACGTGCCATTGACAGAAGGTCCCTTTTTATAAATAATGTAATTTTTGGTTCCGATTGCTTTTCTACATTCTATTGGGATCATGGCTATGACTACACAGACATACCTAGGGGTCATCTAAATTACAAAAATTGGCAAGAGGCTCAACAATGCCCGTATCTGTACCTACACTCAGCGTTAAAATATCCAACAATACAATATATGCTTCTCTCAATAGATTAGATTATATTTATTCACGGAAGACATAAGTTTGCATTAATCAAAGTTATATAAATATTATATCTCGATCGTCACATCACTACATAGTATAAAACAAAGTCGCTTTCTCTGTCCCTATATCCCTATGTATGCTTAATTTTTTAAAACTACGCAACGGATTTTGATGCGATTTTTTTTAATAGATAGAGTGATTGAAGAGGAAGGTTTATATGTATAAAAACATCCATTAAATAGTGGAGAAATACTAACATCAGGATTGCACCCGTGCGAAGTCGGGTTACTCGCTAGTTTAAAGAATAAAACGAACTGTAATAATGTTGTATATCGTCACTACTTTGAAAAATCTCGTATCTGTCACAGATACAAGTTCAAACGTAGTTAACTCTGTACACATACCATACATAGTTACGTCATTTTTCTTTTAAATGCCAGAATGAGTTACGAGGTTTTTCAAAGTGACGATATTCCAATAAACTTACAAATTCCAGATACTACAATTTCTTCAAATGGCGTAACCATTATTCCTACCACCATAAAGAAGATGCACCCGATTCCGACGACCTCTGCAAAATGTGCGAGATGCTTCACAATCAAACACTAGTGAAGAAATATACTGTATATAAGGATTTCCAGAAATGGTGGAACGTTCCAAAATCATGTTACCAAAGGTAATTGATATTTTAAGTACATCCCATAAAATATATATTTTTTTTTTTATGACATAGACGGCAAACGAGCAGACGGATTGCCTGGTGTTAAGCAATTACCGTCGCCCATGGGCACCCGCAACACCAGGGGAGTCACAAGTGCGTTGCCGGCCTTTAAGGGGCTCTGGGAACCTTACTCACCATCAGGAACACAACACTACATACCTGAAAGGTGGCAGTGCTATTATGGCTGTGGTCTTCTGTAAGGAGGAGGTACTTCCCCAGTTGGGCTACCCAAGATTCAAGCGTGATGGTCAACGCTATGCCCTACCTCTCATTGTTGGACGTAGTTTAAGGACATACCCGGGTCCAAAATGGTGGCTTTGATATGCAATATCAAAACTTTTTCTCGACAGGTTTTGGTGATAAGTGATAACAATTTAATTGTACACGTAATGGATGTATATTCTTATAAAAGGTGTATTATCCGGTTCTCTACTTCACTAGTGTGATTTGACGTCATTTGCACAAAATTTTCGAGCCCTGGTTATATTTAAATGCTAGTATTGCGCGGGATTCCTAGTGACATAAGTGGTTAGCTAGATAGTCTCAACAATCATCAGGAATCCTAATTTCATTTATTATTATGTTCGTTACAGAAAAAGACATGTACACCATTTGACCGACATAAGAATGCTCGGAACACTGTGACTGACTTCAGGTCCTACGTCTAATAAGAAAACAAAGACTAATTCAGACCTACGCCCGATCACTTTCCGACGCCTAATGACTTCAGCGGAAATAAAGACTTGTACCGATATATTTGACTACTCTGGGACCCAGGAATAGTCATGAAACTGCAACGAGAAACCAACGGGCAGCAGCGTTCCTTATAAGCGATGGGATATACTGCGATCGCCAACCCCCCTGACAAGCGATTACGGCATTGAATTCTCTATGCTCAGAGATCGCTCCCTGTTGCATAAGGGTGGGTCTATAATAGCTGCCTTTAAAAACTAGTGAGCGTGCGCTTTGGCAGTTTTATGAAATTATTATACATGAATTTGAAGAATTATTTGTATTGTTACTTATATTACTTTATTTTATCTAATTGTCCAAAATATGTTTTGATATAGAGGTACCTCTATCTATCTTTGATAAAAGTGTTTATATTTTATTTTTGTAACATGAGTATCAGTGCTACGTATTGCTCTACAGATCTGCTTCAAACTTTGTGTACTTATTGAATACTAAAAAAATATACAGAAAACCCGAGTTTTTTATTTAACCTATTAAATGTGACAGAATATTCAGTAATCTCAATATGGCGCACGAAACTACCGGATCTCAAACAAATTAAATATAATCTCTTGCTTAAAATTTAATTTTCCTAACTAGTGCGTAAAAAGTGCACAGTGCGCTTCGCGTGCGTAAATTTCACTTTTTAAGGCACTTGCTATAAAAAATTAGGTTCGATACTCGTGTAAAAACTTCTTTAAGACTCGGGTGATTGTCACCCTCGTTACTCTCGGGCTCCAACGTTCACCCTCGTCGAAAAAAAAATTTTTTTCACTAGTATCGAAATGTACTATTTCAATGTTCGCGAGCGACACGTCTTCGACACGAAGACTCCTTCATATCGACAGTGGAAATTTCAAATGTCGTAAGTCGCATATAAAAGTATGTCCCTTACGTACGACATTTGAAATTTCCACCGTCGATACTTTTAATTAAATCAAAATAGTAAAGTCTAGGCACTTACCTAATATAGACTCGAATTCTTTTCGTAGCACCAATGGGTTTAAATAAGGCACGCTGACGGTTTCCGTTTGTGTTTGACCCTCCCGTATTATCTGCAAAGTATTGGTGTATTAAGTTACATTCATACATTCGTTAATACAAACTACAGTTACAGCTGATCCGCATTTAACACCTTGACTGCAGCAATTAGTTAACATCGCAATTCACTATAGGTACTAGGTACACGACGAATCAGCCTCGTACCGCAGTCAACGTGTTAAAGTGCGCTCAGGTCTTCAGAAGACATTATTAGGCATCGGACGGAAGAGTGCAAATGACATAAGGAACAGGACTTGTACCATAATGGAGTAGCTATCAGCGTAACATATTTTATACAGTCGATCAATTTGTCGATGTCATCGACATAATTATTTCATCGTTATTAATGGTGTTAAATTTAGTAATTAGAGCCTAGTAATATTTTTTTACCAAATACATTTAGAGCGAAATTAATTTGTTTTCTGGAGGACAGTTCATGTATCTTCGGTATGAAGTGTTTTTATAACAATAGTGTATTGCAGACTGTGTGATTTTTACCGTATTTTTAATGCTACTGCTACAACGCAATTGATTTATCCTTCTAACCTTTTTCATTAAATAAATATCAATATAACCTATATATATATATTCCCCCTTTCTAAAAAGACAAACAAATCATTTGTCAAATAAGCACTTTGTCAATAGACTGTCACTCGAAATAATCTAGCTTCCAGTCTATAACATACATAATTTCATCACCTTGAAGAATAATGGCCAAATAATTACGTAGACGTTTTATCTACGACATCGACAAATTTATCGACTGTATAAAATGTGTTTTGCTGATAGCTACTCCATTATATTATAAGTCCTGTTCCTTATGTCATTTGCACTCTTCCGCCCGATGCTTAGAGATTATACAACAAAACTCTTATTATGTCGCTACGAAAGTTGGAATCATATCATTGGATAAAGTGCGGGTTCTGATATTTATGACCACCTCCACAGCTCCGATATATGTAATGGCGATTGTAAATTCTTAATTTTCGGCCGCACTTCAAGTTACCCGAATCTATGTAGTGTAGTAATCCAAAAATGTGCTCTAAATTTGCTTCAGACAAATGTGTTTTTAGAACAAAATCAAATAGAATGAATGGGTGGAAATAGCGTACCAGAAAATAAATATTTTTTGTCTACGCTTTTACGTACGCTCAAGTGTTTAAATATATATACATTATACAGAGCTTAACCTTAATCCTTTATTATAACGCATAAAACAGTAAACAGCTATGTACAGTCAACCAATTTGATTTAAGGGGCCACTTCGTACCCTGTCACAGTGAAAATCTATATGAAAGACTCAAAAGATCTCTTATTATTATTAACGTCACTGTGACAATTGGACCCGGGTATGTCCTTAAACTACGTCCAACAATGAGAGGTAGGGCACAGCGATGACCATCACGCTTGAATCTGGAGCAGCCCAACTGGGGAAGTACCTCCTCCTTACAGAAGACCGCAGCCATAATATCACTGCTACCTTTCAGGTATGTAGTGTTGTGTTCCTGATGGTGAGTAAGGTTCCCAGAGCTCCAACCCCCCTTAAAGGCCGGCAACGCGCTTGTGACTCCTCTGGTGTTGCGGGTGCCCATGGGCGACGGTAATTGCTTACCATCAGGCAATCCGTCTGCTCGTTTGCCGCCTATGTCATAAAAAAAAGACAAGGTGCGAAGTGGTCTAGAAATCAAATTGGTTGTCTATACCTGCACGGATAATAGCGGCACGGTGTGGCGACCGCAGGCGGTGCACCGCGTGTTGAGGTTGGAGTCGTCGGCCGCCCAGCCCGCCATGATGTCCTCGTCGTACAACAGCGCGTAGCACTGGTGGCATTGTGAGCAGGAGGACATGTGGGCCGTTACCGTGGGCGACGAGTTTGGATTTTCCTGCAACCAACGAGAGACGCTTGTTGCAAAAACTGTCTGTTAAAGTCATGCTTACAGTCATATGTCTATGAAAATTTATCTTTATGACAAATAAGAACAAGTTTTTGTAGGTAGGCGGTAGTTGCTTACCATCAGGCAATCCGTCTGCTCGTTTGCCTCCTATATCATAAAAAAAAAAAAAAAAGTAAAACTACAGACGTTAGCGCACTGGCAGCATATGCATGTGTGTCGATGCAGCCTCACGCACACATAATATGTACAGATGTAGTGCAAAATGATTTTTCCTAACTAGTGCGTAAAAAGTGCACTTTTTACGCAAATTTCACTTTTTAAGGCACTTGCTATGAAAAATTAGGTTCGATACACGTGTAAAAACTTCTTTAAGACTCGGGTGATTGTCACCCTCGTTTCACTAGGGCTCCAACGTTCACCCTCGTCAAAATTTTTTTTCACTAGTATCGAAATGTACTATTCCATCTGCCATACTCGGAGCGCAATCGAAATACGACGGCACCCGAACTGTCAATCAATTATTGTTTAAAATGCGGGACGTATCATATCTATTAATATGGAACTTTATTCATCATCATCATCATCATGTCAGCCGTATTTCGGAACTTTATTGTTTAGTGGCAAATGTCAAAGTGAAAAAATTTACTTTAAACAATAAAGTCTTATGTCGATCGAGATCCGTGTTGCCAAAGGAAAATAGTTTTGCTCTCCATCTGTAACAAGCATAAACTTAGCCCCGCGCTACGAACGCAATGAATGCCTCGCTAGCTGGCACGGACGCCGCGTGCCCATATAAATTTTAATCCGCGCGGCGGGCGGCGGGCAACTTTTATATGGGCACGCGGCGGACGTCCGCGTCAGCTAGCGTAGGCCCTAAGAGTAACGAGGGTCACGACTTACTATACGTGTTTTTTAGACATTTTTGAAGTACTAAATTACCTGAACACACATCATTTTATAGGGATCAAATAGTATATCTTAATACATAGACAATTAACCGTGACTCAAGTTAATTTTACGTGCACTAATCCATGTAAACATGTGATGCACTCATTTTTGCACAAAATAGTTATTTAAAAGCACGAACGTTCATTTTACGCCCTAACGTTGTCGTTCACCGCCGACTGTGGGGTTATCTAATATTCCACATGTGACACTCACCGGCTGCTGTGGATACAGGTTGTCCGGTAAATGTGACAGCAGGGTAGCTAACGAACCGCGTTCCATGGCACATGCAAGTTCCGCGTCACTCGACGCCCTCCTGAAATGCATGCCGCCTGTCCATTCTGAAAGGAAAATATGACAGTCTTTAAAAGGTGTTATAAATACGCTTATAGGATCGTCAACAAATCACGTTGCATTCATTTTATAATATATTGTAGTTGAGTTATTGTTCATAAAATAGTACAATGACCCACGAAAGTTTAAATACAAAAAAAATTACAAAATTTGTTATATGTTTTTCAGTAAAATAAATAGTTAAAATTACTATTAGTTTAAAACTAAAGTCACAACCTAAAAAATGCTTATTTACTATTTTTGTCGTACTCTGTACGTCGGGAGAGTATAAGTAATATAATAAATTAAGAGGCAACATAAGTATTTTGCATGCGAGTAGTAGTGATTGAAATTAAACTCTTATATCCACTTTTTTTTAAATTACAATGCCGAAGGGACCTTTTCTAGATTTAGTATAGTTAGTTAGTTTTTAGTCATATTTTTGTATTATTATTTGAGTAAACGTTTACATACTGTTTGTACATATCACAAATGAATAAATATATTGTAAAGAAATTAAAAAAAATTACCATCTGGATTGATTTCCGACGAGCCATCAGTAGAGTCGTCCTCCATGAAGCTAGTGAGCGCGCTAGTGGCGTTCCCAATAGCCCCCTTCACAGGCGTCGAATTTGCGGAGATTACTTCTTTCATCTCGTCGAATTTCTTCGCCATGCTTGTAGCGGCGGATTTGAGGCTGGACAGACCGCTTTGAAGGAGCTCGTTCGATTTTTTCCCCGCGATGCTTGTCGGACTGAAAATTAATGAAGCGATGAAATCGCAGCACAAAAAATTCTTACCACTTCATAAGTTTCCAATGTGACAGTCACAATTGATATGCCGGCTTTATGTATTCTCATACTATTGTCACTATCAACGGTACGGAGTAGCCCTTAAATAAAATTGGTAACGGGATAATTAAGCGTAGACCATATTTAGTTACAATACGGTTTAGAATAACCACTTCTGTGTCGACAATAATATCACAAACGTAAGTTAACCTTTTGGACGATTTTTCTCTCGCATCAAAAAGTGTCGTGTGCGCCAACGTGTCGACAAGTGAAGAATAAATATATACCGTATCTGTCAGTAGGACAATTGCTTTGGCAGCGTCCGCCATAGCCACAATAAAGGTCGGTGGCGTGGCAGGCACGCGACCAGTTTAGTGGTCCTTGGCGTTCAAAGGATTAAGCCAAGCTGTTAGTGATTCGCCACGCATAAGAATTAGGGCTAAGTGTGAGGCTTGAGCGGACGCTTGAGCTGAGCGTCAAGCGGAGCGGAGCGTGCGACTTAAACAAATGGAGATGTATAGGAGCGCCCACAGTGCACGCTGCTCAAATCCGTTCGAAGCTTGACGCTTAGAGTGTCCGCTCACTACACTATTAATAAAGTAACTAAGCAGCAAAATAAAATAAAAAAAAGGCTCCTTACCTGAAATAGTTCTCGACAATCGCCTTCCCAATGTTCATGTTCTCTTTGCGTAAAGACAACCGGCCGGGCGAATAGCGTCTAAGAAACCAAACAACTAGCGAACAGTGCGTCATAAACAAAAGGGCAAGCGGGAAACATCTTTCCAATCGATATTTTAAAGTTTTAAAAATAATGGAGACGTTTGCATCAAAATTAAGACACATTCAAACAAGATTTTGTTTTTATTTAAGCGCCTTGTGGATGCTTTGGGTGATCGGAGGGCTGGCTTATTCCATGTCGCGAGAATTAGCATCGCTATTCAGCGCGGGAACGCTGCTAGCCTTCTGGGCACCCTTCCATGTGGCGCTGAGTTGGCTCCCATACTTTGTTTGTAAACATCCGTATGTACACTACTTTAATAATAAAGATATTAATTTTAATAATGGACCCTTTCATTAAATGACAATTTTGAATAATGCGAGTATAACAAAGGCATGAACAAAATTCTATTTTTATTAATAATAATCAACAGATCGTGCAGTTCTTATAAAGGTTTTAGCTCAATCAACGCTGCTATTGCGTTTTCGACCGTTCTCCGCCACTGTCGGCACTAGCCGACAACGAGTACAGCTCAAGTAAATATTGTGGGATTTCAATAAAGATAACTTGATTCGTGATTTATGTAAAACAATAAACGCGGTAAAACGGTTAATATTTATTAAGAATTATTGGTTATATAGTCATCATTTTCATCTTCCTCGCGTACTTCGTCACAGTTTCATGATTGATTATTTCCAGTTAGTACAGCCAGTCTCAGAACTTACTAAGCAGGCGAAGTTTTCAAAATGAGCTTGACATGACTTTATTCTTAAGAAAATAAGCGCGTGTCAAGTCATCTTCTACTGTTGACTGTACAAAATATATTATCAATATTAGACGGTTGGAAATATGCTTTCGATCTTGTTATGAAAAAAAAAATCTAATCACACACATGCTTGCAAAATAGTGTCAAATAAAGAAATAAAATATTTATTTTAAATACAACAATTATTATGTACAACGTTTATTTAGGCTCTAATAATAATTAAAAATAATTAGTGACCACTTAAAGAACAAGACTAATTTTTATTATAAAGGTATCAATTGGCGTCGCTTTGAAAAAATGTACAGTCAGCAGCAGAAGTTGCTTAAGCTTTGGTTTTTTGGGACCGTCATGTAGTGGCGGTTTCCATACTTGTTACATTAATAAAGTATGGAGACGGCCGCTATATGGCGGCACCGATATCCTAGCAAACCAGAGTTTTAGCGGGCGAGGTGTCCAAAATAATCGTAATACGACTCTTACCCGCTTAGCAACTTCTACTCAAGATTCTGTTTTTTCCAAAACCTAGTATTTATACTGACGTCTACTCGGAACTCAGACGCTGAAATATAACAAATTACTTGCTTATTTAGTCCAGAAATAAATCAAGTTAGTTGAGCTATGACATGGAAATCCCTTTACAATAAAAACTAGCCAGCTTCTTATTTAGTTTTTAAGAGTTAATAAGAAAAAAATATAACACACTATCGAAAATACGAGTTTTTCTTACCCGAAGCTTATCTTGAGGGTGTTCCCGAGGCTGGCGAGACTCGAGGACACAGTGCCCGCGGGGACGGTCTCACTTCTGTGTAGTTTCCTGCCGACAGGAAACTATCGAGGTTATCGTGCTCGGCGGTGGGGCAGCACTAGCGCTTACTGATGGGCGGTGACAATGAACTGCGCGTTTACTGCAGTACCATGACTTGTGACATTAACGTTTTCGATAACGAGTATCGAGTTTACTATCTGTGCTTCTCATGCGCACTAAAATATTACAAGCGAGATGCACAGATAGTAAACTCGATACTAAAATAGTACAAGCGAGATGCACAGATAGTAAACTCGATACTCGTTATCGAAAACATCAATGTCACAAGTCATAGTGAGGGTACTGAAGGGCATAAACATTTATACATTTTGTCATTGCTAAAAGGTGAAAAAGTGTATACATGTTTATACCCCTGATCGTACGTAGAGACTCGTCTTATTAAAGCCAAGCGAATTTGAGCCTTACATGTACTAAAATAACGAAGGTGTTTGCAAGGCTGGTAAGGCTCGGAAACACATTACCAGAGAAAACGGGTGTTGTGTTGTTTCCCGTTAGGTAACAATAATTATTAATTTTGTCTCATAGAAATGACGTAATTCTGAATGGAGAGTTTAATGCAAAGCACATTAGTCTTTGCGTATTATAGAAATTGATAAAAATATACATAAAAAAAATAGTTTTTCTTCGTAAAGAAACCTTAATTTAGCTTCAAAAGATTACTGACAAGTCTCCACTCCGATATGACTCCTAAACGCGCAGTAGGTTAATAGTGCATGATAATATTAATATGAAAATGAGATACCCAATAACCGTTAGTCATTTATGATTATGAGTGTTGTTGCGTCCCATTAATTACATTCGCGCTTTTTTTACTTTTATATATATCCTTTTTGCAACGCTTAAACATATCCTTGTCAGCATAGATATTCAAAGTTTTATTAGCAGCAAAAAACTTCAAAGCGGAACCTAATTTTTTTTATTTCAGCTTATACAGCTTCGACCAACGTTAACCGTTAATTTAAAACGTCGGATATATGCGATCTAAATGGCCAGTAGTAAACAAAGTCATTGAAATCAAGTAGTGTCTAATGCGATGATAGAAGAATAGGTAATTTATTGATAAATGTGTTGAAGTACATTACATTATAATATTTTGAGTAAACTTCTAAAAAAAATATATTATTAGGAAGTCTCTACTGTACAGAACAGGGTTAAGTTTTCAAAATGACGGGCGTTTGGCCTATCCTTGCGTATGACACTTTAAAGGTTAAGGTTAGTTGCTTTTATTTTTACCATCAATGATTGACTAACTAAGTTATTGCAATAAGTTCCCATTCTACACATATGTATGTACATACATACATGTGAATGAAAAGCTTGACCAGTTTTCAAATGAATTAATTTACGTGTTGCAACATGTTACTTTTGTGAATTGAGTAACAGACAGAGTGTCGTATTGAAAATTGTTGAACTGTTTGACAATAAAGTTCAAATTTACTAAGACGAATCACCAACTTTTTCATTCGGCGATGTGCCTACACATAGCATAGCTTTTACAACTCACGAAGTTGCTTAAATTTTTCTTATTCCTAAAGACTTAATGTCTAAATTTGATTAACCCACTCGCCTTTCAGAATTGCAAGCTGTATTAATTCCTTATAATTTGATTTTTATATTTTGAATTTGACCCTTGATCGGAAGCCTACATTTCAAAGCCTATTTTAAGAGCAAGTTAAATTTCCAACAAGTACAAGTAACATTGTGCCATAATACTAAGACACTAAGGTTGAATTTCCATTGAGCATATGTAGTCGATATATCACCAGTACCTTGTAAAGGGTTAAACAAAGCGATGTATTTATTAGCCAGTGAAAATGTTATAATTAGGTATAAATCATAAAAGGAAGCCGTGTACCGCAGGTCAGCGGGCGTGTCGTCCTGGAAGGAGTTGCTGCGGCGGTGGAACAGCTTGGGGCTGACGGAGTACTCGCGGCGCGGCGGCGCGGGCGGCGGGCTGGCGGGCGCGGGCGCGGGGCGGGCGCGGGCGCGGGCGCGGGCTGCAGCGCGCCCAGCGGGTCGTCCGCCAGCACCGGCGTGCGCGGGGACAGCCTGCCGGACACGATTATTAGGCTATGTTCTCCTATAAACGCCGTCGGCCGCTTACAGCGTCAGCGTCTCAATGCTGCCTATAGAGATGTACTGTTGTGGTCTCTCTCACACGTCGACGTTGGCGTCCTTTTGGTTCAGGAACGTTGACGCTGACGTCAGACGGAATTGGAGATCCTTAACACTTTCAAAACCGGGCTCTACGCGGCGCTACGACATTGTCGGTACACACGGTGAAACCCATGTAATCGACTACGAGCGGTGTGCCCGACAGGCGGGTTTTTGGTTGCGAAAGTGTTAAGCTTTTCAAAAGCCTTAATGTCTTCAACAATGCCTTAATGTTCTCACAAGCCACATCGCCGTAATGTCAAGACTAAAGTTAAACTCTACGTATATACATGTATTGCCTACATGACTGTGTGTCAGGATTTACTTTTAACGGTGGGCGACTGTAGACGACACGAGGAGATCTACGAGTAATATGCCTTGGGACTCGTACGGTCAACCAATTTGATTTCTAGGCCACTTCGAACCTTGTCAGAGTGACGTTAATAAGAGATCTTTTGCGTTTTTCATCTAGACTTTCACTGTGACAAGGAACGAAGTGGCCCATAAATCAAATTGGTAGACTGTACATTGATTAATGTAACACTTATTTTCGGTGGTTTTTATTTTATTTTAATAGAGCATCAGCAGCTTATAAGGCTACAATAATGTCAAGAGTAAGATTAGTACGTACTTTAGTGGTGACCCTTTGGGGTCCTCTGGTGGATCTGAGGCTGCTTCCTCTTTTTCAGGTTCTTCGGGGAAACTCAATGTTCGCGAACACCGAGACTTTACATTTGATGTACCTTGAAGTTTAATAATATAGTGTGTATGGTTGTAGCATTATTTTAACCTTTTGAGAGCCACAGATGGCCCTAGCTGTAAACGCTTACAGCTTACAATTAACCTATATGTCATTAAAAAAAAATCATGGCTGTCAAAAGGTTAACTGATGAATCATAGTGTTTACTTGGAGCATAGACAGAGATATATAAATTATTATATGGATTATTATAACGGTTCTACATACACCTAGAACCGAGTATAGTAAAGAAAAAGAATGTCGGTAAATTCAGAATAATGAAAAATAGAAACGTTGATTTTAAGAAAAACGATTAACTATTAATAGGGAGATACTTGAGGGTTGTATGTCGCTTAACTAGCACTTTCAGCTAGTGTTAAACCAAAAAAAAAAACAACTGAAACACATGGAAATTGAATTCAACTGCCAAGCGCTAGTTCAATAGGCGAGTTTTCTTTTAAGTAAATGTCAAGGGTAAAAATGAAACTGTGTACTTGATTACTAATAAACGGGACTTAATCGCGAAAATTACAACTGACGTTTTAAGAACAACATTGTCCTAGTGGTCTCGGATGAAGACTAATGGTCTAATGGATACCTTCATTAATCTTCATCCTATTACTTATTACTTTTAAAGTTAATATACCTACGCGTTTATTTGTAATAAACCGTTTAAATTAGTACTATATACTTGACTATCACGTACATAGATGGTTGAGGCCACTCGGTTCCTAATTTAGCCACGAAATGAACAACCGATGGCCTCCAAAGTTGTGTCACAACCGACTTGCATCACACAGTTAATTTACCAACAAACAAGTGACTGAACTCAAGTGTAAATACTTACTGCTAGAAAAGGAGAGCCTCTGAAGATTCTGTACAATCTGCGCGTCGCCCGCGAAGCTCTCCGAGCGCGTCAGTATGCGCAGGTCCGACGGACTGTCGGGGCTTACGTGGATCGTCTGAAATCAACGTCACATTTAGTATGCGTAAGTCTATACCGGTTGTGTTGTAGTTTTAATAGCGACGTTGCCACTCTTCTCTGTGTCTGTACGCTATCAGTTTGTCTAGTTGGCGCTGCAATACTTGACACGCGCGTTAAGTCCACGGAAGTAATGTCTCATTTATTATGACATTATGAGAATTCATATAATACTACGCATGTGGGACTCGCACGTCTACGCACGGTGTTGTCTTGGCCTTTACTGTATACGTTTTCAAATCAGATGATGACAGATTTTGTTTTTTTTTTTTTTTTATTATTATATATACACAGGTGATATATTATTGACCAGTAGGCCAAGCACAAGAAGGGCGCGACGGTATCTCGTCATGTGGGTAAATCGTCTATCAGGAAAGATCGTTTACCAACCAATTTCCTACAATTGTTTAAATTATATTAAGCAGAAACGTTTGCTAGCATATAAAAGATATTCAAATCGAAAAATTTCCATCCAGTGGTTGTTGGTTCGAGTCCCGCTGCGAGTCAATTTTTTATATTTTTCTTTCGATTTAAATAACAATTTCCTACATATCTGATCAGTATTTAGTGTCATATGACGGACTTCCTTTACATAAAGTATCCCGCCATAGCCGGTCTTACCCACATTGACCTAACAGAAAAGGACGAGTTTTAGTAAAGATAAAAAGTAGACTGCCCTTTTTGTATGCGTGTATACAAAACTTGAAGCACAGGATTTACGAAATCTGTGTAGGAGGATTTAAAGGTAGTTATTAATATTTATTATAGGTACCTGTCTTTTTTCTGCTATCGTAACAGTACTCGTGTCTTCGTTTCCTAATGAATTACTTCTTGGCCTTGCCGCTTCGCACAGATCCGGGTTTGAAGGTAAACCTAAAAATTAATAAATTTTGTTTATTTTTTGAAATCAATGAAATCATGAAATCTTTTTTTTTTTCATAACTTTAGGCTACAGTAAAATCTTTATTTCTTTAAAACATAATACACAAGTGTCGACTAGGTTTTTATACTTTTCATATTGTCTCTAGTTTCGTAGTCTATATTTTTGTGATTCTATTGTTTTACAGTTGTCATTATATTTTTCAACCACGGTCGCCTTTTAGTTTTTTCAGCCCATTGTTTAAGCTATCGAATTCTCTACAACAAGTAAGAAATACGTCTTAAATAAATAAATAAAATATTATGGCTGTATGCAATGATGCTGTGTCACAAATATTTTTTAAAAAATAGCCACTTCCGTAGGTCTGCAGTTTTGTATGAAATTTCATTACAGACCCCTCGACTAACCCGACCCCGAGACGTGATACTTCCCAGAATAATATATATATTTTAATTTAATAGCATTTAAACAAAAAACACTACGTACAGTACGCCTACGTACAGTCGAGCTGTGGAGGTGGCCACAAATATCGAAACATGCACTTTATTGCCTTGACAATAGACCTATATATCTGATGGCGACTGTACGTACGAACTTTAGTTTGAAACTCAGAAAAGGCCAAAGTTATCTACTGCTAAACGAGTGCACCAAGGACGTGAAATGCAGTTCGACCTGATATGAGGATGCCGGCGGCGGTGGACAGCGCGTGCTTGTGCGGCCGCGCCGGCTGCTGCTGCACGATGTTGCCGCGCCGCACCAGCGCCTCGAAGGCTGACGACGCGGCCTCCTTCTCGCGGGCACTCGCTGACAACATCAATCAATCATTTAATTAATTTTTAATTTTGATTCGGGTATGTCCTTAATCTACGTCCAACAATGAGAGGTAGGGCACAGCGATGACCATCACGCTTGAATTTCGGCAGCCCAACTGGGGAAGTACCTCCTCCTTACAGAAGACCACAGCCATAATATCACTGCTACCTTTCAGGTATGTAGAATTGTGTTCCTGATGGTGAGTAAGGTTCCCAGAGCTCCAACCCCCCTTAAAGGCCGGCAACGCGCTCGTCACTCCCCTGGTGCCCATGGGCCACGGTAATTGCTTACCACCAGGCAATCTGTCTGCTCGTTTGCCGCCTATGTCATAAAAAAAAACTTAGCTAAAGCACCAGTAACCCTTACCATGAGGACTTTAAGGTTTTCGATAACGAGTATCAAGTTTAATATCTGTGGATCTCGTTCGCACTAAAATAGTACAAGGGATATGCACAGATAGTAAACTCGATATTCGTTATCGAAAACCTCAATGTCATAACTCATGGTAAGAGTACTGGCTTATGTAGTAGTAACGTGTCTGTATACATGCGGTCGTTCAATATTAAAATTTTCACGTAAGTTCCATTTCAATTCTCAGCACAACTACATAGACATGGCTCAGTCAATTCGTGTAAAGATTTCCTGTAATATTTATTTATTTATGTTAGAATGACTGACATTTTTTAAATACAAATCATCAAAATTGCATTACATTAAACAGCGTATGTACCTATCTAGTGGACCATTTCTTGGACTTAAAATGCAAGAATGTTGCGTCAGTCTTTTACTCAAATGGTTAATTAGGCAATAAAAATTGTGTTAGTAATAAATACACAATATAAAGTACAACAGTAAGTTCAATAAGGCTTGTAAGGCACCAGACTAATGAAGAACGAATATATAATTTGTCAGCAGGAAAATGACTTAGAAACCACCCGCCATAGCCACTTTAGGAGTCGGTTGCGTGGTAGGCAGGACGTTACGCGACCTTTTTAGGTGTTCTTGGTAATCTTGGCGTTCAAATAAGTTAAGAAAGGGGGCTAGTGATCCAGTGGTTGTGGGTTCAAGTCCCGCTGCGAGTCAAAAATTTTCTATTTTTCTTTCGATTTAAATATCAAAGATATTCGCTAGTAGACGTTTCTGCATAATTACGCTGGCGGTAGATGTGTTTACACGTCACCCATGATAACGTAAACGACGAGGGAAAAATAGAAAAAAATTGACAAGTCTTAGCGGTACTCGTATAGCACAATTGGTAGTGCACTGGGCTAGTGATCCAGTGGTTGTGGGTTCGAGTCCCGCGGCCAGTCAAAAAATTTCTATTTTTTTTTTTCGATTTAAGAAGGGTACCTTCATCGAGACTGGTCCGGCTGTGCGCGGGCATGGACGGCGACACCACCCGCGGCAGAGTGCCCACACCTGAAAACAACCCAATGTTGATGAAAATCTAATATAATGATTAAAAGGGATCTTATTGTCGATGGCGCTTACGTCGAACCGCGTTGCGTTTGTATTGCGGCATCTTGAACAACGGCGTACACTATAAGGTCCCTTTTGCTAGATAATGTCACAAATTACTCATAAAATTTAATTGGCCGCCATACTATCTTATGTTATTAATTCTAACATAACTTTTTTATTTACTAAGAATATCAATGAAAATAAGAAAATACTAATTGATTTATTGTTTTCAAATTTTACAAGAATAATAAAAGGATTTATAAATTATGGTTTTTATTTACATCTAAGCTCAAAGAGTGACCCAGTGGAACGTAATCTTGGCGCAGAGTAACAAATAATGAGCTTACTTCCAGCCGAAAGACCGGAGCCGGCAGCGCGGCTTGCCCTCTGGGCTCCGGCTTTCCGGAACAATGCCGCGCCCATCACCGCTATACGGAGTTTGTTCCACAACAGCTGCGAACCGCTGCCAATAAATAAACACGTTTATTAAAACCAGTAGTAAATCAGCAAAAGCAGATAACAGATGCAATTGTATCGTCTGTCGCGCTATCCATCACTGTCGCCTTCACATATTTGTTCGAGCGTGACAGATATTGTGACAAATGATAAACTCGACCAAGTAGCCTATTATTTTTATTGATGAATAATAGTATGCGGTGCCGGCTGAGAATATCACCACTACATGCCACATAAAGGCGGTCACCAACCCATCTACCAAGCCTATAGTCTATACTTTTAGGTAGTTAAAAAAGGTAAACAATCTTAACATGTCTTTTTATTGATAAACGCTTTTTAAAAATCAGCGACTATTTCTTACGAAAGCAAAATAATGTAAATAATCATGTGATTTATAATTGTTACATGCTTGTCATGATTAATTTTCAATAAATAGAAATGTCAAGATTGTTTACCTTTTTTAAGTACATAAAAGTATAGACTATAGCAGCTATGGCAATTCCAAGATAATACAAGTCATATTTGACGTCGTATGTCAAGCAGTGGACGTCTTACGGCTGATATGATGATAATGATGATCAATAAAGAGTGTTGTATTGTAATAGGCTAATCGCCACCTCACATAACACTATTATCGTAAAACTTATCAAGTCACATACATTTTGTCCCTCTTTCACAAACAGAAATTAGAAAAAGTCGGAATGAGAAATGCTATACCTTGGCATATCGGTCGGCCAGGGCGCTTCGAGCACGCAACGATTGTAGTACCCGTAAGTAAGGGCGTTGGGCTGGAGACCGGCACGCTTCATTAGAAAGAGAAGACGGACTGCCAGAACGGGAAGGGAGTGTATTCCGCAGAGCTGCATCATGACGCGATAGCAAACCTGTAAGACAAACATACAGTACATAAAACTTCTACAAACTAAATAGGCCGAAGACCTTGTAAGGGTCGTTGGGAGTCACTGGCTGTATTATGCTGAAGGTCGCTCTCGGTGGCGGTCTATGGGGGAGGCTTATGTCCAGTAGTGGACGTCCGTGGCTGATAGATATACCTTGACCCATTGAAATAAGGCGCAAAATTGTATACATTTTTATAAACAATAAATAAAATAAAATAAAAATAAAAATAAAATTACCTGAGCCCCGCGGTAACCTCAAGAAGGCTTGTGTTGTGGGTACTCAGTCAACGATATGTATAATATACAAATACTGAAATACATAGAAAACACCGCATAGTTCAATATAGGAATATAGGAAAATTGCTGGGCTGAGTATTTTATTCTACAAATTTTCATTTTAATATTTGGATACAACAAACTGGGCACTTTTTCCAACTACAGTTACCTTTTACTACTACTCGCCGCCATTACAAAATATAAATCCAGTAAACCAACTTCGGACAAATCATTGGCTGTGGAATGGCCAACATTCGATAACTGAGAACAAACTGGCCGTGGAGTCTCATCCGTCTAACGAATTGCAATTTTGGGAGAGACTTCATAAACAATAATTGAAAAACTAATGTAAATAAGTGTGTTTTCTGATATATTAGTACTTACTTGTATTACACTAACTTCTTATTGTTTAATGAAATGTTATGCTTAATTCGTAAATAAGGTCGTTAGTAGTTGAAGGCATATATTAGTACTAGTAATTTGAAATCTTATAACTAAAACTAACTACTATAATTAAATTTAAACTAAACAAAAGTTAGTAGTTTGTATCAAACATGAATTTTGTATACAATAAACGTTTGATTAAAGTATTGTGGGCTGGGTAGGTAAGTGTGGCCAAGATGTCAATCGTAATATTTTCCATTGACAGCTAAACAAGACACTAATTAAAAAAAAACTTACCTCGTCACACGGCACTCGCAGCTTCGTGGCTTTCTCTAGCAGTTCATACGCAGCCGTAAGTGTGGCTTGCTCTTTCCCACGTAGCAGCATCATACGACTCGGTAGAGACAGGAAATATAGCGAGTAGCATGCCCCGAGTAGACACTTTGCCCACGCTTCGGGCGAGAGGCTCGCCTTGCGCGCCAGCCTGTGGAAAATAGTCAATTTCAAAAAGGTTGATATAATGATGGAGCTTACGTAAACAAAATTGATGACTTTTCTTCGGTTACATATCGCTAATATGAAAGATAATCGCCTATATCGATAAGTCTAGAACAAACAGAGTTCCGTTTTCGCTAGCACACGGCATATCGTAATTTGAACTCATTTGTCGAACTTTAGTTGATATAGTTGATTTCATTAAACCACATGAAGAACTAAGGTCTACTGCGCTTATACGTAAACGTAATATATTGCGTATATTACGTTTGCCTGAATTACGAGAACACGGCTTCATAGGCAGGGTCACCACGCACTAGGCCAGACCGGTCACACACTCGGCCAGCAGCCCCGGGGCCAGCTCGAGCTAGAACACAGGCCACCGACCTCTGCGCCGCCGCGACCTCCTGCTTGGTGCGGCGCGCCATGGGCGCCGCGTCCCCAGCGACTCGGCCGACGCCAGCGCCGAGCGCGTGGCCGCCGACAGCGTCTGCAGCCCCGGTCACACACTCGGCCAGCAGCCCCGGGGCCAGCTCGAGCTAGAACACAGGCCACCGACCTCTGCGCCGCCGCGACCTCCTGCTTGGTGCGGCGCGCCATGGGCGCCGCGTCCCCAGCGACTCGGCCGACGCCAGCGCCGAGCGCGTGGCCGCCGACAGCGTCTGCAGCCCCGGTCACACACTCGGCCAGCAGCCCCGGGGCCAGCTCGAGCTAGAACACAGGCCACCGACCTCTGCGCCGCCGCGACCTCCTGCTTGGTGCGGCGCGCCATGGGCGCCGCGTCCCCAGCGACTCGGCCGACGCCAGCGCCGAGCGCGTGGCCGCCGACAGCGTCTGCAGCCCCGGTCACACACTCGGCCAGCAGCCCCGGGGCCAGCTCGAGCTAGAACACAGGCCACCGACCTCTGCGCCGCCGCGACCTCCTGCTTGGTGCGGCGCGCCATGGGCGCCGCGTCCCCAGCGACTCGGCCGACGCCAGCGCCGAGCGCGTGGCCGCCGACAGCGTCTGCAGCCCCGGTCACACACTTGGCCAGCAGCCCCGGGGCCAGCTCGAGCTAGAACACAGGCCACCGACCTCTGCGCCGCCGCGACCTCCTGCTTGGTGCGGCGCGCCATGGGCGCCGCGTCCCCAGCGACTCGGCCGACGCCAGCGCCGAGCGCGTGGCCGCCGACAGCGTCTGCAGCCCCGGTCACACACTCGGCCAGCAGCCCCGGGGCCAGCTCGAGCTAGAACACAGGCCACCGACCTCTGCGCCGCCGCGACCTCCTGCTTGGTGCGGCGCGCCATGGGCGCCGCGTCCCCAGCGACTCGGCCGACGCCAGCGCCGAGCGCGTGGCCGCCGACAGCGTCTGCAGCCCCGGTCACACACTCGGCCAGCAGCCCCGGGGCCAGCTCGAGCTAGAACACAGGCCACCGACCTCTGCGCCGCCGCGACCTCCTGCTTGGTGCGGCGCGCCATGGGCGCCGCGTCCCCAGCGACTCGGCCGACGCCAGCGCCGAGCGCGTGGCCGCCGACAGCGTCTGCAGCCCGCCGCGGCTCGCGCGCTCGGTCACACACTTGGCCAGCAGCACCGGGTCCAGCTCGAACTTGGAGTACGTGTAGGTTTCGCCTGAAAAAATAGTTAAATTAGAATTTTAAACATAATTAATCGAAGAACGGCAGCCCGTGATCAACGTCACACACGAAAGTTCTTGGTTGCCGAATGAGGCATATCTGAGACATAGGTATAGTCAGATGTGGCTAGTCACCGTCCTCCAGCGGGTTGGGCGGCAGCACGAACACGGTCCGCTCGGAGGCGGCGGCGGTGTCGGCGCCCAGCAGCGGGCCGGCGTCGCCGCACGCCACGCGCTCGATGCACTCGTCGAAGAACGGCAGCCCCTGGTCCACGTCGCACACGAACGAGCGCTCCTCGATGAAGCGCGTGAACATTTGTGTGCGCATCATTAGTGTGAAGAAGCGTTGCTGTGTCTGAAATCATTAATGGATTTTGTATTTGATTTATGAAGCATAAAATAAAATGATGATGGTCAAAGATGGCCGATGCGCCTCCCGGTGTAATAGTACTGTCTTTCGTATAACACGCAAATATGAACCATACTGGAAAGCTGTAAGGTTCATTTTCAGCTGTACCCAACACATTGACTGCCAGGAACCCGCTAGTCGGGTTCTCTATTCGTAACGGATTTTCGCTAGATATGGAGAATACTTACGACTACGAACGTAGCGCGTAGCGAATGGTAGCACACAATGTGTTAAGTGTTGCCAGCTAGAGCTGTCTGTATGTCTCTCATAAAGAAAAACCTTTACACATAGCGCCACCTACAACGCATGTATTTTCCTTAGAACTTATTATTCCTGAACTGATCTTAAGATACTAATCTAGTTATAGTTACCTTATCTCGGGACCGAATGAAAGCGTCCATGTGAAACAAGGCGTGTGGGTCAGTAGTGCCCACTGTGGGCGCCTTGGTGATGGGTATGAGGTACCCCCGGTACCCCTGCAGCGTCACCGCCATGAAGCGGAGGAACGCCTCTTGGATCTCAAGTTCTAGAGCGTACTGAAAAGTAAAACAGTTTCAAGATATATGTTCTTCTAAGAGGCGTTGGGATCTGGGGCCTATTTCCCGAACACTTGTAATACAAGCGGAAGTTACTTTTTGACACTCCGTTGTTAGAAAGAGACTCCCGCTTGTATCACAAGTTACTCCGCGTTTAGACATGCTGCTCGTCACTCGCCTCGCTATTCGTCGAAACATTCGACGAGACTTTGCCTATACAAAAACGCGATGCGAGACACGAGAGGAATGGCGAGACGTCCGCGTACACATGCGTGCTCGCGTTTCGCCTCGCTACTCGTGCGAATGTGTGGCGGAAGCATTACAAGTATTCGAGATGTAGGCCCCTGTAATACCAATTTATTTTATTTGATTCAATTTTAAAACAAATTCAACTGGATTTTTATAAGCTGGGCTAAGGCCTAACCGAGGAAGACGAGAAAAAGTTAAACTCCTTAATTTGTTCAAGAAATGTTTAAGTGTTCTTTAAAATGTTGTCTTTTACACATTTTGTAAATACATAAACCACTATACCTCTTTCTTTCTTCTCTGAAAATCTCTGTCTAAACTCGTCGTTGGTTCGCCGTTGTATTTACTGTTTCCGGAATGGTGGACGGGTGATGCTGTAAACAAATAAACGTTAATGATTATTTCATTTGCGTTGGGACTCCATGGACCTAGCGTTTCTACTCCACAATGTATGAACGTTACAAAATGGTGAATAACCGATGGAAAGCCAAAATAAGAATAGTAAAAAAGTAAGAAATTAAAAAAGTTAGTAATGTACAGTGTCAAATAGCAAAGAATTATCTAAGGAACAATTCTTTTTAGATACGTACCGTAAGCTGGTATAACATTGATCACCAAATTTTCAAGTATAAATAATGAGCTTTTGATTTTGACAGTGTTTATAACGTACAGTCGCCATCAAATATATCGGAGCAGCTAAGATATTCCAAATAATCGGAGCATGTACTTTATCGCCTTGATAATAGAGGCGTTGTTCCGATATTTGTGACCACCTCCACAGCTCCGATATATCTGAAGGCGACTGTATTTATTTATATTACGGTGAAACCTATATGCAACGCCTTAAGGTGTCGTTTATAGACCATCGATTGTTACTGAATAAACGAAATAAAATTTTAGTTAAATATGTGATCAATGTTACCCGTCGAATCAAAATAACCCCATTCTACGGTATCCCAATCGTATCTTTCGTTATCAGAGTTTTTCGCAACTTGATAATGAATTATGAGATATAATTAACCTTATTTACTGAACTATAACGCCTGGCCACGACAATGCGCGACTTTTTGCGAGCGTTTTATCTCTTCGTTGTGCGGTCAAGAAGCGCAATGCACTGCGGTTAGTTGGTATCACACGCAATGAATAGATAAAACGCTTGCCGCGCCGCAATTCGCGCAATGTCGTGGCCGGGCCGTAAGTCATGATTGATGAATGTGATGATATGCGGATAAAGGAAAGCAATGGGCGTGAATGAAATACCAATCTTACCCAACATACCCGGTCGGATGTTGCTGTGTAATACTTCGAGCGTTTGCCGTAAAGCCTTCGCTTGTCGTCTGGGCAGTAGTTTTATTGATATGTGGCGCTGTGAATCGCATATCTGAAAAAAAAAACAGGATAAAAACCAGAATGTAAACATGTAAAAAAATATATCTGAATTTTATAAAGAAAACTAAAGAAACAATATTGATAGTTATAAAACATGTAAAAACAGATTATATCGCGTATACTGAATATTGCAAAGTTTGCCGTCAACAAGTCGACCGGTCGAACTTTGCAAAGTTGGCTATCAACGCGTCGACCGGTCGAACTTCGCGGTCAACAGAACGATCGGTCGAACTTTGCAAAGTTCGCGGTCAACGGGTATGGTGATACTGAAAAGTGTTCAAAATGTAATTTAAATTCACTACACCGAATATAAGCCGTGTAAACGTAGAAAATTAAATATTGATTACTATACTCGGTACGAAGTTTAAAATAAATAAATATGACAAAGTCTGAGTACAGTCAGCAGCAGAAGTCGCTAATCAGGCCAGGTATTCAGACTGATCGTAACAAGCTCTTATTCTCTTAACTATAAAGTTGTGTCAAGCTCATTTTGAATACCTTGCCTGCTTATTAACTTTTGCTGCTGACTGTACAGCTGAGGGCAATAACCTAATGCCACTTAATATACGGATTAACACTCACTGTAATATTATTAGTGTCTAAATCGACACAAGTCACGTCGGGCGGAGGTTCGTAGAGGTCAAAAAATCTCGAGTCCACGCCGATCAGATATGGCAAAGGCGCGTGTAACACTTCTGCTAAACCTGTTCACAAACATTATATTATGACATTAGTTAAACTGAGAGGACTGTCAAATCTGGAAATCTATTTTCAAGATAAGACAATGCAGTTGAACAACGCACTAGTATTCTAGCTTTGAGTTTAAATAAATACAAATAGATCCATTTAAAATTAGTGTTCATCATCTCAGCCATAAGACGTCAACTGCTGAACAAAGGCCTCCCCCTTGTACCGGTTGGAAGCGACCGGCATCCAGCGTCTTCCGGCGACCTTAATGAGGTCGTCTGTCCATCTTGTGGGTGGACGTCATACACTGCGCTTGCTAGTTTGTGGTCAACTTTCATTTCAAATCATACTTTAAAATTATGGAGTGAACAATATTACTAAAACTTACCTAAAGGACAAAGTGGTATATAAGGGCACTGCCATTTGAACGGAAACAGTAAACTTGAGACGGCTTCTGAGACTGCAGTTAATGTGTCCGGCCTGAAAGACAGAATAATAAATATAAATATATTTAATTTATCTATTTTAACAATCGACCTAGTCCTACGGTAAGCTCAGTAAGGCTTGTGTTGTAGGTACTAGACGATGATATATATAATAGATAGATCCAAAAACATACTTAATTACATAGAAAACACCCGTGAGTCAGGAACAAATATCTGTGCTCATCACACAAATAAATGCCCTGACTGGTATTTGAATTCAGGACCGTCGGCTACATAGGCAGGGTCACTACCGACTAGGCCAGACCTGTCGTCAAAAATAAAACATACTTATGCTGAAGATAACTTAACTAGTAGTGGAAAATGTATCAATGAAGAGAACGCTTAGAGGTCGATTAACTGATCATATACAAATTCTATCAGCTACACGGTCGCGTAATTGGTCATACAAATTGAAGAATAAAACAAAAAGAGTGAGTCGTTGATTCTGCGCCGGAATTGTACACTATAGTATTAACCTCTAGCCGCCCAGAAATCAAAATTTGCCAGGCCAAATGCCACTATGCTGTGCTACAATTAAAACTCATAATGGCTTACAATGGGCGACCTTTTTATAGGTCTCCGGGAGGATACAGATAATAAAAAGTCAGGGTTTATTCATTTATGCATTTATTTCTAACTTTTCGGTACTATGTTGCGCAGCGCTATCTTTGCATACATGTCGAGTTATTTTGACTGCGAGACATCTCCATAGAACTAGTATAGCACTGAGACGGACTGCTGTTAAACATGATAGATGTCGCTATTGTGTTTGCCAGGATCCGGGGAAAGCGGTTGTATTCTGTATTCCCGGAGAGATATAATTTAGGACTTTTCAAGGCAAGATTAAATAGGCTGTTACTGAACCAGCGTGCTTTACCCTCGTTTTGTCGCTTACTGCTATCAGCTGCGACTGAGGTCAAACGCTGGTCAGTTTTGTATAAAAAAAATGGCTGTATATACAGGGTATCTTATTTAAATCGGTCAGTATGGGGAAATTTGGAACTTATAAGACATACAAAGATTTTTTCTTAGGAAAAATGTCATCGATTTTAGGGACAAGAAAAACTGCATACATAGATAAAAAAAATGTGTTCAGTTTGGGAATCGATCCCAGTTGTTAAAAATAAAATTATAAGTTATTGAATTATAATGCATTTTATTCATTTTAGATGTCATGTTTTATGGTCCATATCCAAATGGAAATAATTAAAAGTTTCATTTTGCCAAACAACCGGTTCGACTCTCGAACAGAGTTTTTTTTTTAAATTTTTAGTATGCAGTTTTTCTTGTCCCTAAAATCAATAACATGGTTCCTAAGAACAGATCTTCGTATGTCTTATTGATTCAGACTTTCCCATACTGACCGATCTAAGGCTTGTTCACGATAAAAAGTAGGCACTGCCTTATAATTTCTTTTTTTTCGTATCATTTCATCTTTATTTTTTTAAATTATCATAATAACCAACTCATTTTCTTTGTTTTAGGTAATGTTGTGGATATTTTTATCTGGTGTTCTAAATCTATAGTCCATTAAAAAAAAAATGCGTTTTGGGAGAGTTTTTTCTAATTTGAACATTTGGATCATTAAGCTTGCACTATGCTCTGTACTCAAGCAAATTATCAATACTAGAATGTCCCGTGAATAATTTCTCTTAGATTTTACTATCGTAAACAGGACAGATGTATTTGTAATTTGACTCAGAAAATGGCGTATTTTTGTAACGTTTATTTTTATTTTAGAACAACTTGGCGTTATTAACATTTTTAGATGGTTGAGGCTAGATTTTTTCGATTCTAACATCCTAAACGTAAAATAGATAAGCAAATTCGTTAGTAAAGCCGGCGGGTATCGTCGCCGCGCCGCCGCTGTGAGACACCCTGTATACCTGAGCGAGTGGATGAGGATCTTCTGCTCGGTGATGGCCAGCGCCAGCAGCAGCTGGCAGTTGTCGGGCCCCAGATTGAGCAGCAGCTGCCGGAAGCCCGCGCCGCTGCGCACCAGCGGCTGGTCGTCGCGCCGGGTCACTATCACGCGGTCGCTCGCGTTGGTCGGAGATAACTGGAAAATTCGACCTAATTATTATGTTGCTAAAGCTCAAAATGTTGCATGACAATTTATGTCTAGCTTACCTATTTGAGAGATTCCTACCTACTAAGATTTTTGTACTACTATATTTATTTATTTCTAAACACATGCTGAACTGATGTATTTAAAAGCCCAGTACAAGAAAATTATAGATATTCATCTTACATTTTAATTGTACAAACGAATAATCTTACGATTATAAGTACATCATTAGCAAATTAGTTGAAATAAATAAATATAATTTGTCTCTTATATATAACAATTGTAGTACCTACAGCTCGCGTCGTTATTGGCGTTCTTTTCGTTTCTATTTTATAAGGTTTCCATTAAGTGAAATGTATAATATCTTTAGGAAATAATAAAGTTTTTTGACCACAAAATATAATAGTGTATTATTACCCAGGACGTGAGCACGTTGCTGGCTGGCTATTATGTTCCAAATTAAATTTAACACGAAACCGAAATGGCCATACGTCGATAAATATACCCAATGTTTAACTCAAAAATGATCCATCGAAACAAAAACTTAACCGATTATTTTTTTTTTACAGAAAAAGTTAACATATTCTTTAGCGTCTTATAATTTCTAGTATATTTCTACCAAAACTACTAGTAAAAAGGGTATGATAGAACACCTTCTAAGGATTTGAATAATTGTTATTCGTTAATCGAATAGTAATGGAAATACAGCTTACTTTCTGCATTAAAAAAATGGTGTTTACTCTATAGCCACGGACACCGGACAACGTTTTGACGTGTCCATAGCAAATCTAAAGATTACTCGATTATAGTCCGTGACTGTACACATTAGTTGGTTGGTGAAATCTTTAGACCAGTCACACATTGATCATGAATTCTGATTGCGCTTATTTCCGTTCAACTTGTACGAATATTTGTTGAACTATATTATTTTCATTTTCTACATTTATTAACACTTTGGCGGACAGTACGCCTATATGCGTCGCGTCTGTTTTTGTTTCCTACGGTCTGTGACGGATGACGTAATTTACTGTCCACCAACGTGTTAACCTCAGTCAGCATTTTTCTTATAACACGCATAAGTGAACCTTACTGTACTGTCCGAAGGTTCATTTTAAGCTGCAAGCGTTGACGGCTAGGGCCGTCAGTGGCTCTCAAAAAGATTAAATAAGTTAAAAAATATATGATTGTAATATAAATAAATAATTGACTGATAAACCCACTTGCAGCAATATCCTCGGCTCGGGAAACGGCACCTCTTCTAACAGGTGTGTTATATATCGCTCGATTGGTATTGTTAGCGGCTGTTTACTCCACGACATTTCCTAGAAAAAAACACAATATAAATTAATGTTTATTTTGCTAAAATATTAGTGAAGACGACAAAAGAATTTGTAGACGAAGTTAAACACCTGAAATGAAAAACAATATGAGGAACTCGAAACTTCAGAAAGATACCATAAAATGACATTTAAAAAATTTATGGGTGAAATAATTAGCCATTCCATTACTCGCATATTTAAGTATATACAATTAAATTGAGCACTAATTTTCCAAAGTTATTCGTATTTTTCTTGATTGTAGTTATTTCTATTATATGTCAGCTCAATTAGTTTTATTAGAGATTTGCGCCCATAGTGGCGATCATTGAAGATGAGTGAATTAACTATTTGTTGTTGTTATTCTGTCCCATCAGCCAGGGGACATAATGTGGCCCTGCGTACTACTGACGCGCTCGGTAGGTGACCCATTATGGAAGGGACATATAGCTTCTACAAATATCTATGTTTTGTGTATTTAGATGCAATTAAACTGTAGTTCCACGTAACCATGGCAATGAGAGACAAAAAATAGTTGATTTTACAGGGTCGGCAACGCGTAAATGATGCCTCGGTATCGTAAACGTCCATAGGCTGCGGTGACCGCTTACCATCAATTTGCCACCTTTGTGGTATTAAAAAAAATAGGTGGAGCCAGATAACAAACAGAAACTTACAAGTATGTACAGCAACCACCGCTCAAACGTGTCGCTGAACGGCCACCGCGACAGCAGACAGACGCTCTTGCTGGCGTGCACGGCGTGCGTGGCGTGCGAGATCCCGCTACGCCAGCCCAGCAGTTCCATCTGGGGCTCTGTGAGCTGGCTGTGGGGGTAGCTCTCGTAGAACGTCACAGCAGAACCGTATACCTGTTTAAATTAATAAGTTTCTTACTATTTATTATGCAGAAACGTCTGCTAGCGAATATCTTCGATATTTAATTTTTGACTCGAAGCTAGACTCGAACACAACCACTGGATCACTAGCCAAGTGCACTACCAATTGTGCTATTCGAGTACCGCTTAGACTCCATCATGGGTGACGTGTAGACACTTCTACCGTAAGCGTATAACGGCATCGAAGTTTCAATTTTCATTGAGAATTCATCGATAACAATGTGCTACCCCCATTCGAAATTATTTTATTTATACTCGATTTAAATTCGAGTTTATTACTGTCGAAAGGTAGGATCACATGGCTGGCCAGTATTATGTACTCTCAAAATTGTCAGTTGATTGGTTCTTCACGCCTAGTAAATTATTGGAATTTTCCTAAAAAATATGGAAACAAAAATAACTTATAAAGAAAAAATATAAACATTTGCTATGACGCGTTGGAATCATTTGGAAGTCTTCCAATAATGGAAATTGTAAGCAACATTCTTGTCGCAAAATCGGGACTACAATTTCTGTTATTTGTGGTACAAATAAATAATAAATGTATACGCAGTTCGTGACCTTATTTGTGTCTCTACAATTTTACCAGATATATTTTAAATAACTAGCTGTGCCCCGCAGTGCTACTCGCGGTTTATCGATTTCCCCATGGGGATAAGATATTTTCCGCAATAAAACGTAGCCTATGTTTTAATCCAGGGTGTCAACTAACTCCATACCAAATTTTATTAAAATCTCTCCAGCCGTTTAGACGTGAAGAAGTAACAAACATACACACTCACAAACTTTATAATAATAGTGTAGATAAACAGTGATAACCGTTTAGTAACTATGTAACCTTTTACAGTATATAGCCCTGGTCTAACAATTAACAACTTCGGTGATATCAGCCACAGATTCAATGTGGCGCCCATGGGCAGGCAGAATAATGGCACAGACATAGGGGAGGGTAGGCTGTAACATTGATACTTGTGTGATCGGCTGTACCTTGTCTGTGGCATCAGCAACTGTGAGCACGAAGGTGGAGAAAACAGGCTTAGGCGTGGCAGCGTTGGTCGGCCACAGCTCCAATGTGGCGCCCATGGGCAGGCAGAATAATGGAACTGACGTGGGGAAGGCTAGGCTGCGCCGCTCAGTCATTGGATACCTGTAAAAAAATTACATAGACAATCAGCGTCATATAGATGGCAGCATTCAAAGTAGTCAAATAATTCGGTACACTATACAAATTCTACGGTGTACCTAACTTTATGAGTACTTTCGATGTTACTAACTATGTGACGCTGAGTGTACATGTGAACAGAGGCAAAAAAAACTAGTCTATTTGTCTCCAGAACAAACGAATCGTTTCAAAAAATAGCCCAAACAACTTAAAAACTTGAAAATAATGTTACATATTCGGAGAGCTGTAATGTTTCACTTATAGTGCTCCCAGACTGGCTGTTATTAAAGTTATACGACGTGATAAAACACAGTGTAACAAGAATGCCGTTATGATGGCACGATAATAGCATCCTTGTTACACTGCGATTTATAATTTATAACATTTATAACAGCCAATGTAGGAGTACCATTATGTGACCACTCTTAGAGCGAGGCAAAACAAAACTCGAAAATAAAAACTTAGTAACTAAATATAGCTATACCCTTAATACTCCTACATAGCTATACCCTATCCATATGTTATTTTAGATTAAAACATCACATATCCTTTTAATGTTGCATAAATTTTCCACAGCAATGCAAATGAATGGAAAGGTTTGCTTAAGAAATCTGTTTATAGAAACTATTTATAATACTCTATGCAGTATATGAAATACACTGAAACGTGTAAACAAATATTTTATCGGACTTTGGACGTTGCATTACTATGAAATTACACGTAATATGTTGTTACAGTCAAGTGTAAAAATTCGTTCACTGCCAAAGTTTCAAAAATATGTACCGAGAAACTCTATTGTACAGTAAATAAGGTTGTAGGACGTATTTATGAAAGGATTCTTTCGATACGTATTTTTGCACTTGACTGTACATAGTCAAAGAAAGTAAGTACCTAAAGTATTTCAAATAATATTTTCCAATCACATTTGCTATGAATTTGACGTTAACTTGTTGACACGTTCTTACGGTCTATATGGATACATTTCGTGCGACAAAAACATGTATCCAAGACTTCACGGCATGATAGAAGAGTCGTGGCTACATATTTCTGGGATATTAAATGTACTCGTATCCAAATAATTATTAGACGTGACTGTCATACAGTAGTGTAGTGTAGTATCAAGATCGATATAATAATAACAATTTTTTGAACGTCTGAAAAACAAAGCAATCGATTACTTACTCGTACTATAGAAACTGTGTGAGAATTGGGCTTGACTCTAGTTTGTCTCAGAATATAAAAAAAAACTACGGTTCCTTGAAAAGAGTTTACATTTGCCGCCATTACAAATGATCGTTTGACTTTTTGTTTGCGGTTCCAGAAATTATTATTGAGAGCTTATATTGTATTTAGTTAGAGCAATTTGTGATGCCGGCTGACTAGAATAGCACCACCCCATCTCCTCCCGCGGGTGTCGTAAGAGGCCACAAAGGGAAAAATCCCACGGAAGGGCAGCAGCGTCCGTCGAAACCCAATCTACAGCTACTGCGGTCGCCAACCCGCCTGCCAAGCGTGGCGACTATGGCAACTAGCCCCAAGATGATACAATTCATATTTGTGGGAGGCCTATGTCCAGCAGTGGACTGCATACGGCTGAAATGTGATGTTATTATGATTTATGAAACTTAGCTTCGCTTTGTTTCATAAAACGAAACTTGTGTTTTATGCCTTACATTATGTACTCGTAGCAGTAACTATTAAAGTACCGATTTCGTAACAATACCATGATTCAGCTTTCCTAATTCCAGTGGTACTGTTTGTTTATGGGTGTCGGAAGCGCAAATTAGTATAACCACGGAACGGTGAAAGTAACAATTAACGTTAATTTTAGCTTCAGGACTACTCTAATTAAAGGTTCGTTCAATGCATTTCGAACTACATGTGTCTCATTGAAAATATAACTTGAACAGTCAGCTGCACATCCTCTAGTCACCCACAGGCCTTTAAAAAGGTATACTATTAAATTTCATTTCGAATTTAAATAGTCATCATCATTATTGCAGGCGAGACGTCCACTGCTGGACATAGGACATAGGATCTTGGGGGTAGTTGCCATAGTCGCACGGCAGGCGGGTTGGTGACCGCAGTAGCTGTAGATTGGGTTTCGACGGACGTTGCTGCCCGTCCGTAGCATTTTTCCCTTTGTCGCCTCTTACGACACCCGTGGGGTGGTGCTATTCTAGTAAGCCGGCATCACACGGCAAACGACCATAATCCTTCGTAATTAAGACACGTTTTCCCTTAACCGTGCTGGGATCTGTTAATAACCAACCATAGGTAGAAGGCGAGTGCGTAATTTTGTAACTTACCTGAACAGTACTTCTGGCTTGTAAGCTATTAAAGGCGGGCGGTTCATTGACTTCTTGTAGCAGAGAAACACGTCGCTTCCCATCAGGCCTGCAATTAAAAACAAATTAACTTAATACTTAAAAAATGTGGCGTCTATGACTTATCACGGTGTATCTAACGAGTTGATCATTTAAATGCCTTCATTTCTTGAAAAAAGCTCTAGTACCTAACTAGTATTAAATAATCTATGAAATGCCAATCATTAAGTCCGCCAAACAAAATAAAGTATCAAGTATAACCACATCGATAGTACTTTTGGTGCGTTGCTTCATTTGCTGATGCTGTTGGGATAAGAACTATTGAGCTGAAGACGGTGGAGGCAAAAAGTTCTCGCACTACGACAAAGTATTTCAAAGTCCAAAGATAACGACTCAAATAAAGTGCATACATGTACCTTAATAGTAAGATAGTACTAATCGCTTTTGGGTGAAGGAAAAGAGAGGATACCGAACTAATTCCAATAAGGACTAGTTTACCCTCTGGAAGGTCAGATGGCAATCGCGTTCGTAAAACTAGTGCCTACGCCAATTTCTAGGATTAGTTGTCTAGCAAATACCACTCTCCCATGAACCGTGGTAAATTGCCGGCGAGGAAAATTCTAGGAGGAATCATGGCTGGAGCACGCATCCGCGTACGCCAGTAAGGGACAATGATACTCTCGCTTTTGCAGCCCAAAATGTAACAGTTTACTATAGTTTTGCTCTACAGGACACTTTTTTATAACAAAAATATACCCTTATTTTGTATTAATTACCGCAACATAGGTTTAAAACAGAAGAAAACTAATTGTATTTGTTTATATCCTCCAACTTTTACAGTTCTGAAAGGTTCAGTTTGAAGGGGAACAAAAATATGTGAGACTATGTTAAGGTAGGGCAAAAATAGCGTTGTCTCTGCCATACCTATGGAAAGTTACATATGATCATCCCTTTCGATCGTGGTATTATTACGCCGTCTAGTTAAATGGTATGGGATAATGAACACGTTGAAACCTGTTCGTCTTACCTTTGTTAAGGTTCTTGGCGATCATACAGAAGGCGTGCGGTGGTACCTCTCCCTTGCTGGCAATGATCACGCAGACGTCGACGACCACGAGGGCGTTGCACGGCGCCCCTGCATGCGCCCTCCGGTACGTTATAAAAGTCTTCGCTGTGCTGTTGTTGACGTTCGCCAAACGTTGGCCGACAGACTCGAGCACCATTTCCGCATCGGCCATCAGACGCTCTTTTCCTTCGTACATGACGCCTGTCGGACATGTTGATGTATATTACAAGATACTGAATTGCTGTACGAAATAAAATAAAATCGGACAACGAGAATAAACTTTTCTTTTAGTTCGCAAAAGGCGAAGTGGTGGTGGCGGAGAGGGCGAGGAGACGGAACCAATATGGCATTGCCACTTCATGAGTCCATTGAAAACTGTTAAACTGCGGCAAAGTTAGTAAATCCGAAGGGGATCGGCTTGTATGGACGCACTGCCGCTGGTAGGTACAGTTACTGAACCTACCAGCTGAACCTGCCTACCTACATCAAATATCTGAACAACGCCCCTATTTCCAAGGCGATAAAATGCAAGTTCAGATATCTGTGAACACCTCCACAGCTCCGATATATCTGATGGCGACTGTACTTATAATCAAGTCCAATGTAAAAAGAAAATAAAGTAAACAAATATAGCTAACTGTCAACTGAATTTTTAAGTAGCAAAAGCATGACACATGACGAATTAATATTAAAGAAATTTGTTTGCACTGGATATAGGTAATTATCATATTCGTATTTGACCTAAACATTATGTGTATATTTACAATGAATGATGAATTGTTTTTTAAAAGTACGTAATTTAGAAGTTATAAAGGCAAATATGTTTGTTTACATTTTTGTTCGTTTTCTATTGACGACGAATATATTTCAAGTAATTTATCGAAGCGTGCGTACCGTTACTTTGCGCAAGTCCGTATAATTAACAAAAATAATGCTAAAGTTTGTTTTCCAGCGACGAGACGAGGGACGATTTTATTTATTTGTACGCAAAATTAACCCGTGATAACGTATCTTTAGAGTGATTTTTGCAAGGACACAGGTTTGCCCGCGCGAGTTCGAGCGAGAAAATATGTGTCTTCGCAATAAACGCTCTAAAGTCTAAGTGGTTGTATGTCAACACGATTTAATTTTGCGTACACATACAACACAAAATCGTCCCTCTTCGTCTCGCTGGTGGAAAACCACCTTAATACGTTATTTACTTTCTTATTTTTTAATGTTAAAGTTGACATCCTCCCACCGCAGTAATAAATACGCAAATGAACCAAATCGGTGTAACAAACCCCCACCAATAATAAATACTATAAAACTCGATACGTCTTTCGCCTCTCAATGAGTGATCCTCAGGAGATGTTGATGATGATGTCGCTCTGACGTCCGGCAACGCAAAAAAGGCTTTGCGTTGATGAATGATACGTCATTAAGCATTTATTTCACTTTTTGCCCTGAAGGTCGGTTAACGCTTGCGCAATGTAATTTGTTAATAAGCAGTTTCCATGTCAGATCAGGCCGACGAACACAGACTTTGGATACGGGATTCCTAACCTTATTAGCAATGATCGTTATCAACGTCCTGTATTGGTAGCAAAGTATGGTTGACAGAAAAAACAAATAACGCAAGTATTTTGAACATTTTTTTTTTATTATGCAGAAACGTCTGCTAGCGAATATCTTCGATATTTAAATCGAAAGAAAAATAGAAAAATTGACTCGGAGCAGGACTCGAACCCACAACCACTGGATGGATCCAGTTTTACTATTTTTCTTTCAATTTAAATATCGAAGTATTTTGAACATTATTATATTTTACAAATTATGAGATTTATATACATATTTATAACAACGTATCCAAATTATAGTGAATAAATGACTACAAAAAACAGCACATTGCATGGCTTCGTAATAAAATCCGGGTATTGTGTCAAATCAATGCTGTCAATGAAAATACTGTGATCATACGTGCACTTTATTAGGACTCTACATGAAATACTTGAACATGCAAGTAATCCTAATAAAGTGTACGCACTTCGCGTAGTGTAATTAGATTTTCAACTATAGTTCTATTTTTATAACATTTTTAATCATTTGACGTACATTGTTTTAAAAATATTTTAGGGCGGAAAAGGTTTTGTACCGTAAAGATTTATATCTAGAGGTGTAATCCTTAGAAGGTAAGTATTTATTTTATAGTTAAGATCAAGAGTATCAAATGTATTCATTTTTTCTACCAACCATACCCATTGCTACGAAAAGTGGACGTTGATAACGATCACTGCTTAGTAGCTTGTATTTTAAACAGGATTAACAACAATAATATTACTTTGCTATTCCGCTGTTTAATAACGTGCTAGTCAATCAGTGCCAACCCGTTAACGGAATCCGTTGTCGTTGTCCGGATTCCGTGGTCGGACGTCAGACCGACAACATCTCAAGCGTCTCCTGAGGATGCCTCGTAGAGAGGCGAAACACGTGTCGAGTTTTGGTATTATTGGTGGTGGTTTGTTATATTTATTTGCGAATTTAATTTTGTGGTGGGAGGGAGGGAACATTAATGCATGAAAAAAATACGCAAGTAAATATAACGGGTTGGCACTGATTGACTAGCACGTTATTAAACAGCGGAATAGCAAAGTAATATTATTGTTGTTAATAATATGGACTTCCGCAAAGTAACGCCTGATTCAATTAATTATTTTAAACAGGAGTTTAAGTTGACTCTATTGTTTCCTAACGTCATAAATAATCAAAAATCTAGACCTAATCTGTGTACCATTAGTTTTCGATTAAGTGAATGAATAAATATCAAAGGACATTCTGAAACAAATTAACTGAGACCCACGGTACAAGAATGGTTGTGTTGTGGGTACTCAGCCAACGATATATATATTATACAAATACTTAAATACATACATAAAACAACCATGACTCTGTGCTTATCATACAAATAAATGCCCTTAATGGGATTTGAACCCAAGACCATCGGCTTTATAGGCAGGGTCACTACCCACTAGGTCAAAGCTGTCGTCCTGTTTAATTTGTAATTATGGATGAATAATTCAAGTTATTCACGATATCAGTTTCCCCAGTATCAACGTTTTTACTATCAACAGTATAAGTAGATTAAGTGGGCCGAATTTCAATATTATCTTAGCACACTCTTGTTCTTTGAACAGTAAAGTCATGTCAAGATTATTATGAGTACGTTACCCGTTTATTGGTTTTAATTTTTTTTTTTTGTTTATGAATTGCTGCTAGACGCTATTCCAAACCCAGAAATAAAATACTCTTGTATTTAACTATCAATTACGGAGATGAGATAAGTATCGACTTTACAGTCTTGAGAGGTAGAAGTTGGCATCTGCACGTATCATATTACGATTTAAGTAATAAGTTTTTTTTTAATACCAAGCAAGTTTAATGTCATTCCGCTCCGTTTAAAATCTGTATCAGAGGCGAGCGGCATCCGAGCGTAAAAAGTACCTAAGGCAGATAAAAAACTGTACAAAAAATTTCATTATTTGCTGTCACCGCGCTATCTACCTTATCTACCGAATTACATAATCATATACCAAGTAATAGTTGCTAGATTATAATGATCTTTAAGATAAGGCAATAAGGCATGGTTTAGTGTAGCAGTAATTGTACAGCAGTTTTGAATAAAACATGGACGCGGTCATGAAGTCTACTTAAAACTTGTTAACGTACGCTAACAATGCAGTTTCGTCGGTGCCGAAATAATTAAAATACCGTATGTGTTCAACTTTCATGTTTTAGTTATAACTTTATAATATTGCTTGTTTTTATCTCGATCTAGCTGTACCGGCAAACTTTGTACCGCCTGAAAGCCTATGAATGGGGTATTTTTGATTGCTCGTTTTATTTTTTATTTTTTAAGCATATATACAATTTTTGTCCAAATCGGTTCAGCCGTTCTCGAAGTGCCGGAACTAACACAACTTTCTTTTATTAATATAGATGATTAATTGTCCATAGAAATAATATGTACTCCTAAATTATTTAAGTACGTAATTACTTGCTGTCACTTAAGCGTACGTCACTTAAATGTGTTGTGCTCTCATTCACTTTTAAAAACATCCGGAGCCATTATTTCCGAAAAGATCAACTTCATTAGAAATTTTTGTTTTAAAAACTATTCTTATTGAAATATCTATTGGAGTATACAGTCAGCGTCATATAGTTGGCGGCATTCAAAATAGTCAAATAGTTCGGTACATCATATCAATTCTATGGTGTACCGAAGTTTATGAGTACTTTGGATGCTACCAACTATATGACGCTGACTTCTTCATTATTGGTATTGAAGCACCCAGAACTCAACATCATTTACGGTTACATCACAAAGGGTGACCACGTAGGAATCGCTGAGGTCCATGGCTGAGGCGCTACCGCCAAAGACGATATTCGTAAATTTCAGACATCTTTATCTTTTACCTCAATTAAAATGTCATGAGAGTGACAGAGACAATCGTCCGAAATTTACGAATATCGTTTTTGGCGGTAGCGCCTCTCTAGTCTGCTAGAGATCGTTTCCAGTAGCGGTCGACAAACAAGCTTTCAGGTATGTAGTGTTGTGTTCCTGATGGTGAGTAAGGTTCCCAGAACTCCAACCCCCCTTAAAGGCCGGCAACGCGCTTGTGACTCCCCTGGTGTTGCGGGTGCCCATGGGCGACGGTAATTGCTTACCATCAGGCAATCCGTCTGCTCGTTTGCCGCCTATGACATAAAAAAAAAAAAAAAAGCCCTAGGTCTAGGGCGGCCCGTGGCTGATGAAAAGGCTTACCGATATCCACAAGCGGCGCCCTGTCCCTCCCGCGTCGTATGCAGATAAAGCACTCTGGGGTTCGTATCGAGCCATGATTGAGGTCCGCGGGCAGGCCTGTGGGCGTGAGCTCGATCAATTCGTAACCACTGGGTACAGTCTCGCCGAGACTCGGGAATACCACACCTGGAAAGAACAAGCTATTTACCATTTGACCACTACACTTTATTATAAACCTTATCGGAATGTATTAAGGTATATTTTAAATAAGTTTTGAATGGAAGATAACGGTAGTTGTTAGGTTGTGATAATGACCTGGGATCATGCGGATCTTAAATGTATTTAGTATAAGTATGTCTTTAAAGTCCACTATAATTTATCTTCTTGTTACAAAATGACGTCAACATTTTTACGCAAATAACAGTTAAGTTTACAAATGTAGATGTCTTCTGTATCGATCTATGAGGAGGAATCACTATACAAAGAGGGAATCCCAGAAACCCCGTTATCCCGAGGGATTACAGTATGGGGTTCTTCAAAAAACGAGTGTACAGATTTATTAAGGGTCGGCAAAGCGCACGTCACACCTCTGGAGTTACAGGCCACTTAGAGGCCTCAATAGTGTCAGTTCAGATACAGAATTGAATTATTTTCTCTAGTCTCCAGACCAGTCTCAGTGGTTCTTACCTACTCTATATTAGAAATTGGCCAGTGTAGTTTCTGAGAAAGAGTTCAGATCAAGGAATCGTTCCCAATTGTCTATTTCCTGTCCCGATGACAGATGGGAATACGACTACAGGCTCATGAGATACTTGTCTCGATTGTTTACGACAGAGGGTTCAAGTCCGAAAATTTCGGGCATCTGTCTCTTACTCCAATTGAGTAGAATGACAGAGACAATCGTTCGGAATATGCGAATTTCGATTTCAGCGGTAGACCCTCAGTAGTATAGTAGGTATGTTTTACACGCTGCATTGAAGACCTACATAGAAACCTTTAAGATTTGTTGCAAATCGGATTATTATTATAATTGACAGCTGCACTCAGTGCTGCGTTATCGCGTAAAGAAAACTGCTCAGAGGCTCTAGTGTAAGTTTCTTGATGTAAAAAAACTTCTCGAACGCGTAAGTGATAATAATGTTATTTATACGGGTAACTCTAAAGCGATGGTGACGTATTGTTACGTTAAAAACTTACACTCAGGGGTCAGATTAAATAGAAACGTTTCAAAGGCGCTCTTTTTAGAAGTTTTTATTTAACTTGCAATGTAAGTATGTAAATATGTTTATCTACGTACATGTCATAAGCATACATCGTTATCGCGGGAGCGAATTCGATTTGACAGTACTGAAAGATTATAAAAAACAGTCAAAAACAGAAATGACATTCGTGTAGAGAACGTTTATACCTACGACTTTAAAAATGTATAATTATTTTATTGAATATCAATTTTAAAAACGCACCCATTACAACAGTGGCAGTCGAAAGATCATTTAGCCAGTTGAAATGGATATTTACTGCACGACGCCGTAATAGTAGATAATTTTTAGAAACAGAGAAATTTTTTGTCATATATTACGAAAATCACTTAAGATCAACAAAAAGTAAATAAAGTCGTATTAAATTAAAACATTTATATTTATTTAAGTTGATAATTATGTCAATTTCAGGTATTTTTTTACTAACAGAGTGTAAAGCAAGATTTATTAACAATATGCAGCAAAAACTTCATGCTAGTTATGATGAACTTCTTGGAGGCTTATAATGTGTAGACAGAAAAGTCTGTTTTTCCTAAATGGACAGTCTGTTTTACTACTTCTACAACAAATTTATATTTGCTCCCGCGATAACGATGTATGGTCATAAGTGCTCTAAAATGCGTCCAGAAACCGTAGGCAATGACCAGCATTACCAACCATCAGAAAGATTTCAGTAGGTAATGTTAACATTACCTACTGAAATCAGTAGGTTATGAATTTAAATTTGGAACAGCTGTCAAATTCAAGTGGGGTGTCGAATCTAGTATCTATAGATATTAAAACAGCCATTGATACGAAACGCCAATTCGTTATGTTTTTTTAAATATAAATCGAACGACATTTGAACTCGAGTGACAGTAGAATAGGGAATTCATTCGCTTGTCTATGGTTTAAAAATAATTGACTGAGATACGAAATACGCAACGCCGCCGTTCCAAGCTGTCATTTGTTTTGGTTCGTTGACTTTTTAATGTTTACAAGTAACCCTAGTAATAAGTCATTTCCCTACGGTTTCTGAACCCATCTTAAAACACTTAATGATATGTGTGTAGATAAAGTAGTGTATGTAACTATACATAATTAGCCCTTCATTATGCACAGATACGTAAACTACTATTGGGTGAAATCTTGCAACTCAATTTTGAAGCAGATACCTTTAACCGATTTAGCTAAAATTTAGCACACTTATGTAAAAGTTCGGTGACAACGCAATCACTCTGACCTGATGCTGGAGCCGGAAAGTAGCCATACCAACACCTAACGTACACAAGATAAACCCGTGGTGCTTACGACTCGTTAGAATCCTCTCGATAAGTAGTTGACGATTGTGTGTGCAAAAAAAGTACAATCGGCACTAAAACCTTTTAGCAGAAATGTCATTTTTGACAGAAATTTATTTCGTATAAGATTCTCGTTTTCCGAAGTACCTCCTAAATTAAAAGTGTAACAACCTAAGTTATGTTTAGACCTCAGATTATTTAAAACGTCCTTTAGCAAAATTGGCTATGGCAACTTCTTAGCACCAAAGAGCTATTGTTAGGTCTTAAAACAGCTGCGCCACTTGCGCCAGAATCACAAAACAAAAGACCTCTGGTGACCCGAGTGATTCATATTTTATTGGTATCATTGATCGATGCATTAACTTGAGAATGTTAGTTCGTCGACACTGTAAGTGATGAAACTGTGAGTATGTGGGGAGGACCAACATTCAACATTAAACTGGCATTCGTTTTTGTATTTATTAACCAGAACATATTTATTATTATAGAGTGTCGACGAGATTTTTATACATTTCATATTGTCTCTGGTTTTTTTATTCTATATTTTTGGTATTCTATTGTTTTATAGTTGTCATTAAATTTTCGCTGGACACAGTCGGCCTTTTAGTTTTTCAGTCCATTTTCTCAACTTAGCTATCGAATTCCCCACATAGACTTCAAATTGAATAATCGAACTATCATTTTAGTACCGGCATGACAGAAAAAAAACTTATTCCGCCAAAAAAGGTCCGTAAAACAAGTCCGCCGACAAGAAAAAATCTTCTCAAAAGTCTCTTCAGATTGCTGTCAAAACAATATTGAATTAACAATCATTATAAAAGAGCGTTTTTTTACGTTTATAAGGCAAAGGGTGATATGATCAAATCAAATCGTCACTACTCTGAAAAAAGCTCGTATCTGACACAGATACTCTAAAGTTGAAACGCAGTAACTCTATACTCATCCCATACATAGTTACTTCATTTTTCTTTTGATAGCCAGAATGAGTTACTAGGTTTTTTAAAAGTAGTGACGATATTACTAATTATTCTATAGCCAGGTTATAAATCAACTGAATCGTGCTATCTTTTTAGAATGGGATATACTCGCAACGGTAAGGCGCTGCAAGGACTCTGCATAATCAAGAAATATCCATAACCTCTAGCCGCCCGTAGACCTATAAAAAGGTCTCCCATTGAATGCCATTTTGAATTTTAATTATGACAAAACATAGTTGCATTTGGCCGGGCAAATTTTGATCTCTAGGCGGCTAGAGGATAAAGTAATGAAGCATGATGATTTTAGACAGGATAGGAAACTATAACACATGCAATAACATGCTCAAAACCGATGCACCTGCAATAATATCTGATGTAATAGAATAAGGCTCTCAAGTATGTAATATGTTGCAGTGAAGGCCGTAAAAAACGTTTAGCTCTTGTGACAATGCAAATAAGATCGTATTTGGCACTGGCGTATCGTCGTGACAGTCGTGTTACCTATTCTATCGGATTTTTGACGGTCGCAGTTGCACCTTCGAAATCAAAAAACAAAACGGTAAACGGTCAGAAAGGTTTGTCACTATTGTCTAGCACGAGATTTATAGGTATTTTTTGTCTTTAAAATACCGTTTCGTCGATTTTTATAGACTTGACTACCTACTATAGATTTTATTAGACAGCAGAACGGAAAGCTTGGTTGCCATTTTATCATATATCGCGCTATCCGTCACTTTCGCACTCGCATACTTGTTGGAGCGTGACAGATACCTACTGAGACAAATAATATACCCCGACGATATTAGGGTTTACTAATGTTTCGGCGAAAATTATTTCGCAAATTATCAGACCCCAAACAATTATTCCCATATTTTTATTTGGCCAAATTGTTAAATCCCAATACAACACCTCGCAATCCCATCATTTGGCAACTAATGATTTGATAAATTATTATACAGCAACTTATTACTTGGGAATTTTATCATGTCGCCAAAAATGTTTTCGCCAAATGTATTATAATTGGCATACTCTTACTTAGCAGATTATCAGCTTCCAAACTATTAATCCCATTATTTTTATTTGGGCCAAATATTACTTCTCAACTCTTATTTAGCAGAGGCATTTTGTGGGTAATGTATAGTATTAAAAAAAGTCGGTTCTGGCGCTTCGCCGGCCGCTACCGCGGCACGCTCGCTTCGCTCGCTCGGCTCGCGCGCTTTTTGGTCACAGTTCTACCTAACACTCCTCCTCGCTTCGCTCGTCGTCGTACCTAACTAGTCTCTTTAGATATGATAGAACGTCTGTTATTAAACTAATTGCTTATTTGTTTCAGGCAACAGATAAAAAATGCCTAATGTATGAAAAGAGAACTGTTGCATAAACTATACTTTATTTGTATAATGATTTGCCACATAAAAATTTGTTGAAATAAAACTTTGCAGTATAAAAATTTGCCAAATAATATTTTGACAATGTCTTGAATGCCTAATGAATTTATTTGCTATATAAATGTTTGCCATATAGAGGTTTGACGAAGTAACATTTTGCAATATGAAAATATTGCTACATGAGAAAAATGCGAAGTAAGGTTATGCCAACTATTAATTTGTCAAATGAAACTTTGGCGAATAGTTTGTTTGCGAAATGATATTCGGAGAAACATATTTCGCCAAAAAGGGAGTCCACCCGATATTAGGCTAGCAGAAAACAGATATTGACAGTAAGTACGATACGCGGCCGGGAACCGGGATAAGGATTAACTATACAAAAAAGGTATGTATAACAAACGAAATTCTGCCGTCATTTCTTCGGCGCAGCCTTCATTGCAGATTGCATTTTAGTTATACTCGTATATACTTACACTTTCTTATATTAATAATGTAGTAATATTTTACAGTGAAAAGGCATGGAAACTCCACACCTTCGACCGACAGTTTTCGTAAAGGTTAAAATTCATAGCGATATTTAATGTAACTTTCATAGTGGGTACAGATTATAATGTCAGGCCTGCTACCGCGAACATCGAAGTTCGAAAATTACGAGCATTTCTCTTTTTTTACCCCAATTATGGCGTCATGAGAGTGACAGAGACAATATTTCGAAATTTACGAATATCGATTTTCGCGGGTGGGGTAATGATATTAATTGCATTATAGGTTAAGTAGGTAAGGACTATCAATCTCCATTTAACAATAGCAAGATTAACGACAAACGTAAAAAGTTAAGTAGGAAAACGTTTTACTATTATATAATTAACTTAAACAATAACTTATTTTCATTTCCAATTGAATAAGACATTTTTTTTAATTTAATTGTTATTTAGCTTCATCGCTATTAGCCTATTAAAAAATGCAGGAAATGTTCTATTTACAGCCTGCTTACTGCTGCGTATAGACGTGACGTAATGACTATAATGATAAGATAGTCTAAGGATCAGGTCTCATGTCCCACGCGAATTGCTTATGGTAATTTGTTACTTAATAGTAAATTGCACAGTCGACTTCAAACACTACAGTTTTGCACCTTACTCCTTTGTAATAAGACGTATAAGTGTCAAAATAAATTTGACGCATTTAAGTACTACCTAAGGAAACAAGTAAGTAGTGCAAGGAGACTTGGTTTTTAATAAAGTTCGAATTCATTAGAGATTTGTAGCAGTTGTATTTTTCAAAACAAATGATTACCATCCAGGTTGTGCTCAGCTCATTTTAACCCTTTATAAAGCCCCATAGACTGTGACATGGTATCGCAGAATTCGTTGCAGCTATCTTCTGATACATTTCAGAGCCTATTTGTGGCATTATCTAGCAAACGGGACCTTATTGTCGATGGCACTTACGTCGAACAGCGTTGCGTTTGTATTACGGCACTGTGAACAACGGCGTAAGCGCCATCGACAATAAGGTCCCTTATCATAGATAATGTCATATTTTAAGAGCAAGTTAAATATCCAACAAGTACAATGACATTGTGCCATAATAGTAAGACAGTATGGTTCAATTTCCAAGTTAGCATATGTGGTCGATATATCGCCTCTGCTTTAAAAAGGGTTAAACACTTCGTCTAGAAACTTTTATCTTCTAACTATCGACAAAAAGAAGATAATAAAGGCTGGATCATATTGATTTCCAAGCTAATAGTGTCCGTACTCCCGACAGTTTTTAAAGAATATAGAACGCTCAAAGCACCCAATGGGTGTAGTACAGCGACTGAATATAGACTTCGTTTCCCGTACATAATGGCTACCAAAAATTACATTATATTCTACTGACAATTCTGACAATAATATTAGTATCATTGGGATATCCCATTACCCCTTTCTCGAGTATAGGTACTGTCCAATACGCAAGTTAAAAAAAGTTGTGATTGGCACATCAAAGTTCTGCTAGCCTAATATGGTCGGGTTTTTATCATTTGACACAATATCTGTCACTCTCCAACAAGTGTATGAGTGCGAAAGTGACGGATAGCGCGATAGACGATAAAATTACAACCATGGTACACGTTCTGATAGGCTAAAATAAAATGTCAAACGTCAAACCTCATGCGCGGTGGTATGCGCTAATCCAAAGGCAAATCCAGGCAACTAGAAAATATTTTCAGTTATCAATCAGGTGCGACTGAGTGAAACGCTGCGCTGGTCAGTCTTGTATAAAAAAAATATCATTACCTAACAAAATTAGGCATTACAAAAATCGTGTAATGTTATTATGAAACTCGCCTTCGGCTCGTTTCATAAACCCACGCTCTTGTTGTGATTCCCTTCATTATGCACAGATGCATAAACTATTATTACAGGAAAAAACATAATAGTTATAATTATTTATTTATGTTATCAGTTCGTTCCTTGTTTCCTTTATTATTATGTTGTGTTGCGCGTGATTCATTAGAATGTTATATTCCCGATAAGGGTCCTGGTTACCACAAAGGCAAAACAGTTTAAAAAGGCAACAGTAGCGACTTCTTTACCAGAACACATATCAATAAGTTACGGTTGGTTACATAAAATCGTCGGTTAACGTAAAGCCCGTTTCACATCAAGCGCGGGCGCGTGTCAACGCGGGCCCGCGGCGGGCCCGCGCCGCGATTGTTCAGCTAGTTTTAAATGAACACCTTCACACAGCGGCGGGCGCGGGCGGGTGCGTGTGGCGCGGACCCGCGTTGACACGCGCCCGCGCTTGATGTGAAACGGGCTTAATTGTAATAGTTCACATTTTCTATAGCCCCACCCCAACTGGTACTTAAAGACAAATTGTGGGATAAGATAACCGAACCGACTACCCCAGGCTCCATCGACCCGTGGCAAAATGCTTAAACACACTGTAGAAGGAAGAAGATATATTTTCAGAAAACATGTATACCTACATATAGAATAAAAATGTACATTAATTATAATTACGTATTCCTATCATAAATGTCATTTATGGTACAATCATTTATTGCTGACTCTCCTTTTTTTGCACCATCATCACACTACTTATCGAGAGGATTCTAACGAGCCTAAACACCGCGGGTTTAACTTGTATATTGAATATTTTAGTTGTTATAAATGGCTACCTTCTGGACCCAGCATCAGATCACATCAGCGGAACCATAATATTGCATATTGCATTATTACCCAAACATACATAAGTGTGCTAAATTTCAGCTCAATCGGTTAAAGATGTCTGCTTCAAATTGAGTTGCAAGATTTCACCTGATCATACTTACATATTTACATTAGTATATTACATACCTACTTACTTCCATTGCAGTTAAATAAAAGCTTGTAATAACATATGCTTAGATTTATTATAACTTAGTTAAATAGGAAATTAGACATATATACTGGTCGATTTGTGGTGATTTACGAGGTAAAAAAGGCTTGGTCACATAGGGCGCGTTTTATAGCGGTGTGGCTAATGTAACGAAATAAGGCACACATTCGGACGGCAGCGTCGCGCCCCGCTGCGCCACGCCACAAAACGCGCCTATCTGCCCAAGCCTTTACAGTTCACTGTGGGGATGTGGGCCTGTCGCTATCGGTAGATAACACGATACCATCCTAAGAATCGGCGTGCAAACTTGCAAAGCTCGTAGCGTTTCCAATTTTTCAAATTTAAGATCTACGTGTAGACGATAAAGTTTAAAATAGTCTGCGCTTTTAATAAAACCTAACTGATTATCTACTGGATATCGCAGGGTTAGGGTTTGGGGTAGATATGAATTTCCAATGAATGATGGTTAGGCTTACATTGCAAAAAAATGTATTTGTGATATAACCTACGTTCTTTTTTCGCACGAACGAATTGGAGCTATGTGAAGGTGCTCAATAATCATTACATAATATATTGTCGCTGTTATCTAGTTATAAAACGTATTTCAAATATTTAATACTAGCTTTTATCCGAGACTTCATGAGCGTGGAATTAAAGGGTGATTTCTGAGATAAAACTATCCTATGTTGTTCGCCTCTTATCTTAATCAATTCAGCAGTTTATTAGTAAAGAGAGACAGACATGACGACCGGTCTGGCCAAGCGGATAGTGACCCTGCCTATGAAGCCGATGGTCCTGGGTTCGATTCCCAGTCAGGGCATTTATTTGTGTGATGAGCACAGATATTTGTTCCTGAGTCATGGGTGTTTTCTATGTATTTAAGTATTTATATGTATCTATCTATTATATATATCGTCGTCTAGTACCTACAACACAAGCCTTACTGAGCTTACCGTAGGACTAGGTCGATTTGTGTAAGATTGTCCCGAAATATTTTATTTTATTTTACATATAGGTACTTCCGCATTTTATAATATTAGTATTGGAAGGATACTTAGGCAGGAACTTACATACATTAGGAATTATTACATTATTCGAGTTCTAAAATACTGTTGTTTGTGACTATATTTATTATTTATACAAACAGACAGATGAATTTGAGAGTAAAAATAGAATCTGCTACAACACAAGTATGAGTTTATAGTTATGCCAAATCACTACTGTATAAATCAAGTCAGTTACCATTAACATGTTTACATCTTTAAAAATATCTTTGGGAATAGCAGTAAATTTCAGATTAGTTTCGAAAATTATAGCTTTACCAACTGTTAATATTTAGTGTATTATAACTGTAATGTATGTATACGCGGCCTTAGTGTAAGGCTTGCTAGCCTAATATGGTCAGGTTTGTATCATTAGTCACAATATCTGTCACGCTTCAACAAATATGTGAGTGTGAAAGTGACGGGTAGCGCGATAGATGATATAATGGCAACCATGCTATCCGTTCTGGACGCTCGATTTGGGCGCGCGACGTACATGATAAACAAATGGAAAAGTAGTGGAGCGGCCGGAGAGTATGCTAATATCTTTACCCTTACCTTGAGTTGTGACGTTGACATCTCGCTTGTACTATTTTAGTGCGAACGAGATCACAGATAGTAAACTCGATACTCGCTATCGAAAACGTCTATGTCGCAACTCGTGGTAAGGGTACTTGTAAGCTCGACGCCACGCTGCACGCCCCGCCACACGCTCCGCTTCGGTATCCACTCGGTCTTACGGCCCGGCCACGACATTGCGCGAATTCCGGCGCGGCAAGCGTTTTATCTGTTCATTGCGTGTGATCCCAATTCGCAACTAACCGCAATGCATTGCGCGTCTTGACCGCGCAACGTAGAGATAAAACCCTTGCCGCGCCGCAAGTCGCGCAATGTCATGGCCGGGCCGTTAAGGCCGGTTTACACTTGCAAGCTTTCTTACAGCAAGTAGGAACGCAGATATAAGGAAGAATGAGAGATAAACATCGCTATTTCATTTTTGCATATAGCTGCGTCCCTAGTTGCTGCAAGAAAACTTGCAAGTGTAAACTTCGCTTTACACTTGGACAAACGTCCATAATATGGGTAGTATGAATTATGATTGCGTAGGATCAGTTACGGTAATGGCAGCCGTAACTCGATGCTTGACCGCAAATCTAGCTCAGATCAGGATAGTTTGCTTGAGACCATATTGATTATGTTCGTACTTACTTTTACATTTTCTAGATACCTGAATAAAGTTTCCCGCTTTTGCATCTGATATTTCTGCTTTTAGCTAAGATTGTTTAAGAAGAGTAACCAATGGAATTCAGTAACGTCTTTTTTTGCATACAACAGTGTCCCACTGCTAGGATTTAACTAAACTACTTTTTGTTTAATTTAAAAAAAAGTTTCTATAGTTTATTTTGTCTAATCCTTTCACTTTGGGAACCTAAAACTCGAGTACCTACTTATATTAATATTTAATTGAATTCTTCATACAAATTGTATTTAAACATAATACAATTTTTATTAACACTTGTTTATCTCTGTCAATAACACCTGATTACCTAAATGAATTCCTAATAATTATTCTCATGAATATGGTATTGATGGGTAATCATGAATGCAATGCATGCCAATGTGACATGGTTAGAATTGTAAGTACATTGACCCTGGACAGAAGTTCATGTAAAGTAGTATAAGATTCTATTTAAATAAAATCAATACATAAATTAGAATTAAGTATACATCATGAGTTAAGATTGCTACCGCTGATCTGATATGTGTACCAAAAGCAGTACCAAATTTCTATCATATGTGTGTAGTTTAAGTGGTACAAAAATTATTGCATGACGAAAAAATATTCAATTTAAAATATTCATATTTATTTTTTGTAACCATGGTGGAGAATTAGTACAGTCAAGGGCATAAATATGTATACACGTTTGTACCCTATACCATTGATATAACGTGAAAAAAGTGTATATATAAATATGTATTGGTATTATGTATAGGTGAGGCCCTTTATATTTTCAATAGGCCCAATTTCCAAATTTTCTTTATTAATTACAATATTAATCATATAGAAGCAGGTAACTCATTATTTTTTATTATGCAGAAACGTCTGCTAACGAATATCTTCGATATTTAAATAAAAAGAAAAATAGAAACATTTGACATGAAGCGGGACTTGAACCCACAACCAATGTCCAATCCAGTGGTTGTGGGTTCGAGTCCCTCTTCGAGTCAAATTTTTCTATTTTTCTTTCGATTTAAATATCGCAGGTAACTCATGTTTTATAAGTCTAACATTTTCCAACATGTTTCAGTCCATTACAAGTAGCATAGTCATGAGCCATTTGCATTAGCTGACCGAGACCAACCAACCAATGCTGACAGCACACAATTATGCTTTAAATATATATGGAGCAACATTTGACTTATTTTATTTTATTTTATAGCCTCTTCATTTGGAAAAATAACAAAATATATTCTTAAAAACTACAATAACCGGACTATAAATTATATTTCCGTGTGCCTTCCGGAAAAGGCCCCCCCAGTTATCTCCCTCCCTGTTCCTGGCCACTCTGATCAAAAATTTTGCCAAATTGATAAAACTTGAATTAACATCTCCGATACAATTAATTGCATTTTGTAAAGTTTTAATGTGATTGATGGCAAAGAAATCCATGTTCCTATTTGGCATCCACTAATTTACTTATTAGTAAGATCCTACCAGTACCATAAAATATTATTAAAGGTTGCCTTCTCAAACATTGTACCTATTAGTCCCCATGTTATAAATAACAAACATTATCAACTTATTTGCAATATTCCTTTTATAAACAATGTAGCTGCCTGATAAGGTTTAGCACAACATTAAAAGTTTTATGCTAGTATGATTATGCTTTTAAAGCATTCATATCCAGACAAATACATTTTTAACAAAAACTCAAAATGTCACTTATCAGAAATATTTTGATATCGCACCTTTGGATCACAACAAATATTAATTTGGTTGCTGAAAAGAACTATACTTACCCCTTTTTTTGTGGTTATATTTTTTATTTTTGACAGTAAAAAACAGTATGATTTTCTCTGTATGTAAGGCCATTGCAGATTATAAATACTGAATATTAATAATTGAAACAAAAATAAGTATGCTGCTAGTAATAAAAGGACTGTATATTAATGTAGTCAACCTAAAGTTCTAATCAATTTGAACTAATATGTAAACTCTTATAAGAACTTATTATTTACACTAGGATAATAAAACAAAAACACTTACTGATATCAGTTATTGGAGCTTTTGTACTGTATCCTTTTAGATGCCCAGAGTCGGAATCGTCCAATAACTCAGGTGTCTCGGGTAGCCCCGCAATCACGAAGTAATCGGCCACTCTCTTCTCATCCATTCTTATTTATTTGCTTCAACTACCCTTGAAAACAGTCACACTACAAAAAAATCAGAATAACTAATTATAATAACCCTTCACACTTTTTCACATTATGTACACTTTAATTGGTCAACTAAGAGAATTATTTTAACTTCTTTCAAAGTACTATATAACCAATAACACCAATAAAATAACAAATCATAAAGGTTGTTACCAATAACATGGTTTGAAACCCTTGAAGTGAGTTATGAGTTTGTTTTATAGCCAATTGTTTGCTTTTGGTAATGGCTTGTGCACGAAGGAAACATTCTCACTTTTCTTGTTAAATATGATTAACTTATTGCGTTTTTAAACAACCATTCACTGATTAAATAAAATAAAACACAGGTGCATCACAAACGTCATTTTTACTTTTCAGATTGGACGACTAATCGTCTTACGAAGTGAAGTTAGCAGCGTATTAAAATACGCTGTTATTGTTGACAGGAGTATCGGCAGAAGTATTTTCCTTCCTCAGTCCATCCATGTGATTTTGATTTCGCTAGAGCCACGGAGTTTATCTGTGTTTCAAGCATGGACAAAGAGAAATTTGCAAAAACTATCATATTACATTTTTTATAAACATTACTGCAAAACAGTCATTAACAGTAAAATGTACTATAATTATCCCTTTTTTGGGGTTATACTTAGTATTAGTGCGAGTAAAACGTAGTTGGATTATTTCCGTCTCCACGTTTTAATAGAAAACATCCTACCAAACTATAGTTATGTATTATATTTATTTCAATGTAAATACTTGTTATATACATACTAAGTATTTGTGCCTCAAATGACTAGAATCTATGTTGCAGACAATTTTTTAGTAATAGTAAAAAAAACTACATATACCTAAAAGAAAAAGATAGCATGATTGTCTGTGTTTATCCTATAGGCTCAGCTGTTTTTTCGTACAATATATTATACTGCTTTTACTGCTTAAATATATTATGTTTTGTATAATATTCTGTAGTGACCCTGACAGACGATATAGGTCCCTTGTTCGAATCCGGGAAGCGCATTTATTTGTTTTCATAACAAACATTTTAGAATTTTTCCCTTTGCTCGCCTCTTACGACACCTACGGGAGGAGATGGGGTAGTGGTATTCTAGTCAGCCCGTCAGCCGGCATCACACGGCAAACCCTCATGGGACCACACCAAGTACCTACAAGAGTGGCAAAAAATAATGAAAAATAAAATAACATAGTAGTACCTACCTAACATATGTTTGGAAAATTAAAGCTTAAAAAATAATAAGTACTAAAGTATAAAAAAAAATAAATGCTTTCTGTAGGACTAGGCTATTCACATTATTAATTTCTATAACATCATCAAATGCCCTGACTGGGAATCGAACCCAGGACCTTCCCCTTCATAGGCAGGGTCACTACCCACTAAGCCAGACCGGTCGTCAAAGATTTCAGTTATCCAGGTTAAGATTTCAATGAGAACAAAAACACTTATAATTTTTTTTCTTTAATCAAATGTCAATAACAATTTCTTTCTGCGCTTTAGCTGATGGTGCTAGGATCTCATTGGTGTCTACGGGACTTGTACCCACTTGAGCACAGGCTAGCAGCAAATTTATTGCACCTTCCAGCTCACTCACTTTTTTACACACTTCTATTTCCGCTTGAACTTTTTTAGCTATGCTTTTGTAAAGAATTTGGTTGTCTTCAGTCAAAAGGTGCACTTGGTTGCCATATACATCAATGACAACATTTAAAACGTCAATTAGGGTCCTGTTAAACGTTGTTTCTCCTAAATGTCTCTGTATGAACTTCAGGAGCTTGTGTAAATGACGATCATTAATGCCACCCAGAGCAGTGTGGAAAACATTTCTTTTAAGCAGTTCTTGGAGCATAGCAGCTGTTCTAGTTGGATATTTGGAAGCAGTTAGAATGCTTGAAGCAAGCAGTCGAGAGTACTCGTGTTTCCTTAAATGTTTCTCCATTGTGGGTTCAGCTGCCAGCTTTTCTTTTGTCACTGATAAATCAATGTTGGATTTGTGATTAACATCTGATACAAATTTAAAACTTGTTTTGTTATCCGCATCTGTTTCCAGTTTCTTGGTTTTGGAATGCTCTCTTTTGCTTATGGATATAACTCCGTCTACCATACCAACAGCAAGGACATCATCATGGTCTGATACAGCCATACTGAGAATGGCATTAGGGAAGTCAATATTGTGGACAACACCAAATGTGGATATGTCATAGAATTTCAAATGCCGATCCAATGATGCAGATATTAGCCTACTATTATTACTGGATAGCCGTAGTGATGTTACTGTTTTGTGATGTGAAGAAATGCAAGAAAGCAGTTTCCCACCATTGAAAATGTCCCAGACCTTGATCTGCGTACCTCCAGCACTTACAAATATGCCTCCAGATGGTAGGAAAAGCGTAGACTCAATGGGGTCTCCGTGATTGACTGTAAGAACAGTTTCATTTGTCCTGCAGTCATACATTTTGACAATGTTGTCATAGCCACCAGATAATATTATGTCTGGTGAAATAGGGCTTGTGGCACCAGCTCTGACATAATCCGTGTGTTCTGCAAAGTTTGCAACGCGGGCTTCTGTAGCAATGTCCCAAAGTCCAACTGATTTGTCATCTGAACAACTTAGAACTTTCAAGCTGTCTTTTGTGAAGAATGTTCTGTGCACCTGTAAAGAGACAGAAGAGCTATTAATATTATGTAGTTAAATTAGTTGAAATTTAAATAAGTCATATATTAATTAGGCAGCAGAAAACATTTAATTATGGACAGTAACATTAAACTTGTTTTAACAAGAACTGTGTATGTAACTTAAGTCTGGATTCCCCCAACACAGAAAGTCCCTATAAAGTGATAACAAGTCCCTATTTACACCCAGTTTTAGTTTTTGGTGCAAAAGTTCTAGCCAACTGTGTTGTGAATTTATATTCAATTCAATTTATTTATTTATTAAATACATTTCAGTTTACAGTGTGTACCCATTCAATTATATTATGCTAAATACAAAAAGACAAGTGAAACAACACATTGGCTGAGGATTAACTAAGAAAATACTGAATATAATTATTAGTTCTAATAATTAAATAATTATTAGTTCTAATAATTAAATAATTATTAGTTCTAATAAGTTAAGCAATACTTACTGGTCCAGTGTGACCTGTAAATACCCTGAGTACATTTTTAGATTGAACATCAAATAACTTGAGCACTTTTTCTTCACTGCCTGCTACCAACAGACGGCCGTCACCTCTGAATGTCGCTCCATATGCACCTTCCACAAATTGTGACAAATTCTTTGCTACTACTTTCGTTATTGGGTCATACACCTGTAAGTTAAGATTTTTTAAAGAGCTGTATAAATATGACAAACTTTATAGCCATCCAGTATTATTAAGAAATATTTATGAACATAAATAAATAAATATTACAGAACATCCTTACACACATTGACTGAGTGGATGAGTAACAGAAGTGTTGTGAGTACTTAGCAGACAATATAATATATAATATACAACTACTTAATACACCCATGACTCAGAAAAATATTTGCACTTATCACACAAATTACTGGGATTTGAACTCAGGACCTTTTGCTTCATAGGCAGGGTCACTGCCCACTAGGCCAAACCTGCCGTCAAACATATTTTTACCTGTACTCTGACGGAACATGTGGCGGCAAAATAATAGGGCTGCACTGGGCAAAAATCCAAGTAGTCGATGGCTCCATATTCTTTAACTAGGACTGGTAGCTGGAACAGAAAGATACATTAATAGTAATGGGTATTGCTACAAGTGGAACTTATGTCAGATAATGCTAAACTCACTCCGAGCTTCTTCCAATATATCGAATCTGGAGTTTCTTGTGCTTTAGGCTGTGCATATATCTTTTTGTTTGTCTTCTTGAATGGGTATGCTATTTTTGATGGAGTTTTCGACATCGTGATATTATATTTTCATAACAATAACAGTGTACAAGCAAATCACATGCAGTCCGCAGTTCTAACCTTAAATCGGTAAATGTCAACTGTCAACTGTCACCTGTCAGCCTGTCACGCAGGACCTAAGAGGAATAATGACTGGAGTCCGCGTATGCTAGTGAAGGACAAAGATACTCTTGTTTTTATAGCATAAAAATGTGACAGTTCGCTATAGTTTTGCTTTACAGGACACTTTCTGTAACAAAAATATAAGCTTATTTTGTATTCATTACTGTAATTTCGGTTGAAAACACGGGAAAACTTCAATTGTATTTTTGTATCCCTCCAACTTTGACAGTCCTGAAACGTTCAGTTTGAAGGGTAACAAAAATATGTGACACTATGAAAAGGATGGACGAAAATAGCGCCGTCTCTGCCATACTTATATTACAATAGACCATCTCTTTCTATCGATCGATGGTATCATTATTTTAAGCACGTTCCGTCTAGTTAAATGGTATATTTATGTAACACATATTTATAGTCTATTTGATGTCGGTTATACAACACAAGTAAAAAAAAACTGTTATTAGTAGTAGTTATATTTAGGGAAACATGTAATTCGGCATCTTACATTGTAGATTATTTATTTATTATACAATTATATCGTAATTCTTGCATATTTATTTGAAAATGAAGTAAAAACGAAACTAACAAAACTGCATCTAGGCACCAACATATGTACTAGCTTTTCCTCGCGACTTCGTCTGCCGGCCATGTGTCGTCTTTGTCTTGAAAGTATGGTTGCGGGGCTAGGAGGAATACTGATGATGGAGAACGCATCCGCGAGCGCCAGTAAGGGATAAAGATATTTTGGCCTTAGTGGCCCAAAAGGAAACAATTCACTATAGTTTTGCTTTACAGGACATTATTTATAACAAAAATATTAGCCTATTCTGTATTAATTACCGCAACTTTGGTTTAAAACCCAAGAAAACTCCAATTGTATTTGTTTGTTCCCCTCCAACTTCGACAGTTCTGAAGGAGTTTGGAGGGGAACAAAAACATGTGAAACTATGATAAGGACGGACGAAAATAGCGCCATCTCTGCCATATCTATGGAAAGTTACATAAGACCATCCCTTTCCATCGTGGTATTATTATTATTAGTACGCTCCGTCTAGGTTAATGGTATGTCTATGTTGCGGGCTAAAAAATAACCAAAAATATCGCATTTCCTCGTGCAAATTCTTTTTTTTTCAGCCGTAAAACAAAAAGTTGTTTAAGTCTTTCTTTTGAACTCAGGAAACATATGTGCTACATTTAATAATTTCTGAACCGAACTGTCCCCTGTCACTCACTTATGTCATGTGTCACTGTCACAGCTTTGATCGGGTTATGTAGGATTTTATTTTAGAATTTAGGATTTTGAACTATTTCAAGTAATTAAAAGTGATATTACGATTCTCCATTAAGAACATGCCGTATATCAGAGTTGCATTTTGAGAAACTCATTCCATTTCAAACTAATTGAAAATGTTCAAATTGTTGAGTCGTCACGGGTGCCGTAGTGCAACTTTAAATTTGTTTAGAGACAAATTTGAGGTTAGAAAAGTGAAGACTTATTATGTTTACGCTTCAGCTGGATCTGTGCGATTCTCTTCGTCTGGCAGTGACGCAGGCAAGACTACTACTTTAGTGGATGCTATTCCCGAGCCACCACCAGTGCCGCAGATACCTGAAGGGTTAGCAGAGACCGTACAGTCTTTAGCGGCCAATGGAGAACCTACCTTCGCAAGTTTAGGCCTTGGCGGGTGGAGCCCTGTGGGCATTGTACAGCAATGCTTAGAGTATGTACATGTCTCCCTTGATGTTCCTTGGTGGGGTGCTATTTTAATAGGCACCATCGTCGTCCGTGTTGCTATGTTCCCACTAGTCATTATGGCACAACGAAATACGGCTGTCATGAACAATAATCTCCCAGAAATTCAGCTGCTGCAAGTTAAGATGACTCAAGCACGGCAATCTGGTAATCAATTAGAGGCCGCCCGTTATGCTCAAGAAATGATGACATTCATGAAAGAAAAAGGTTTGAACCCTCTGAAAAATATGTTGGTGCCTTTAGCCCAGGCTCCATTCTTCATATCCTTCTTCATGGGTTTGCGAGGAATGGCAAACTGCCCTGTTGAGAGCATGACATATGGAGGCTTAGCCTGGTTCATGGATTTAACAGTACCCGATCAGTACTTCCTACTTCCCCTTATTACCAGTGCCACATTGTGGGCAACAATAGAGCTGGGAGTAGACGGAGGTCGCCTGGAAGCGTCCAACATGGTTATGATGAGATATTTCCTTCGGGCCATCCCGTTAGTCATGATTCCTTTCACAATTAACTTCCCCGGAGCTATCCTTGTGTACTGGTGCTCCAGTAACTTCATCTCGCTCATCCAGGTTGGTGTTCTCAAAGTACCTGCAGTTAGAGATTATCTTAAAATCCCTAAGCTGGTGAAACACAAAGCTGAAGCTCTGCCAATCAAGAAAAAGGGCTTTGTAGAAGGTGCTAAAGATTCGTGGACAAATATGAAAATCACCAAAGAACTGGCTGAGAGACAAAGGGTAGATGAACTTATCTTTACCAAGGCAGGTAAAGGTCCTTTACAGAAAACCTACAAATTTGATCCTACAAAACTGTCTAATGTACAAGCAAAATCAAAATGATTTACTGTATTTAGTATGTAGATTCTTTAGTAATAAAATAAATATTGACATGTACTTCTGTATTATCATTTTTTATTATCTTTCCATGTCCATTTTACCTATATTTTTATTCAGATTACTAGTATTCACGCCATCTATGAAACTTGTTGTGAAACACTTTGTTAACCTGTTTATTGAGTATGGTTCTAGATGGCGCACTTAGTTGTATTAAGATGGCTCATGGGTAGGTTTTTTCTTTATTATACGAGTGTATATGGCAAAATAAACATGTAATTCTAAGTATATGTAATGTTTCACCTGACAATAATAATGTATAATGTTGTATGTTTATTTTACAAATACAAATAACTTTATTTTGCTTAAAATATGGTACAAAAGATGTTCGGATAACAAAGAGCACATATTTTACCAGCATCTGGCATGCAAAAAACATATCTTACAACTAATATGAATTAAGTTTAAACAATCATAGTCACAGTTTTTATAATGAGTGTACATGTATCCTTAAGTAGTTATACTATGCCTAATTATTGTACTTATTTGGTTCACCTATCTCCTTTCAAAAAATGACATGAATTCAGAAATGGAATAGAAAGCGTTTTGGATGAGCCATGTCTTTAGTTCACGTTTAAACATTGTTAAGGGCAACTGCTTCATCTCGTCCCCAAGTCTATTATAAATTGTCACGCACATACAAAAACTGTTTTTTCCGTATAAAGCTGTTTTCTTGTGAGGGACTACTAGCCTGTCAGGGTATCTTGTGTTAAAGTAGCATATATCACGGTATGTCCTAAACAGCTTTGGATTTAATTTTACAAATACGCATATTTCGTATATGTACATACATGCTACTGTCATCAGTTTGAGTTCTTTGTATAAAGGTCTGCAAGATGTCATACTATCAACATCGCAAATTGCTCTGATGCATTCCTTTTGAGCTAAAAGAGCTTGATTTGCGTGATGTGAATTACCCCATATAATGATTGCATACCTAAGTAGGGAACAAACATACCCATGATACGCTTGTATGGCTGCCTCTTTGCTGCAACTTTTTGCTAGTTTCCACAAGGCGTATGCGAAAGAGTTTATCTTGCCACAAATTCGGTCAATATGACATACCCAAGAGCATTTGCTGTCTAAAATAATACCCAGAAATGTAGTTTGAGAAGATTCTTCTACATCTTTATTATCGAAAGATACCCTAAGTGGTTGTTTATTAGCATTATGATTTACGAATTGTACATATGTTGTTTTCTTTATATTAACATTTACATATACTTGAATACTATTTTTTGTTTTCTTTTTTTTCCTACAATTCTTCTGCTTTGCCTAAGGTTGAATAGAAGAAAATACTTTAATGCAATGAAGGTTAAATAAATAAAATAAACAATTGTAAGCTTCACTTACACTTACAATGTTGTTCTTCATTATTATAATATTGAGCGTGATATAGATTCTCGAACAGCTCATTAAATCTTAATGTCTTAACGTCAGTCATCTGAGCGTTTGTCCCGGTATTTTGCTTAGGCTTGCCAAGAAGCCAGAAGCCTGAGGGCCTACGGCTAAAGCTGAAGTTCGAATTTCGAGTATCTTTCTCTTTTACTCCAATTAACACCTTAATTGGAGTAAAAGAGAAAGATACTCGAAATTCAGTTCGAGTGACCGACAATCGTTCAAAATTTTCGATGTTCGCGGTCGCCCTCTGGGTCCGCTTCGTCCAAAAACAGATTTCATTTTCCTTACGATGTCTTTCTAGTCCTTATATATTTTTTTTTTTTTTTTTTTTTTATGACATAGGCGGCAAACGAGCAGACGGATTGCCTGGTGGTAAGCAATTACCGTCGCCCATGGGCACCCGCAACACCAGGGGAGTCACAAGCGCGTTGCCGGCCTTTAAGGGGGGTTGGAGCTCTGGGAACCTTACTCACCATCAGGAATACAACACTACAGACCTGAAAGGTAGCAGTGCTATTATGGCTGTGGTCTTCTGTAAGGAGGAGGTACTTCCCCAGTTGGGCTGCTCCAGATTCAAGCGTGATGGTCATCGCTGTGCCCTACCTCTCATTGTTGGACGTAGTTTAAGGACATACCCGGGTCCGGGTCCAATATAAGCGGCGCGCAGTTTATTGTTCTCTTAATGTAGTAGGATGGAGGCACCAATATTGGACACTTTAAGCTGACAGGCACCAATAATAGACACTTAGTTCTTAATTAAAAAACAATAACGTTATAAATTGAATATTTACCAACAAATGCACAACACTTGACTCCTTTGAAATAAGCACTAATGTTCATGATGGGTCTTTGTCCATTACTGGCGCTGTCACCTAGGGTAGAAATTTTCTTTAGGTACATTGTCACTCATCCATGTTCAGTTTTGGGTGAGTAACCTAATGATACCTACTTGTTAGTCTAGGTATTTTGTTATCTTTAAATCTATGAGTGGAACATGTGAAAATTATTTTGTGTGTAAGAATTTTCAAAGAGAATTATGATATTAATAACAAATGCAAAATGATTTAATAGCCCCAAAATCTACTAAGTAATATTATTCTTGTAAAAGTTTGTAAAATGTTTGGATGTTTGATATCGCGGCGAAGTGTTCTTGTTTGAGCTTACGCAAGTAAAATCACGGACAGAAGCTAGTATATGTAAAATTACAATTACAATCATGTTAAATAAAAATAACTATTTAATGTATTTATATACATTATAACCATAACCTGTTTAATGTTGTTGTAGGCGTAGGCAATGAAATTGTAATAACTATTTTAGGTAATAATAATCTACTCCTAGGAAAGTAGAATCTAATTATATAGCGTGCCTTTCACTATGGAGTTTCAAATGTGAGGCTATTCATTGTCACTTTACTGATCTAATTTTATAGGTTATACCTATTGGTTATAGGTATTGCGGCTGTAAAAAATACTGCCAATTGGACAACTTATTTGACGTCACCTAGAGAACATTTAACTTGTATGATTAATATAAACATGATTTATATAGTTGTGAAACAAAATATGCTCATTTTAGGGGTTAAAGTTAAACCTTGAATTTAAAGCCCCATAGTAAAAGAATGGAAATACATATTTCTTTAACTTGTGTTTTTATTTTTTGAATTGCAATTAAATTTATACATTATTTTATGTTATTTGATAATTTATTATAAAACTTTTTTTTGGTTAAGTATACTTTTGAGGTTGCAGCGGATGCAAAGGTTACTGTGACATTCAAGTATTTGTATATTTAGCGGGGTAGGCAGCAGCATGAAGAAAGCGTTGTCAATTTCACGTTTGAATTAATGGCCAGATTTACCACACTCATAGCACTTATTGCTCGGATCGAATACTCAGTGGCAAAAGGAATAACAACTGGTATCATCCGCTTGATACGATTCTACTCAACGATACAGAAAAGCATATCATTCTCAATCCCTGTTGTCGATACGCCCTTTTCGTAATAGCGTATGTACAATCGCTTGGTTAATAAAGTTGCGGAGCCTCCACACTCCCAACATTTGTAATTGCGTCCTAAGCATTCAGCCTTTGAGCTTACTGCTTTGTTTGAATGGCGATGGTTCTCTTTATTATTGTTCTCGTCGAAACATTCCGTAGTCACCCTCGCCTGTAACACAATACATATTTTTCGAGACCTCCATTTGTATTCCAATATTCGGGACATTTTCTGTAGGTGCTTACGTGGTATAGATATACATATATGTGGCTACGGATTTATTCTGTTGTATTTACTTACAGATATTCCTTTTGAGCAGGGCTCTTAACCGGTATTCTAAAAAACGAAATAAGCTAATATTTGCAATTACTTCCTGCTTTTTATGTAGGTCTCAGTAATGTATTCATGTTATTTCTACGTTACATTTTCCAATTAAACACGAAATCGGAAACCGAAAAACAAAAAGGATTTAAATAATACTGGTATTTCTTGTATCGAGAAAATACCAGTTCCGAACCCTGGTTTAAAAAATGATTACTTACATTACTTCGATGACATTCTGCTGCAACGCCTTAATAGAAACAATACTCCATACATGGAGTCAATAATTATGCAGTTTTATTTAAGTAGCAAATTTATTTTTTGATTTTAAAGTTTTTTCAAGTTGTTGTATTGAATGTTTGAGAAAAGCATTATACATACCTCGGTGTGAAGAGGGGTTGTCAGGCTCATAGCAATCCGGTCTTACTGCGTTCGGCCCGTTCGTCATACTCTACCGGCAACTCCTTACTTCACGGCCACCTGTAATAATGTAGTACCTATTGATTCTACCGTTTGGGACTTAAACCCTTAAGGTTAAGTGAGGTTAGGTTATTAGGTACCTATATAATAAACTTTATTTCGAAAAACTATGTAACTGACAAAGACTGTGAAGTCTGTGAATCACCTTACATTTCAAATATTTCAATATCACTAATATTACTAGAGGGCGGAGTACCGGTGGCAAATTTCACACTAAATGTATGGAGTCGCCTAAGTATTCTTATGATTAAATAAATAACGAATAACTGATTAATTTTGCATAATAATTTTTAGGAACTTATAGAAATTATCTTACGAGCATACAAATATAAATATGTTGTTAATATCTATAATAAAACGACATAAATTAACATTTAGGTATTCCTGAAATCGATTTATGAAAATAAATGTTAAGTACTTACTTCCAATTTACGAGTAGGTACCATACTAAGTACATTAGGTAAATGAATAATTTTATTATTCAAGCCTAAAATAATAATTATAAAAACGACTCCATACCTTTTGTGTGAAATTTGCCACCGGTACTCCGCCCTCTAAATATTACAATCTTGAAACTATTAAAAATAAAGCTACGTGTAAAGACTACGTAATATCAGCATAAAATGGATAGCGTCTCTTTCTTGTACCGCAGAGAAGCAAAGGACGGTTCACTCGAGTGAAATCTTGTATGAAAAACGTTACCTTAAAGGCGTATGTCAGTCGATAACGTATGCGACAACAGCTGTCGACTTCCAATAAACTTTTACGTATTATTACTATTATTTTTAACTATTGAAAACTGAACATATTGTGTTTCTGAGAATACATATTACAACTGTATTTGGACAGAAAGTAACCAATTCCTGTTACAAGTGTATAACGTATTTACTGTTTAGGTATTCACTTAATATAAATATTGTATGTGTATAAAGTATTCATGTTTGGTTACACAAATAAGGGGCCGCCCAGGCCAGTCCGCCTTGATTTATTTCCTAAATCTGTAGGAATATAACATTTTCGAGGCAATATTTATGTTTCACCTGCCGCGTGACGTTGTTCTGCCTTGGCGAGACAAAGGTTCAGCTCACTACGGCCATTGATGTCGTATAGGACCTTGTTACACCCAGGGAACTGTGTTTCCAGACGTAAGTAATTTGCCGCGCATCTCACGCACACAACTCATTTTGTTTTTGAATTATGACGAAATCGCCTTTGTACAGCTTCTTTTGTTTTGATATGGCAATCTTGCTAGAAGAATGACATATTTAGTTATAATAAACTAGGTAACATAAGTCTTTTGTTTTGCGGAGAAAGCGAAAATTTATTGCCTCAAGTGAGCTCATGTGTGCTAAACACTATTGCCCTCAAGTGGATTACGTACGATACAATTACTTAAATAGCAAAAAGTATTATTTTAATAAATTACTTGTGTTCTGGATCTTATTGTTGCTAGCTAGAAGAAAATATTAAGTAAGCCATGAATTATGTGCACCAACCTCGAGATATTAAGTTTAAACTTAATATTGTCACGAACACGAAGTGTCAATATTAAAAACTTGAGCGACCTTTTACCAAAAAATGCTCTCAAGGTATTTCGTGAACAGAAGTTTTTTTAAACATATTTTCTAAAAGATGCACTACAATATTTAATAAAATGCACTACAATGTTGATTTTATGAGTATGATCCTTATGCCTGCGAAGTATTACGTTGCAGCTTTGGCTAGACGATAATCACGTGAATTCTTTAAGGCTAACATACGGCCGTAGGCCGGCAAGGTCTTCTTTTTAATTGCTTTTCTACGTAAATTTATGACACACATGCATAACATTTATTTCAGTTTAAGAAAAGCACTATTTATACCTCGGCGTAAAATGGCAACAATCCATCCAACAGTCTACATATATTCAGCCGGTAATCCCTTACTTCACGGGCTCTGTAATAATTTACTATTCGTTCATAAAAAAATCGTACTTTACTATATACATACATACAATAATAGCAAAATAAAGTTGAGCTAAGATATACTCGTATAGAGACTTTATTTGCTTACGAAATATAGTCTAAAATCGCTTGCACTGAAAGTTTTAAAGAAAGATTAACGGTCTAGTAAATCTAAAAGGTTGATAGTTAACATTTAAATTTTATGCATGTAGGTTAAGCTTAATAAAGTAGGTTATCTTTAAGCAGTTAATCTCAAGGGTTAAACCATGATAAATGAGAGAACTTGGTCTTAAAGTTTTGTGTAAACATAGCGTTGTAGGTATGTTTACAGAATGTATAACATGTTAGACAAAGTTATAAGATAAATTTTGCGGGTGATAGAAACTAGTACAGTAAAAAAATATATGTACTGGACATTCATGATGGCCGGTTAGTCACTAGTTTATCCTTTAGCCTTAACTTGTCAATACATTTTTTTTAACTGATTAAAATTAAGATTCTAAATATAGTGAAGTGAAATGCCTTTTCTACGTGTCTATATAGGCTGGTAGGAGTTATGGTGTTTTGTTTTGTTAATAAAAAGTTCTGCTTACTAGTATCACATAAATACTCATACATTGTTTTCCATGCTAAACTTTACGAATTGCCATATCAAATGAGCCGTTTATATTGCTATCGAGTATATGTTAGTGACGTCTAGGATTCATCAAAATCACCATGTTAGCCAAAGGATGTAGGCTTCCCCTAAAGCTACCCAAAGTGACTGGTTTTGCATCCGCCATCCGCATCCAGTTTATTCCCTCGATCTTTACCATGTCACCGTTCCACCTTGTGGGGAGTCTGCCTACGCTGCGACTACGACTCAATTCATTGTTAAACCATTGTTTCATTTTGTCCTTCAATACTTCGCCGCTCTATCTCTCCCTGCAATACAATTGCACCAAACAGCAACGTTGCAGCCTTGTAAATTTTAAAGTTAACGTTTTTTTTTTTTATGACATAGGCAGCAAACGAGCAGACGGATTGCCTGATGGTAAGCAATTACCGTCGCCCATGGGCACCCGCAACACCAGAGGAGTCACAAGCGCGTTGCCGGCCTTTAAGGGGGGTTGGAGCTCTGGGAACCTTACTCACCATCAGGAACACAACACTACATACCTGAAAGATAGTAGTGCTATAGTGTACGTAAACCAACTATAACAGATGGCAGACATGACAAGGCAACGTATTCAACCAACGCAGAAGTAAATCTAACTTTTCAGTTTCTGAAACGTACATTACTTAGTTTGCTAGAAAGTTCGCACACGCTCAAATCAAATGGAACATCAATGCACAATGTGACAATGCTTTGCGTTCTCCGCTCTGAACAGTCAACATTATATAGTTGCAAGTATTATATGCAGTCGAATACATCGTAACATCCTTACTGCTATACAAATAAAGTTCGGTATCATATGTGACTACTTTTCTTGCTACTAATAATTTTAAACTGGACATTCGTAACTCGTAACTTTGACAAGTGCTCTACGTCGTAGCATTTGCTACGCTTTCGTAGCAAACAATGATTTATTGATTTTATAAGATGTGTACTTATAGTAGCTTAAGAAAAACGTTTGTCAATGAGGTTAAAAAAACATATGCATATAACACACACATACATACACATATGCATAAACATAAAACATAATGCTAATTTGGTTCCAAACGGAATTAAATAATAGTTATTTGTTATATTTACAAGAGAGCAAAGTTAGTGTTTGTTTACCTTCTCGGGCTTACAGTAAGACCCAAGCTACGGAGAGATTCCAAAGTTCAGAGAGTGGAATCTTGAGCGTCGGGAGGGTTTCAAGGCACGAGAGAGGCGAACAAACTTTGCTTCTGAGTAACACACAAAGTTTTCACCTCACTACCACGAGAAAAATACTAGCTAAAATATAAAAAATACTTCAAATGATTAGTATCAATCATTTCTCATTCAAAGGTATATCGAACCCAGCTAGCGACAAATAGCATTTAAATATTGTATGAAATTACTTTACGCCCTTGTGAATGAAGTGCAGTTTTGCTATCTGTTTTTACAGAATAACAACGGCATTTCCAAGCTATTAACTATATGTAGTACTAACACTATTACTCTTCGATTATCAAATATATTTTTTTCTTTAAATATTACAGGACATCTGTACACAATTTTTTTTTATGTCATAGGCGGCAAACGAGCAGACGGATTGCCTGATGGTAAGCAATTACCGTGGTCCATGGGCACCCGCAACACGTTGCCGGCCTTTAAGGGGGGTTGGAGCTCTGGGAACCTTACTCACCATCAGGATCACAACACTACATACCTGAAAGGTAGCAGTGCTATTATGGCTGTGGTCTTCTATAAGGAGGAGGTACTTCCCCAGTTGGGCTGCCCTAGATTCAAGCGTGATGGTCATCGCTGTGCCCTACCTCTCATTAAATACATATTGATTGAGCCCGACCCTAAGCTCAAGGTTTGTGTTGTGGGTACTCGGCTAACGACATATATTTAATATACAAGTATTTAAATACAAGAAAACACCAATGAATCCGTAACAAATTCCTGTGCGTGCGCATCACACAAATAAATGCCCTTACTAGCATTTGAACCGAGGATCGTCGGCTTTATAGGCAGGTCACTACCCACTGGGCTAGGCCTATCGTCACGGTTATTTAAACAAGGCTTATTGAAAATATTTGGTTGATTTTTGTAAGTACCACTTGTTTTATTTATTTATTTGTATAAAAAGTGCTAAGAGAGAGAAGCCTAGGTATTACGTAGCTACGGATTACACGCGGGTCGCGCACAAACCCACCAATACCACAAATCGATCGAAACCGAACTTTGTTTATAGAGCCTTCTGAATTAAAACCTAAGAGCTTACATCTTAAGGTCTAAAATTGTTTACAGTAGTGCTGCTATGGACTGCGATACCGATATACGTGCGATTCGAGTGAAGTTTTTAGATTAAACCAACCACTTTGAGTGCATTTGAAGAATTGTGGAGTAGGTATTTAGAAATATTTATTATTTTTCACCTCACTAGCAAAACTGCATTTTATTCACCAGAGAGCAAAGTAATTTCAATTTAAAATGATTTTCTTCGAACTAATTTCGTTCAGTCGTTCAAAAAAGCAACAGTATTGGGAATTTAATTAATTTTTCCAGATATTTTCTTATTTTTCCCGACCAAATAGTTTTTATGAAAAACCGTTTAAGCGAGATCAGTTAAGGTCATAGGAAATTAAAACGCCCTCAAGAAAACAGAAAGTGACGTAAAATATGTACCTAAGTTTTATCAATAAATGAAAAGTAAATGTTTCACAAAGTTTAAATGTATAAAAAAATTCGTTAGTGGGCACTTACTATAAATTTTATTCAGAAACAACTACTTAAGCTTTTAATGCCTGGCGTCCTAGATATAGGACATTAGCCCCAGTTAAGTTTAGACTCTTTGGCAATGTGAGAGAGTTGAAATTGGGCAGGGAAATTTTAAAATCCAGTCGTCAGGAGGTTAACACGCATTGACAGTGCGATGGTTAGGCGAAGTTCAGGTAAACGCGCGGCTCGGCCCGCTTGTTAAGATTGTAACAAATAAGTGTCGTTGTACACAGCAACAGCCGTAAAGCCTTAAGCGTCGAAAAGACAACAACAACGTCACGTGGAGATCAGCGATCCTGATAATACATCAGCGAATAAGCATATTATCATTTTAACTTTCTTCAGATCGCAGGGAGCGTTGCGCCTAATACTAAGATCCGATTTTTGAAATCCTCAGGTAAGTACATATCCGAAATATGTGTTATAATCGTATAAGCCCAAAGGGTGTTAGGACTTATCTGACGATTGATAGATAAAGATTTTCTACCGGTTTTTGCTTTATTTTATACCTATATATCTTTAATTGTAATAATTCACAACATGCATGTATTTATTTAAACTACACTCATACACATATAGTATTGTTTATTCTCATTCTCCACCAGTCAACATTTGAGCAAACAAAAAGTTGTAGGCAGTCGTAGTGTGAAAAAAAAATACAAAAAATACGCTAAATAAAATAAAACAAACATATAACTTTTATAAATTGTAATATAAATATATAAAACGAGTATTGCTATAAATTCATAATTATAGCAGAGCTAATCGTAAGCATACAATTAATTTTTAAATCATTTAATTAGTTTCTCATGCATAAAGTTATTTATTGACGCATATGATTATTAAATATATTTATGGGCCATAATACATTTTAGCAGTATCGGCCAAGAACAAGCTAATTAATACCTACTTTAACGGAGCCAATTTAGTAAGGAAATTCCAGTGTTTTTTTATCAAAAACTTCTTATTAAAACATATTACTTTTTTGTGGGTATGGCCATGTGTAAGTGTGGAGTCATAATTACCAGAGTTAACATTTACCCCGATGATCTTTAAATTGAATCTTTTTAATTAAAAAAAAATTTTTTTTTTTTTTGGATGATGTAAGTAAATATATAGGTATGTTTTCGTTTTGTATGTAATATAAGACCAGATTACATCGGCTCGAATAAAAATCCTTTTAACCAATGTCTAATATTTACAATAGACTTTGTTTATAGTAAATATATTGTTTCATATTACAAATTATATAGTTTTTCTGTTTCATTCCCGTGCAGAAAAAAGTTCAGCCATTTAACCTTAAAACTTAAAACAGCCAAACTCTGCAAGCATTGATAGAAATCGCCATTATTAGAATTTTCAAAAAATCAACAATGTAAACAATATTAATTTACTTAATTCGTTTAAATGGTAATACCGGGGGAACTTAAAGCATTGCAATGGTAACCCAAAATAAATAGTTACGTTTCTTTTTACTCTGAAAAATGTGTGCGATATTTTAATAAAATAAATATTTGAATATAACCAGGGTTTAAGTTTGCGTACAATAATCAAATTACTTAAAACATAATACAATTAGGCTTTTAACTGCCAAGCATTTTTAGTAAGTTGAAAGTAATTGTAGTTTGTAATACAGTACCTATTATTAAAAGTAATTACTTGAAACTAGACGGGACGCATCACTAAACATTCAATGACTCCAATTATTTTTAAGGCCCTAAAATAAAACTTAACTTTATATACAAAATAATTATCGTAATTTCAATTTGTTAATTCAACGATAATTTACCCGAAATCTTAATTAATAATAATTATATCATTTCAGATTAGGATTATAAATGAATTCGCTCCATTATAGTTAATACCTATTCAAATTTTTTAATCAAAGTTTCATAATAACCTTGAAATAATGTCGTATTTTTTCTTTAAAATAATTTATTAATTTTGCAAATATATAGTAATAAAACGTTTTATTGTACAAAATAAGGCAGTAAAAGACATAAAACAGAACGTTCGTACTATGCGAGCTTATTATAATCACATAATAAGTTGTACAAATTCACGTCCAGCTAGGCTGGTTAGATTATTTCAGTCCGATTTATATTATGTGTACGTAGTTTTGCGAACAAAAACCAATTCACAATAATTTATGAATAAGATTTTCGATAAATTAACGACAATAATATTACTTTGCTATTCCGCTGTTTAATAACGTGCTAGTCAATCAGTGCCAACCCGTTATATTTACTTGCGTATTTTTTTTCATGCATTAATGTTCCCTCTCACCGCAAAGTTAAATACGCAAATAAATATAACAAACCACCACCAAATAACGTTAATAAGAGATCTTTTGCATCTTTCATATAGATTTTCACTGTGACAAGGAACGAAGTGGCCTATAAATCAAATTGTTTGACTGTACATTAACCCTTTTCTAGGCATAGTACGTTTTATCGACCACATGCGTGTCAATTTAATTTCAACCTAAGCATTCGCCTTTAAGGTTCATATTAGTTTGGACTATGCCGAAAAATTAATATATTTAAAATGAATAACCGAAACGTAACTATTTAGAATATGTTTGGGATTTCTGGGAAAACCATTCGGATTGGTGAGACCTGGAAAGGGTTAAAATATCTTAAATTGCCAATACCTATAAATTTTTTAAAGCCACATTACAAGCAAGCATCTGAAACATTTAAAGAACCTACCTATGTATGTACGTTACAAACCTACATGGATGTTACAAAATACAATATATTTTTCAAAGTCACGTTCATCTTCTACTTACCAACTTATGAAGTAAAAGTCTTCAGAACAAAATGAGAAATACCGAAGTTGGAACATGTTCAAAATGTCACATCATTCGACGAAATTGCAGTAGCTGCCTTATTGGTATTCAAGAGCACTTGAAGCATATTTGTTTGCTTTGTTCAGTGCCAGGAGACATAAATCTATTGACTTGCAAGTTTGCTAAATTAAATTGGAAATGGGTTTGGTAATGGCAAATGATTATTACGTTATTTAAGTCGTCTACGTTTTATATTGGCACGAAAAATAACGTCAAGTGACATTAAAGTGCCGCTTTATAAATTTCTACAAAAAAAATTTTGGATAACGGCGTCAGTAATGGATAAAGAACCAATCATGAACATTAGTGCTTATTTCAAAGGAGTCGAGTGTTGTGCATTTGTTGGTTGTCATTAAATTTATAACGTTATGGTTTTTGAATTAAGAACTAAGTGTCTATCATTGGTGTCTGTCAGCTTAAAGTTTCCAACATTGGTGCCATCACCCTATGCCCTTAATTTTGGAATAATCTACATGGTTTAAAGATGGCACAATATCAGGGTTTGCATGACATAGCGGGACGACAGGTCTGGCTTAGTGGACCGGAGACCGGAATTCTCGAAGCAATTTTGAGATGTCATAGGGACTTCTCGTTTATCGATATCCGATGATACATATGTATATCGATAAATACAGACTACAATATGTAAAATGTAATTACGAGTAGAAGTTATAGTACACATATGATTAGGATGTAAAAAAAAAACAAAAAAAAAAACTATTTTATGCTGCAATCTGGAAGTTAACGATAATTACGATTAAACGGAGGGAACTAAAGTATTTCAATTCAATTTTTTCAATTTTCAATATTTTATTCAAGTAGGCCTAGCAACAAGCACTTTTGAATAGTCAAATACAAATATAATCTTAATCGAATAATTAATTCAATAATTAATTAATACAGAGCAATTCATTGGTAAAATTATTACAATATAATATTTATATATATCAATAATAATGTCACAATAGTATCAAAAATAAAATAAAAAATATTTTAAACATTAAACATCTTGTATATGAATACTAGTCTAGAACTGTCTAGAATAAAATCTAAATGTCAAAAGTTAACACATAAGGACAGTCATATCAGTATATTTTTAAACACCGCAGAAATGGCAGTTTCTTCACCAAAAGTATTGGCAATGCGACATATAATGCAGGATGTATGGCACCATGCCGCGGGAGGATATTTTAATATATTTACTGTAATGTAATGTAATAAGTTTTATATTAAGGGGGAGGCCTATATTGGTGATGATTATGAAGTTTTATATAATTATATAGTGTAGTAAGATGCACTTGAGTTGCTAAACATTTTTTTGAAGTCTATTTGAATATATTGAATGCATTATTTTATTCCTGCATTCGCCTGCTCTGTGACGGCTGACAACCAAACTAAGGAAGCTCACGGGACATGGAAATACCAAGGAATTCTCTTATTAAAGTGTATTTTGCTGCGGAAAGCTGAAGGATCATTACGGTGACTTATCGTGGAGTATTTCAGCGTACCAACACGTGAAGTATGCTTTGTTTGGTAGACAGTAGGTATCTTGTATTGGCCGCAAATTTAAAGAAGGGAGGGTTTGCGTTAGAAAGCGAGTCTTGCCTAATTGATAGCTGAATTATAACTGATTTTCATTACCTACGTTATTGAGAACATAGATAGGCCTCAATTTTCAAGTACTAAGAGTGCTGAACGTCCGTTCGCTTCGCCGCTCGAGTCGCCGGCCCGTCACGAACTAATATTCAGATGTAGAGATACATGTATATATGTATATACTGGTATTTACTCGAATAAAGTCTGCCAAAAAAAACTAGTATTTAATAAAAGAAATATGAGAAGAAGGAGATGGTTTTTATTGCTATATCTAAGTACCACTTGTTTAAAAAATCTGAATTAAAGAATAAATATTATGATCATGAATTCGGAGTAGTGAAATTATGTTATTCCAAAAAAAAAAAAATGTTGTGTTATTTTAACGTATTTTTTTACGCCAAGTTTCCCCGTTCTGCCCAGAAGCAGTATTAAGTATAACCCGTCCAATGTTCATATCCACAGATAACATCGGAAGCTCGTTATTAAGGATCGCTAGCGTATTATAACGAACGTGTTCCGATAAGACGCAATAGTTATGGTAATAGAGATCCTTCTGAGGACAATAAATATAGTTTCTGTTTCGATATTGTGGTACAGATTACAATATTATTATTATACCGGTGCGTCACTGTAGAAAAAATACGTATGAATTATTTTCCGGGTAGTCATGGGTGTTTTCTATGTATTTAAGTATTTATATGTATCTATCTATTATATATATCGTAGTCTAGTACAGTCAAGTGCAAAAATATGTACCGTAAGAATCCTTTCATAAATACGTCCTACAACCTTATTTACTGTCCAATAGTGGTGCTCGGTTCATATTTTTGTTCACTTTGGGAGTGAATCAATTTTTACACTTGACTACAACACAAGCCTTACTGAGCTTACCGTAGAATTAGGTTGATTTGTGTAAGATTGTCCCGAAATATTTATTATTATTATAATTTATTATTTTCCTTAATTAACTTCAACTTCGGAAACGGCTTCAAATTTTAAACATACTGAATATGTTTAAATTACTTTTTTTTTCCTGAGCATGAGTTTTGTATTCTTTGGACGCGAGTGTCCAGTTTAAATGTATTAAGCACATCTATATACAATTATACAAACAACCTTAATAATAAAACTTAAGAAAAAATAATAAAATAGAATAAAAATTGGACCACTTTGGTATGGTGCCGAAAATTCTGGTAGCATCAATGCTTCTAATAAAATAAGTTTAATTGTCAACAAGATATTCAAAAATGTCAAAGACGAGGCAGTATGGCCTATGGTCTTAGCCTGTCCAATGGACGAACACATTAAAAAAAAAATCAAAAATGTCAACTAACATTTCTTTATAAAAACGGTTTTACGGACGACGCGAGTTTTTGCCACTTTTGGAATATGAAACCACACACCATTTTCTGTTTTATCTTAATAAGTGAAAAAAACAACGGCGAGTAAGCCCGTACCGCTAACATCAAAGTTCGTTTTCGAACATCTTTCTCTTTTACTCAAATTAAGACGTTATGTGAGTGAAAGAGATAATCAGTGCTCGGAGAAGTCATCGCAGAAACAGATATGGACATGGAACAAGACTCTATAGAGTCGACTCTTAAGATTATTATTATTTCTTAAGGATATTATCGTAATTGAACATAACTATTTCGCATGTCTGTCATGGATTTGTCAAAGTTGCATACTTGAAACAATTTTGAGGTGATAATTTAAATTAATACAATTACTTCGTCCCCATGTAATTATGGTTATTTCTAAAATATTTTAAATATGCAATGCAACCACCAGCTAAAATAAAAATGTTAATGGAAATACCTTCACACACGTAAGCTGAATTTTCGGTTCCAGTAATAAAAGTCATTGAAAAATGTAATTAAATAATATTGTACATAATACGATTCTATTAATCTTGTTCTATTGCCGTGTTGCGATTGTTTTGCGATGACTTGTCCGAGCACTGAAGAGAATAAGATATTTACGAATATCGATTTTTGCAGTAGCGCCTCAGCGATAAGAACAAAGCAATACCACTACAATGTTCTGGCCTGAAAACTTATCGCACGAGTGACGCGCGTGTTTTTACGAAACAGCGGCGCTATCGCGAAAAACGTTATTCATAAATTTCGGACATTGTCTGTCACTCTCATGACGCCGTTATTAGAGTGAAAAAGAAAGATGCTCTAAATTTCGATGTTCGCGGTACCGGGTTTGTAGAACGACTCGCGAAAGTAAAACCACTCCGTGGTTCTGTACCCTTACCATGAGTTGTGACATTGAGGTTTTCGATAACGAGTATCGAGTTTACTATCTGCGCATCTCGCTTGTACTATTTTAGTGCGAACGAGATGCACAGATAGTAATCTCGATACTTGTAATCGAAAACCTCAAAGTCACAACTCATGGTAAGGGTTCTGGCGACAAAAATCCTTAACAAAACGATAGTCGATTCAGGTAAGCGTCACTGATCTTGAACTAGCTAACGACAAAACCACTTTAATTATAATGTTTGTATATTAATGATAAAATCGATGTTACTCCGCGGTTTGCTTAACTTATAGGCACATTCCGCGTTTGTAATATAATTTATATAATAATATTCATAGCTGAGATTGCTGCTTATAATAAACAGCCAGACGACGTGACGGACGTGCTTGTGGCGCGGGATAAATGGCTACAGTGCGACATATATCACGGTAGGAGATAAAATAGAAAGCAAGGTTAGCTGTGCTTTATTAAATTATCTTTAGAGGCTAGTTGACTGGTATTTTTATGTTATAATCAATTCGCTTCATTATAAGGATCAATTGTCTATATGGGATTACTGGCTTTAAAGCTACACAAAAGTTAGTGCGGGTTAAAGTCTGACATTCGTATTTCCCGCTCGATACGCTCCTTATGTTGCCGCCACATATTCGCGCGAGTAGCGAGGCGAATGGCGAGGTGAAACGCGAGCACGCATGTGTACGCGGACGTTTCGCTATTCCTCTCGTCCCTCGCATCGTGTTTTTGTATAGGCAAAGTCCCGTCGAACGTTTCGACGAATAGCGAGGCGAGTGACGGGCTAGCATGTCTAAACGCAGAGTTACAAATATGATATGAGCCAAACTCACTTACTTCACTCAGCGTCTTCACGGCGTCACTTTTTCGTCCGAGTTCCCAACCATGGAGAAATAATGAAATTGCCATTGGGACTGAGAAATATTCCGTCTATATGTTTATTTATTTGTTACTGACTATGTAGCTGATGTACAAATTATGTATAAGAAAAAGACAAAAAATCAAATGATACCAAAATTCTTTGAAACGTTTAATATGCTGTGTTTTTGAAATCTTAGAATTGAGATATCTGTAAATCACATCAATATTTTGCAAAGAAAAAAGTATTTGATTTATTATATTGGTGTACCCCATATATGTGTCATGATATTGCGACAAGAAATCACCTGGCAAATACTGCCCTTGTATATACAGAGTAGATAAAACCCCACCAAGGCGTAAAAATTAGATTATACTAGGTACGTATTAATTAGTAGAATCCAAGATACGTTTAATTGGTAACATGTATATCTAATAATAATTGATTATAAGTAGATAGTCTGCTTACGGTGAATACAATCTACGGATTAATTAAAACGCAATAAGGCTTAAGGCGAAGCTCAAATTAATTGCAAATTGCTGGACTAATATGGCACAAACACAGATGGTGTAGTGTGGACAAGGGTATTTGCGGAACCGTAACATTGAATTGGATTTTAATACATAAGCATACACGGAAGAGCGAGATGATCTTATAAAAAACGACCTAAACTAAAACTTTATCTACATTAAAATTATTTTTATTTTAACCTAATTACCATAAGCCCTCTAATAAATAAATGTACCGGGTGTTTCCTGTAATAGATGCAATAACTTCAGGGTTCGCTTCTATACCATGAACGTAGCAACATTAGTTCTACAACTTTAAAAAATGTGTAATTTATTAGTTATGATTTTTTTGAACAAAGTAAATAGTATTTTCAATAAACGGTATCCAATTACTAACGTCTACAAACTTCATAGTTTCCACAATACATTGCTTACTTGGAAAATCTTTTTAATTCATATTTAGTAAACTATAAGTTGTTTTCAAACGTAGTAGAACAAATATTGCTACGTTGTGGTGTAGAAACGATGCCTAAAGTTATTGCTCTTGCTACAGGAAACACCCGATATAAGTTAAACCAATGACCAACACTACAACGACCTATTACCACTACTTATAACTGCTAATTATGTTGTCTATAATATTAAATACCTACTTTCATGCTTATATTGAATCCCGAGCCAGCGAAAGATAAGCCACGCGGATAGCGAGTAGTTAAAAAAGTGGACGTTTGCGCGTTGGGATGCTTTCAAGGCACCACAGGGAATTACACTTTGCTACCAAGTAAAACAACTCACTAGCGCGAGGAAAATACTAACTTTAAAACATTGCAAATTCCATTAAAATTATCGATATCGATCATTGAAAAGTCCATCCGCAAACGTCAAGAACATTCAAATGTATAAAACACTAAACTAATTTGCTCTCTTGTGGATATAATGGAGTTTTGCTATCTATTTTAAAAGAATAAAAGAGCTATCCGAGTTAGTGAGGAGAAAATAAATATTCTAATAACAAATCATAATACGTATGAAATTACAATGAAACTGGTACTCGCGTTACTTAAAAGTCCATTATTGTTCAATAAGTTTTGCTTCATAATAAGGCGATTTTTCTCGGGAGGTATTTTCGTACCTATCTATTTATAAAGCCCGACGAATAGAACGTGTGTATCGTAAGTTATGGTCTGATATTGTAGCTCCAAAAGTAATTGCGTTTTTTTACTGATTACTCATAATACTCAACCTAAACCAATCTATCATAATTAATCACTTTGGTATTCTGTAACCCATATTGAGCGGTTATGCAGTCCAAGCTTTGAAGTCTTCGATCAAGAGATGGTTTCTTAATATAGCATTAGGAACAAATCAAATTTTTAATATTAACCCTTCGAACGCTTTTCCTTTCACGTCAAAATGTGACATGTACGCCATGGTATGACTCGTGAAGAACAAATATAAACCTTATCCGCCATAGCCACCACACCAATAAAGTGTTATTGGTCGGTGGCGTGGCAGGCACGACATCACGCGACCACTTTAGTGGTGCTTAGCGTTCAAAAGGTTAAATATTTTGTTAAGCTTTTTGGTTTTCAAGTAGTATCTAATTAAATTAAATTGCCAGGTAGTCTTAACCGATCCGGGCGTCGTGAAAACTGGAGGTGCTAGTTAAAATCTTGTTTCGGCCAACGGTAAACCAGCGGGTCACACGGTCACAAACAAAGACATTGTATTTTAGAAACATGAATGATTGAAATTGATGATTGTAGGTATAGAAACTAGGTATACATTTTGTGCAAAAATAATAGATAGAAAATGTATTTCAACGTTTAAAAAAAAATTGTTTTTTCGTGAACGTGGTAAGGTTACGTATGTAATTTAATATTGCCTCATAATTATCGTTGAAAAACAACACATTTAATAGCTAGGCGCTACGTAAAATTAATCAAATTCTACTACGTTCCAACATAATATGATAAAGTCAATTTGCGAGTCAGTCAGTTCATTGCAAAACTAGTCTTATACTTGAATAGCCCCAGGCTACGAGTTCAGCATTCCACCTTTAACCCGCTGCTCAAATTATATTGCAATCTAGGAAGGTTTGCGTTAAGACAAGGGAGTCAACAAGGACCTTTGACAATGTTATTGAAGGTAATAAATGAAAAATAATTCCGTATCCAAGTACGCTTGGATTTCTCTGCCTTTAGTAGTTTCGTCAGTAATATAAAATGTATTAGGTGAGCGATTCAAATAGCCTCTAAATTAAGATTCTTAGCTTACGTTAATCTTATGGCGCTGCGAAAAGACACGACCGAATTTTTACTGTCTGTTTGTCCGCCTATCCGTCTTTCTGTGAGATTATATCTCGTGCACTTTAGAAAAGGCAGATGGTTAACAAATTCAATGAATATCTTATTTTTCTTTGCTCTAACACGAATACTTTTGATATATATTTAAGCATTGCCTAGTGAATTGCCTGAATCCTTTGTTTGCCCTTGTTACCTACACCTTTGTTTACCACTCCACTTTGTTTGTTATTGAAAGTAGTTTTCATACCCATGTGGTAACATTAATTACCACAGCTTACCACTAATTGTCTAGACTCGTGGATCCCACAGTCAAACTGTGCAAATACTATGTCGCGGGATGTTGTATTTATTTTAAAGTCATAGTTCATTGCTTTTATATGTAATAAAAAATAATAGTTAAATCGATATTGAAATATGATCTTTTTACTTTCATAGGAATGTTTTATATAAAATTGATATGCGTCGGTCATTCTGTCATTATTGAGCCCTATGAATTACCAATTATAGAATATACAAAAAATATACTACTTTTCTTGCTTATTCATGCAAAATTTACAACAACAACATTTTATAGAATTACTTTAACACGACATGATCGGTGTTTGTGAGTTGCGACGGAGAGGAACAGTTCTGTTCTAGAAGGGAGTGTAGAGGCACTGTCGATTGTGACTACAAACATTTTAATTCCTCTGAGAGGCAAGGAAAATAACTTATCATAAAGAGTATGCAAATATCGATGGAAATATAGAATTAATACTGCTTCAGCCACAGACATCCACTGCAAACTCAAACTCAAACGTTTATTCAGTAAGTAGGCCTTGTGGCACTTTTACACGTCGAGTATTAAAAAGAAGAAAAAATAAAAACTACACCGGTTCTAACCTTATACCTCTGACCCGAGAAGCATTTTGACTTTCATGACCTGCAAGAAACTTGACGGGACAAAATTGCCTACTGCCAAAGAAAAAATGAAAATAATTACTTACAAGTCCAAATCTGATTGCTAAGAATGAATTGAATTGTGTCCTTTACTCTATTTCCAAATTACAATAATCCGTCATTAAAATATACCTACACAAAAATATAAATATATGCTTATTCTGCTAGACACGGGGTTTAATGCCATAATCCCCACGCCTTGGTAGGCGGGTTGGCGATCGCAGTATATTCAACCGCTCTAAGGTACGCTGCAGGCAGTCCTCCGGTGGTCTACGACAATCCCCTTTTTAAACATTGTTTTCGCCTAGAAAATAGCTTTTTTTATTTATTTATGCAAGACTGACCAACGTTTCACTTCAGTCGCACCTGCCGGTAAGTGACGACGGTCAACAACGACGCTAAACACTATAAAAAAAAAAATATTAAAGTATATTATTATATCCGGATCCAAGTGGAGCCCTATGGCTGGAGTTGGTCTTAATTAACCGGCCACCCGGTTATTAATTCACTATCTAGTCTTAAAAGGAAGCCGCCAATGTGGCTTCCGGATGTACGTACCGACATAATTTTAATTGAAAAATGAGTTTTTAATTAACAGGAATAACAATTTCCTTTAAACGGTAATGATTGTTACAAAAACTTTGGCTTCCTTACCGTTATTAATGACGTTTATAACTTTCGGGTTTTGTATGTACAGTCAGCAGCAAAAGTAGCTAAGCGTTTGAAGTGTTCAAAATGACCTACGCACGCTCTTATTCTCTTGACAGAGACGTGTTGACCTCAATTTGAACACCTCAAACGCTTAGCAACTTCTGCTGCTGACTGTACAGCTATTTCAATACCTACATAGGTATAAACTGAAATAGCTCGCTTTATCGCGACTTACTATATTTATCTTGAGCTCCGGTGTTTATATTTAGAATGATTATTCTCTTAGTCGAAGTAAAATAAATACCATTCATTTTCAAATAATATAAAAGGATTACAATTTTATAATAACTATCCAACTATTTAGTTACTACATTCAATCTAAAAATAGCCCATGAGGCAATGTACCAAGGATGCTGGCGGCTTTTTCTCGTTGTATCGCAATGCTGATATCTTGTGCGAGGGAGCCGCCAGCTCTTCGGTCACCAGTTGCGTCAATCAGACGCGTCGCGATTTCTGAAAAAAGCGCTGGTAGTCCAGTAAAATTACGAAAATACGAGTAGATCAGTAAAAGTACCAAAACCTGTACATAATTCGATTACAGTAATTTTCTTTTTCTATGAACTAAAGTATTGTTAGTTATTTTTAAAATGTAAAAAAAAAAACATTTTAGGGTTCCGCGTCAATGAAAAACACCGAAGATTATACAGTTATCGAATTATGTCCAGGTTTTGGTAAGTTTACTGGTCTATGGGACCCCATGCACTTAGCGTTTCAAATCCAAACGGTACAAAATGGTACTCTCTGCCCTGCCTTTACATATTCAATAAATGTAAATTGTATTATTTTTCATGTACCTATCTAATCTATAATCAATCCCGGTAGCATCCTTGGTACAATGCCTCAAGGACCTTATTTATATTTAACGTAGAGTGAGTTATTGTAACGTGTACCTTAACTTGTATATTATTTCAATATGAAAGGTACTAGACATAATAATATTAAAGGTAGGTGTTGAACGTCAGAAATCAAGTTAACCTGTCCCACCTGTCCGACAGGGCACCCCAGGGGCACTCAGGTACGTGGAGTCGCTACTCCCCAACACCTCGCCACAAGCTGCCCTGCGTTGACTGATTGCACTGGAGAAAACCAGTGGGCGATGGGGTCGTCACATCCCTACGCCAAGACATAAAGGTAGTGTTGAACGTCAGAAACAAGTTAATCAAATTTTATTCACGATAGACTCATTACACATTTTTAAATAGTATACAGGCTGATCAATCCAAATGGGTCAGTAGGGGGATTAGATAGATTAGTTTAGATTTAATAATAATGGCATTTAAACTTTTTAAGAAGAATTAATTTTTGCAACCAGGAAAAATATTTTTTTAAAATACAAATAAAAAAAAGATAAAAAAGATAAAAGATCTTTATTTTTCAATTTAGGCACATTACATGCACTATTAGGCAATAAAATTATAATTATCTTTTTTTTTGGGTTTCTTAGTCAATTACTTGAACAATATTAAAAATGTACTCGTTGTGTTTCACGAATTTATGTTTCCATTAACAATAACAACGAAAATCTTTCAGATTTATACCTAACGGTTATGTATGTGAGATTTAAAAAAAGTTTGAATGCCATTATTAAATCTAAAATCGAAGCCATGGTTTCTAAGAACAGATTTCACTATCTCTCATAGTTGCTGACTTCCCCCTACTGACCCGTTTGGATTGATCACCCTGTATAACCGGTTATTTAAAATAGTATCATCCGGGTAATTACCGTAATTTATTTTCCTCCTACCTGATACGGACCACTTGGTGGTTACAGGCAAAAAACTAGGTAATTAAAAATTATAACTTTACAAGTCCTGTTTTATTTGTAATTACGTGTGAATATGGTAAAAGTTTACAGTATCTAAAATTCCGTACCCAGTGAAACAAGTGACCAATCCACCTCGCATAGCTCAGTACGAGAGCCACAAACGCCAGCTGTAATTTCATTTCACTATTTAATAAAACATTCCGCTGGCATTCGGCTGCCGAGAACAACCTCGTTATGTGACTACGCCAAACGAGAATATCTATTTTAAGTCGGCCTTTTGCTGAGAACTGGGCCTAACCGAAAATTTAAAATTTTATAAAGTCGAGATTCAAGGACTGGACTTGTCTAAAGTGAGGTTTGCATTAATTAACTATTCCTTTTTCTCATAAAGAGTGAAAATCAAAATCTTTTAAAACATTTTGTGTAAACACGGAATCCCGTGTGTCGTTAAATACGACAGCATATTGAACACATATTTGTTAATTGGTACTTGTTTTTATTTGGGCGTTTTTAGAAAAGTGGCGTGAGTTTAGACTTAAATTATTTTAGTTTATTGACGATAGAAAGCATTTTTCTATAAATATTTAGATTTTGAAATTGTTTCCTGTAATATTACTCCGCGTTTAGACATGCTAGCTCGTCACTCGCCTCGCTATTCGTCGAAACTTTCGACAAGACTTTGCCTATACAAAAACGCAATCCGAGGGACGAGAGGAGTAGCGAGACGTCCGCGTACACATGCATGCTCGTGTTTCGCCTGGTTATTCGCCTCGCTACTCGTGCGAATGTGTGGCGGTTGCATTACAATTTAATAAAGCAAAAATGTATTTTCCATACAGATTTCATAATTAATAGTCACAAAATTTACATAATTTAACTTTTGTACAAGTCACATTAATTGAGTACATTTTTTTCTGAAAACTCATGTATGTGGTTTAAGGTAAATGTTTACATGGCAGATATTAAAATAATAATATACTCGATATTAAATAACGTATATTTTAATAACGAAATTCAGTTTCTACATGATATATTTAGCATTATTTATTGCACATTATCCCATCAATAAATATATCCCGTTTTGACGAATGTTGAAAGCATATTTCACTTCATTGCTCCAGACTGATTACAGTTAATAATAAAAATAGGGATACGACATAATTAAAACAGTTTTGAGTTACTCGGTTTAAAAATGGCCGATTTTTGAGATTCGTGCAATCGAATACAAAAACTTTGAGACGAAAATAATCGCGCCGAAAAGTTTCTCACCACTATTTTTATATAAATTCTTAGCCAATAAGAATAAATATCATTTCTTCTTCTTTGGTAATTCCATAAATTACAATAAATAAAAAATCAAATATTTTGTTTGCTTTTACCGAGAGTAGGAGCATTCAATTGCAAGTTGTTTATGGAGTTAGAAACACATACTTTGTATCTTAACCTCCTGAGACCCACAGGCCTACATACTAGTATAGCAACTAATTACTGTAAAGAAATTTTAATTTTATAAAATTGGAACAGAGTTTGAGTTTTATTTGTTTTCTCCGGTTTTGACACAAAAGACATTATACTTTATTTCCTACACTATAAAGAACGAATTCGAGTAGCATTTTATTTGTATGGTCGGCCTCAGGAGGATATAAAAAATTACACTCTGTATATCATGAGAGTATCCTATTATTTTACATTAACGGTAAACAGTCTACACAACGATAATTCCCTGTTCTCTGTGATAATATTATTTCCAGTTACCTTGTAGTTCATTTCAATACCAAACAATCGTCTTTACTTGTACGCACAATAGATGTACGTATGAATGCCCGTCAAAGGTTTCAAGGGATTTGTTTGATATTAGTAAGCGTGTTAGGCCTATAGAGTCTTGTTTCAATCGGTCCATAATTTATGTAAATCTAAATATTTATAGCAGTCGCCTTTCTTGGAAATTCATAGACAACCCTGAGCCTATACTGTTGAAGAACCTTTCATGTTTATATTTAGAATACATATTGCTTAAATAACGAGGTCCATAAGGAAATACTTTTGTTTAACCCTATTTGGATGTTGAAGGGTTGAATTTATTTAGGATTTTACGGCTATGAAGTAGAGGTTATTAAGAATTATATTCAGCATTATTTCATTGCTCAGGACAAACTTTAATACTTAAATATAAAACAAAAAAATAATCTTACATACCAATTTGCCATCTGTTTCATAAAATAAAATACGAAAGTCAAATCAGTTTTCAAATACCAGCAAAAGCCAGCGGCATAAACTGTAATTAAAAATATCAATCAGAGCTGCGGTATCAAATTCATTTTTCCATTTCAATTAAAAAAATATTTCGGTCTCAAACACTTATCCTTGTGCTCTAATTGGAAAAGCAACCTAGTTTGATAAGAAATAAAATTCATATTACAAAGCAGACAATGAGTTGAGACATTGCGAATTTAGTAGACTTCAGCTGTATTTGCTTGAATCCGGAATTCAAAACGTGAATTCATTAAAATAGTTATGTACGTTCTTAAGTATTCGTTTATTGTCGCGCTGCATTTATTTTATAGAATATTCTCAACGATAGTGTTTAAAGTAATATTTTAGTAATATGCTGTATTACTAATATTTAATATTTAAATTATTACTAATATCTAATATTTCGTCGCATCGTCAGTAACATTTCATGTTCTTGATTTCTTTCTACCATTACTTGTTTTGGTTGAATTGAATACTTAAAAGAGTAATTAATATCTAAGTATTAGTGTAATCCGCATCGCGAAATTGTTTTAGTGAGAGCGTTTTAGAATGTAAGTGTATGAGTACACTCCAAGTTGATATCTAGTTGATAACAAAACAATGTAACATACTGTATTGTCGCTTAATTCTGTTGTTTCTTCAATAAATAAAATAAGTTTTCCAAAGATTCCTTCACCCAAAATCTTGAACAAAATACGAGGTCCATTTAAATAATATATTAATTGTCATGGTTGTGCTTCGAAAATGATATTGGAATGTAATGGACCTTTCAGAAGGGACGTTTTGTCTTCGACGTGTCATTAAGCTTATTATTTTCTGGTGTCAAATCTGATATCATTTCATCATATTAATAAATAGATCCTTACACAAATTGACGTAGCCCCACGGTAAGCTCAAGAAGGCTTACGTTGTGAAAAAATATACAAATACTTAAATATACGTAGAAAACACCCATGATTCGGGAACAAAACCTGTGCTCATCACACAAATGAATGCCCTTACTAGGATTTGAACTCACTTATAGTCAAACACAAATAAAATTATAACATACAATGGCCTAACATAACTAATCCATATAAGTTATATAAGTTGTATCATAATTCAAAATAACATGAGGGTTATTTAAGTTTTAACTCGCTGCATTCAGATATACAAAGTATAAAATAGTAACTTTGGATCGCGAATGAGTCCATTTGATTACCTATGATCTCGCCGTCATTGCAATGTTTTCACACTATTACAAATCTGGTTTCATGTTCATAACATCACATTTGCCAAAGCGCAATTCTTTGGAATATATACTTTATTGTGATTTGTGTAAAGTCGATTTTTCTTTTGTGTAGTTTAGAGTTTGAATATCCAGCTTGTTTACGCGTATTGTCTTGATGTCAGCCATTTGCAAATGAATCTCGGACAGTGCAGGCTACAAATTGTGGCAATTGTGCCGTATCGGCTTTGATTGGGGGTTGTTGACTGGTTTTGTTGATACTGTTGACTGGGGGCAAGTATTATTAACACATATGAAGTACACATTTAAATAAAATATAGTGTGGAAGTCTTATACGGGCGAATCTCTTAACGGAGGGTAGAATAGGACATAAGAAATATATTTAGATAACTTTTACTTAGAAGTGCAATTAAAATTTTATCCATATAAAAAAAATCGGCCCGCAATGTAATGCAACACACTCGAGTTAAACACTCGTTGACAGTTAGATTCAAAAGCTTATATCGTGTAATGTTCGCAGTACATTACTGCTCAGAAATTTTACAAAATTAATTACATGTGTATAATAGGTATAATTAAAGAAAAACCTTTTGGTTAATGATTATACTGATAAATCCTATGTCTGGTTTAATTCTTCGCCCGTATTAGACTTCCACACAGTATAGTGACAACAAATCCGTCCACACTGCCCTACTAAGCATATCCAAGTGGAGTAACTCCGTTTAATTTTTCATTTCAATATGTGCCTTAGATACTGTTTACGGGAAAGTACGTAATTGCACGAGATTTCAAGATTAGTTACTGCCCTTATGTTTAGTAGGGCAGCATACAAATATTGAGAACGCGAATTCTGTCTGTCTTTTACATTTTCACGCTTAATAGATACTTTTTAACCGACTGGTATGAAGACAGTTTGAGCCCTGAAAGGGTATATGATAGTTTTTTTTTTTATATTCCGAAATCATTTCTTAACGGAGAAAAAAGCTGGAATGAGCACTATACACATACGCGGTCGCAGGCACAAGCTAGTAGTTTGGTTAAAATTATAATAAAGCAGTACAAATATTTAAACTTAATTAGCAGCGGTCGAGGTACATTTCAGAACCGTATCCGTACCATGAGTTGTGACATTACGGTTTTCGATAACGAGTATCGAGTATATTATCAGCGCATCTCGCTTGTACTATTTTATTGCGGACGAGAGGAACAGATAGTAAACTCGATACTCGTTATCGAAAACCTTAATGTCACAACTCATGGTACGGGTACCGATAGCCAGGTCGTAAAGGTTTTTGAGTGGCGACCTCGTACCGGATGGCACGACGTGGGCAGAGCTCTCACAAGGTGGACCGACGATCTTGTACGGATCGTGGGTATCCAGTGATTGCGAGTGGCGTGGCACCGGTCATAGTGAATCGCTTTGGGGGAGGCATATGTCTAGCAGTGGACGTCCTTGGATGACGTGATGGCAGCCATTTTTTTTTGCATTAATTTTACGAATTTGTATATAAATATCAAGTCAAGCCTTTGTTCGTCCGTACACTATGATATTTCTATGTAATATGATTGTAATTGACTAGTTTTCGCTATTATCGTTGTTTCAATGGATACATTAATTAACAAGGTAAAATAAATGTATTTATGTATTAATGAGTTTAATTGATTGATCGTATATTTTCGCATTTATTTTGTATTAAATTTTAATGGAATGATACAGTTGAAACAACTATTTCAAATGTCTTTATTTAACTAAATATGGTATTATTTGTTTTATATGTATTATGTATTTGGCCCATCAATACAGTTTTATGGTTGAGTCTTTTACTTTTGGATGTAAGTTCAAGTATTGTCAGACAAGTTTTTGCTATTCCTACTCGAACACTCTAAGTTAGAGTAGTTGCTAGAATTGATTTCTTACTAGAATACAAGAAGTGTCCCTATTTGTATTACTACTTTTCATTTGGCAGGTAAGGTAGTATATGTAAAAATATATATTTGAATCCACTTATAAATATGTCCAAAAAATGGACTATACGACTTCGATTGGCCTACCAGAGCGTTCTGCGTCATTGGTAGTGGTACGCTCAGAACGAAATTCTGTAAACCACTTATGTACCATTCCAAGAGAAGGAGCAGATTCCCCATAATATTTTTTTAAACAGTTTTTAGTCTCTTTAATAGTTTTTCCACGTAAAAAGTAATGTTTAATTAACACACGAAATTCGCTTTTCTCCATTTTCCAACAATTTTCCGACCGTATTTGACATATGCCTCAATAACTTTTATATTTTCCCACCTTTTTTTTAAAAAAAAAAAACTGCCAGCAACCAAGGAGTTCAGAATCGTAATCAAAAAGTTTATATGTTAAAATGATTTTTGTTTTACTTAAAGTCACCGAGTTATCAAACCGCCCTCGTATGTACATATTTTTGTAAACATTGTATGTAACAATAATTTTTCACTTTATTTGTATAAAAGCTTATGAAACGTTAATATTTGTGTGTCAGTTGAATAAAAGGCGGTTTTTTTTTAAATATGCCACTTTTGCCATAGTTGCCTAGCATGTAAGCGGATTAGCGACCACAGTAGCTGTTGATTCGATTTTTCGACGGACGCTGCTACTCATCCGTCAGTTTTCCCCTTGTCGACTTACGACACCCGCGGGAGGAGATGCTGTTCTCAGCCAGTGAAACACGCACAAGGGACTATGGCAATACCTCCCAAGATGATACAAGTCATATTTCGGAAGGCCCATATCCAGCAGTGGACGTCTTGCGGCTGAGATGATGCTACTTTTAATAATTGTTTATTTTCGGTACATTTTATGTTATTTCTCCTTATCACGACTTCTTTGGGCTAGAACAGGACCTGTTTTATATTAGTATTGTCCTCACAGGGTTTAATATTAATATGTTGGACACATATAAATGTTTTTGACTTTTTCCTACTGTGTTACTATTTCCCATATACTTACGGTTGCCTAGCGGTGATACTAAGGCAATTTTTAATTGAACTACCTACGAAGGTGGGACGCCTAATAGTAAGTAGTTATGGTAGCCTAACCTAAAAAGTTAAGTAAGTTTAACATTTTTGAATGAATGAAATTATGTGGGATGAAAAGAGCTGATAATTCTGAGTAGAAATAGGTAGCATTAAATTTGCATAAAATAACAGAAAGTCGCATATATTTTAAACACTCAATCAAAGAATTCCCGGAACCCAAACAACACTTGAAATTTTCAACAACTGCCACGCGAAAATGCCACGCCCAGTAGCCCGAAGCCCCGTTATCTTATTGAATAAATAAATGTAAACCCAAAATCACACATCCCAATGTCTGTGGGTGATTTAGACACATTCGGTCAGGGACAAAAGCGTTTATTCGCTGCCACAAAGCCGACCCGCCACATAAATAACACGAACTACGGCCCAAACACGGCCTTACTTATATTTCAATGTAACCTACAAACCGTTACAATTACAAATGACTGTAAGTTTGAAGGCTTTAATTGATGTGTTTGGAAACTTGCAGTCGAACTGTAGCCTGACGCCCAATTTGTAACTAATATTAACGGAGGTCTTTTTCCAATACACGAAATGAGAAAGGGACTTCCGCTAAGATTACAGGCTACGATTAGTTTGCAACAGGCCCCGGTGTAGTGTGAAGGTTATGACTTTTTTTTTATGACAAAAGGTGGCAAACGAGCAGACGGATTGCCTGATGGTAAGCAATTACCGTCACCCATGGGCACCCGCAACACCAGGGGAGTCACAAGCGCGTTGGCGACCTTTAAGGGGGGTTGGAGCTCTGGGAACCTTACTCACCATCAGGAACACAACACTACATACCTGAACGGTAGCAGTGCTATTATGGCTCTGGTCTTCTGTAAGGAGGAGGTACTTCCCCAGTTGGGCTTCTCCAGATTCGAGCATGATGGCACTTCGCTGTGCCCTACCTCTCATTGTTGGACGTAGTTTAAAGACATACCCGGGTCCTTCACAGACTTCTAGATGATTGAGATTATGGGCTGGCCTAATGTCAGTTTTTAATTTAAATCTTATTTCGAACATGTAACGAGAGAGTTCCTAGAGGAGTCAGAGTCAAAACGGGTAGTTGATTTGTCTTGTATTAAATAATACGAATAAAAAGAATATCACAGAAGTTATCTTTATTATCAGCTCTCCATCTAGGCGCGAACCCCCATTACATTAGGGTGTAAATCAGTACAGTAGACATGCAATTAGCAAATTATAGGTGAAAAACTTAATCCGCCTGCCAATCGTGGCGACTATGGCAACTACCCCCAAGATGATACAAGTTATATTTGTATGAGGCCTATGTCCAGCAGTGGACTGCATACGGCCGAAATGATATGTATTTATGTACTAACATAGGCCTCCTTTAAAGCGACTCACATTGACCGGTTTTGCGCCAACCGCATCAAGTGGATTCCGGGGATTTCTTACATATCCTCGGTCCACCTTGTAGGGGGTCTGCCCACGCTGTGCCTTCCGGTACGTGGTCACCACTCGAGAACCTTTACCCCCCAATGGCCATCGGTTCTAAGTTGAATGTGCCCTACCCAAAGCACTTTAAGATTCGGAAGGCTATATTGGTTGTTCATAATAATAGTTAAGAACCACAAAAATGTATTGTCTTCAGATGCATTAAAATGGTAGTTTTGCGCGTAGACCAAGTTACAGTTACCATGGCAACGGTGACTTGAAATAGTTGATTGGGTCTTTTACATATTGACAAAACGTCTAAAATGCGAAAAGGCTGACATTACATTGCCGAAAATGCTACGAAAACCCGTGTTTTAAGTTAAAAAAAAACTCATATTTTAGTTTTCTTGATCAATAATTGACCACTTAAAAGGATTTAAAAACCTAAACTTTCTGCATAAATAATGCTAAAACAAAAGTTTTTCAATGACTTTTTGATTCTCTTTGCATTTTGTACAATTTTTGTTCCACCATTGTGCCGAGTTGTTATTCCAATTTAAAATTAATTAATTCACGTGGGGTTAAGGCAGCAAACGAAAGGCAATCACTGCACGGATCATTTTATAATTACAGTAATTGGATGTTCGATCAATTTCCTGAATTTCTGTTGCAAAATAATTGTTCTTCTCGAATATCTTCCGGGATAAGGAGGTGCAGTACGGGCAGTAATACAATTGTTTCTACTAAAAATAGTCCTTTTGTAAAATTCGATTAGAAATTGTACGTACACGACATAAATTAATTAATAAGTGTATCTCTTAAATATATATTTTGACGAATTGTCAATAAAATTACAGCTGAGTATTAGACTATATATGGAATGTATATTTGTGGGCTGGAGGTATGAAAAATCATGATTAATGTATTTTTATTCACCGATAGATTTTTTTTTTTTTTATGATGTAGGAGGCAAACGAGCAGACGGATTGCCTGATGGTAAGCAACTACCGCCGCCCAAGGACACTCGCAACACCAGAGGAGTCACAAGTACGTTGCCGGCCTTTAAGATCCCTATACGTTCTTTTCTTGAAGGTTTGGATGTCATATCGGTCCGGAAATACTGCACACGACAATTTATTCCAGAGTTTTGATGTGCGAGGCAGGAAGTTTCTAGAAATAGAAACTTCCTGACTCGCAGTTTTTATAATAAACAACGAAATACATAATAAATACACACTTATTCGAATCTCAATAAATATACCTCTCTCCCAATATATTATAAATGCTACTGATGAAAATCCCCTTATATCATTCCATACTCATACATCTTCATTCCATAATCATAACGCACCATTATCTCAAGTAAACCCAATAAATATCATAGGTTCTATACGATTTCTTGATTTATTTCAAATTGTAATTACCAATTTTACTTCGCATTTTAGTGTAAATAAAAAAAATGTGTAAGGCGTCGCCAAAAGTAAAAGTTGGTAGTTACCCAGGTATTATCAATTATCATTCATGTATGTAGTCTTGTGTTCTATAATATGCTTTAGACATAGGTTTAGGCTTAACATAATTCTTGAATTACTTAGTTGATAATTCAGTTACATTACTTGATAGCTTATTATAAAACCTTACTACCTACCCAATTACCCCATGAATGTTTTTTTTTTTTTAATTTTATGGAACCGAGTGAATGGCTTTGTGAGTTTTGTGATCATTTCAAGTATTTAGTTCAATAAACCAAATTATTTTTTGCTGGATGCATTTTGTAAGTTTTGAATTATTGCCATTGTAATCAGACAATCAACTTTTAATGCGATGAATCGCGTCGAATGTGAATTAAGTGACTTTCGCCAAAAACCAATAAAATGTTATAAAAATATTGTTGGACTGGTAGTTCGAGTGTACTACAAAGAATTACTTTCTATCTTGAATTTAGAACACCTATTGTCACATTCTTAATTTTAAGAAGAAAAGATGTAATAAATGTTTGTTCAGGAATGTTCCTGATCTAACAAATTAAGGTTTTAAAAATAGAATATCGTGATTCGTCTTTCGCCACAGCTAACAGCAAAGGCCGCCCGCATATTCAAATCGAAAAGCTTTTACACTCGATTCATGGGTACGGAACTCGATCCTTAGAGAACTCGATTGCAGAGAAGTGCACACACAGAATTCTTTTGCAGACCCTCTTTGCTGGATGCACAAAGTTGGCACGCGAACTAAACTTCTGCATATGGGCGTTCAAGTTTTACCTGCAATTTTCTAAACAAACACCTTAGTTGCTTTGAACGGAGTTTAGCGGCAGCTGGGGCTGCGTTCTTTAAGGTCTGTCCCGTAGGGGCACCTTTGCTGCTAGGCTAATATGGTCGGGTTTGTCACTTGTCACAATATCTGTCACGTTCTAACTAGTATGTGAGTGCGAAAGTGACGGATAGCGCGATAGACGATAAAATGTCAACCATGGTAGACGTTCTGAAGAACTTAAAATCTCAAACATTGTTGTGGTTTTTGAAAAAGGAGTGATTATTTATACAATAATCTATTAAATTTAATTTTAAAAAAATTACTTGCAGTGGCATATTTAAACAATTTGAAAATACATTACAATTAGTGTGACTTGACTTGAAGTTAAATTATGTCAGTTTTGTGCTTAATTATTTAACAATGTCACAAAAGTGACATTGTTAAAGTTTTCTATTAGTCACGCAATTGGATACTTACACTTTTTTCTGAAGACTCCCAGATACAAAAAGCACGACCAAAACCAAGTTTACAATAAATATTAAACTAAAACTAACTTAAACTAAGACTTCGGTTTACAGAAATTTAATCTATATTATAGCTTTTAATACATTTAAGGGATGTAGAAGATCACCAATGTACGTACAGTCGACGACAAACAGATGTATACAGTTTTGACCTTAATCCTTTTCTTTTTTTTTAATAAGGTGCAAAAGTGTATACACATCTTTGACGTCGACTGTACAATGTATTCTCATGACCATGGTTCTCAGAATCATGTTTTTTAAAGTGATTAGAGTATCAGCTTGCTTTGGACTCCTGTTACCAAATAAATTATATTCTACAACAAGGTGTAACAAAAGTAATGGGAATCCGTTTAAGGGCATATTCGATATCGTGTGCCCTTAAACGGATTCCCTTAAGCGTGAGGAAAAAGCGAAATAAAAAATCTTTTAGCGGGAAACATGTTTGCTCTGTGTATGGAGGGTTGGCTGACTTGCACGATTTGCCCTATAGAAAGAAAAAACGCGCCGGAAAAGTTCGTTTTTTTTCTAATTAGAACACGATACTGAATATGCCCTAGATATTCTAACAATTTTTGTTACATTCTGTATAATAGTGTGCGTAATTTTAAACCTATATTCAATATACAAATTGTTGTTTAACACAAACTAAAACTAGGTAGGTATGTAGTAGAAGTGCAAGCACGTACTGTGTGTCCTTAGAATATGACCAACGTTTCCTGAAACCATTCAGATATTAGGTACAGGTTCCACTGTGACCAGGTAGACTAGTTTAAAAGCAATAAGCAATATTACTCTAATTGTTGTCACTAGGAGTTTTCAGTAAAAAGTGTACTCAACCAGCGAGACAAGTCAAAAGTTAAATTATGTCAGTTTGGTGGCGAATTAGGCATGAAATCTGTATGGAAACATTTATTTGCTTTTGTATTGTAATATTACTTACCTACTATTACTAAGCTGATGATTTGCCGTGTGATTCCGGCCGACTAGAATAGCACCACCCCATCTCCTCCCGCGGGTCTCGAAAGCCGCGACAAAGTGAAAAATCCTACGGACGGGCAGCAGCGTCCGTCGAAACCAAATCTACAGTTACTGCGGTCGCCAACCCGTCTGCCAAGCGTGGCAACTATGGCAACTACTCCCCAATGATCCAAGTCATATTTGTGGGAGGCCTATGTCCAGCAGTGGACTGCATACGGCTGAAATGATGATGATGATTACTAAGCTAACAGATCTTTTGTCTCCGGTGACATCCACGTTTTTCAAACATTTTATTTTATTTCATTTATATTTCAGAAGAACTAACATCTTTAACAGTTCGAATTCATAGTACAGTCAAAGATAAAGATACGGCCAAAGTTCCAAAATATGTATACATGGGCCTTAATATTGAGACATCAAGGTGAACCTATACTTACCTGTTCTACTGTCTATTGACAAAATCATAAAAAGAAGTAAGTGAAGATCGTGGGAATCCACTTGATGCCGGTGGAGCAAAACCGGTCATCAAGCAAAGGACGTCTTTGGCTGATATGATGATGATGAATGTGAAGTGTACAACGTATTTAACGATCTATTAGGCTCTTTGTCTGCGAAGATTGATGTCCTGGATTCCAATCCAAGCAACAGTATTTGTCTGTTTATAGGATATTATAATATATGGTTGTATTAAAATAAAATACAAATCTAATAAATGCGGTCGCCAAATCGCCTGCCAAGCGTGGCGGCTATGTTAACTCTCCCCCTCACAAGATGTTACAAGCCATATTTGGGGGAGGCCTATGTCCAGCAGTGGACGTGTTATGGCTGTAATGATGATCTATTAATTACATCATCCAGCGCGAAAAACGAAGCATAATTGAGGTTGCTTTGGATTTGATTAATTGTATGTTATATAAACCAGGTATACTTAATTGAAACATGTGTGTCACTTCCTGTTACAATTGTTTATTAATTTTTTACATCATTGTTTGTACAGAATGCCATTTTTTATCGCTTTTCTTTTAATACCATCACACACCGAAAACCTCCAAAACTATAGATCGTCTTCTACCAGTCTCTACCAAAACGTCAAAATGACAGTTTTTTTTAATAAAAAGCAAAACGAACTGTCATAAATGATGACAGAGTTTACACTTTTTATTCAAATTATTTTAAAAGACAATTATGAAAATATTTCTTAGAATTTATACAATTGTTAAAATCAACCAACCTTACACCCTTACTTGAACCCGGGTATGTCCTTAAACTACGTAGACCCGGGTATGTCCTTAAACTACGTCCAACAATGAGAGGTAGGGCACAGCGATGACCATCACGCTTGAATCTGGGGCAGCCCAACTGGGGAAGTACCTCCTCCTTACAGAAGACCACAGCCATAATAGCACTGCTACCTTTCAGGTATGTAGTGTTGTGTTCCTGATGGTGAGTAAGGTTCCCAGAGCTCCGACCCCCCTTAAAGGCCGGCAACGCGCTTGTGACTCATTTAGTGTTGCGGGTGCCCATGGGCGACGGTAATTGCTTACCACCAGGCAATCCGTCTGCTCGTTTGCCGCCTATGTCATAAAAAAAAACAATATTTATTTACAAATGCAAGATTTATCTAAAGAGCACACAGCTGGCATATCTGTTGTGCTCTCAAACGCTTAGCCAGACGAGCAAGTTTGCAGCAATTCTCGTAAGTACGTTGCTATTTTATTCCAAATCCGAGTTCCTCCACTTTAATCGACAGTCGTAAAAAGTTTGTACGCTATTACCCAAAGTGAAGTATAAGTGATACTGTTGAATTTGCAAAGCAGTCCTCTTTCAAGCTGTTTCTTGTTCAGGGTTCAGATGGTTCCGTTTTGTATAGTGCATGAAATAGAGGGTTGTGGAAAGGCACCAATTTTTAATGTACCTTGTAATTTTTTTGAGAAATGTGTAAATTTTCTATATATATCAAAGAAAGTGGGGTTTGTTCAACCGCTTATAACTCGAGAACGGCTGAACCGATTTAAATGATTTTGGATTGGTTGGAATCGTCACAGCCCTGATTGAGACATTAAGTACTAAAAAATGACAAAAACCTGTGATTATTGAAAGCTATCACTACTTTTGTCGCTTTTTAGGCGGTACGAAGTTCGCCGGGTCAGCTAGTTAATTATAAACATGAATTATTGAGGTAACTTTCACATTCACATTTCAGCCGTATGCAGTCCACTGCTGGACATAGGCCTCCCACAAATATGACTTGTATCATCTTGGGGGTAGTCGCCATAGTCGCCACGCTTGGCAGGCGGGTTGGTGACCGCAGTAGCCGTAGGATTTTCCATTTGTCGCCTCTTACGACACCCGCGGGAGGAGATGGGGTGGTGCTATTCTCGTCAGCCGGCATCACACGGCAAGTGGTAACTTTATCCAGATAAAAAAATCATTTCACATTGTCATTATTATTCTGAGTCTATACTGTCCCACTTCTGGGCAAACGCCTCCCCCCACTTTTTGCTTTCCTGTCGATCAAGGCCAGTCTCTGACTCATTCAAAAAGAAGCCAAGCTCCTCCACCGCTGGTGGGGCCTGCCGGATCCTCGAGCTGTCGGGTTGCCAGTTAGTGCCAGCCAGTTGCACAACTCATTCGGCATGAGGTAGACATACCCAGCCCAGTCCCACTTTAACTTGGCCGCCTTCCGACTTACATAAAAAAATTGAGTTTTAGGGCGCAGCGTAATGTTCCAGATTTTATCTATTAGGTTAACACCTGCTTTGCTGCGCTCAATAGCTCGTTGGGAAACCTCGAGTTTGGATTTTCGAGATGATGTCAAAGACAAAGACCAAGTGAGCACCAGGTAAGAAGTGGAGAAATGCACAAATCCAAAAGTCTCCGCTTAAGTGATATAGGGAGGTCACCTTTCATTATATGGATTCTAGATCGTCAGTTCAGTCTAAGGCTTTTTTTATTTCTCTCTATTTAGCCAATGGCCCCTTGATTAGCGTATATAAGTTTGTATACGCTATGCAATGAAGCAAAGTACAAAATAAAGTATTTTTTAAAGCGTCAAAGTAAGTATATTTTATCTAGTTTCTCTTAATAACAATATTATAAAAAATATTATAAAATGAATGCTTTTAAGGATCACAAGTTTAGTATTTTTGTAAATCATGTTACCAACGGAAAAAAACGATCTTATTTATTCTTCTGAATTGTGCATGTTTTTTTATTTGTAAGAATTTATTCATAGTCAAAAGAAGATTATTTGTATAATTGTGAGATCCATAAATAAAATTTAATTGACATTTTTACTGACCCAGTGTCAAATTAACTCGCAAATAAAAGACAAAGAAAACTTATAAGGAAACCTTAAAACTGTTCTTAAAGACTATCATAAAAAAGAAAACATCCTCGAAAGAAATCCAACACGTCTGCAATAAAAATTCTTGTTAATTGAAACCGGAGTTGTTTAACGAAAAACCTATAAAAGTGTAGGGCAATTAGTCACGATCCGGGACTTCTCCAGTTAATAATATAAAGAAATAGGGAAAACGTCCGCTTTAACGATTTATTTGCTAATAAAATAGATACCGCTTTTTGTAAGTAGCCTAGTAACCAGGCACAGTTTCCAAACAAGAAGACAATCATTTGTAGAAAACGCTATCAAAACAGAAAAAAAAATAAAATGTGGATTTTTTTTCTGTGACAAAAAAATGTGTGTAAAATAAGTGGTATTTTTGGTTTGATCTGTCACCTTCGCTTTGTTTCTGTGAAATATTACTAAATCTGTTTTGTATATTTTTAGAGCTCCCTCAAAATGGTCCATAGGAAATTCTTGCTGAGTAATTGAGTATGTCATCGAATGCATGCATTGATTAATATAAGATACATAACATAAAAATAATGAATGCTGATTTATATTTCGAGTCTGATTATTGATCTAAAGAATTTTCCCTTATAACGGAAATCACAAAAGACGGCAAAGGTAATCAAGTAATGGTTGCTCATGATTGTAGTCAAAAACACCTGACGCTTCGCTCCTGAATTGCTGACCTGTATTAAAATTGTAAACCCTGAATCCGCGCAGCTTAATTTCTTTGCACGTTCGGGTCTCGGAGAGTCGTTTCTGCAAAGTAATTGCTTATGAGTGGAAGAGGATAAACGAAACGAGTTCTACTCCGTCGGGCCTCGTAAAATGGACTCAGGGGCTTGCATTTAATTAATACGACTAGTCGAGTACGTGAGCACATAGCCTGAAATGGAATCATTCCGTTTGACCGCAACTCCGACTCTTCCCGCCGAATAACTCTTCAAACGACCAAATTCACGTCAGCGTTTTGAGGCCCGTTGATGGTATTGCAGTTAAATGAGGTTATAACGTCACAGATAAGAAATAAGCCAATACGCTCTAGAAAAAGACAAATATTTTTTATTTATGTTGCTTTTATTTATATTTTGCTTAAAAGCCCTCTTATGCCTATATTACGTTTACAGCAATATAATTACAACTAATTAACGAGAAATAAATATACTCGTAAACCTCAAGAAAACAATTGAAAGATGCAGAAAAAGGCAAACATCGGTGCGTGTTGTTTTTATGTAAAACAATCAGATTTATAATAATTAATTTATACCTACACAGAATTACATGCGCACAATAACGAACATTATTAAGGATTGGTCAGCAATATAATTACAACCAATTAACGAGAAACATACTCGTAAATCCCAAGAAACAAATTGAAAGATGCAGAAAAAGGCAAACATCGGGGGCGTGTTGTTTTTATGTAAAACAATCAGATTTGTAATAATTAATTTGTACACAGAATTGCATGTGCAATAACGTATCTCTATAAACATTATTGAAAAATTTGCCGAATATGCCAAATATTCGGCAAATTTTCGAATTGACTATTTACTCATTTCTACCACAGATTAAAATTAATTCCAGTCTGTGGTGTATAAATGTCAGTGTCATATACTACGCTTAATGATTAATATAAGGAGTTGTATTTATAAACGATGACAGCGCCACCTGGGCCTAGTTTTGCACGTTCTCATTGACTACGTCATTTACTTAGAAAGTTTTTAATCTCTCTTCTGAAGCACTTACCGAACTTGTGTTTTATTAAAGGTTCGTTAAGTTGCATCGAGCTTTTAGTAGCAGACGATACCCACTAAAGTATGCACTGTAATTAGCTTAAGAGAATTACTTGGGGTAGAATAGTGGAGGAAAAAGCTGGTGGTCTTTAATTTAAGATGAACAAAGGGATGCCGTGTCAATAGAGGCGAAATAATACTAAACGCGTTTCAGGTAAGAACCTCACTACATCAAAATACTTGGCCTTAGTTGGCCGTGAGTAATAATTATTAGGAAAATATGTTTTGAAATGTTTACATATAATATATATTATGTCTACTTCTGATCGTGAAAGGGCTAAACAAATCTGTATCCAACGGGATAAATAAATTCCAAATTTTAGATGGAATCGGCTCAAGATTTTGAATTAAAAAATCTGCATTATTGGGATCGGTCGGTATGGGGAAATCTGAAACTATAAGACATACAAAGATTTATTCTTAGGAACCATGTTATCGATTTTTGGGACAAGAAAAACTGCATACATACACCCGTCCCGTCTCTGACGCTGGAGGTCCTTGTCGCTTTTTCTTAAGTATATGTCATCTATTTTAATGATTGCATACATAGATCTAAAAAAACTTGTTGTCTGTTCGAGTATGGAACAAAGTTGTTTTGTAAAATAAAACTTTTTATTATTTGGATATGGATTACTAATGTTAGGCAACATGATATCTAAAATAAATAAACTGCATTTGATTTGAATTATTCAATATCTATTAATTTTATTTTTAACAACTGGGTTCGATTTTCGAACTGAATCGTAAGTTTTTTTAAAATCAGTATGCGGTTTTTCTTGTCCCTAAAATCGTTTCTAAAATATTTTCAGATTTTCTCATACTGATCAATCTAAGCCACTGTGTATAAAAGATACACTGTGAATAAGAGATAAATACTTGATATATTGAACTTAAAAAAGCCTAAAATAATTTATAGGTATATTTCTGCTATGGACGCTAAGGGTAACGGAAGGTTTTGTGTGATTGTGACGCCAAAATAGTAAAAGACCATTCACACGCTAACGGTATCGCCAATGTATTTAAAAAAAATGTATCGTGACTTAACAATTCCGAATTTCATTTCTATCGTCTATTGCGTGTACAATAAAATATCAACATGGATGTCGTCGCTCGGACGCGGAACTTTAGACAACTAAACCCCTCACTTAATACAAGTGTGCACGTGTTAAATACGTCATCGATGTAGTTAGGACATAAGGTACTGTAATTATTAAAATATTTTGCCAATGGAAATGAAAAGAAACAACTAGACATGTTTTGAATTATTACTTTTTTATTATTAAAACAGACATATTAATAAATCTGAACAAAAATAGAACTTTAAAACATAATTATACTAAGCATTGTGTGTTAAAAACAATAATAAAACATAAATGCAAACTTTTGCGGTTCTATTTAACAAAAATGTAATTAAATTATTTAAACATTGTCGCATCTTACTAACATAATAATGAAAAATCTTGAGATCCATTAATTTCTGTATCAGTTTTTTACTGTTAGTTATAATGGATTCACTTATTTATCACCGAAAATCATATTGTCGAATATCACTTCCCAAATCACGTTTCGCGTAATTTTATTTCGCCGAACGTTCATTTCCCAAATTATCAAAACAAATATGTTTCATTTGACAACTTAACAGTTGCCAACTCAACATTTGGTCTGTGTTTTAAGTATAATGTCGATTGACGGTTGAACCTCAAAATGGCGAAGTCGTCTTGAAAATATATTTTTTGTTTTTTGTTCAAACGTAGTTTAGTGTGTAATATTGATAGCATATTATGCAGTGATCTAACGGAGAATTGTGCAGCTAATGAAGAATAGATTTCAAAACGTGTTTCACCACTATTTTTGGTCATCACCCGGCAATCCCGGGGTCACGGCCGCCTCTTAGCTTTCTGTAAAGTCCAGCTATCATTTTACAAAACGCAAGGCCTACTACCGAACAACGTCATGCTCTAAGGGCAAACTTATATGTTATTATACTTATTTGTTATTCTACTTGACACTGGCGAAATCATCGATTGATTTATTGATGGAAGCCATATTTTTTTAAAAGAAGAAGAAGAAGAAGAAGAAGTATAATGTCATTTTTCAAAACGCCTATTTTCATGTTGTAGAATGTTTTAGTTGGCATAATATAAATTTGGTTGTTTATTGTTTTTAACTTTACTAGTAGAGGCATTTTGGGGGTAATGTATACTATTAAAAAAAGTCTGTTCTGACGCTTCGTCGTCCGCTGCAGCGGCACGCCTGTTACTAAACTAATTGCTTATTTGTTTCAGGCAAGAGATGAATAATGCCTAAACCTAACACTATCGCAATACATTATGAAAATAACTAAACAAAAAAAAAATAACTAAAAAAACTAAAGAACATGTTAGTGTGGGTATCTTTGTACCTTGTATAATGTATGAAAAGGGAACTGTTGCATTAACTATACGTTATTCGACCAAGAGCTCAATTAATTAAGAGTACTTGGTGTGACAAAATGCCAAACCAAACACGAATCAAATGTATCAACATCACTTCCATTATTATGTTCTACCACACTATGTGCTCTTAATGTTAAACCATTCATTGAATACGACTAAAATGCTAGCGCACAAGTGTATTAAGTGCTGTTAGTATCATCAAAATCTAACCTTTACAGTATAAAAAACTGCGCACAACCATGTTAAGTGCTGTTATAGTATCTAGTAATTATTTATGTTTTGGTGATTTTGACATCATTCTGCTTTACCAAATTTACAAGTCTTCCACCTTTACTTAACATTGTCACGAACGTAATATTTTCGATACTATTAAATTATGGAACGAAACACATTGCAGCGCCCACTCAACGACTGACTCCCTCCGAAAATATATGTTGAGACTGTTGTGCGCTAGCGCTCACGCTTCCTATTAATGTAGGTGTATAATAAAAAATAATACGTATTTAAAATGGCTCAAGTAAATAACGAAGCATGAAGAAAATGTTATTCCTGAAATTGAATTACTTATACTTTTTCAATTTCGCTTTAAAAAAGTTTACGAACATACCGATTGTATTAAAGTAACTTAACATGTTTGTCAAACAACCAGTTCAAAACACATTCAAATTAACAGCTCTTGTGACAATCTTGTTACATGTTTTTTTGTAATGTTTTGTACTAAAGTGACTTAATACATTACTGCATACAAAATATAATAAGTTCCAATTGAACTAACTACACTTAGTACGAATGTGCATAATTTCAAATAGGAGTCAAATGACCTAAAGTCACTTAATGCTTTTGTACATTAAATTTTTAAAAATAATGGATTTTAGTACAAAAGCGCATGCTTTCTTCGTACTTAGTATCATTGTGTCACATTGTTTTTCATGGAAGGATAAGGCTTTTAAGGTTTTTGTTAATGCCATACGATGCAGAATTCAATTTTATATAGGTAGCGATAAAAAAACAAATTTTGAAAAAAATGTAATTAGTACGGTTGTGAACTAGGGTGACGATATGTTATGTTAGTCTTAGTTGAATTTTTATTGTTTATTTAAATTATTGATTGTGTATGTATATTTAGTTGTTTCTGAATAAATATCTTACATTGATAAAAAAAATACAATTTTCTGATATTTCAAACCTTAATATATGTACACAATAAAATAACTAAACTATGTAGTCAAATTATTTACGTCAATTTGTTAGCATTACAATTTCTGCATACAAATATTATATTTAATATTATGTAAGTCGAGGTAGAAGTGTGTCGCTTAACTTCAAACTCAGGTAAATCCATTTTGCTCTAAGGTTGATAAGCATTCAGATTATTATACATTTTTTTTAGATAATCAACCTTAAAGAAGAATGGATTTACCCGAGTTTGAAATTAAACGACACAAGTACTGATTGATAAAGCAAACTTTGGATTCTCGGTGCTATTTAGTAGTTCAGTGGTACTGTAGACTGATCTCTTAATGGCAAATTTTTAGTAATATATTGCTGTTGCCACAACAAAGTCCGAAAGGTAGGCCTAAGAAGCATCAGGGAGATCGGGAAATTTACCAACTGGAAAAATCAACAGGCACTGAGACGATATCCAAGTAATCCAATTTTGCCTTAATCTCATTCTAAAGAAACCCAATACGTTAAATTAATATCACAACATTCACTTTTTTCTTCCCCCTTTCTTTTTCATTTACGAAATCGATCGAATCCATCGTTCATAAATAGTGCTAACCTGGCTTGTAAATGTACTTTTGTATATCTGTTTATGGATGGTCCAGTTTCTGCATGGTATCTATACTAGTATCCTAACTCACTATAATCCAGACTCAGGCCGTCTAGTTCGATGCCAATAAACAGCAGGAACAAACACGTCTTCGACTTCGATTAACGCTGCATGTGCCAATAAGGCTAAGACGATGGCATTCACCAGAGGTAAAAAGTATTCCCAAGACAGGTGTTCCATAACCACTTACTACCTTCTTCTTTTGCATCGCGCAACGCCTCTGTGGAACGACATCCTTGCAGAGGATTTATTTCCCAACGCCAGTTCAGTTAAAAACTAACCTTATTGTAAGTTCTTAAAGCTTAATACAGGTTGTGATGTGTGTGTAGATGTGAGCTTGCGTAAGATTTGTTAACGTGTTAGATGTATTAGTGAATATTCACCGTCAAGCCGCACGCTACAACTCAATAGTCCTTACGGAGAACTTGACGTGTATGAGTACGAGGAGGTACGTAGTTGTAGTATGACATTTGGTTACATACACTGTTTCTAACTCTTCACAACTGCCGATCAAAATGTGGTTACTTAAATTTAGCCCTGTCAAATAGTCATAATTTTCGAAGTATCATTTGATATTTACCAGTCGCTTTTCGGTGAAGGAAAACATCATGAGGAAACCGGACCGATTCCAATAAGGTCTAGTTTACCCTCTGGGTTGGAAGGTCAGATGGCAGTCGCTGTCGTAAACCTAGTGCCTACGCCAAATCCTAGGATTAGTTGCCAATCGGACCCCAGGCTCCCATGAGCCGTGGCAAAATGACGGGACAACGCGAGGAAGATGATGAAATAGTCGAAATTTTATTTGACAAAGTATGCAGAGCCCAACATCAACATCTTATTTAAAAACTATTCAAGCGTGGCCAGACTCTAACACACGCGGCGTGTCATTCCGCACGTTAGTTTACGTAAAGCAAATATCCAACTCTAAGCCCCACAAATGAGTGAAACGGAACGGCACGCTAAGACTTCCCTAAGTCCAATCCATCATTATGATTCCGTTCCACGGAACCGCTCCACCTGTGCCCGTGGAAATAACCACGTAAACCTGACAAATAGCGGCACATTCATATCGGCACCAAGTGTAAAGCTGGCTGGAAAAAAATGCGTAAAAAACTTACGAGATCTTTCGGGTTTTTGAGACTTTTGACACAATTACTGTGTAGATTTTTGCAATGGCCGGGGATAGCATTAAAATGTTATGTTGGGTAAAAATTGTGTATGATAAATACAACAGAATTTAGCCAAATGGGTTCATAATGATGAATATAATTGTAAAATGTAAACATTTTAATAAACATTGGAATTATTTAAACATATCACTTTTTTTTAAATTATATATAAACCATCGATAGCTTTCGATTTAATCATACGTTATACTGAAAAATAATATGCGTACAACGTAATACGTAGTTTCGTAGAAAAAAATCCACTTACTATCAGGCGGCTTACCATCAGGCGGGTTGTATGCTTGTTTGCCACCGATGTAATATAAAAAAAATATATTTCAATGTAAAGTTTTGTTATAAAATTCAACATGTGTAAAGGACCCAATTATTATATATCGCGTGCCTTTGGTTTGATTATATTTTATGCTAAAAGTTTCAGAAGCTCATTAAACTTGGTAAATTCACTTATGTTGTCAGCGTCCATAAAACTCGATTCTCACCGCTTGCCTAATCTTGGATGGGCTGCTGTGCTAAGAGGTTTTAGTTGAACCATGAGTTAACACAACTTTACACAACTTTACTTTTAAGAGAATTATTGAATAAAAGTGGTAATTAACGATTAACACGGTTCTACTCACGTTTATTTGCGAGCGACTAAATAAACGTAAGTAGAACCGTGTTAATCGTTAATTATTATATTATGTCTCACGAAAGTTTGAATACAAATAAAAGAGGTGTTCACGATAAAGATGGTTTTTATTATTAACTAATAAAATTAATTACAATAACACAATGTTCTACTAAGATATGTTACTAGCACGATGGTTCAGTATCAAGAGTCGCTCCCTACCTACTCAAACTTATTTCCTCCGATCGGACAAACGCGGAACTATTCAGCTTTGGCGTGAATTCCCTGCATTACGAACTTCCGTGCTAGAGTATTCACAACTAATCAAATTAACTCCTTTTAATATAAATCTCATTTTAAAAGCTAAATAAATCATAAGTTTGCAATTTCCGAAATTAGTAAATTATTATTTATATATAAAACCATCTTCAAACATATGAAGTATTATAATAAAATAAAATTAAATGTAAAAAACCTCGCCAAATCCCCCTACCTCCGGTATGCTGCCCAGAATACTGGCGGCGTTGCCTTTCTGGTTGCCAGACTTAGTTTTTGGGCCAGGAAGGATCCGGCCCTGTAGTTAATTAGTAAACACATTTGTTATGTTTTATTTGATATTATTATTTATGCGAAAACAGAATTACAGCGTGTCAAGGCATTCTGTACACCTGATTCGCTTAGCAACATTTGCTGCTGACTGTACCATTCGGTTCCATAGGACCCAAAAAGTGAGTACACAGAGTAGGTACTGGCACTTCAAAGGGTTCTCAATATGGGGAATATGGGGAAGTAGAGGGCGTGCCCCTTTCACTTGGGGATACGTCTTTTTTTTAATGATGAAGATGGCAAACGAGCAGACGGATTGCCTATATTGCATACATACACTTCAGCCGTATGCAGTCTACTGGCTGGACATAGGTCTCCCACAAATATGACTTGTATCATCTTGGGGGTATTTGCCATAGTCGCCACGCTTGGCAGGCGGGTTGGCGACCGCATTAGCTGTAGATTGGGTTTTGACGGAAGCTGCTACCCGTCCGTAGGATTTTTCCCTTTGTCGCCTCTTACGACACTGCGGGAGGAGATGGGGTGGTGCTGTTCTAGTCAGCCGGCATCACACGGCAAGACGGATTGCCCGACGGTAAGCAATTACCATCGCCCATGGGCACCCGCAACACCAGGAGAGTCACAAGCGCGCTGCCGGCCTTTCAGATATGAGTACGCTCTTTTCTAGAAGGTATGAGGGTCGTATGGGTCCGGAAATATGTCAAGGAGTGATGCTCAAATAAAAAATATGTTGTCATAATTGTATAATATTGTATAATTACTATTTTAATGATAGATAATATAATAATCGTGACCTAGTTTATAAAATGCGCTAACATGTAAATTTACAATTAAATAATTAATTCGATAATATTATAACGTGTAATGTAAATGTCTAATATTTTAATCGATAATTAACCAGATAGATTAGCGTATAAATTATCAATTAATAAATTAACAATCCGAAATGAGACCAAATCTGGAAATAATAGCATTAAATTTGAAAACAAAACACGAAGTCTCTGTAATCGCATTTAAATTAACAATTAAGCTGTAATCAAATTTTCCTGTAGATTTATAAGGAGGCTTAGAGTTCTTTGCGTGTTATTAATGACGGTTATCACATAGCGGCTTATCACTTAAAGTACGGTCGCGATGCCTGGTCCGGTATCGCGAACATCTAATTTCGTGTATTTCGAACTTTCTCTTTTAATCCAATGAAGGCGTCGTGAGAGTGATAGAGACAATCGTCCGAAACTCACGAATTTTCGCGGTAGCGCCGTTGTGAAGACTGTAGTAGCTAGTTACCGAGCCCAGTCGAGTTGTGCGCTCAGTGTAACCAGCATATCATGACGTAGGCAAGTACCTAAAACAAAAGCACGGGTAACGAGAAACAATCGAGAAATATTTCGTTAGTTCGTTCGTCTGTTCTTATTTTTCCCTCTCTGTCGCTCCAAGGTTTACTTGTGGCAGTAACATTGATCATCGACTTTAATATTATGAATTACTTCTGATAGTATTAATATTGATTTTGAAATGCATGTCATTAAACTCTTACTTGCGTTTCTGAAACCATTTTTATTTACAAAAAAAATATTTTAAATGTTAACACCACGAATCGAGGTACCTAGCAAAGCGATTGATATTATACATAGATGAGAACTGAAGTACCTAGTCCAGACTACCAGAAGACCACCACCACCACCAGACCACCTACCACTAGTCCAGAAAGGCGGAGTCTACAATATAGTCCTTCAAACGCGCATCACGTTTGATGTATAACATTTTATTTCAGCCAATCAAAACTTTGATGGACCAATTACTAAGTCCCAGGAAGTGGTTAAAGAGATAACTGCTAGAATATTGGGGTCATTTTTGGGGGACATTTTGTGCTGTAAACCTATCTATATACATACACACATTTCAGCCGTATGCAGTACACAGCTGGACATAGGCCTCCCACAAATATGACTGACTTGTATCACCTTTGGGGTAGTTGCCACGCTTGGCAGGCGGGTTGGCGACCGCAGGAGCTGTCCAATCTACAGCTACTGCGGTCGCCAACCCGCCTGTTTTCGACGGACGCTGCTACCCGTCCGTAGGATTTTTCCCTTTGTCGCATTTTACGACACCCGCCGGAGGAGATAGGGTGGTGCTATTCTAGTCAGCCGGCATCACACGGCAAATATGTGATGCCTTTATTTTTTTTACATTTTCTCATCTTATTACAGCCTAGCGTGTAAAGTAGACTATCATGTTTACGTCGACCAAAAAGGGAGTCAGTTCTAATCTGAATCTAAGATGTCTGTTGCGTTAACCGGTGCCTAATGGTATTAGAGGTTTGGTGTTTTAGCTGAAATTTCTTGGTACGTGGTTGGAATAAGAGCATCGTAAAGCCCAAGACTGATGGGGCAAACTATTGGGTCTAACCGCTTAACTTTGTAGGGATATGAACATTTGTTCAGCTCAATTGATTAGCGACTTAAAACGATAAATTTTAAACAAATCGGCAACGGCATTGCTGATATACTTTTCCGACGTACAATTATAGCCTTTTTATTGTTTTCGGATTTGATTCCTTGTGAAAAAATTAACTGAAGGCACATGTCTATGTAGTTGTGCAGAGAATGACCATGAAACTTACGTCAAAATTTGAATTTAGAACGCAGACATGCGTTTACAGACACGTTACTACTACATGGGCAGGTGCTGTAGTAAATTCGCTACTACATTTTCCAAAGTCTGTCTTAACTTCTTTGGATTCCTGGTCGAAATAAGTTTGATTTGCACCAATTTTTGTAATACTATGTACAAAGAAAGGGTTTTTTTTTCGTTTGCCGAGCAAATGTTGTACTAATTTGTAAAGCATTCAATATTTCAGAAGCAATGAATTATGGTTATTGCTTTCATTGAACGGCTGTCTTTGAATCCAGGAATTTCTTTATGAAATACTTTTTTCAGACTTTGCCAATTTAGATACGAATGGCATTTATATTTACCTGAATGGAAGACAGGTCATCGTTCCTTCACCGTTTCTATTTCGTCATAAATAAAATAAGGTTTCATTTAAAATATACTTATGACTGAAGGTATCCATAAGTTATCGATACGTAAAAATGGGTTGATAACATAGACATATCATTTAGCTAGACGGAGCGTGCTAATATAATACCACGATCAAAAGGGATGGTCTTATGTAACTTTCCATAGATATGGCAGAGAAATAAAAAGCCTCCTGAAGAGAAATAAAAATTCTGTAAAGCAAAAATATTATAGTGAATTGTTACATTGTGGGCTGCAAAAGCCGAAATATCATTGTCCCTTACTGGCGCTTGCGGATGCGTTCTCCAGTCATTATCCAAAAAAAAAGGTTAATTGTAGTTGTACAATTTACAATTTCCAACTTTCCAAAGTATAATTTGGATCAATACAAACTAAAAACTAAACATTTTTGGGTTTATGCAAACTAAAGTCTGTACATTATAGTAGTTTATGTATCTGTGCATAATGAAGGGCATTACAACAAGAGTGTGGGTTTATGGGGAATGACGTAGGGAAATGACCTGCAGAATTACTAGTGTTAGTTGTAAACATTAAAAAGCCAACGAACAAAACAAATGACAGCTTGGAATGGCGGCGTTGCGTATTTCATATCTCAGTCAAATATATTTTTTTAAACCATAGACAAGCGAATGAACTCCCTATTCTATTGTCACTCGAGTTCTAATGTCGTTCGATTTATATTAAAAAAACAACGAATTGGCGTTTCGTATCAATGACTGTTTTAATACGAGTATATATAGATACTAGAATAGACACCCCACTTGAATTTGACAGCTGTTCTAAATTTATAGTACATTGTGCAACGAGGATGGTAAGTAAGGTATAGTAAACTCAAGTTTGTTATACACTTACCACCCGTGGTACATACAATGTTTTTCATCACATTTGCGAGGAAATAAAATAAATTCGTTGGTAAAATATTAGTTACTAGTGTAGTGTAGTTTTACCTATCAGACCGCATCCACTATAAAAGATTGTCAACAATGTCAACTTTGTTCAATGTCTTCCACAGATAATGTTAACAACTGCGTTTTGTTTTCGAAGTTGATAGATCATCCTGCCAAATAGTATCAATTATCAAAATCAAATAGAAAACAACTATTTTTAATAAATACTAAACATTAAATTGCAGTCAAATTTAATATAAAGATATGTTTTATACATATTAAAAGTTGGTTGTAGCAAACTTTTGAAGATATGAAATACACCTTGGCTGTTTAGAAACATCCTCAGTCCAAGTGAAGTATAGGTTCTGTATATTTTTAAAACTAAACTTAACAGCCCGTGTGAGCTAAATCAGCTATAACTGCTCTGTACTCTCGCAAGTAACAACGCCATTGACGAGCAAGTGTGATGAAAAATTCATAAGCTACGGATTTCAGTAGGTAATGTTAATATTACATCTCCATTCATTTCTGATGGTTGGTAATGCTGGTCATTGCCTACGGTTTCTGGACGCATTTTAGAGCACTTATGATATGTACGTAGATAAAATATATAACAGCGATCAATTTTAATAAATCTTACGTAGCTTAAGAATACAACCAGTGATTGATTCATCCCAGGTTGATAACAATTTGACCTTTTACAGCCTAATTTGTACTAATAATTGGCTGATAAACTATACTGTGATACTATACTAGGTACACCAGATAAGTTATAGAATCATTGCGAGGGTTACGTGGTCAAACCTGATAAATCGATATAATATTTAATTAAAGTAACAATCTTACGTAATTTACGTAAGTTCTAAATTCAAAATCCCATTTACTCGACTTATCGGGTTTGACCACGAAACCCTCGTTTGGTAGTATGCTTGCAACCGTCAAGATTATGTAGTTAGTAGCAGTCAAAATGATTAAATTACAGTTAACAGGATGCGTTGATATAAAAATAAAGATCTGTGTCAATACAAAATTTTAAAGTTAAAACAAAAGTATGCTTGTGAACCCGGTCCGTATTCGCCCAGTGTTCCTTTGATCCGGCGCGGAACCCTAATACATTAGTCCGCAACTGTGAAACGTGTTGCAGACGGATCACTAGATTAAATTCAGCCCGTGGCTGCACTTTCTTAATAAAATCGGAAATATTTGCAATGCAGATCCATCTCAGACTCGCCGAGATTACTTTAGTCTTCTGTTGAAATAAGTTTCATACCGAAATCACAGCCATTTTCTTATAAATATGTAATGTGTATGGAACGCTTTGATCACATTTTCTCGTTTTGTGCTCGATCGACTTGAGAGGGGATCTCAGGGTACTCATTACATAAAGACGCATATGTTACATCGAATGTTTTCCGGCGTAATAGTCTGTCAAGTGTTGTTAGTAACATTCGTAAACCAAGAGTGTGACGCCAGCCGTAAACGCCATTTTGAAATTCAGTCAAAAAATTTGGCTCCACCTAGAGACGATCTCAGATAAATCAGTTGGTGAAGGTAGTACACAAGATTATTTTGAAGGCTCTAGTTATATATTACCGTAGTTATTATATATTATTAGCTTTTCCACGCGACTTCGTCGGCCAGCTATGCCCGACTTCACAGTATGGTTGCGGGATAATAATTATACTATGTCCTTTCTCGTAGCTCAAACTCTCTTCATACCAAATTTCATCCTAATTGGTTTAGTGGTTTAAGCGTGAAGAGGTAACAAAACACACAGATATTTATAATATTGGTATGGATTAGAATGGATTATTGATATACTCTGTGACGGTGAGTCAAACACTAAAACAGAATATAAATAATTCAGAAAATATTAAGAATAATCAACTTAGCAGTGTGTAGTTCTACATAATGTGTTGGTACATAATACTAACTTTATTTATGATCTACATATTTTTGACAGGATTTTGGTTAGTTCTGTGTGTAACATGAACATTTAAAATAGTCACGCAGCAGCCAAACTAAAAGCCCCATAGCTCCCCTGGAGCGTAGCAAATATTAATGATAAACACACAAATAATAAATGCCCACACTGTGATTCGAATCGGAGATGTCAAGGTTAAGAGACGGACCAGGCTTTGATCCCTTTTCAACTTCAACATAATATATTTCTATAGAAAATAATAAGCTTATATAATAAAAAGAAAATATTAAGTAACTAGGTACTTGTGCTAAAAAGTTACGATTGTTTCATTATCTGAAAGCAAGATCAAAAAGAAATATTAAACAAATTCGTCAGGAATGTAAACGTCTAGACTTACGAGTGCTTAACAATAGGAAAATACTACCCTTAAAGGCAAAAGGGCCATAACGACCTAACAACCGATGAACAAGTCATTTTATTCTTTATCGTATTCCGACATAATACAGTCTCAATTGAATTTAGTATGCCAGTACTTATAGCTTGAAATTATAACATGTTTATTCGGTCGTAAGGGTCATACTTTTATATGCGACTTACGATATTTGAAATTTCCACTGTCGATATGATTTTAATTTACTCAACGTTATAAACACTTCGTCTAATTATGTTTTTTCCTTCAAGATTCATTATGGCGACTACATAATGAATCTTGCGTTGCGACGAAAAATGTTGGCTCTTTTTGGCCAAGAATTAAGATCTCGGTTTCGTTTTTGACCGAGATGATGGAGGAGATAGAGATGAGATCGAGTTCCGGCCCCGGACATTTCATGTAAATGTCCATCATGATGACGGCAATCGCACTATTGACATTGTTTCAAAAGTTCTAAGCGTAAAGCGGGCTTATTAATAAACGGAACTTATGTTATGATTTAGCAAAATTCGATACAGTTAAGCAACAATGTTTTGGCAGGACTAACAAACAGCATGTCGCCAGAAAAATTTGTAACTTAAAAAAAGTTGAGACACTTGGATCAACGCATCGCTAATTTAATTTTCACCTGCAAGTGATGTTCGCCGCGGTTACGCCAAAAGTTACGAGTTCATTAAAAACAAAAGCCGTTCGAGAAACCCTTACAGACTTTCCCTCGCCAACGCGGATTCAAAAAGACTTACTCACTTGAAAAGTATAGCGTCGTTGAGTCATTTTAAAACTGTGATGTTGAGGTTAATTATAATTCCGCCCGCAGCGTTGAATCTCAAGCAGTTCGATATCACAGAAAAAGGTCGGGTTATAGTTTCTAATAGCTCGGGCGACAAGTCGACAAGTTTTTTAATGTTATTAGTTTTAGTTTAGGATGTTTCTCGGCGGTTGGTTTAATGCCTTTTTTAGTTCAGTCCATGAGTCGGTATTTTAATTAGCTAATTAGGTGCTTACTTCTAATTAAATATACCAGCATAAGTTAGATAGATTAGTAATTATTAGTGGTACGTTTGAAAATGTATACGTTCTTTCTTCATTCAAATAATAAGCAAAATGTACACCGGTGTTTTGGTCCGTCTTTTAGCGACTTAAAATAGTAGATTATCCTAGCTGAAAAAAAAGGGAACTTAATAATTAATCTTATACAAATCGACTAGTCTGCTAGTCTTAAAGTAAATAATAGAAACATGTTTACATACTTAATTACATAGATGATGTCTCATCATCATCATGTCAGCCGAAGGACGTCCACTGCTGGACATAGGCCTCGCCCAAATCGACCCACAATGACCGGTTTTGCGCCACTCTCATCCAGTGGATCCCGATCTTTAAAAGGTCGTTGGCCCGCTTTGTATTCCCTCATCAATATTCAACCCAGTACCACCAGCATCGTAGGATCACTACTGACTACGCTACAAGGCCGTTATATTACGTGTAGTTTCATAAATAACAGCTCACAAAAACGGCAGTACGTCAGTAACAAATTTATCCCGTGTTCTTATAATTCACCGGGCAACATTTCGTAGCGCGGTTAACGTACGAGTCTCGGCGGGGTGCTCGCATCGAATTATTGCTATTTGTTCCCGCTGCAATAACCCATGTCTAATGGACGCTAGTTTACACGAGATAATGTTAGAATTTCAATGTAAATATACTTACTAGGCAATGTAAACGTCCTAGTGTTCAACGTTGTTCCAGTGTTCGGCATCGATCGATTGATTTGATTCGCTATTCAATAAGATTAAAATGAAGTGACATCCATTAGGGCTATCATATCAGATTATTTCAAAGTCCTAATGTATGTAATTTCGTTTTTATGCCAAAGTAAACAGAACTCAGCCGCGATAGCTGGATATGCGGGTTCGAATCCCGTCTCGAACGCCGGAGGTCCTCGTCGCTTTTTCTTAAGTATATGTCATCTATTTCTACTTTTAAAACAGAACTCTTTCTAGGGTGAACGCTCCAGTGAATGAACACTTAAGAAATTTTTCACTTTTGAAAAATCAATTTTCAAAATGTATTAATAATTGTGATAATGTAATGTAATTTATTAAATCTTCATTTAATTAACAATAATATAATTTCTGTGATTTTTTGTTACTTTAATAGTTTTTGAGTTATACGAGAATATATCAAAATATACCCAAAACCCTAGTAAATGAACAAAAAAATCGAATGAATGAACACAGTAAAACCCAGTGAATGAACATTTTTTAGAAATGTTTAGTCGGTATTAAAAATCATTTTTGAACATAATACACAGAGTTTTTCTTCAGAAATTATTACTTATATAAAAAAATTAGGTAGGTACAGTATTCTACTAATTAATAAAATTGTTTATTTATACCCAAATACACTTTTGTTTTTACTGATGAGAGAAACAAAATAATAACTTTTTTTTTTTATTCAATCACAGATTCATCTTAATAATAAATAACAAACACTAAATTCTGTCGATAGGTACTTCTATTCAGTCTCAGAAAGTATTTATTACAAAAAAAAAAGTTTTTAATGATATTTATATACATTTGCGAACAAGCCACTCAATTCAAGCCATTTTGGCCCAGGATTATTTTTAGTAAACTTACTTACGCGTTTATTTGCATAAAAAAAAACACGCTATCAATAACTTCTGGGAAAACTGAGTTTTGCTTTGTTGATTACCCATTGAACCAATTTTGCTTCTTCATATTGACCTAAAGTAGAACAAATGGAATAAACAATAGCATGAATTTTATTTCCAATAACACCAAAAATTTGATGAATAAAATAAAGAAAAACAAATGATTTTATCAAAGTGGAACTTACACATTGTATGAAAATACATTCGTCGTTACGTTGTTCATATATAGAATTAGTTGAAATCTAGTAAAACACCTTCCTTCAGTTGTTTTTGTGTGAACACTGCCTGATTTCCATAGTCCATCTACTAAATGTTTCATGCCTATGTATGACTACCTATGTTCCAATACTGGCTGAAGGTATCAGAATCGTTTTCTGAGCAGTATTTCAAAAAACCAGCTTAATACTATTACGTTAACATTTAAATTTAGGCAAAAAAATAAATTGAGACAAAACCGGTAAATTAACACATTGTTCATTTACTGGTGTTGTATCAAATGTTCTAAAACCAGTAAATGAACACATTGTTCATTTACTGGTTTTAGAACATTTGATAAGTCAGTAATGGAACACGAAATAATAATAACTTAATCGCAGAATAAACGACTAATGTGTTCATTTATAAAAGGTTGTACACTTATTTCAACCAAATAACAAAAGTTTTAACTGATAAGTATCAAATAATCATTTTAAATGTTGCTCCAAACATGCACTGTTCTTACCTGGGATTTAACTTCTCCATACAAAACTTCAAAATTAGATACACGTGAATTTCAAACGCCGGTCATATTAAAACCGGTCGAAAATAAATTTACCAAGTGTTGCCATTGTATAGAAAACAAAGTTGACAATAAGAAAAAAAATACGACAAGTGGTAGAAATATTTGTATTTCTTATTTTAGCCAAAAAACGAGATTTTGTTCATTCACTGGGGGGGGTTCATTCACTGGAGCGTTCACCCTATAAGGAATTTAAAAAAAGCCACTGGTTTCAGTAAAAACAAAATGTCTAAAACGTCACTCAAACATAAAATAGAAAAATATCTTAATAAAAACATAGAAAATAAAAACGTAAAAAAGATGTGAAATCTAGCAAACTTAAATATTATTTTTATAGTTTCGTCACAGTCTGTCTCTGTAAATCACAGCCATTGCACTAGGGAAATATAAAAGATGATTTATGCTATGTAAATGAATATAATATCGTGAATCTAGTAAATATTATTTTTGGACATGTCTTGAGTACGTCTTGACTCGGACGGTTACCGTATGTAAAAAAAATATATCCCATTTTACTGGTGGGGGAAGTATTATGCGTAGGTACACAAGAATTATTACCGTAATTTTATGTGTGGACGTTGGTAGAAGAATTACATATTTTGTGGTTTCATTGTATAAAAAAAAAAAACTTAATCCATTGATATTATCAAATAAATTGAATGAATTTTATTGATATCATTGACATTATTGATATTATCAATGGCCTACAGCGAATACTCTTCAGCAGCTAAAGGCTTAAATAAACAAACGATAGTACGAAAGATTTTACCGGTACAAGGCTTGCAAGTCTAATATAGTTTTTATCATTTGTCACAATATCTGTTACGCTACAACAAGTATGTGAGTGCGAAAGTGAAAGATAACGCGATAGGTGATACAATGATAATACGCCATCCGTTCAGAGCTCTTTTACCTGTGCGATACTGGAAAATGGGGATAATACTTCAATTTTTTTTAAATTTATTAAATATGATTACAAGACGTCACGTCAATTTAATAATACTGGAAATGTAACAAAAATAAATAGAAAATGCGCACAATCTTTACATCTACACCGCAATAATACAACATTCGATAGCCCGATAAAAACTCGATTCAAATACGTAATCGAATCAGGCAATAAAATCATCTATCGAGTTCAAACAATGAGTGAGTGATTACATTCCAGTCGAGATCCGACAAATAAGTTTAAAGCTTAATTTGCTGTTCGCAAATATTTGGAGACCGGGTTCCATGTTTGCCCATATGCGATGATTCGGGATTGAAACACAAGGATGTGTTGTCTAACTAGATTAATAAAGTGGGTAGGAACGTGTATATCCATGTGCGGGTAAGGGACATGGATGAAAATTGTGTTGTTCATTGATTATAAGCAAGCCTCGGATTTTCTATCGCACGGGAAGATGAAAGAAAACTATGGACGTTATTAGGACTAAAATGTATCTCATATTCATACTCATACTCACTCATTTTCTTAGTCACGAAACGCTTTTATAGCTTTATCATGCTGAACGATCGAAAATGTCAATCGAAAGTGGATCTTACTGAATGTAATTAAAACACTTTTTTTTTTGAGAAATTTTGGAATATACATAAGATTATAGTCTACGTTAGCTTCAGATCTAGTGAATCTTTCACATCGTATTTTCTAAGAAATGTTCGTATTCATCTTACTATTTGATTCATACCCAGTACCCATTATGATTATAGAGTGGTTAATACCAGAGTATTTTTCTGTTAATGAAGTTTCTATACAGTTCCGTCATACCATCTGCCAAGCGTGGCGACTATTGCTACTACCCCCAAGTTGATTTCAGTCATATTTGAGGGAGCCTATGTCCAACAGTGGACAACTAAGTCTGAACTGATGATACCGCATATAAGGCTAAATACATCTATGAAGTTATTGGAAAGCCGTACCTCAAATCTATCAGCCAGTCATGCATCGGATCTGACCCGCAACTTTGCTATGCACGGTGACGGATATTAAACTTCAGTGTGAGCTAGCAAGACCCATCGGATTCGACCGCCGGATAGTGTTGGACACATCCGAGCCCATTTATCGCTATACATTGACGGTTATGAGTGTTTTGACGTAATTTTACAAGCTTTTAATTTAACTTGCAATGTAAGTATGAAAATGTTATTCATTAATAATAAAATATATAAGATTTAGAAGGAGGATTAATCCTGGACACGGCGCGCATAGTCCGGCGGTTCCTCTCGCTGCAGCCCTAACCACCGGTAGCCTGGGCCCTGCCCCGTTACCGGCGGCACCCTAGGTTAGGTGTTTTATAACATGTTTTGGATGTATATTTATATTCTTTTTTTTATAAAAATATTGTAAAAAACCTAACTTAAGAAAGAAAATAAATAAAGAGAATAATTATATAAATCGACAATAGATGACATATACAGAGGTAAGAAAAAGTGATGAGGACCTCTGGTGTCCGAGGTAGGATTCAAATCTGCATGATTACTTAAGGCGTCAGCCGCGATAGCTGGAGAATATATCCAGCAGTAGACGTTCATAATAGATAAGCCTATATAGGTTTAAGCGTTTAATAAGTTGATAAACAAACCTCAGGTGTTTTCAATCTTTTTAATAAACAATTATTCTCCATAATAGGCAATGGAGTCCTAAATTGGTTCTCATTAACTTTTTTCTGCGAAAAACTTTTCAGAAAAGTTGCATTCATCCATTTTCCTAACGGTTTCCATAAATTAACTTTTCGCGAACTCCATCCCATTGTAAAACGGCAATCTGAGTATTTCATCCCACTTTCAATATCTAGAAATCATTGGGAATTTGTTGAGATAAATCGGTCGAACGTTTAGGGTAAGAAAGGGCCATAACTCTGGCCAAATGGTTCAAATGTCAATAGCGAACGCTTTAAAATTAGTTCCTTTTCTCACCTGCTGCGAGGATTTAATAGAAAAATACGGTTGAGGGTTTAATACAATCTTTTGTTTTTCAAGGATGCATGTTGTTATGTTTTGTATTGTTTTTGTATGATCACAAAAAGTGTTGCCGATGTTCACGGACGGTGAAGAAAATATTTTAATGTTAATGAAAGAATAAATGCTTTATTATTGCACAGAAAATAGAAAAATATATGACGATGTCTGTCTTATTGCTAAAGCGATCTCTTCTATACGATAGATACAATATTGTTTCTTCTTTCTTTCTAGGAGCTACTTGTTTATTGATTTGAAGGTTGTTCCATTTTGTTTAAAAATATATTGAATAGAATTTCACTTAGAAGTAGGTAGGTACTACTGTTTAGCTTATTCAGTACATCTTTTGTTGATTATCTCAATACAATAAGGTAACAAAATGTGGCGTCAAATGTTATAAATTATACGATAAAGAAGATCATGTTGATAACAGAATCAATTTAATTTGTTATGAAGATTTCATTAAAATTAATATTAATTAAGTAAACATGACAAGTAGTAAGCCAAATAGCTGGTACAGTCAGCAGCAAAAGTGGCGAAGCGTTTGAAGTGGTCAAAATGACCTACACGCGCTTTTATTCTCTTGACAATAGAGATGTGTGGACCTCATTTTGAACACCTCAAATGCTTAGCTACTTCTGCTGCTGACTGTACAACAGTCACCTACTCGCTGTTAGAACAATGTTTTGTCATAACTTTATAAGTTAGAAAGAAAGAACCGAGCGCGATCCTGCTCTCAACTATGGCCGCCGCGTCAATTGCTTCTACCGCTGCCGTTTGAATTCGTGGCCAGTACTCTAACCATGAGTTGTAACATTGACGTTTTCGATAACGAGTATCGAGTTTACTATCTGTGCATCTCGCTTGTACTATTTTAGTGCGAACACGATGCACAGATAGTAAACTCGATACTCGCTATCGAAAAGTCAATGTCACAACTCGTGGTAAGGGTACAGACCAGCGGGCCCATCGACTGGGTCTCCGCACAACTGTCAACGCGGTTTCGGCTAAAGCTGGTTAATGAAACCTTTGTATCCAAGCAGTAAGAACGAAAAACGTCGGCCGGCGTCGGCCGAGCCGATGCGAGCCGAATGGTATTTGTTTCGTTCTTACTGAGTGGAGATAAAGGTTTTCACGACGACTTTAGCCGATTCGGCGTCGACTGGTTTGGGAACACCCTTATTTTCTTCGTCTGTGAAGGTTTAAATCAGTATTTTTAGTATCGCCTTGTGACGAGTTTTGCTGTTGTTGGTAGTGGAATATGGATTAGGTTTTGCATGAAAAATACGTAAGCAAGTTAAACGAATTGGCACTAATAACTTACTGCGCGTTATCAAATAGAATCAAAAATATATAAGTAATTTGTAAAATTATCTGCCTAACTCTAATTAAATGACTATTATTATTTATATACCATTTTCGTTATATTATATAACTTCAATACTGACTGGCTTAACGACTAGTTACACAAAATGTTTAATCAACCAAGTTTGCGGATCGCGCGCCTAACCCAAGTTTTTCATCTACTTAGTCTCTAGACTTTTCAAGGTAGACGTTACCTTTAAATCCAAAATGAAGTAAGCAATAGCCTGTGCACACTAGATTAAGCCCTTTAGTTCTAATAAAGTTTAAGCAGTCGTTTCGGGCACTCGACCCGTGTCAGATTCTCGGATAGTAGCCCGAATCACGTCCATAGCAATGTCGCCAACAAGAAATGAAAAAAGTTGCTTAATCAGTGCCTTCTGTAGCCATCGTCTCAGAGTCTTTAGAGTTTGATAAACTTAAAATGAGTCTTTAACTATGTTGGCAGTTAGCGAAAAGTTCATATCATTTAGTGTACGACGCCTATCCGGCTTCTGTCGTTCAACTCAGCTCCTCATCGGTTACTGTCCCGGCGCGGCGGCGTTCCAGTTTTTTTTTTTGACAAAGGAGGCAAATTAGCAGACGGATTGCCTGATGGTAATCAATTACCGCCGCCCATACCAGGTGCCCACCCGCAACGCCAGGGGAGTCACAAGCCCGTTGCCGGCCTTTAATGGGCGTCGGAGCTCTGGGACTGGGAACCTTACCTCCAGGAACACAACACTACATATCTGAAAGGATGACTAGCATGACTAGCTAATATGGCTGTGGTCTTCTATAAGGAGGAGGTACTTCCCCACTTGGCTTGTCCCAGATTCAAGCGTGATGGTACTTCGCTGTGCCCTCCCCCTCATTGTTGGACGTAGTTTAAGGACATACCCGGGTCCAAAAACTCAATCAATACTTTTATTCTCGAATCGAATCTTCAATTTTTCTGCAGAATGAAATAATTTATTAATACATACTTTTATTTAATTCCATTTACATAATTACGGATACCGTGCCCATACAAGACTGTGATTTCTCCTAAGGCAAATTCATGGGCGGATATTTACTTAAACCCGAGAAGTGAATGTGAGAGAAGTGAGCATCTGACTATTTTCACACAGCATGTGTAATTATTTCATACGTTAATGAGAGATCTCTGTATTTATACGTATGAAAGATGTATTTGTGTAGGTATAGTTTATTCAACTTGCTCCGCTGATTTTAGCTGGCAGACAGACATATAGTTTGACGGGAAGGTAACGAAGCGCCGCATTTTACAAATAAAAGATTTTCCCCTCGTACACGTGCGCTCGTAAAACAACAAATAATACGAATGGAGACGCTGAAGTGTTTAAAAGGTTTCTGTCATCGAGACAGACAAGCATACTCAAAGGTATTTTCAGACTAAAAGGCGAGAAAATCAATATCGTTTACGAAGTTCGTAAAAGCGCGATCAAGTAGGACGTTTCTAGAGGGTGATACCCTCCAACCTTTCCCTTACTGGGGGCTCCGCCTGGCCCCGAATACGAATCGTCACATAATGAGACTGTGAAAAACACTCGCTCCTCACAACTTCTCGCATCGCACTTCTGGCTGCCTTATTAAAAACGTCTACCAAGCGCAAGCGAGTCGATACCTCGTGCGACCCACTCAAACACAACTTCAACTCAAAAACAATTGCAATACATCCTTATACTTGTTTTATCCAACGTTCGACTAGTTGAAAAATAGAAGTTACACTCGCGCAACCGGTAGAGAGCGTCACCATTACCGACACTCGATTACATTCGTTATAACAATAACTGAAAGGCGATTTTGCTCTGTACGTGCTGATCACACGAATAGGTATTTGATATTCTGATATCATTTGTGAAATAATAGGAAACGTTTCGCGTGTGGAGACGCTGGCGTAATATTCCTAAGTTTGATGAAAATACGCAAACGCCGTATTACGCCGATAGCTTCGCGGCGTGTCTTGTAATTTGAAAGCTCTTCGTATAGACAAGCTCTCGATAGCACTTGAAGTTTCAAAACTGCGCTTAACTTTTACTTAAGCAGTGCCATTATACTTTGCTCTTATTACTTATTTGCAGGTCTTTCTTGTTTAATTTATTGACACTAATATGTTTTAAGTAGAATAATAAGTAGAATGATTGTCTTGTGGTGCCGGCTGACTAGAATAAATAGCACCACTCCATCTCCTCCCGCGGGTGTCGTAAGAGGCGACAAAGGGAAAAGTCCTACGGACGGGCAGCAGCGTCCGTCGAATACCAATTTACAGCTACTGCGGTCGCCAACCCGCCTGCCTAGCGTGGCGACTATGGCAACTACCCCCAAGATGATACAAGTCATATTTGTGGGAGGCCTATATCCAGCAGTGCACTGCATATGGCTGAAACGTAATAAGTAGAATATACTAGGTGGAAAGATCGGATGCCACATGTCTGGCAGCAACTGCCTTAAATATTGTAAATATCACATTCTGAATAAAGGAGACTTTCCTTTGTTTTTAAAACAATAAGGTCTGCATTTATGGTTTTATGAATCCCTAAAATAGAATCCCTTTAGTCAATTACTTGAACAATATTAAAAATGTACTCGACTCGTCGTACCTCACGAATTTATATTTCCATCAATAATAACAAAGAAAATCTTTCAGATTTACACCTAACATTGCTTACAAGATTTCGACCAGGTTCGATTTCCGGTTATATACGTGCGATTTAAAAAAAGTTTGAATGGCATTATTATTAAATCGAAGCCATAGTTCCTAAGAACAGATTTCGCTATCTCTCATAGTTTCTGACTTCCCCCTACTGACCTATTTGGATTGATCACCCTTATATATTCTACTCTGATATGCGCTCTGATTTAATTATATTCAATATTGTACTTAATTTATGAGTAAGAGGCTTCTAAAAGTTCAATGCGGCTGTTTTGTTGTTTGTTGTTTACACAATGGAATAATGGGCCCGTGTTTATGTTAAAATGTGACGTTGAATGATGTGCCCTCATATCGCGCCGTGACCATGACAATATTTATCATATTCACAATCGGGTCCCAAGAAGTAGGAAATGGAAGAGCGCTGGTGGCCTAGCGGTAAGAGCGTGCGACTTTTTTTTTTTTATGACATAGGCGGCAAACGAGCAGACGGATTGCCTGGTGGTAAGCAATTACCGTCGCCCATGGGCACCCGCAACACCAGGGGAGTCACAAGCGCGTTGCCGGCCTTTAAGGGGGGTTGGAGCTCTGAGAACCTTACTCACCATCAGGAACACAACACTACAGACCTGAAAGGTAGCAGTGCTATTATGGCTGTGGTCTTCTGTAAGGAGGAGGTACTTCCCCAGTTGGGCTGCTCCAGATTCAAGCGTGATGGTCATCGCTGTGCCCTACCTCTCATTGTTGGACGTAGTTTAAGGACATACCCGGATCCAAGACTTGCGATCCGGTCGCAGGTTCAAACCCTTGTACTTGAGTTTATCGGAACTTATGTACGAAATATCATTTGATATTTATCAGTCGCTTTTAGGTGGAGGAAAATATCGCGAGGAAACCGGACTAATCCCAGTAAGACCTAGTGTTAATTTAGGGTTGGAAGGTCAGGAAGGTCTGGGATTAACTAATCCCAGAATTTGAAGACTTGCAACTTGCTTGGCAACTGCCAAGCGAACCCCAAGTTCCCGTGAGACGTAGAAAAATGCCGGGAAAACGCGAGGAAGATGGGTTCCAAGAACTAGGAAACGTATTATTTATATAAATGTTAAATGAGTGAGAGGCATTTTTAGGTTATCCCTATACGTACCTGTCAGCTAACTGACTGACTTATATTCCCCGCTAAATTCCTCAATAATCAACGCATAAGGAATAACCTTTATCCGCCCAGCTGGGAATATTTACCCATACAAATGAGATAGACATTGTCAAGGCCCGCATAATCTCTGTTCTTCAACTTGGCTTATAAATAAGGGTGATTAATTCCTACAAACACCCGGCGGGACACCAGGAAAATATAACGAAATAATCTCTTTGGAAGTCCGTCCTAAGTCCGTATTTGAACAGCTTGTGTTATGTTTCACACTGTAGGTACACTTCGGTTTGAACACACAGGAAAGCCTTTGTGAAGTTTAGTAAGATTTTGGTCAGCGCGTTTGTTTTTGTATCGTAATTTCAGTATTTATTACGGAAATACGAGTTAGATAACTCATTAAATGTAGCGTGTAGGTTTTATTTATTTATGTTATGTTGAAGTAGGTCACAGTTCAGGTAAGAAGAAGAAGAAGTTCAGTTTGATATGTTTTCTTATCGGACTACGCATAATTATGTAAGTACTTTAAGATTTGATGTATCACTGTATTGAAAAAAATTAGTCCCGCCGCAGTTTCTTGCCGGTATCTTCTCGGGTGTAGACGTTCATAAGTGCATGTAATGTGCCTAAATAGAACCTATTATCTTTTTTTTAGGTACTTTCTTATAAACAACTTGAAATATGTATGCAGTAAAACACGTTACGTAGTTCAACAGGAGGGGCCCAGACAACTTGGAAAAGCAAATCATGCTTGGCAGTACAAGGCAAGGTCGCGCGGCAGAGCACCTTAACCTGGTCTGATCAAATAAGAGACGTCCTTAATCCCCCATCACTACCGCTCTCCGCTTGGCTGAGGACCAAAACTCGCGCAGGAACCTAGTGAAGAATCCTACCGAAGCTCATGAACAGCAGAGTTAGACACGACCATCAGATAACTGAAGAGCACGATGACGAAGAAGTTCAATAGTATAAGCAGTTTTTGGGCCCGGGTATGTCCTTAAACTACGTCCAACAATGAGAGGTAGGGCGCAGCGAAGTGACATCACGGTTGAATCTGGAGATGCCCAACTGGGGACCTCCTTCTTACAGAAGGCCACAGCCATAATAGCACTGTACCTTTCAGGTCTGTAGTGTTGTGTTCCTGATGGTGAGTAAGGTTCCCAGAGCTCCCATCCCCCTTAAAGGCTGGCAAAGCGCTTGTAAACCCCTGGTGTTGGTTGGGCGACGGTAATTCTTACCATCAGGCAATCCGTCTGCTCGTTTGCCGCCTTTGCCGTTAAAAAAGGCAACAAAGGTACGTAGCGCGTTATTGTTTTATTAATACCTGTCAACCAAATAGGTAATTTTCGTGACAAACGTTTACATAATGTAGCTTTTTTTTAAAACGCAATGATAATTGTATTCGACGACCGGTCTGGCCTGGTGGGTAGTGACCCTGCCTATGAAGCCGATGGTCCAGGGTTCGATTCCCAGTCAGGGCATTTGTTCCAGAGTCACGGGTACTTTCTATGTATTTAAGTATTTATATGTATCTATCTATTATATATATCATCGTCTAGTACCTACAACACAAGCCTTACTGAGCTTACCGTAGGACTAGGTCGATTTGTGTAAGATTGTCCCAATCTATTTATTTATTTATTATTTATTTTATTACGTATGATCTTACATAATATATAACGCACAGTCTGCGATGAAACGTTAAAATGAAAACCTTGAATATAGAACATATTTTAAAAATGTTGGCTGATACTCGCTCACGCTATACCGGTATTTTTTATCCGTGCAATTCCGGTAGTCACAAAAAATACCCAGTTCCATTTGTTACTTGTTTTGCTCTAATACAACCTTATACATTCCAAGTTATTTGTTACAATAGCGGTCAAGAGCTAATCGACCTGATAGTTCCGACGGAATGAAAATAGACGTTTATTCTCCGGTGCGGTCTATTATCTTGTTACCCAGAAATTGAAATGAATTGCCAAGAGTTTATGGTTAAAAGGCAAATAGCTGCAAAGAGCCTAGTTCGTCCTTCTTTGCGGTAAGTAGCTATTTTAAATAGAAATTATTTCAAGTGTCTGAGATGGTTGCAGGATAGGTTTACATTTTGTTGCATAAACGCGTCATGCCGATGAAACTAAACACAAGTTTCCTGCACGCGGATTTCAATGCGATTTATTTGCAATGCGATGCAAACCGGTTTCAACCTAGTTGCGTTGTGTGTGGTTTTTCAAAGAAGAAGATGAGAAACATTTATTCGAGGCATACGTACACGATTACAAACTTAGAACTAACAGACTAAACTAGAGTGGCACAAAATGGTCCCGACTCTCATGGTGCTAACCTGTGGGTCAGCGCTGGTCTTCCGTAGGGCCATATGTGAGTGAAGTCATGGAGTATGACACAATAAATTTATGTAACTTATAATATACTTATTTAAATTAATGTACTTGTAACATTGTAACTATTGTAAATAAATATTTCGGATAATTTATAGATTAAACAGTTAAATGGACTATGTGAGAAAGCGTTTAATTATTTGTTGACGGCGAGCGGCTAGCAACACTATACGTGTCACTTACATCAACGATAAGTGGCAAAAGTCAAAAAAATTTGGTCAATTCTAGTCATTACAAAGGAGTCTATAGCAGATTGATGGTTGAACCTCAAAATGGCGAAGTCGTCTTGAAAATATACTTTTTGTTTAAACGTAGTTTAGTGTGTAATATTGATAGCGTATTATGCAGTGATCTAACGAAAAATTGTGCAGCTAATGAAGAATTGATTTCAAAACGTGTTTCACCACTATTTTGGTCATCACCCGGCAGTCCCGGGGTCACGGCCGCCTCTTAGCTTTCTGTAAAGTCCAGCTACCACTTTACAAAACGCAAGGCCTACTACCGAACAACGTCATGCTCTAAGGGCAAACTTATGTTATTTTACTTATTTGCTATTTTACTTGACATTGGCAAAACCATCGATTGATTTATTGATGGAAGCAATATGTTTTTAAAAGAAGAAGAGTCTATAGCAGAAACTTCTCGTCTGTTCTGGCCGTTAGAAATGATTGAGGATTTCAACATTTTATGTGCAATGAAGATTAAATAAACAAACAGACTATTTCTCCCATTAAACTTCGGCAGCATGGTAATTGCGAAGCGTTATTTTATCAATGAGGGTAAACTATTCTACGTGACCTAACCCCGCCAACTGCTCTCCCTGAGTGCCACGTGACCGGTCCTCTGGCTACTTTTCTCGGCTTGATTAAATTTCCTCCCGCAAACTAGGAGTTCGAGTATCTGCGAGTATGTAAATTTAGAAATTCCTACGTAATTCCATTGCAACGCCATTGTATTGCAAGTATTGCATTGAAGGAAAGCATTGAGCATTCGTGCGTTCGTGAAACTTCGAAGCTCTGTGGAGTATGGTTTTATGTTATGGGATATATTAATTTACATAAATTGAATTGGTCGCTGGTGGTACTTTGGTGGACCTAATTATATAAGGCATAAGGTCCACCGATGTACAGCTAAGAATGTTGCTGTGTGTATTAGTAGCAGCGCGTCAATTCATATCCTAGACAAGTCGGGAAGCCAGAATTATTATGACAATCTTTTTCTTCATGGAAAACCGCTCTACTATCTGAAATTTAGCCAAGCCGACAGGAATCGAGTTCTAAGGACGCGCCGCCACTGGTGGGTATAATACCTACTTATCATATAGACATGGCAGTATATTGGGGTCATATTTTTAACGAAACTATAGTTCTTGGAAAAACTATTTTTCCATTTTCTTTTAAGTTTTCATTTTACAGCAGTTAACAGCTGATGCGAGTGCAAGCTAGTGTTGTATTAGAGGGGGCTGTGCTGATATTAAATCATCATTATATCGTCTGAAGGAGGTCAACTGCTGTACATAGGCCGCCCACAAAGCCACAGTGACCGGTTTTGCCTACGTCCAGTGGATTCCCGTGATCTTTAACAAGTCGTAGGTCCACCTTGTGGGGGCCTTCCGGTTCGTGACTCCAACCCAACGGCCACCGTCCATCGGTTCTACATGCAATGTGGGCCACATGCAATGAGCTATATCGGTTATTTTGGTTTGGATTTACTGCGAATGACATCATTACTGATGTGATATTAAATAGAATCAAGTATTTGTGTCATTTTGCATTTCCAACTCTACTGTGAATTCAATGAACTTTGCGAATAAAATGCACAATAACCACGAATCACACCACCAGAAATAATAACTCCATTATCTACCGGAAACGATTGAAACGGCGAATAATAAATCAGAATGTACAGTTGAATTTTAAAGACAAATCGAGTTCCATTGGCGCCTTCTAATCGATAGTACCTGGCAGCATTCCAGACGTACCGACAACAGTTTCCGAAACACAGTGATTTAAAACTTTCAAGATATACATGCTTCGAATTTGTAGACTCGATTAGGGACATTTCTTCTTATTTTGGATACGTGAAATGTTATTTGAAGAAGTTTCTTTTGAGCGGTCCGATTTCACATCATCATCATCATAGACGACAAGTTTGGCTTAGTGGGTCGTGACTCTGACTATGAAGCCGATGGTCCTGGGTTCAAATCTCAGTATGGGCATTCATTTGTTTAATGACCACAGATATTTGTTCCTGAGTGTTTATGCGTATAAGTATTTGTATATTGTATATGTCGTTGGCTGTGTACCTATAACACAAGCCTTCTTGAGCTTACCGTGGGGCTTGAGTACAGCACACTGGTAGTTGTCACTTTGTCAGATCACTACATAATAGGTAGTATAAAACAAAGTCGCTTTCTCTGTCCCTATATCCCTATGTATGCTTAAATCTTTAACTACGCAACGGATTTTGATGCGGTTTTTTTTAATAGATAGAGTGATTGAAGAGCAAGGTTTATATGTATAATAACATCCATTAAATAATGGAGAAATACTAATATCAGCATTGCACCTGTGCGTAGCCGGAGCGGGTAGCTAGTTTTTAAATAAAATGACTTGCTCTGTTCTTAGTTTCAGCCACCGGCTAAACCAATAACGAGCGACCCAATTGAAAGTTGAAAAATCAAAATTACACACACTTTTCGCAGGGGCCAAGAGTCCGAAATCTGTTGTATTAGTAAAGCAATTTGTCGCGGCCCCGCTCCGCGAACTTTTCTAATCTAAACTGCGGACCGGCCACGTTCAATCTTCGTGAAAACTCGTTCGGCTTCCCGCACCGTCTCACTATCGGAGCGATAAGTGGAGATTGTATAGCCGCAGCGGAATTTCACGTTTTTGTTGTAACCGATGACCGTCGGTTATTGACGTTTGCTAGATTTCTGTATTGGATTTCGCACTTCAAAAGTCAACGGACCCGATTTCATTTTAGTTCACAGTTAGTTGGAAAATCGGAGTACAGGTTTTCGGAAAATCGAAAACGTCTTATCGAAACGCTTGCAAGTAAATATGATTGTTTTTTTATTCTATTTATCAATATATTCGTACATATTGACATGTTATATGTAAATATAATATGGACATTCACAGTACTATTAACCCTAGGTAATACTCTACGTGTAGTTAAGTACCTACGAAGAACCAGTGTTTTCATCCTATGTGTATTAACAACTTGCCTCAAATTCGCACAATTGCATTTTTAATAATTATTACACTTCTTAGTCTTATTAGTTTTTAATTACTCTACCCACTCTGACACAAAACGCACTTAAATCCGTTACGTTGTCTGGAAGATACAAGCTTACAGACGGTGGCAAGCGATTATTATATATACCCCATATTATAATAATTAATAAATGTTACAGGACATTCTTACACAAATTGACCGAATTCCAAGGTAGGCTCAAAGCTTGTGAAGTAGGTACTCAGCCAAAGATATCTTACTCGTATATAATGTAGAAATACTTAAATAGATAGAAAAAAACCCATGACTCAGGAACAAATATATATCTGTGCTCATCACACAAATACATTTTATCACTCACCCTGGCATTTGAACCCTGGACTTCATAGGCAGGGTCACTAACCACTGGACAAGACCTTTCGTCAATACATAATAATGGTTCTATATGTATATTAAACGAAAGTAACCAAAAATACCACGTGACCAATATACTTTCTGTTATAAATAATGTAAATAAAAATAACATTATTTTTATTATACTATACATTTATAATGCACTAATAACCGAATTTCAGGCGAGGTTACAAAGGGATGCTAGTTCTTAATAATATTTAGTCTTCTGATCAGGTAGTCTAGTAGCTAGTAGTCAGGGCGTCAGCCACGAAAGCAGAAGGACGCGGGCGCAAATCCGGCAACTTGGTGGGTGTGTTTGGTCAATTTTTATTAATCGTATCATCAATACATTATACGTACTTAAAAGTGTCGAGTATTGTCTTTTACCAAAACCAGTCACTATAGTATCCATTAAAAAAAAACTAGGTTAGATACCCTTAAAACCACGCCTCATAGAAGCAGGAATGTTCCCTTGGGACGATTCCTTTGTGCGACGGAAATTTCAGCCACTGCATTTGCAATGAGATCTGGAGTCCTGTTCTAGTAACTTACCGAGCGCAGGCTGTATTTATAAATATGGTGTTTTAGTTTAAAGTTGGTATACCGGTGATGCCTTGATACCGGTAAAGCCTAACATGATAGGTACCTAAAAACTTTTTTTATTAGCAGTGATCCCAGCTGCTAATACATTGTGAGACACCGAATTGTCGTGGCAATTGCTGCCGTTAAAACCAATCACCATTATAGGCCGAAAGATGTTCACAGCTGGACAAACCCACCCCAAAACTTTAAACCAGAATTTTGACAAAATTTGTAGTTTCTATAAACTGAAATAGATATCATTATATACTTAAAACAAGAGAAAGGAGCGACGAATAATTGAACTGGTAAATTTATGCCCCATTGCTGGGTTTACGCTACATTCAATGACCTGAGGGCCTACCGCGAAAATCGCAGTTCGAAACTTTCGTTCGTCTTTCTTTTTTACTACAATTCAAGCATGACGAGAGTGATAGAGACAATTGTAAGATTGAGAATTTTAGATTTTTGCTGTTGGCCTAAAAAATATCCTCATACATGGCGGTGCGGCGCAGCTAGCATCATTCAATTCAGATTTGTCAAACATTTCATTCAAGATTTCATCTATTATGATAATGTTGACAGACGTTTTGGTGCAACCGATCCTTAACCTTTTGAACGCTTTTCCTCTCGCGACAAAATGTGACGTATACGCCATGGTATGAGTTGTGACGAACAAATATAAACCTTATCTGTCAGCAGGACAATTGCTTTGACAGCGTCCGCCATAGCCACTTTAGTGGTCGGTGGCGTGGCAGGCACGACATCACGCGACCAGTTGAGTGGTGCTTGGTGTTTAAAAGGTTAAGGGTTTATTTGGTGCCTAAGTCCACAGATCTCGAGCCTTAGACTCTGTACGCGATAGGAGCATAGCCTGTGGTCCTTTGCAAAGTATTCGAGGTACTGAACAGTGGTTAGCGGGAAATAAGCGGGTTGCTAACGAGGCTTGCTTTGGTGGCTTGTGCTGCATTACAGAGGCAAACTTATTTTTATGTTCGTTTGCAAACTCGTAATAAATATAGTGTCAATTTTTTTATGCATCTATCACAGCTAGCTTGTTACGGTGGTTCATGATTCAAGGCCAGTCGCAGCAACTTATAAAACTTACAACAAACAGTATAATTATACAATCTAATTCTTACAACACAAGTTCTCTTGATGTTAGTGTAAGACTATTATGTGTTGTAGTTACTAGACGACGATATATATAATACCTAGATAGATGCATATAAATACTTAAACACATAGAAAACAACCATGACTCAAGAACAAATATCTGTGCTCATCACATAAATAAATGCCCTAACTGGGAATCGAACCCAGGATAATCGGTTTCATAGGCAGGATCACTACCCACTAGGCCAGACCGGTCATCAAACAAATATTATACAAACTTACATCATGGAATTTCTAGTCGTGTCATTTGTATCAAAACGGTGAGATCTCTCACGGTATACCGTAATTATGTCTGTGGCTAACTTTGCTGTTTACTAATAAATATTTATGACGACTTATTGCTTATGTTTATCTAAGAGTGAGGCACAAACACCGCGGATTACTTTATCAGCTTAATTGGATCACGTACATGGACTTTTATTTTCTCGCTCTCACACAAGTTACATAATATTCTATTTATATTTTCTTTGGGTTGTGCGATAAAGAGTTTTGTTAACTATGTTTATGTTATAATAGTTATGTACTAAGTATGGCGTTTTACAAAAAAGTCTTTGCTATTTTGATAAAATGAAAACTTGTGTCTTGTTTTATTGGCAAAAATGTAAAAATGTGGTAACTTTGTATAAAAAGCATACAATAATCATCATCATATCAGCCGAAGGCCGTCCTCTGCTGGACATAGGACTCCCCAAAGCGACCCACAATGACAGGTTTTGAGCCACCCGCATCCAGTGGATGATCGATCTTTACAAGATCGTCGGTCCACCTTGTGGGGGTCTGCCTACGCTGCGCCTTCCGGTACGTGGTCGCCACCCAAGAAAAATTACTGCGACAGAAAAGACACCGCAGCAAACATAGGGAAAATGTGGTTTCAGATAAATCTCACAATATTTTAGTATAATATAGATTCGAGGCTGCTGATATTTTGGGGGGAAAATTTCATCATCTAGTAAATATAAATATTACTATATTACTCTATTAATTAAAATAACTACTTAACTACTTTAAATTCAATCTAAAAAAGGTCCTGGAGGGTTTGTACCAAGGATACGTTGGGCGATGAAACCACCAGCTCTTCGGTTACCGTTACTCTCTGCCCAGGCTCTCACATTTGTTGCGCTTTTATCTTAGATCGTTGGAGATGGGACGCCGCTAGTGTGTCTATGCAGGTAGCATCCCACAACAGCATCCGTCCCAAGCTACAACACACCAAGGACACCTCATCAGGCCTTTTACTGTTATCTCTGACAATGCCGGTCGACTAGCAGTCATATTGGTGGTGAGAAGAGACCGACGGATTATATCAAGAAAAAATGTTTTTGTTGTTCCGCGTTATTTATTTCTTCAGAACCAAGACATTTGAAGTTATCCGGTTGGCAGCTGTATTCAACATTTGAAGTCAAAAGTCATTACTCGTTGCGTAAGCATGTTATCATATCTAATACCGACATAAATTCCTCGCTACGGTTTAGCCGCCTCCCGCCAGTCGTTAAGCCCCGGCAACTTATGCGTAACATCAATTTGTTTGCATAAACAACAGACAATTAGCGTCCTTGGGTGTAGCACCTGCTACGTAGGGGGCCGTAAAGGGCCTGCACACGACACCATTTCCATCCTAATCCTTGTGTTCTACAATACCCTGATTACATAGTAGGTGTACAACAGTTTAAAAGAAATGTTTCGTTTCTTTTTAAATTATAATTACGAATGGTTACCTAATATGTGGAGTGATTCAGGAGACGAGCAGAACCAAGCCCACAGACACAGTAAATGATAACTCGTTTAGTTTTTTTTTAACGTTGCGGTGTGTTCAGATTCGGTGAGTGTACACGCATACTTGGTTTCCACTACGTGCTTTTAATAAAGGTTTGTATATGGTATTCCTTGCTGTGTCAAATATGCGTGCGCGCTCGTGGTATATCCGATAGATTGCTAGCCTAAGGTTCATCATTATCATCATCATCTCATGCATAAGACGTCCACTGCTGAACATAGGCCTCCCCCTTGGACCTCCACATGTACCGGTTGGAAGCGACCTGCATCTAAGGTTGCGCATGCACATTCAACGAACTTGAACGAACTGAATATCCTAAATATCTGTCATTTAATAGAGATAGGTATCTCAAACTTTTCATACAAGAAAAGTTAAACTATTACGATGACGTAATTATATTATGACGAAGAAACACAACAAGAACCTGCCTGATATAGCAGAATTGATGTTGGTTTGTATAATTTGTACGAGTGTAATATCATTTATCCTCGTATTTGTTCAAATATTGGTGAATAAGTAGCTTTAATTACTTCATCATCATCATCATCATGTCAGCCGAAAGACGTCCACTGCTGGACATAGGCCTCCCCCAGAACCACCCAAGAAGACCGATCCTGCGCCTTCCACATCCAGCGGTATCCCGCGACTCTAACTAGGTCGTCGGTCCATCTTGTGGGAGGCCTACCTACGCTGCGTCTTCCAGTTCGTGGTCGCCACTCCAGAACCTTTCCGCCCCATCGGCCATCGGTTCTGCGTGCAATGTGCCCTGCCCACTGCCACTAAAGTTTGGCGATTCGGAGGGCTATATCGGTGACTTTGGTTCTACTGCGGATAAAATCATTCCTGATGCGATCACGCAGAGACACTCCCAACATAGCCCTCTCCATTGCTCTTTGGGTGACTTTGAGCTTTAATTACTTATTTATTAGTAAATAAAGTAATAAGAATTTGAAAGACATAAGGGCCGGCTCAGACGGACAGCATTTCAACTGCAACCCAGCTGCAAAGAGGCAGTTCCGGGGCTGTTCTGATGTATTTGGACCAACTGCATCAGAACTGCAAACTCATTGTGCAGTCCGCTTGCAGGTGTCATACAGTTCTGTCAACCGCACACCAACTGCAATCTGGCTGCACTTTTTTTAATGTCCAACTGCGTCAGAACAGCCCCGGAACTGCCACTTTGCAGCTGGGTTGCAGTTGAAATGCTGTCCGTCTGAACGGGCCGTAAGATTATCTCATAACTTTCCAAATATTTGGGTCTCTGTCTTTCTTTACTTTAAAGTATACGCTTAAAAAAATAAGGGCCGGTGTACCATTAGTCTTAACCATCGTTTTCATTAAAATTTGCTCATATATAATTCAAGTTTGACGTTTTAATATGGGATGACAGCTGACAGCTAAGCAGCCTTCTTATACGCCGACCGGTTCTTTAATTGTGCGCAACATAACCAACCCTAAGGGCTGTTATTGTTGCGTCATCGTCACCACAAACAAGAACATTACATTGCCCATCACATTGTAGGTTGAATATGGGTTAAATGTATCTACCGCAACGTTATACTTGTTCCAAACTTTGGTAATTACGAAATAGGTTGGATACTTGGGTAGGGTCCCGCATACGAAATATAGCCCGTGTTTTTGCTGAAGTTCGATAACTTTGCCACATTGCTGCGTATGTTCACAGAAACGTGTGTCCATCCGTGAAAAATTGAACCCGCAATGTATTATTTTAATGTATTTTATTTACAAACGTTGACTTTCTCTTACTTTAGTCGTTACGGTTATACTTTTTCCTAACTAGTGCGTAAAAGTGCGTGGGTAAATTTCACTTTTTAAGGCACTTGTTATAAAAAATTGGGTTCGATACACGTGAAAAAACTTCTTTAAGACTCGGATGATTGTCACCCTCGTTTCACTCGGGCTCCAACTTTCACCCTCGTAGAAAAAAAAAAATTCACTAGTATCGAAATGTACTATTAAAGAGTTTTTCAGACATAATGAAATAAATATTATATTGTACGAGTTCTATCGTATAATTCCTTTGGGTATTTGAAAATCAAGCCCATATTAAGATGCGTTAACTTTCTTAAAAAGAAAATTTGTTAAATCTTTTATATTTACCATGAATTTACAGCAACCGACTTTTAACCCAATTTAATGACACAAAGTTATAATTATATTCAACCAAACGATAATTTATAGTGTAATAGAGTGGTGTACATGTCTGTATTTAAACTTTCGTGAGACATTATTAATTAACCATGTTTAGGAGAACATGGGCCTCCATTTTCAAGCACTAAGGGTGCTGAGTGTCCGTTCGGTTCGCCGCTCGCGTCGCCCACCCGTCGACATTTCATGCTAGTGACTAAATAAGCGTGAGTAGAACCGTATTAATCGTTGATGTATATGTCATTGAATTATGATATTATGAAGCATCATCATAAAAAAAATGTATAATTCTCAGTGCACTCTACTTGAACTTACAGCTTGGTTTGAGTAGCTCCCATCGAGTCATTAACGTTAAAAGTGGGGAGAATCATCATCATCATCTTCCTCGCTTGGCAACTAATCCCAGAATTTGGCGTAGGCACTAGGTTTTACGTAAGCGACTGCCATCTGACCTTCCAACATTAAACTAGGCCTTATTAGGATTAGTCCGGTTTCCACATGATGTTTTTTTTTTACCGAAAAGCGACTGGAAAATATCAAATGATACTTGTACATAAGTTCCGTAAAAAACTCATTGGTACTAGCCGGGGTTTGAACCTCCTCTCATCCCCTTACCGTTAGGCCACCAATATTGGTACCTGTAAATTATTATACGATTAACTACGAGTACACCTCGTGACTTTCAAAGGTTAATTATCGTCGCTGTAGCAACATATCCTCAACAAACTTTAGTTGCAGACTGATTAAGATTTAATTCCAAAATAAGGCTTCGACTTTCAGAAAACTTTCCATTTAACTAGCTTCAACGTCATCCAAAAGTATCCACTAACATGTTCGCTCGAAGCCAGAACTCGTTAACGAGTCTTTATCGAAACTAAAGTTTTTCCCAGCTGAGAACGGAATGTGGGCAGCCGAAATGCTGATAAGGAAAAACTTGGCTACGTGAGCCCTTTGAATGGAGCGCAAGTTGGCGTTGTGACCTCTCAGTATTGGTGTGTTACATTCTGGTTTTCATCATCATCATCCGTCCCGTATCCGGCAATGGCGATTCCATCAGTACTATCCGGATAATGCCTCTGCGGCTCGCAAAATCAAACTTTGTCTTAAATGCTGTTTATTTTAAGAAAAAAACTGTACTTAGAAAGAAATAATTAGGCGATGGGTTGAGCGAGATAGGTGCGTATATTAACTTCTAAAAACCGCGCACCACTCGCGTGCTTTATATGCGGTTAAATCCCGGTTATTGCAATAAAAGCTTGGGCAGATAGGCGCGTTTTGAGAGCGTGGGGCAGCGTCGCGCCCCGCTATGCCACGCCATAAAACGCGCCCTATGTGACCAAGCCTTAATGTGCAAAAACCGTAAATGATTGAATTAGTAAGATGGGCTTTGATTGACAAATAATAGTATGGTGTATGATATAAAATAGTTACGTCTCCGGGTTACGTCATGTCCTTCTTCACGAGAAATACGTCCAACAATCATAAAAGCAGTCTATGTTAAGAATAAGTTATTATTCCTTTGAACTAATTTTTATTTTTAATAAACCCTACCTCTACAAATACAGGGTAAATAAAAAGTTTTGTCTGTGCTTAGTCGGTGAGAGTTGGTGTTTTCAATTGTTGCTGTACTATTTTATTAAGTTTTAAAAGCATACTTTATTACTATTTACGATTTAACATTAATCTTGTATAGTTTTGGGCTTTTTCTTATTATGTGTGATAGTTATCTGGCTCGGTGCCGCGAAAAATGAAGTTCGTATATTTCGAGCATCTTTCTCTTTTACTCCAATTAAGGCGTTATGGCGCAGAGAAATTTACGAAAATCGCTATTTGCGTTGGCGCAGCTGTTTTAATGACATTTTGGTTAACAACAATTGGTGATAACTAATATTGTGGTAAAGTTACGAGTCGAACTATGGTTGGCCTTGATTTTTGATTCTGATCTCCATTAATACACCTACCTACATCTGACTGAAATATGACTAGTTAAATATAATTATTTAATTACAGATCACTGTGCGTTGTGGTCCACTTGTGGTTAGTTAATTACACCACAAACCGAAGGCGACAACTGCACCAGTAGGTACTTAGTTAGGCGGATTTATGTAATGCTGAGAATAGCTATAGTGCAGTCGTGGAAAGATCTGTCTTGCTTATTCAGTATAAGTTAAATAATTAATTGAATCAGGCGTTACTTTGCGGAAGTCCATATTATTAACAAGAGACATTGAGATGTTGTCGGTCTGACGTCCGACAACGGAACGGACGTCAGACCGACAACATCTCAAGCAGCTTCTGAGGATGCCTCGTAGAGAGGCGAAACACGTGTCGAGTTTTGGTATTATTGGTGGTGGTTTGTTATATTTATTTGCGTATTTAATTTTGCGATGGGAGGGAGGGAACATTAATGCATGGGAAAAAAATACGCAAGTAAATATAACGGGTTCGCACTGATTGACTAGCACGTTATTAAACAGCGGAATAGCAAAGTAATATTATTGTTGTTTACAGTATAAGTTATAAGCAGTGATTAGGTAAAATGCGAGCAAAATTAATTGAAGTGCAGGGGGCGCTTTTGAGAGCGGTGCACTCGAATTTAAAACATGTTGGGGCCGAAAATAATAGCACACAAAAGTAACTCACTATTATTCATGCATAACATTTTTAGTTTCGATACCCACGATTATTCATTTTTATCATTCATGTTTCTACTCGTATAGGTATCGCCACGAGAGTTGAGGTGAATGGTTACACACACTGCTACATAGAGTACTAATAGCAAAAAAGGTAGCGAATGAACAAATGAGTGAATGACATTTACGTGCACGATCGAATTATATATTTTCGAAAAATAGGTAAAACAAACAGCCAGAATATAAAAATATGTTTTAATAGTTTAGCTAGTCACTTGACATATCTTCTTCCGATTCATTTCGATTTATTTCAAGGGTATGGTTTTCGGACAAACTATCAATCTTAGGTTCCAATGACCTGACCTGATTTCAAAACCTCGCTATCATTAATGTGTGCGTGGCCTCAACTCTCGTGGCGATACCTATAGAATAAGTTTTTTTCTTCATTTCTGACAGAGTTTAAAATGTCACACGACGCTGACGATGACTCGACGCTGAAAAATCACCCAAGTCGTCACTGATTGACATAAGTCATTTCAATCGAATTATAATTCTAACCTACATAAAATCTTTTAAATATAGAAAAGACTTCCATCTTGTGTTATTTAGTTTTTTAACACTATAGGAGTAATTTTAAATAGTGACTGATTTAAGGCATATTACATGTATAAAGTATATCTTCAGCTATATGTATGTACCCCGCGGTGTTACCCGCAGGGTATTAGGGAAAAAACGTAGCCTGTGTTAATCTAGGGTGTCAACTAACTCCATACCAAATTTTATTAAAATCGCTCCAGCCGTTTAGAAGTGAAAAAGTAACAAACATACACACTCACAAACTTCGCCTTTATATAGGTAATATTAGTGTAGATACATATATTACTCGTAAGTACAAAGTGCGGCGAATTTCAACTAGTACCTTTTGATTGATATGTGACGAAACCTGTGGTTGACCTGTTCTAGAATCCTCGTGACGAAGCCTGGGGGCGGATTATAAAAAGTTGTGTAAATATTAGTTAATGTTTTACTAAATAAATTTGAATTTGTCATAATTAGGCCTGCAATGTATTTGTCATAATTATACAATTACCCATGCTAGGCATTGATATTATCATAGGAACGATAGAAAATCTCGCAACTCCAATTTGAGATAACTTAATGTATATACATAGCATAGAACAATAAAAAATGCAATGTTTTCATCGAAAAATATCTATTAAATGTATGTATTTCTTAAGCTTTTATTTAACTTGTATAGTAAGTATGTAATTATGTAATAATTATGTTATTATTACATAATTATGTACGAGTGAAATCCTGGAATCTAATTTTGAAACAGATATCTCTAACAGACTGAGCTTAAAGTTTTGGCAAGTTCGGTGCCGATGAATATTATCGTACTACTGATCTGATCTGATGCTAGAATCAGACGGTAGCCATACCCTAATAAACACAAAATACACTTGTGGTGTTCAGTAATCCTCTGGTTGATGATAGTGTAAAAAGTACAGCAATAAAAGCTTGTACCAAAGATGACATTTTCTTTAACAACGCGTGGGTAGTGAATCGTCTTCTTACGAAAAAAATGTTTAATAGATTTAATTGAGGTACAAAATTCGGTACAAAGGTTTCCATCGTTATTACGTACTATAAAATAATCAGTTATAAAGCTCTTCGATGGAGGTCAGGAATGGTTCGGCTATAACTTTATCTCTAGTTGCAAGAGATTGTGACTGAGGCTTGCCTGTGGTCAAAGTATTTTTCACTTGTATCTTGCTTCGATTCTTTGATTTAATTCTAGGATTTGCTAATATAGACTCTGCCTTTGGTGAATCACAGGGATAATGCTTCTTTACACTGTATACATGGCATGAACTAGTTTCTTGAAGATTCTCTGTATTAGTTGCATTTCTTTCTGTTAGTTTAACAGCGTAAATTTGTCCATCAATGTTGTATTTAGTAACTGTTACGTTTTTGCTCTTGCTAATTTGGTCTCTTTTTGTTTTAGTTGATGTTCTATCTTTTGTATCTCTTCTGCTTCTTACGACTTTGTATTGATGGTAGTTCTCAATAATGTCGTTTAGTAAAAAGTCTCTGCTTTGCATATGTTGTGGCGGTGATGGTGTGGATTTTGTGTTACTGAAGGCATAAAGTGCTTTGTTTATGCATTCAATGCAAATATAGCACTGGTCGCTATAGCGAAAGTATTCCAACACCATGTCTAAATTTAGTTCCGATTGTGTTTTTCGTTTAAGCCAAACAGTTTTGGCCATAGGGATTTCAATGAATTTTGCAGTAAGTCGTTTAACCTCAGAGTTGACACCTGAAATACCATTAAAAATAATTGTATATAGTCCCGCAAGCTAACGAACGCAATATCAATATTTTACAAACTAAGCTATTGCAACACTATAAGCCAACAATGAACATCGAAATATATAATTGCTAAATCATAATGTATTTTGTAAATAAGTATATATTTGCTTAAGTAGAAACGTGCTTGTTAAAAATGTGCCTTTGTCCAGCAGGCAACTTAAATAGGTTTCATCAGTTTGAAATGAATTTTAACCTTAACAAAGCACAAATCACAAAGAAAGAGTTTGTGGAATCCGTCAAAAACCACCAAAGTGAGCGTCTGCAGAGATATTCAGCGTTAATAGATCTCACCTGAGGATGGCGAGAGCAGCGCTGCAAGCGCACACAACAAAAGGGAACTCATTAGTTCCATTTCCGAGCCCCCGCTCAAGGTGTCCTTCCCTGCAGACAATCTTCTTATAAAAGTACGCTAACAAGCTTCGTTACAGCGCGGAACAAAACTGCGCGCCTGCTGCTATTAAACGGTCTCAAGTGTTGTTCACTCTAGTTCACTGTGACTCTCGCTCTAGTAAACAAATTACATCTTCCTTGTAAATTATGCGGATTCGCGCCTGTTTGTATCGCTAAGGTGTTCACGACGGAAATGTATTGCTTCTTGAAAAAGTACCTTTTATATAGTCGATGTGACTTAAGTGTGATGATTGTTTACTATCAGCGGTGTTTGTGAGGCATAGTACTCACAGATTTGACAATTGATTGTTTACTTAAGTCCTGATTGAAGCCCATTGTGGTAGTATTGATAGTTTACGTAACGATGCGTTTACAACAGACAGTTGCTTTCGAGAAATCTTACGTCTAACAATACTGAATCCGCGCTGTGCCGTGTGCTGCGACGAAGATCAAATGGAATAACACTTTTTTGCTGTTCCATGAAATGTTCGCTGGAAAGTTCCAGATTTGAGAAAACGTTTATGTTCATGTAGGCTCAAATAAAATTACCATAAAATATATGGAAAGTGAAGCCAAGCAAAAAAGCGGAGCAAACTTCTTTTTTGTAACTTATCTCGTTATTCACAAAGATGTGACTTTTATGACGTAGTCCGACTTTTCGGCTATTTGTTCCCTGAAATTCAGATGTGTTTTTATGTGTGCACTTCGGCAGGCTTGGAGGGTGCTTTAATTCTATTTAGTATGAGGCTTACTTTCGCACTTTAGTTGCAAAAGTTTTAATATAACTGGTAATAAAAATAACGCTGTAACTTAGCTAATGTTGCTTTCGTTTATATTAGGTAAAATATATTTATGGTCATGCCATCATGAGTGTATGGTTAAAACAAACTTTGTTTTTAAAGGCAGTTCCAAGTGTAATAATGTTTGCTAATAAAGTGAAAAAGTGTATAAAAAATCAATTTCAATTTATTTAAATACATCAAACGTCCGTTATTTGTTATGCATAACATTTAAGAGAGTACCTAGTATTTTTTATGCCCTTAACTGTAACGACAACGCAATTGTAGAACCAGTTCGATTTGTGCAAAATTGTCCCAAAATATTTATATTTATTATTCTCATACAAGAAAATGTCATACATTACGATTTTGGTACAGACGTAAATGTCTGAACATCCTTTACCGCCTTGACCATACCGAGGATCTAGTGTAAGTTTCTTTTGACGTAAAAAACATCTCGAACGCGTAAGTGATAGATCATGTTATTTATCTACGTACATGTCATTAGTGCTTTAAAATGCGTCCATAAAACGTAGGCAATGACTAGCATTACCAACCATCAGAAATTAATTGAGATGTAATGTTAAGTTATGAGTTTAAATTTGGAACTGCTGTCAAATTCAAGTGTGGTGTCTATTCTAGTATCTATAGATATTAAAACAGTCATCGGTACGAAACGCCAATTCGTTATTTTTTTTTAATATAAATCGACCGACATTTGAAATCGAGTGACAATAGAATAGGGAGTTCATTCGCTTGTCTATGGTTTAAAAAAATATTTGACAAGAGATACGAAATAAAAAAACGCCGCTATTCCAAGCTGTCATTTGTTTTGTTCGTTGACTTTTTAATGTTTACAAGTAGCACTAGTAATAATGCAGGTCACCTACGGTTCCTGAGCCCATCTTAAAACACTTATGATATGTGTGTAGATAAAGTAGTGTATGCAACTATACATAATTAGGCATTACAACAGTCGTGTGATGTTAACCCACACTCTTGTTGTACTGCCCTTCATTATGCACAGATGCATATTGCATAACCACTATTATATGGGTAACTCTAGCGCGATGGTGACGTTTTGTTACGTTAAAAACTTACACTAAGGGCTCAGGAGTTGTTCACTTTGTGACCACATTCACAGCTCCGATATGTCTGATGGCGACTGTCCAACCGAACGTCGAGCGTGTTGTCTAGACGTTAATATTGGGTAGGATTAACCATCAGGGAACCCGGGCTAGGTGCTGAATACCGCAGGTCGTTGCGGCGACGTCGGTCGGACCACCGCTGCAATGCAGCGCCGCCACAAGGTGTAATTAAAACATGCATTAAATGCAGGCGTTATATGCGAATCGTTTGCGAGGAAAGGAATTCAAGTAATTCGGGAAAATACATATATCTTGTAAAACCGGTTTAAAACAAATAAAATGAATATTAAAGTTAAAAGAAACCTTTAGGTTACCTTGGATATAAAATCCTGCTTTCGCAAGGAGCTCCGAAATGGGTTGATAATTTTATGCTAGGCCAATAATGTATTAATGTAATGAGTTCTTAATGACACTATAGTATTACATTGTCTGGTTAAACATGAAAATAGTATCCGAAAAATATGTAATAAAACACAATTGAAACTGTTGTGAGCCATGTTACTACTACTTAGTTACAAACGGATAAACTCACGTGTAATTATATCGCACTAGGCGACATATTTCGGGTAAGCTCTGGTACCTATCTTCAAGTCAACGCGATCGGTGTGTCCTGACTCGGCTTGAAGATGGGTACCAGAGCTTACCCGAAACATGTCGCCTAGTGCGATATAATTACACGTGAGTTTATCCGTTTGTAACTAAGTAGTATGTAATAAAACCTTTTTAATATTTTGAGAAAACGAATATAAGATCATTTAATAGGTACAATGTTGTTGAACTTTTTAGAAAACATAGAAAAGAGAAATATTTCTTATAATAGGAAGGTAGACACATAAAGTTTTGTAACAAAATTTAAAAAGGTACAGAAATTTTAAATTTTAAAGGCCCTTGAGGTATTGTACCAAGGTTGCTGGCGGCATTTCCTCGTTGTATCGCAATGCTGATACTGCGAGGAAGCCGTCAGCTCTTTGGTCACCAGTTACGTCAGCCATTTTTCTGCAAAAAGTTTGTGCGCGCTGGGACTCCATGGAGCTAGCGTCTACGCCAAACGATACAAATTGGTACTAGACTCTTATATTTATTAATTTTAAAAATTTCGGCACTTATCCGCCGCTGCACCAGCTTTTACATTAGTTCGTTGGAGATGGGACAGCGCTAGCATGTCTACGCTGGTAGCGTCCCACACCAGCATCCCTCCCAAGCTTCAAGGAAATTCCATCAGTAATTTGAATTACAAAACATGAAAAGACGGAATCCAGGGCAAGAATTGTACCTATTTTTAGCTCTGATATTGAGAAACGATAAAAAAATACTAGGAATGCAAATATCAGGAAGGCGTCGAGGGAAATAGATATCGTAGAAATGAAATAATGAGTTAAAGAAAAATGTAAAACAACCGACAATATAGGTCTCGTCGTCTAGTACCTACTTGTATAACACAAGTAACGTTATTGAGTTTATTGTAGAATTAGGGAGAATTGGGTAAGAATATCGAATAAAAAAAAAATAGGTTTTTATTTGTTTTTTTTTAGGTTTTTATTCTGTGCTGATATCGATGTAGTCATATGTAAATATTGCAGTAAATTTTAGGCTAATGCATGTAGACGCCATTACAATGCATTTTTTAAAAGCGTTATATTTATTTCATATCTGGCAACTGATTAGGAATATTGGGATAGAAAGAACACAGCGACTTGATTGACTGTTATCAATCTGTTTTGGTGTATTTATTTAATATTTGTATTTAGATAAAAATACTATTAAAACGAATGCTAATATGAATAGGGCGCGTGGGCGTGAGTATATTGCAATGATGTGCACTTGCACTGGGGCTCGTATGGGCGAGGATAAATTTATATTCGCCATAATGTCGTTTACGTCCTTTGAGTCTAAAAATGCTTAATCGACATACCGACCGACACTCATATTGTTTTAATATTAAGCAGAAACGTCTGCTAGCATATTATCGATATTTAAATCGAAAGAAAAAATAGAAAAGTTTGACTCGCAGAGGGACTCAAACCCACAACCACTTGATCACTAGCCCAGTACACTACCAATTGTGCCATACGAGTACCACAACACAATTTAGATTTGTTACCGATGAATTCTCAATCAGAGACTTCGATGCCGTAAAGAGTTCAATACTCTTTGGGTAGATGTCGCTACACGTCACCCGTAATGACGTATACCAGGAAGGATATAGTAGAAAAATTTGACAAGTCCCAGCGGTACTCGTATGGCACAATTGGTAGCACTAGTCCAGTACGACTAGTGATCCAGTGGTTGTGGGTTCGGGTCCCGCTGCAAGTCAATTATTTCTATTTTTTCTTTCGATTTAAACATTGACACTCATATTTCAATGTAAGCACGTGCTATTTGAGTTTATTATTAGTGACACCACTAAAGTATGGCATTACGTACGAACATTGTTTGTACAGTAGAATACAATGAAGTTAAATAGCCTGGGGCCGACTACCGTTATTCCCTAGGGCTCAAAAACCCATTTCGCTTATCGATTACGACCAAACCTGGATTCCGCAAGCGTCAAATCCAAAGCATATGAAACTGAACTTTATTGCGACGGGTTGCTATTCAAATTAGCTTGCATATACGAGCTACCTGTTGCGTACAATGGGCAGTAATAGTTGGTACACTGAAGCATGTAAAAATTGCGATTTTTGATTGCTTGCCTGGGGAGCGTAAGGTAATCAAAACGGAACAATAATTGGGTGCTGGTGAATTTTTGCTTCGTCCTTCTGGTTGCTGCTATGCTCTAGCTGCGTCTGGTATGTCCTTAAACTACGTCCAACAATGTGAGGTAGGGCACAGCGATGACCATCACGCTTGAATCTGGGGCAGCCCAACTGGGGAAGTACCTCCTCCTTATAGAAGACCACAGCCATAATAGCACTGCTACCTTTCAGGTAAGTAGTGTTGTGTTCCTGATGGTGAGTAAGGTTCCCAGAGCTCCAACCCCCCTTAAAGGTCGGCAACGCGCTTGTGACTCCCCTAATGTTGCGGGTGCCCATGGGCGACGGTAATTGCTTACCATTAGGCAATCCGTCTGCTCGTTTGCCACCTTATGTCATAAAAAAAAGGTGCTATAATGATGTAAGCGGCAGTGGCCGCGTGTATTTTTTTTTATTAGGCAGATAAATTCGAGAACTGTTCGACAACCCGCTGCCCCGGGTAATGAGCTATGGAAACGCGGTATATTTTTCCCACGTCGTCACCGCATCCGAAATTTGCAGTAGTGTGACATCGGCCTTAGGCAACACGGAGCCAACATGGCTTTGCTTGTTCTTAATGAGCGGAAAGAAAACTGACTGTGGGAATCTTGTTTATTTTTAACGGTTTTTGTTTTTTTTTTTACCAACTACGTGTTTGCGCCTACCATTGTTATTCAAGTCAGCCATGCGGCAAAAATGTATCATACTTGGACATACCTAAATCATTCTTTGAAAATTTTAAATTATATATAAAATTCAGCCAAAATGAATTATATTTGAGATCTATGCGCTGACCTGCAATCGAGGTAACATGCTATTGAACTATTACAAATATGTCTGGCCATTTGTAAAAAAAAAAAATACGTGGCTATCCAAATTTTAATTCAAAATTTCGAACAACCAGCTTAAATTTAAAATTTCTTCTAGAAAAGCAGTGAGTTTGATATAATGAAACGGGAATTGGGCAGGCGAACAATCTTAATTGTGCATCTCCCCCTTACTGCCATAAATAACTTTTATACCATGTTTAAAACACTGGCATTCATCGTCCCTTAACCAACTTTAGGTTTTTTAATCGTTGGACTTTCATTATTATTCATCAGCCCGGGATAAGTAAGTTTCATAGGAGAAACAGTTTTGGTAAGCGCTAGTCCCATCTTTTCTAAGTTTAAATTGCCACAAGAAATTATATTTATATTTACTGGCCAATATTGGCTTTGGTTGCCCCGATAATTTATCAAGAAATAAAACAATTGAAACGGATTATGTCGACAAATACTAATTTAAACTTCATCCCTATATAATCTGCTAATATATAATCTGGGGATATAATCTGTTTCAGTTGTTTTATTTTATTAGCCAATTTCAGTTGTTAAGTAACTCTTATAATATATCCAGATCTAATCCATTAAGAGCTAATAAGGGTGGTCGCAAAAAACTGTCTAAGGCAAATTTTATTAGGTTTATAATTGCGATCAGATCCCGAGATCTCTAGTGAGCCGTGGCATAGTTTTTCAATCACCATTAAAAAAATAAACTGTAAAGATCTGTACGTGTCCTTCTATAGTTTCGCCATATCCATGAGCTCATCCATCCATCTGTTTGCCCTAAGTAGTTTGGTGAAACCCTGGCCCTGTTTTGCATACCGTCGAAATCACCTTGCAGACACCGCAAAGTCACTAAAGCCTTAAACCACCTGTCCAATTCACTAACCTTAAAACCGTTTAAACTTCGCCGCCAAACTGCAATTTCAACAGCCTATTACAATGAAACGCAATGTAACTGTGAGAGCTAAAAATTTAATTTCTTCTTTTAAATTCGACATATTTATTGTTAGGGAGGCACTCGGCGTCCGTGTAATAGCAGCTTGATGCTAATCCAATTGCCCATCTAGAAAGTTTAACTGGGACTCATAGCCATTCAAATAGAAATATCGGGTTTTGCTGCGAGCTGGGACCTGAGCGGTGAACGCCTTGAATAACCTTCAACGATTTGTCTGCTTAAAGGTCGGGTTGTTGATTAAAAGCATTTGTATTCAAGTCTTATGTCACACAGCGCAGTAAATTGAAAATAGAAGCAATAGTGACTGGTAATAAGTAAAATTGCAGTAGAAGCCTACATCAGAATATGGAATACTAGCTTTTCCTCGCGACTTCGTTCGCCAACCATGCCCGTCTTTAAAGTATGGTTGCGGGATAAAAAATAATTAGTTATCCTATATCCTTTCTCGTAGCTCAAACTCTCTCCATACAAGCCAATTGGTTCAGCGGTTTAAGCGTGAAGAGTTAACAAATAGACAAACAGAGAGAGTTACTTTTGTATTTATAATATTAGTATGGATTCAACTCGAAAAAAAAAATTACATTATTATAGAAGCCGGAATTCAAAAAGGTCTTGGATAATTTTCTAAAACAACGCGTCTACGCGTAGCGGAGTCCGACTAAGTAGACACGTTTTAAATTCCTCGTCAAGCATATACTATATAGCGTGTTTAATCATATATAGTGACAAATGACAAAAATAATAAAAAAGAACTTCCCATACTATTTTTGTTACAATAAGTGGAACATTTCTGAGCATACTGGACGAAACTATTTTAGACGCAAATAAAAATGCTTTTGTATGATAGGCATGATGGACTGGCCGGCTTAGGCTGATGTAACCATATGAAAATAATTTCCGTTTTCCAACCCCCGGGAACATAATGCAGGTTTATTTACCGGAAATCAGTTTTTACTTATGCTGCGCACGCAAGGTTTACTTTATAACCCATTCAAACTCAAACATGTTTATTTCCTAGTTGGAGACCTAAATAGTTGTTAACACGGGGAACCGCTTTTAGAAGTTATAGTTTGCGTTTGACAGGGGTCCTTGTATGAATTAAGTCAATTATGCGTGGTCTATTAATATAATCTACTTTATATGGTTATAAAAAAATACAAATATAAAACATATGAAAACAGTTCCTATTCTGAAGTTCTATTACTTGAACAGCCAAACGCATAAGGTATAATTTAGCAGTTTTGTAAGATATTAAAAATTTGTAAAAAAACTAAATATGAAAAAAATACCGCAACGTAAATTTGTTATAAAAGCCTATTCTAGCGAAAAACTTAAAAAAAAAGCTAATTGATAGTACGCCTGGGATTCAACTATAAATGGAAATAAATAACTGTTATCCATTTTATGATAATATTGAGATTTTTATTTACTGTACTCGTGGTTTTTACACGCGCTATTATTCTCTTGACAATAGAGAATAGAGAAGTGTTGACCTCATTTTGAACACCTCAACCGCTTAGCCACTTCTGCTGCTAACTGTACTTAAAGACTAATAAGTTTGACAATATATTACAGTAGTCAAACAGCGATAGACACAAACACAAACACACGCACTAACACACACACACACACACACACACACACACACACACACACACACACATAACATACATACAATCTTGCCTGCCTTCTACCTATTGTAGGTACTTAAGTAATAAGTAAGATAAATATTTTTTATTTTTTTTGTTTTTTTATTAAAATCGAGTAATATTGTTATTCACACCTACCTAACTGACTGTACCGCAATGGAAACTAACGCAGTCTCCAGCCAGGGCACCAAATGTATTTAATAGATGTAATTTTCTGAAAAATAAAGATAAATTATTTATTTATAATATTTTTAATATTGATATTCCTGTTGTGTAATATACCTAGATATTTTTCTAGCACGAACGATTTCTTGTAAGTGATTGACAAAATAAAAACATCGATAGTCCTGTTATCGATAAGTACCACTTCAAATTTAATCTACTAATCTAACTAAACTAATCATTATAATTATGTAGCGTGCCTACGTTACATCGCATTTAAAATCACTAATATCTATTACAGCAACAAAAAAAACCGTGTTGGTATATAATATTATTAACACTTCTGCAAGTCATATTAATAGAAAATATGTGTCAAACATGCTACTTATTATACTTGTTTGCTCAAGTAGTCAACCATTGCTAATTGATATAACTTATGATAGCGTAAAACTCATTATTTTATGACGACGTAATATAAAAACAGCGTAAAAAGGCAACACAAGTTCTAACACGGATATTTTCGCAAAAAATACGTGAAAAAAAATATTCTGAAAAGTATTGTTAATTAGGTTCCTTTTTGCTGTGAAGAAAAACTACAAAGGAGTAAGCGATAATTAATATTGAATAATTACTTTCCAACGAAATTCAGAGATGCTACTGCGAAAAACAATATACACGAATCTCGGACGATTGTCTCTGTCAGTCTGCTGACGCCTCGTTGGAGTAAAAGAGAAAGATGCTCGAAATATACGAACTGCTATGTTCGCGGTACCGGGCCAGGGAAGATAGAAGAGCTAACTGTTTCTCCGCTCAGCGAATCAGTCATCATCATCAGCGAGGAAATGTTGCCGGCGTCTTCGGTACCATGCCGCAGCGATTGTTAGATTTAATTATTAATGATAGTTAAAAATGCTTACTTATTTTTTTTATTATAATACAAAAATAAACTAATATTTCATTGTAATAAAAAGGTGAAATCAAAATAGTCAAACAAAAAAATATTTTCTGGATATATTCGTGATTACGATCAACTTTTACTATGGGGGTAACAACCGAAAGTTTGTTAAAAAAAGAGACCTTCCCATACTAGCTGCTAGCTAGCTGTAGTTGTTAGTATGGGCAGGTCAATTATGGCTCCATAGTAAAAGTTGATCGTAATCATGAATAGAATCAGAAAATATGTAATTAATTGAATCAGGCGTTACTTTGCGGAAGTCCATATTATTAACAACAATAATATTACTTTGCTATTCCGCTGTTTAATAATGTGCTAGTCAATCAGTGCCAACCCGTTCTATTTACTTGCGTATTTTTTTCATGCATTAATGTTCCCTCCCTCCCACCGCAAAATTAAATACGCAAATAAATATAACAAACCACCACCAATAATACCAAAACTCGATGTTTCGCCTCTCTACGAAGCATCCTCAGGAGATGCTTGAGATGTTGTCGGTCTGACAGACCACCAGAAAGAAGTAAGTTACCAGAAGTAAATATAACGGGTTGGCACTGATTGACTAGCACATTATTAAACAGCGGAATAGCAAAGTAATATTATTGTTGTTAATCAGAAAATATGACTTTGTATCACCGTTTTGATTTCAACCTGTATACACGAACATAACAAAACACATTGCGAACTACGAGCATTTTAAACTGGTAGCTTTTATATTGAATTATATTGATATCCAATTTCAGTTTCCGTAGATAGTCTGCGGTCTTTATTGACCGTACAGTCAGCAACAAAAGTTGCTAGACTGGTCAGGTCAGAATCATCTTGACACGCTCTTATTTTCTTAACAATATGGTCGCGTCAAGCTTATTTTTAACACCCCGCCTGATTAGTAACTTCTGCTGCTGACTGTACCAGTGTACATCTGTAGTTATTCTATCTGAATTGGAGTATAGTTATTGCAGCTTACGCTGTTGATTTGACTTGACGTCCACATATTCAATCCTTCGGGCTCGATATTGCTACAATTTTGATCAATATTGCCCATGTGACTGAATTGAAAATTTGTTAGCCTACACAACATAATACTCGATTTTTTTCTAAATAGTCGATCGAGTCTTTCTGTACAATGATTATTAAATATTATGGGACCGATTGCTTAAATTATAGACTATAACAACTAGAAACGATGTCTAATATTTCCACTTTCCACTCGAAAAGCTCATTTCATAAATTAAAATATATGTAACTGTGACGTCATTCCTATGAAGTCATCCTCTTTACATTACATTTGACATTTTGTCTACACTACCTACCTACTATTTTTTTTAGTATTATAACTTTATTGTAACATATTAATACCTACTAACAAAAATAAAAATAAATTATACTAATTAAAAATAAAATAAAATGGATAATTACTGCTAAACTAACTATCATTTAGTTTAGTTATTTTTTAATATAATTTATTTTATTTTTAAGTTATTTATAATCTAGTATAGTTTATCATTGTGAATTGAAATAAATTTTCACAACTAAATCATAAATAAAAGTAAAAAAAAACTAAAAATCTTCTAACTTTCTTTTACCTCTCGTATACTAAACATTTAGTATATGAGAGGTAAAAGAAAACAACTAGGGATTAAAGATTTTCAACTATTGCACGTCTACAGCATAACGGAGTGCGAATCATTTTTAATATTTTAAAGTGGATATATTTTTATCAAGAATCTCAGAAGGCGTTTAACACAGTTCTAAACAGTTTTATAACGTGTTTTACTTCTTCACGGCTTGTCTGTTTAATAAAGGACGAGCGGTATTCCAAGTACCACGAGGCTATAAACAACTTTTGTATTACCTTCATTGATTTAAACTTTCTCGATTTTCGCAAATTGTCTCTCCCTTTTTACAAATTAGCTTCCAATAAATTTATTGATGGTTCCGCCAATATTACAAGGCTTGATGACAAACAAAAACATAACAAGCTTGCTTTTGCAGCATTTTTCGGTAAAGCCTTGTGATTTGTACTGTACAAATAGCCACCAGGCGGCAGCTACCTCATCCCGGGTGTTGACACTGGAGTGGTTAATGCACACTAGTTCATTCGGTAATGGCTCCATCGTTGTGTTTTTGTTCTGTCACGAAAACTACTTAAATAAATGTATGACTAGTTCTCGTAACAAAAACTTATTTTTAGGCTTAATATTCATTTTAAACAACAGAATTACAAAAAGGAAGCAAAAACGTTATATAAAACCAATTAATAGTTAAATCTGACGCCCGTGCGGGTTCGTATCTGGTGCAAAGGTTGTCCGTCGCTATTCAGCGTGGTAATGCGGCTAGTGTAATGGGTACCTTTGCGCTAGGGAGGACGACTCGAGAGGGACTATATGACTAGGCTGAAGTTAATCGTAAGTTACTCGGTAAAATGTATTTTTGACATGAATAAATTGATATATTAATTAATAAATAAAACTTATAAATAGTAAACCTGCCCTAGGTCTTAGTCACTGGGTAAAGGCTGAAGGCCGAGATGGCTGGCCGTATTCCCGCGTTGGATCGAAATGCTTTTTTTGTGTGCGGAATAGCCTTTTTTTAATTGAAAGATAATTACAATAGTGCTTACAATTTTTCTTAATAGTATCGTTAAACCGATGTGGTTTGTCTCGATACCTCATTCCGCAGTACCTTAATTACCAAGGATCGGACAAACGCCCGTTATTTTGGAAATATAACCCTGTTCCATACAGCAGAGACTTCCTTATGTTAATAAAAAAATAGTATTTTATACATTTATTGGACCATAATTTATATCCAGTGACGAATTAATTTATGATTGACATTCCGTAATTTACTTTCGCTAATAAAATAGAATGACCAAATTTTTTCCTAATTTTTCAGTTGTAAGCCTATAACGATGTGAATTTAGGACCCATTTATGCGTTGAGTAAGTCCGTTCACAGTCTACGGACGTCAATATTTTAACATCATAAAATAAGGAAGTCTCTGCTGTACGGAACAGGTTTATATTTTCGAAATGACGGGGGTTTGTCCGATCCTTGTTAATTACGTACAACGTTGATCACAATAACTTATCAATATTACACATTAAACAAAATTTATAAATAAATATGTACTCCGTTGTTTGGAGTGGATTGTTTTTACGTATATCCTTAGCGGTTATATCCATTCCCCATCAACATTTTAATAAATACTAACACAGCGTAGGTATCCTACCGCTTACAAGATAGTATTTTCAAATCAGATGCATGTTATCAGTGGATTATTTCTGGGTTAGTTAAATCCCATGTCACGAACTCCTCTACTGTGTAATAGGTGTATACCTTATATTTTTAAATTCGTTTACGTTGCTTCATTTCACTTTGAGTTCTATTAAAATGGATTCTGCTTACGATCTTCATTCTGTTTTCTCTGCGACCAAAACTTATTCAACAACGTTTTGTAAAAAAGCTGGGAAGATGTCGCTAGCATATTTACAGGATGACCATGAACTCCATGACATATTTAACTATCCTAGAAATCTACTTAAAAAAAAACTAAAAAAAACTGTCTTGAAATAAGTAAGCGGTAGGGAATAATATAGTATTTATATACATAAATATAGTATTTATGCAATCGTTGATGAACAATAACTAGAAAGAATAACAGCTAGGGATATACTAGTAATATGTAAAGATTCAACGAAAACGCCCTCTTAATGCTTTTCAATGTTTTTCTTTCCATTTTATAGAACAAAGTAAGGTCATCTATTCCTTCTATATAAGAGCGCGTGGTACAGAGGACGCCATTTATATTGGAGGACGTTTGCAGTCAGTGCGCGGATCAGAACGCGGAGTTGCATTTTTAAAATCAACGGTTGTAATTTTTTATTTAGCACTGTGATAGTCACTTAAAAGTGCTAACATAGACTACTTTATAAACACGTCAAATCCTATTTACGAGATTATTAGATGACTGATATAATTGAAGATACGTAGGCAAAATCAACCTTTGTTTTAAATAAAAACTAAGTATGTCTGAGCGTGATATGTGGGATTCTATTCCCAATTGACAACCGGCTTAACTGCCTTATCAAAGTAATAAATATTATCTGCAGTTCACACATACCGTGTGAAGTCTAAGTTGGAGCAAACTTGTACTGCACTGGGGCCGGGAGAAATTAATAGATGTTTGTTAGAACTAATACGTACTAACTAGGTACTTACATAAATCCTTGTGACTTCGTCATTAGTTCCGTTTACTTGGTGACATACAAGTTTGATACGATGTTACTATCAATTAATCAAACTAACTAGAAAGTTTCGGTTTCAATATTTAATGAAATCTTGATGTATTTGTTGTAAATTAACCATTTTTTTTATTTGGGACAAAAACAGTAACACACACGATTATTACTAGTTTAGGAGAACCTTCAGATTATAGAGTGTGTGACCAGAGAGAAAAATATATAATTCGGTAAAAAAATATGATTTTCTGAGCCCCACGGCTCAAGAATGCTTGTTATGGGTACCCGGCCAACGATGTATCGGGTGTGACTTGTAATAATAACAATAACTTAAGGCATCTTTTCTACACTACAAAAGTAGCAACATTTGTTCTACTACTTTTAAAAAAACTTTTACTTTACTAAATATTTAAAATCAAAGATTTTCTAAGCAAGCAATGTATTGTCAGTAAATGTCAACTAGACTATTCATTGGAAGCTGTTAATTGATAATGCTATTTAGTTTGTTTGAAAAAATCCTAAGCAATAGATTACACAATTTTTTAAAGTTCCAGAACAAATGTTGCTACGTTCGTGGTATAGAAGCAATCCTTTTACAGGCCACACCCAGTATAGGTATATTCGTATGCCTAAATACATACATAAGATAAGAACATACAACCAAATTGATAATATCTTCCCTTTTTTGAAGTCGGATGAAAACACCCATGACTCAGGAACAAATATCTGTGCTCATCACAGAAATAAATGCCCTTACTTGGATTTGAACCTAGAACCGTCGGCTTCATAAGCAGGATCACTACCCAGTCCTACTGGGCAAGACCTAACGTATAATAGCGGTAAACTATAATTTAGTTAAACCCAAAATTAAGGCGTTGTGCAAATTAGATCATTATAGAATTATATAGAACAGGGCACATACATTGCTTTTGTGGTGGTGGTGGCGAAGCCGAGGTTCTTAAGGTTTCAGAAACTCCTATAGAAACAAGTATAAATACCAACTTGCATATTTTGTATAAAAGAACGCACTTTTTCAGTCACATAATTTTAATAACTCATATTAATATTATTGATTGCAGCTTTCCATTGTGATAACGATTTGCTTTCCCAATTTATTTTCATCGTAGCAATTACAACGGATTTCAGTCGGGCCAAACTTCAATAAAGTTAATTTCGTAATTCTGGAACGCTGATTGAAAATCACAAAATTACGCTGACGAGTTTTACCAATTATTTTTTTATTACAACCGAATTGTTAACAGGCCAGAGGCGGTGCATCTATGGATGTTGATTGCTTCTAGTTTGCTGAGTTGAAACTCAGTTATTTTTAACATTACCTACGGCTAAGGGATGACTCATGTTACACTGTCGCCCTTCCTACACGTCGACCTCATGAGCCCGAGCCCACCATCGACACACCGATATTGACTAAGCTTTATTCCATCCAGCCTTTGTTGCGAGTAGACGATCACCACAAGCCCGTCGATATTGCGTAGACATCTCGTCACCTTCCCATCACCGAGCTGAGCAGTCTTTTTTTCACGGTTTGTACGGGAGTTTTCAAAATTTGGTACACCCAATTAGCGAAAGATGTAAAAAAAAGTTAAATCACTGTCAGTTTCGTGACGACAATTAAGCATGAAATCTTTATGAAGATCGACTTTTTGTCTTATATTATGTTGTAATATCGATTGAAGTTTATAAAACGAACATCAAAACCAAGCTTTTATCGATATTTAATGCTTAATTGTCGTCACGAAACTGACAGTGATTTAACTTATCTTAACAACTTTCACTAATTGGGTGCACAATTTTTTGAAAAAGCCCGTACACATTATTAAACATGAACTGGACTTAACCGCGTATATTAACTTTAAAAAATTACGAAAAACGTTCGAAAAACTCGCGCGGCTAGAAGATGTTGATGTGAACTTTAGCCAGTCTTAATCCGAGACCACGAGGACAACGTCGTCTTCGAAACGTCGGAGGTAAATTTTTAAAGTTAATATACGCGGTTAATTTCCGTTCATGTTTAATAATGAGCAGAGTCTTTTTACATAGCTGTAGTGGCCGTCGCACGACCGGCCCGTACCCGGACCGAGTGACTCAGGCGGCTCGGTGGTCACGTGATTGATTCCATACAAAATGTCACAACGGTGGCTCGGCTCGGACGCGGATCGGTGTAACATGAGTCAACCTTTAAGATTTACTTCTCGTAACGGAAACTAGCTACTAATTTCCTATGTATATTTTTGACGTCGCCACTGAACTTGAAAATATGATATAAAGTAATGGCACCAATGTTGGACACTTTTAGCTGACAGGCACCAATGATGGACACTTAGTTTTTATTTCAAAAATCATAAAGTTATAAATTGAATATCTATAACTTTATGATTTTCTGACTGACTTTATCAATTCTATTAAAAGTAAAACAATTAACTCCTTTGAAATAAGCACTAATGTTCATGATTGGTTTCTTGTCCATTACTGGTGCCGTCACTTTACAGTCCTAGACTATTATTTAACATATTTTATAAATCGATACCTCCTACGTATACTGGGACAAGTGCAAAATCACGATTTTACAGCAGAGCTGTTTAAAGGTACAAAGTTCCATAACTAGCTCATACTTTGACATATTTTCATGAAATTTTCAAATATGTATGGTGAATGTATTTCGCTTAAATCCACATAATTACTATTTTAAAATTAATAGTAGTTTTTGAAAAAACTGTAGTTAGTCCAGTATACATGAAATTAACGAGTTCAATTTTTTGACAAACTGAGATAACTACCACTTGATCCAGTATACGTAGTAAATTATTATTTGATGAATATGGACATAATCTTATTAAACTAAACGCCATGAGTCACGTATCATTCTTAGATATCTTAAAAAACTCCAAGATCCAGTTCGGGTATATTTTATCGGTTATATTTAGCCTGATTTGTCACTTGTACCAGTATACGCCTGTGAAATGCCTGAATGAATGAATTATGTACCAGTATACTATTAATATTATTTTGTATGTTGTGCTCATTATAGAAAGTTGAAAGAATTATAATCAAGATATTTAGGCAAGTTACGTTTGTGAAACTAAAAATAAAGCAAGTGGATACTAAAATTGCGTTTCTTATAAAGGTAATAGTTATAATGAATTACTCAGAGCCATTGTTATTATCAACGTAATACTGATTAACCATTTACTTTATATGTTTCCTTACAGTCTTCATTCTCATTGCTTAGTATATCTACAAAATTAATAAACAACACTTTTTCTTAATATTAACAATAAAAATTAAAATGAATAACTCTAAATATAACAACTGAGATCAGTTTAAAAGGTAAAATAGAATATGAATCCTCATAAAAACCAAAACTTCTTATTATGCCAAAGTCATTCGCATAAAGGACAAGAATCAAAGAAAGAGATCAAGTGATAGTGAGTGAAGTAAATGACCTGACCCGAGAAGATACCGGAAAGAAACTACGGCGGGACTTATTTTTTTCAAAACAGTGATAAATCACATCTTAAAGTACATAATTATGCGTAGTCCGAAAAGAAAACATATCAAACAGTTTATTACAAGATATAACTGAAAATACTGAAATATAAAAGTGAAAATAATAATGTAAAAAAATTTGACTTCACAAAATACACATACTTTGATATGTTTTCTTACCTGAAAGTGAACTGTATCATTTACATGATATAGCAGTACATACAATTGTTGAATTAACTGCTAGGCAGTTTAGTTAGTTCTGGTTTGGGCCATGCATGTTTATCTGTCAAATAATCCACACCCTGTAATAGCCCTTAGACATCAAAGACTTTTTTAAGTAATTCTCTAAGTACTGGGGAGGGTAATATTAAGGCATCATCAGGTAACTTGTTATATAAATGAATACCTACATTGCACAAAAAAATATTTATACACTTTACGCACACGACTTTTTGTGATAGCAAGCTTATTCTTATTTCTAGTATTATAATTATGGATGTCACAATTTTTGGTAAACAACTGAAGGTTTTTAATAACGTACATAATATTTTCATATATATATTGGCAAGCTACAGTTAATTTCTATTAATTTCTTTAATTAGCTTTCTAATAGATACACCTGCTTTTAAGTTATACATAAAACGAATGGCTCTTTTTTGTAATACAAATATAGTCTGTATATCAGCTGCTTTGCCCCAAACCAGAATACCATATAACATTACACTATGGAAATAACTATGATAAACTAATCGAGCTGTCTCAATATATTCCTAACGATGAAAGCGGCCGAACTTAATTTATGTGCGAGTTTAGTTATAAGAAGACTTCACTGTAGATTAACGTTATATTTTCTTAGTTCGTCGATCCACATATAAAAAATATATTTCCTCCCGTAGCTCCTCAACTCCCAGCGGCAACGGGGATACTAAAATAAGTTACCATAACCATTGAAAATCCAAATGCATTGATAAAAAGCAAGTCAATAATAATTTGTAACCTCGTATACTGGACTAACTGACAAAAAGTCTGTAAATATCTCCATAGTTGTTCAAATTAGGTTTTAAGTAAATGTACTGAAAAGTATGAAATCAAATTTACTTATCATTAATAATTACTAAAAAAAACATTGAAAACCCACGTGCATTGATATAAGTAAATCAATAACATTCTCAATTGAAACCACGTCTACTGGACTAATTAACAAAAAATCTGAAAATATCACCATAGTTGTTCAAATTAGCTTTTTAATTTAATGTTCTCAAAAATATACAATTAAATTTACTTGCCTACCGCTCGTTTCGAGTTAAAATGGTTTATTTAATGCCAGTGCAACCAGACTTCTTCCTCTCGTCTGCTTCATTTTGATGTATTTTGTGTTTAATTAAACAATAAACTACTACACAACATCATAATAACAAAATCATAATATAAAAAGCTTTATTTTATACGTAGTAGGTAGAAAACGGGTAGAAAAGACGTATGCCGCATCGTTTGTCGCCCGCGCATAGTGAGACAAGTTCCACCTGCAACGATAGCGAACGAGCAAACTGAGACAACTGCCACTTGCGCCGCGCCCGCGCCGCGCTCCCCGGCTAGATGTACCGCGCATACTGGTACAAGTGACTTAGCTCAGAATACGACGTTCTAATTTAAAAAATAGTGTTAGTTGGGTCAGTATACGTCACTTTATTTCGAAAACTAACAGTTATTTCGCTACGAAATTTTTATAGCATGTAGATATAAGTATTTTGATCCCAAAAATGCAAAAAAACTAAAATCGTAAAAATGTCAGTTGTCTCAGTATACGTAGGAGGTATCGAAATTATCATAATTTATTTCAACCGTAATTCGTCCAATGCTGGACATAGGCCTCCCCCAAATATAACTTGTATCATCTTGGCGGGTAGTTGCCATAGTCGCCACGCTTAGCATGCGGGTCGGCGACCGCAGTAGCTGTAGATTGGGTTTCGACGACGGACACTAACCTTATTTGTTCTTTTTGTTTTGGAACCTTACAAATAGGTACAAAGTCTCATGTTTATTGGTCCATGGTGTGTTTTTCATGAAATGAAATATTTTGTTAACGATTACATAGTTAATGGTTATGTAAACGCTTCTTGTCAATCCCTAAGTGTCATACGATATTTTTTTGTAATATACTATATCTACGTCCCTTTTTAACCTGCTCATTATCAATGAATGAAAGGTCTAAATTTGTTCGCCATAATAGTTAAGGTATAAATGCAAGTAGAACAAACAGTGGGTACAATTTAGTGTTTCCGGGCGTCGCCGGACGGTCGGCCGGCATTCCGTCCTCCTACCATGAGTTTAAAGCGCACTACAGGACAGCACCGATATTTTTTGTATGTCCAGTTCCATCAGTTTATGTCACTCATTGTTATGGTTACGGTCCTATTCACTCACTCTTAAAACCAGAGTTTTATGACATGTTTTTTACACAAATCGTGCATTTTTGTCGTAAGCAAGTGCCATTTACATAGCACCTAACCTACCAAGCGTGTCAGTAGCTCGCTATGCCACATTTATTTTCAAAAACTATGCTTCTGTTGTCCCCTGGTCGATGACATCATGTCAACACAAAATAGTATATGTAAAAAAAAAAAAACATTAAATCTTGGCT